>OY720109.1:5940215-7140215 GCA_963082835.1 Leptogaster cylindrica
GACACATCTCCCTGCTTAAAAATATCAATTTATTATTGCTCTGGAAGTGATAATGCGGAGCATACCTGATCAGCCTGGGATATAAGTTTCTGTAAGTCTTGCGTTTTGCGTTCCCTTTCCTTTTTGCGAGCTTCAATTTTTTTTAGTTCATTCAAGAGCATTTGCTCTTCTTCAATCTGCTTTGGGGTTCGATCGAACAGTTTTTTAAGTTGTTCCTTTCGCTTTCTCTCGTGTTCACCATCGTAGACAAAGTTTTTTTTCTCCCCGCCTCCCTTCACCTAGAAGTGTACAATATATTTTTATAAGGGTTCTTTATAACGAACAACTTTTTGCACTACCTTTGCTAAAGTACCCACGACTTCGTAGTACCTCTCCTTCAAGTCTTCCACACTCTTCATTCCATAATTCGATTTATCCCACCTGTCTGCCATTACAATGAATCTGAGATCAAACCTAGAAAGGATTTTGGCATTAACACTGACTGAGGTTCGTCCGGAAGCTCACCTCTTTGCAAGGTCAAACAAATGATCCGTTTGCGCCTTCGTCCATTTCGCAGGGTTCGAGCGTAAGTGCGTGTTGTACTCATTAACTGTATAGGCCGGTATACTTAGTTGCTTGTTGAATTTCGCGAATGGATACTCCCTGGTGTCATCCGAAACACGCTTCCAGTGATGGAAGACCGCTCCATCGGTTCGTGCTGGATTAGCGAACGGTGTCCATTCCCACTTGCGCACTTTCTTCATTCCAAGTCGCGCCTTAGCTTGTTTGTAACCCGAACCGATTCCAAGCTCTGCAAACGAACATTTTTTAATTGGGGAGAAAAGTTGCAGAACAAAACTCGATCAACCTGTGTCAGTAGGTAGCAGGGGCGGTGCATCCTTATTGTCGTTGTAAAGAAGTGCAAATACTTCTCTTGCCATTCCTTCTGGCCTCTTGCTCGTGCGTGTTCTAAAATATGCATTGTTAATATTGTTTCATATAATTTAAAATGAGTCTTCAAGTTAACCTTTCGAAGCTTCGCTTCTTCGTTACCATGAAGGATTCTTTTGTGACTTCTGGAGTTGGAGCTCTCTCCAACTCAAGGATATCACGCACGTCCGCCGTCATTTTAAAAAACTACCTTTGTTTTATTCTTAAAAACTAATTGTTATAAAACAAACGAGTCTTTGTTTATTTACATACAACTTGAACTGAACTGAAGTAAAGTAAATTTCCCTTGGTGTGGTAATTTTGTCCACCTCTCTTACGGACTTCGCAGTGACATTTGAAGAAATGTTATTGCTGTTTTTATTCTTCTTCTTATTCTAGGGAGTTGGCACGTCTGAAGTTCCAATATGTTTGGAAAACTTGAGAACAGTATGTAATTTTAAGTAAACAATTTTATTAATCAACTATTTAGTTATTAAATTATAAATTTTGTCAGCACATAAATGTAACGTGCAAGGACAAGTCCTAGTTAGGAACCTATTCAAAATTACAAGATTATAATTAATACGAATGTGAGTTTGTTTTGTTTGTTCGTTTTGTTGACAACTGTTGGCACCGATTTCCGTGAAACGGTGTTCAAACGGTGGATACCTTTTTTTTCGGTATCATAAACAAACGTAAATGGTTCGAATTATCTATTGTTTATAATTGCTTATACAAACAACCAAAGTTATAGGACCAAAGGTGGGTGTGTATGGTATTCCTATAACTTTGGTTGTATGTGTAAACAATTGTCGGAAATGGCTAAACAATCATAAACAAACGAAAAGCATTCGATTTAACTATAGTTTATGATTGTTTAGCCATTTCCAACGTTTGCATACACCTACAACCAAAGTTATATAGGAATTCCATACAAACCCACCTTTGTTCATATAACTTTGGATAACTCTGGTTGTAGGTTTAAACAAACGTCGAAATGGCTAAACAATCATAAACAAACGAAAAGCATTCGATTTAACTATAGTTTATGATTGTTTAGCCATTTCCAACGTTTGCATACACCTACAACCAAAGTTATATATGAATTCCATACAAACCCACCTTTGTTCATATAACTTTGGATAACTTTGGTTGTAGGTCTAAACAAACGTCGAAAAGGCTAAACAATCATAAACAAACGAAAAGCATTCGATTTAACTATAGTTTATGATTGTTTAGCCATTTCCAACGTTTGCATACACCTACAACCAAAGTTATATAGGAATTCCATACAAACCCACCTTTGTTCATATAACTTTGGATAACTTTGGTTGTAGGTCTAAACAAACGTCGAAATGGCTAAACAATCATAAACAAACGAAAAGCATTCGATTTAACTATAGTTTATGATTGTTTAGCTATTTCCAACGTTTGCATACACCTACAACCAAAGTTATATAGGAATTCCATACAAACCCACCTTTGGTCCTGTAACTTTGGATAACTTTGGTTGTAGGTCTAAACAAACGTCGAAATGGCTAAACAATCATAAACAAACGAAAAGCATTCGATTTAACTATAGTTTATGATTGTTTAGCCATTTCCAACGTTTGCATACACCTACAACCAAAGTTATATACGAATTCCATACAAACCCACCTTTGTTCATATAACTTTGGATAACTTTGGTTGTAGGCCTAAACAAACGTCGAAATGGCTAAACAATCATAAACAAACGAAAAGCATTCGATTTAACTATAGTTTATGATTGTTTAGCCATTTCCAACGTTTGCATACACCTAAAACCAAAGTTATATAGGAATTCCATACAAACCCACCTTTGTTCATATAACTCTGGATAACTTTGGTTGTAGGTCTAAACAAACGTCGAAATGGCTAAACAATCATAAACAAACGAAAAGCATTCGATTTAACTATAGTTTATGATTGTTTAGCCATTTCCAACGTTTGCATACACCTAAAACCAAAGTTATATAGGAATTCCATACAAACCCACCTTTGTTCATATAACTTTGGATAACTTTGGTTGTAGGTCTAAACAAACGTCGAAATGGCTAAACAATCATAAACAAACGAAAAGCATTCGATTTAACTATAGTTTATGATTGTTTAGCCATTTCCAACGTTTGCATACACCTAAAACCAAAGTTATATAGGAATTCCATACAAACCCACCTTTGTTCATATAACTTTGGATAACTTTGGTTGTAGGTCTAAACAAACGTCGAAATGGCTAAACAATCATAAACAAACGAAAAGCATTCGATTTAACTATAGTTTATGATTGTTTAGCCATTTCCAACGTTTGCATACACCTACAACCAAAGTTATATAGGAATTCCATACAAACCCACCTTTGTTCATATAACTTTGGATAACTTTGGTTGTAGGTCTAAACAAACGTCGAAATGGCTAAACAATCATAAACAAACGAAAAGCATTCGATTTAACTATAGTTTATGATTGTTTAGCCATTTCCAACGTTTGCATACACCTACAACCAAAGTTATATAGGAATTCCATACAAACCCACCTTTGTTCATATAACTTTGGATAACTTTGGTTGTAGGCCTAAACAAACGTCGAAATGGCTAAACAATCATAAACAAACGAAAAGCATTCGATTTAACTATAGTTTATGATTGTTTAGCTATTTCCAACGTTTGCATACACCTACAACCAAAGTTATATAGGAATTCCATACAAACCCACCTTTGGTCCTGTAACTTTGGATAACTTTGGTTGTAGGTCTAAACAAACGTCGAAATGGCTAAACAATCATAAACAAACGAAAAGCATTCGATTTAACTATAGTTTATGATTGTTTAGCCATTTCCAACGTTTGCATACACCTACAACCAAAGTTATATAGGAATTCCATACAAACCCACCTTTGTTCATATAACTTTGGATAACTTTGGTTGTAGGTCTAAACAAACGTCGAAATGGCTAAACAATCATAAACAAACGAAAAGCATTCGATTTAACTATAGTTTATGATTGTTTAGCCATTTCCAACGTTTGCATACACCTACAACCAAAGTTATATAGGAATTCCATACAAACCAACCTTTGTTCATATAACTTTGGATAACTTTGGTTGTAGGCCTAAACAAACGTCGAAATGGCTAAACAATCATAAACAAACGAAAAGCATTCGATTTAACTGTAGTTTATGATTGTTTAGCCATTTCCAACGTTTGCATACACCTACAACCAAAGTTATATAGGAATTCCATACAAACCCACCTTTGTTCATATAACTTTGGATAACTTTGGTTGTAGGTCTAAACAAACGTCGAAATGGCTAAACAATCATAAACAAACGAAAAGCATTCGATTTAACTATAGTTTATGATTGTTTAGCCATTTCCAACGTTTGCATACACCTACAACCAAAGTTATATAGGAATTCCATACAAACCCACCTTTGGTCCTGTAACTTTGGATAACTTTGGTTGTAGGTCTAAACAAACGTCGAAATGGCTAAACAATCATAAACAAACGAAAAGCATTCGATTTAACTATAGTTTATGATTGTTTAGCCATTTCCAACGTTTGCATACACCTACAACCAAAGTTATATAGGAATTCCATACAAACCCACCTTTGTTCATATAACTTTGGATAACTTTGGTTGTAGGTCTAAACAAACGTCGAAATGGCTAAACAATCATAAACAAACGAAAAGCATTCGATTTAACTATAGTTTATGATTGTTTAGCCATTTCCAACGTTTGCATACACCTACAACCAAAGTTATATAGGAATTCCATACAAACCCACCTTTGTTCATATAACTTTGGATAACTTTGGTTGTAGGCCTAAACAAACGTCGAAATGGCTAAACAATCATAAACAAACGAAAAGCATTCGATTTAACTATAGTTTATGAATCTTTAGCCATTTCCAACGTTTGCATACACCTACAACCAAAGTTATATAGGAATTCAATACAAACCCACCTTTGTTCATATAACTTTGGATAACTTTGGTTGTAGGCCTAAACAAACGTCGAAATGGCTAAACAATCATAAACAAACGAAAAGCATTCGATTTAACTATAGTTTATGATTCTTTAGCCATTTCCAACGTTTGCATACACCTACAACCAAAGTTATATAGGAATTCCATACAAACCCACCTTTGTTCATATAACTTTGGATAACTTTGGTTGTAGGCCTAAACAAACGTCGAAATGGCTAAACTATTATAAACAAACGAAAAGCATTCGATTTAACTATAGTTTATGATTGTTTAGCCATTTCCAACGTTTGCATACACCTACAACCAAAGTTATATAGGAATTCCATACAAACCCACCTTTGTTCATATAACTTTGGATAACTTTGGTTGTAGGCCTAAACAAACGTCGAAATGGCTAAACAATCATAAACAAACGAAAAGCATTCGATTTAACTATAGTTTATGATTGTTTAGCTATTTCCAACGTTTGCATACACCTACAACCAAAGTTATATAGGAATTCCATACAAACCCACCTTTGGTCCTGTAACTTTGGATAACTTTGGTTGTAGGTCTAAACAAACGTCGAAATGGCTAAACAATCATAAACAAACGAAAAGCATTCGATTTAACTATAGTTTATGATTGTTTAGCCATTTCCAACGTTTGCATACACCTACAACCAAAGTTATATAGGAATTCCATACAAACCCACCTTTGGTCCTGTAACTTTGGATAACTTTGGTTGTAGGTCTAAACAAACGTCGAAATGGCTAAACAATCATAAACAAACGAAAAGCATTCGATTTAACTATAGTTTATGATTGTTTAGCCATTTCGAACGTTTGCATACACCTACAACCAAAGTTATATAGGAATTCCATACAAACCCACCTTTGTTCATATAACTTTGGATAACTTTAGTTGTAGGTCTAAACAAACGTCGAAATGGCTAAACAATCATAAACAAACGAAAAGCATTCGATTTAACTATAGTTTATGATTGTTTAGCCATTTCCAACGTTTGCATACACCTACAACCAAAGTTATATAGGAATTCCATACAAACCCACCTTTGTTCATATAACTTTGGATAACTTTGGTTGTAGGTCTAAACAAACGTCGAAATGGCTAAACAATCATAATCAAACGAAAAGCATTCGATTTAACTATAGTTTATTATTGTTTAGCCATTTCCAACGTTTGCATACACCTACAACCAAAGTTATATAGGAATTCCATACAAACCCACCTTTGTTCATATAACTTTGGATAACTTTGGTTGTAGGTCTAAACAAACGTCGAAATGGCTAAACAATCATAAACAAACGAAAAGCATTCGATTTAACTATAGTTTATGATTGTTTAGCCATTTCCAACGTTTGCATACACCTACAACCAAAGTTATATAGGAATTCCTTACAAACCCACCTTTGTTCATATAACTTTGGATAACTTTGGTTGTAGGTCTAAACAAACGTCGAAATGGCTAAACAATCATAAACAAACGAAAAGCATTCGATTTAACTATAGTTTATGATTGTTTAGCCATTTCCAACGTTTGCATACACCTACAACCAAAGTTATATAGGAATTCCATACAAACCCACCTTTGTTCATATAACTTTGGATAACTTTGGTTGTAGGCCTAAACAAACGTCGAAATGGCTAAACAATCATAAACAAACGAAAAGCATTCGATTTAACTATAGTTTATGATTGTTTAGCTATTTCCAACGTTTGCATACACCTACAACCAAAGTTATATAGGAATTCCATACAAACCCACCTTTGGTCCTGTAACTTTGGATAACTTTGGTTGTAGGTCTAAACAAACGTCGAAATGGCTAAACAATCATAAACAAACGAAAAGCATTCGATTTAACTATAGTTTATGATTGTTTAGCCATTTCCAACGTTTGCATACACCTACAACCAAAGTTATATAGGAATTCCATACAAACCCACCTTTGTTCATATAACTTTGGATAACTTTGGTTGTAGGCCTAAACAAACGTCGAAATGGCTAAACAATCATAAACAAACGAAAAGCATTCGATTTAACTATAGTTTATGATTGTTTAGCCATTTCCAACGTTTGCATACACCTAAAACCAAAGTTATATAGGAATTCCATACAAACCCACCTTTGTTCATATAACTCTGGATAACTTTGGTTGTAGGTCTAAACAAACGTCGAAATGGCTAAACAATCATAAACAAACGAAAAGCATTCGATTTAACTATAGTTTATGATTGTTTAGCCATTTCCAACGTTTGCATACACCTAAAACCAAAGTTATATAGGAATTCCATACAAACCCACCTTTGTTCATATAACTTTGGATAACTTTGGTTGTAGGTCTAAACAAACGTCGAAATGACTAAACAATCATAAACAAACGAAAAGCATTCGATTTAACTATAGTTTATGATTGTTTAGCCATTTCCAACGTTTGCATACACCTACAAACAAAGTTATATAGGAATTCCATACAAACCCACCTTTGTTCATATAACTTTGGATAACTTTGGTTGTAGGTCTAAACAAACGTCGAAATGGCTAAACAATCATAAACAAACGAAAAGCATTCGATTTAACTATAGTTTATGATTGTTTAGCCATTTCCAACGTTTGCATACACCTACAACCAAAGTTATATAGGAATTCCATACAAACCCACCTTTGGTCCTGTAACTTTGGATAACTTTGGTTGTAGGTCTAAACAAACGTCGAAATGGCTAAACAATCATAAACAAACGAAAAGCATTCGATTTAACTATAGTTTATGATTGTTTAGCCATTTCCAACGTTTGCATACACCTACAACCAAAGTTATATAGGAATTCCATACAAACCCACCTTTGTTTATATAACTTTGGATAACTTTGGTTGTAGGTCTAAACAAACGTCGAAATGGCTAAACAATCATAAACAAACGAAAAGCATTCGATTTAACTATAGTTTATGATTGTTTAGCCATTTCCAACGTTTGCATACACCTACAACCAAAGTTATATAGGAATTCCATACAAACCCACCTTTGTTCATATAACTTTGGATAACTTTGGTTGTAGGCCTAAACAAACGTCGAAATGGCTAAACAATCATAAACAAACGAAAAGCATTCGATTTAACTGTAGTTTATGATTGTTTAGCCATTTCCAACGTTTGCATACACCTACAACCAAAGTTATATAGGAATTCCATACAAACCCACCTTTGTTCATATAACTTTGGATAACTTTGGTTGTAGGTCTAAACAAACGTCGAAATGGCTAAACAATCATAAACAAACGAAAAGCATTCGATTTAACTATAGTTTATGATTGTTTAGCCATTTCCAACGTTTGCATACACCTACAACCAAAGTTATATAGGAATTCCATACAAACCCACCTTTGGTCCTGTAACTTTGGATAACTTTGGTTGTAGGTCTAAACAAACGTCGAAATGGCTAAACAATCATAAACAAACGAAAAGCATTCGATTTAACTATAGTTTATGATTGTTTAGCCATTTCCAACGTTTGCATACACCTACAACCAAAGTTATATAGGAATTCCATACAAACCCACCTTTGTTCATATAACTTTGGATAACTTTGGTTGTAGGTCTAAACAAACGTCGAAATGGCTAAACAATCATAAACAAACGAAAAGCATTCGATTTAACTATAGTTTATGATTGTTTAGCCATTTCCAACGTTTGCATACACCTACAACCAAAGTTATATAGGAATTCCATACAAACCCACCTTTGTTCATATAACTTTGGATAACTTTGGTTGTAGGTCTAAACAAACGTCGAAATGGCTAAACAATCATAAACAAACGAAAAGCATTCGATTTAACTATAGTTTATGATTGTTTAGCCATTTCCAACGTTTGCATACACCTACAACCAAAGTTATATAGGAATTCCATACAAACCCACCTTTGTTCATATAACTTTGGATAACTTTGGTTGTAGGCCTAAACAAACGTCGAAATGGCTAAACAATCATAAACAAACGAAAAGCATTCGATTTAACTATAGTTTATGATTGTTTAGCCATTTCCAACGTTTGCATACACCTACAACCAAAGTTATATAGGAATTCCATACCAACCCACCTTTGTTCATATAACTTTGGATAACTTTGGTTGTAGGTCTAAACAAACGTCGAAATGGCTAAACAATCATAAACAAACGAAAAGCATTCGATTTAACTATAGTTTATGATTGTTTAGCCATTTCCAACGTTTGCATACACCTACAACCAAAGTTATATAGGAATTCCATACAAACCCACCTTTGGTCCTGTAACTTTGGATAACTTTGGTTGTAGGTCTAAACAAACGTCGAAATGGCTAAACAATCATAAACAAACGAAAAGCATTCGATTTAACTATAGTTTATGATTGTTTAGCCATTACCAACGTTTGCATACACCTACAACCAAAGTTATATAGGAATTCCATACAAACCCACCTTTGGTCCTGTAACTTTGGATAACTTTGGTTGTAGGTCTAAACAAACGTCGAAATGGCTAAACTATCATAAACAAACGAAAAGCATTCGATTTAACTATAGTTTATGATTGTTTAGCCATTTCCAACGTTTGCATACACCTACAACCAAAGTTATATAGGAATTCCATACAAACCCACCTTTGGTCCTGTAACTTTGGATAACTTTGGTTGTAGGTCTAAACAAACGTCGAAATGGCTAAACAATCATAAACAAACGAAAAGCATTCGATTTAACAATAGTTTATGATTCTTTAGCCATTTCCAACGTTTGCATACACCTACAACCAAAGTTATAA
Organism: Leptogaster cylindrica; assembly: GCA_963082835.1. Classification (NCBI taxonomy): domain Eukaryota; kingdom Metazoa; phylum Arthropoda; class Insecta; order Diptera; family Asilidae; genus Leptogaster; species Leptogaster cylindrica. The sequence goes on from OY720109.1 coordinate 5,949,923, forward strand.
AGGAACTCCATACAAACCCACCTTTGTTCATATAACTTTGGATAACTTTGGTTGTAGGTCTAAACAAACGTCGAAATGGCTAAACAATCATAAACAAACGAAAAACATTCGATTTAACAATAGTTTATGATTGTTTAGCCATTTCCAACGTTTGCATACACCTACAACCAAAGTTATATAGGAATTCCATACAAACCCACCTTTGGTCCTGTAACTTTGGATAACTTTGGTTGTAGGTCTAAACAAACGTCGAAATGGCTAAATAATCATAAACAAACGAAAAGCATTCGATTTAACTATAGTTTATGATTGTTTAGCCATTTCCAACGTTTGCATACACCTACAACCAAAGTTATATAGGAATTCCATACAAACCCACCTTTGGTCCTGTAACTTTGGATAACTTTGGTTGTAGGTCTAAACAAACGTCGAAATGGCTAAACAATCATAAACAAACGAAAAGCATTCGATTTAACTATAGTTTATGATTGTTTAGCCATTTCCAACGTTTGCATACACCTACAACCAAAGTTATATAGGAATTCCATACAAACCCACCTTTGTTCATATAACTTTGGATAACTTTGGTTGTAGGCCTAAACAAACGTCGAAATGGCTAAACAATCATAAACAAACGAAAAGCATTCGATTTAACTATAGTTTATGATTGTTTAGCCATTTCCAACGTTTGCATACACCTACAACCAAAGTTATATAGGAATTCCATACAAACCCACCTTTGTTCATATAACTTTGGATAACTTTGGTTGTAGGCCTAAACAAACGTCGAAATGGCTAAACAATCATAAACAAACGAAAAGCATTCGATTTAACTATAGTTTATGATTGTTTAGCCATTTCCAACGTTTGCATACACCTACAACCAAAGTTATATAGGAATTCCATACAAACCCACCTTTGGTCCTGTAACTTTGGATAACTTTGGTTGTAGGTGTAAACAAACGTCGAAATGGGTAAACAATCATAAACAAACGAAAAGCATTCGATTTTACTATAGTTTATGATTGTTTAGCCATTTCCAACGTTTGCATACACCTACAACCAAAGTTATATAGGAATTCCATACAAACCCACCTTTGTTCATATAACTCTGGATAACTTTGGTTGTAGGTCTAAACAAACGTCAAAATGGCTAAACAATCATAAACAAACGAAAAGCATTCGATTTAACTATAGTTTATGATTGTTTAGCCATTTCCAACGTTTGCATACACCTACAACCAAAGTTATATAGGAATTCCATACAAACCCACCTTTGTTCATATAACTTTGGATAACTTTGGTTGTAGGTCTAAACAAACGTCGAAATGGCTAAACAATCTTAAACAAACGAAAAGCATTCGATTTAACTATAGTTTATGATTGTTTAGCCATTTCCAACGTTTGCATACACCTACAACCAAAGTTATATAGGAATTCCATACAAACCCACCTTTGGTCCTGTAACTTTGGATAACTTTGGTTGTAGGTCTAAACAAACGTCGAAATGGCTAAACAATCATAAACAAACGAAAAGCATTCGATTTAACTATAGTTTATGATTGTTTAGTCATTTCCAACGTTTGCATACACCTACAACCAAAGTTATATAGAAATTCCATACAAACCCACCTTTGTTCATATAACTTTGGATAACTTTGGTTGTAGGCCTAAACAAACGTCGAAATGGCTAAACAATCATAAACAAACGAAAAGCATTCGATTTAACTGTAGTTTATGATTGTTTAGCCATTTCCAACGTTTGCATACACCTACAACCAAAGTTATATAGGAATTCCATACAAACCCACCTTTGTTCATATAACTTTGGATAACTTTGGTTGTAGGTCTAAACAAACGTCGAAATGGCTAAACAATCATAAACAAACGAAAAGCATTCGATTTAACTATAGTTTATGATTGTTTAGCCATTTCCAACGTTTGCATACACCTACAACCAAAGTTATATAGGAATTCCATACAAACCCACCTTTGGTCCTGTAACTTTGGATAACTTTGGTTGTAGGTCTAAACAAAAGTCGAAATGGCTAAACAATCATAAACAAACGAAAAGCATTCGATTTAACTATAGTTTATGATTGTTTAGCCATTTCCAACGTTTGCATACACCTACAACCAAAGTTATATAGGAATTCCATACAAACCCACCTTTGTTCATATAACTTTGGATAACTTTGGTTGTAGGCCTAAACAAACGTCGAAATGGCTAAACAATCATAAACAAACGAAAAGCATTCGATTTAACTATAGTTTATGATTCTTTAGCCATTTCCAACGTTTGCATACACCTACAACCAAAGTTATATAGGAATTCCATACAAACCCACCTTTGGTCCTGTAACTTTGGATAACTTTGGTTGTAGGTCTAAACAAACGTCGAAATGGCTAAACAATCATAAACAAACGAAAAGCATTCGATTTAACTATAGTTTATGATTGTTTAGCCATTTCCAACGTTTGCATACACCTACAACCAAAGTTATATAGGAATTCCATACAAACCCACCTTTGGTCCTGTAACTTTGGATAACTTTGGTTGTAGGTCTAAACAAACGTCGAAATGGCTAAACAATCATAAACAAACGAAAAGCATTCGATTTAACTATAGTTTATGATTGTTTAGCCATTTCCAACGTTTGCATACACCTACAACCAAAGTTATATAGGAATTCCATACAAACCCACCTTTGTTCATATAACTTTGGATAACTTTGGTTGTAGGTCTAAACAAACGTCGAAATGGCTAAACAATCATAAACAAACGAAAAGCATTCGATTTAACTATAGTTTATGATTCTTTAGCCATTTCCAACGTTTGCATACACCTACAACCAAAGTTATATAGGAATTCCATACAAACCCACCTTTGTTCATATAACTTTGGATAACTTTGGTTGTAGGCCTAAACAAACGTCGAAATGGCTAAACAATCATAAACAAACGAAAAGCATTCGATTTAACTATAGTTTATGATTGTTTAGCCATTACCAACGTTTGCATACACCTACAACCAAAGTTATATAGGAATTCCATACAAACCCACCTTTGGTCCTGTAACTTTGGATAACTTTGGTTGTAGGCCTAAACAAACGTCGAAATGGCTAAACAATCATAAACAAACGAAAAGCATTCGATTTAACTATAGTTTATGATTGTTTAGCCATTTCCAACGTTTGCATACACCTACAACCAAAGTTATATAGGAATTCCATACAAACCCACCTTTGTTCATATAACTTTGGATAACTTTGGTTGTAGGTCTAAACAAACGTCGAAATGGCTAAACAATCATAAACAAACGAAAAGCATTCGATTTAACAATAGTTTATGATTCTTTAGCCATTTCCAACGTTTGCATACACCTACAACCAAAGTTATGTAGGAACTCCATACAAACCCACCTTTGTTCATATAACTTTGGATAACTTTGGTTGTAGGTCTAAACAAACGTCGAAATGGCTAAACAATCATAAACAAACGAAAAGCATTCGATTTAACTATAGTTTATGATTGTTTAGCCATTTCCAACGTTTGCATACACCTACAACCAAAGTTATATAGAATTCCATACAAACCCACCTTTGGTCCTGTAACTTTGGATAACTTTAGTTGTAGGTCTAAACAAACGTCGAAATGGCTGAATAATCATAAACAAACGAAAAGCATTCGATTTAACTATAGTTTATGATTGTTTAGCCATTTCCAACGTTTGCATACACCTACAACCAAAGTTATATAGGAATTCCATACAAACCCACCTTTGGTCCTGTAACTTTGATAACTTTGGTTGTAGGTCTAAACAAACGTCGAAATGGCTAAACAATCATAAACAAACGAAAAGCATTCGATTTAACTATAGTTTATGATTGTTTAGCCATTTCCAACGTTTGCATACACCTACAACCAAAGTTATATAGGAATTCCATACAAACCCACCTTTGGTCCTGTAACTTTGGATAACTTTGGTTGTAGGCCTAAACAAACGTCGAAATGGCTAAACAATCATAAACAAACGAAAAGCATTCGATTTAACTATAGTTTATGATTGTTTAGCCATTACCAACGTTTGCATACACCTACAACCAAAGTTATATAGGAATTCCATACAAACCCACCTTTGGTCCTGTAACTTTGGATAACTTTGGTTGTAGGTCTAAACAAACGTCGAAATGGCTAAACTATCATAAACAAACGAAAAGCATTCGATTTAACTATAGTTTATGATTGTTTAGCCATTTCCAACGTTTGCATACACCTACAACCAAAGTTATATAGGAATTCCATACAAACCCACCTTTGGTCCTGTAACTTTGGATAACTTTGGTTGTAGGTCTAAACAAACGTCGAAATGGCTAAACAATCATAAACAAACGAAAAGCATTCGATTTAACAATAGTTTATGATTCTTTAGCCATTTCCAACGTTTGCATACACCTACAACCAAAGTTATATAGGAACTCCATACAAACCCACCTTTGTTCATATAACTTTGGATAACTTTGGTTGTAGGTCTAAAACAAACGTCGAAATGGCTAAACAATCATAAACAAACGAAAAGCATTCGATTTAACAATAGTTTATGATTGTTTAGCCATTTCCAACGTTTGCATACACCTACAACCAAAGTTATATAGGAACTCCATACAAACCCACCTTTGTTCATATAACTTTGGATAACTTTGGTTGTAGGTCTAAACAAACGTCGAAATGGCTAAATAATCATAAACAAACGAAAAGCATTCGATTTAACTATAGTTTATGATTGTTTAGCCATTTCCAACGTTTGCATACACCTACAACCAAAGTTATATAGGAATTCCATACAAACCCACCTTTGGTCCTGTAACTTTGGATAACTTTGGTTGTAGGTCTAAAAAAACGTCGAAATGGCTAAACAATCATAAACAAACGAAAACCATTCGATTTAACTATAGTTTATGATTGTTTTAGCCATTTCCAACGTTTGCATACACCTACAACCAAAGTTATATAGGAATTCCATACAAACCCACCTTTGTTCATATAACTTTGGATAACTTTGGTTGTAGGTCTAAACAAACGTCGAAATGGCTAAACAATCATAAACAAACGAAAAGCATTCGATTTAACAATAGTTTATGATTGTTTAGCCATTTCCAACGTTTGCATACACCTACAACCAAAGTTATATAGGAATTCCATACAAACCCACCTTTGGTCCTGTAACTTTGGATAACTTTGGTTGTAGGTCTAAACAAACGTCGAAATGGCTAAATAATCATAAACAAACGAAAAGCATTCGATTAACTATAGTTTATGATTGTTTAGCCATTTCCAACGTTTGCATACACCTACAACCAAAGTTATATAGGAATTCCATACAAACCCACCTTTGGTCCTGTAACTTTGGATAACTTTGGTTGTAGGTCTAAACAAACGTCGAAATGGCTAAACAATCATAAACAAACGAAAAGCATTCGATTTTACTATAGTTTATGATTGTTTAGCCATTTCCAACGTTTGCATACACCTACAACCAAAGTTATATAGGAATTCCATACAAACCCACCTTTGTTCATATAACTCTGGATAACTTTGGTTGTAGGTCTAAACAAACGTCAAAATGGCTAAACAATCATAAACAAACGAAAAGCATTCGATTTAACTATAGTTTATGATTGTTTAGCCATTTCCAACGTTTGCATACACCTACAACCAAAGTTATATAGGAATTCCATACAAACCCACCTTTGTTCATATAACTTTGGATAACTTTGGTTGTAGGTCTAAACAAACGTCGAAATGGCTAAACAATCTTAAACAAACGAAAAGCATTCGATTTAACTATAGTTTATGATTGTTTAGCCATTTCCAACGTTTGCATACACCTACAACCAAAGTTATATAGGAATTCCATACAAACCCACCTTTGGTCCTGTAACTTTGGATAACTTTGGTTGTAGGTCTAAACAAACGTCGAAATGGCTAAACAATCATAAACAAACGAAAAGCATTCGATTTAACTATAGTTTATGATTGTTTAGTCATTTCCAACGTTTGCATACACCTACAACCAAAGTTATATAGAAATTCCATACAAACCCACCTTTGTTCATATAACTTTGGATAACTTTGGTTGTAGGCCTAAACAAACGTCGAAATGGCTAAACAATCATAAACAAACGAAAAGCATTCGATTTAACTGTAGTTTATGATTGTTTAGCCATTTCCAACGTTTGCATACACCTTTTGCATACACCTACAACCAAAGTTATATAGGAATTCCATACAAACCCACCTTTGTTCATATAACTTTGGATAACTTTGGTTGTAGGTCTAAACAAACGTCGAAATGGCTAAACAATCATAAACAAACGAAAAGCATTCGGTTTAACTATAGTTTATGATTGTTTAGCCATTTGCAACGTTTGCGTACACCTACAACCAAAGTTATATAGGAATTCCCTACAAACCCACCTTTGTTCATATAACTTTGGGTAACTTTGGTTGTAGGTCTAAACAAAAGTCGAAATGGCTAAACAATCATAAACAAACGAAAAGCATTCGATTTAACTATAGTTTATGATTGTTTAGCCATTTCCAACGTTTGCATACACCTACAACCAAAGTTATATAGGAATTCCATACAAACCCACCTTTGTTCATATAACTTTGGATAACTTTGGTTGTAGGTTTAAACAAACGTCGAAATGGCTAAACAATCATAAACAAACGAAAAGTATTCTATTTAACTATAGTTTATGATTGTTTAGCCATTTCCAACGTTTGCATACACCTACAACCAAAGTTATATAGGAATTCCATACAAACCCACCTTTGTTCATATAACTTTGGATAACTTTGGTTGTAGGTCTAAACAAACGTCGAAATGGCTAAACAATCATAAACAAACGAAAAGCATTCGATTTAACTATAGTTTATGATTGTTTAGCCATTTCCAACGTTTGCATACACCTACAACCAAAGTTATATAGGAATTCCATACAAACCCACCTTTGTTCATATAACTTTGGATAACTTTGGTTGTAGGTCTAAACAAACGTCGAAATGGCTAAACAATCATAAACAAACGAAAAGCATTCGATTTAACTATAGTTTATGATTGTTTAGCCATTTCCAACGTTTGCATACACCTACAACCAAAGTTATATAGGAATTCCATACAAACCCACCTTTGTTCATATAACTTTGGATAACTTTGGTTGTAGGTCTAAACAAACGTCGAAATGGCTAAACAATCATAAACAAACGAAAAGCATTCGATTTAACTATAGTTTATGATTGTTTAGCCATTTCCAACGTTTGCATACACCTACAACCAAAGTTATATAGGAATTCCATACAAACCCACCTTTGTTCATATAACTTTGGATAACTTTGGATGTAGGTCTAAACAAACGTCGAAATGGGTAAACAATCATAAACAAACGAAAAGCATTCGATTTAACTATAGTTTATGATTGTTTAGCCATTTCCAACGTTTGCATACACCTACAACCAAAGTTATATAGGAATTCCATACAAACCCACCTTTGTTCATATAACTTTGGATAACTTTGGTTGTAGGTCTAAACAAACGTCGAAATGGCTAAACAATCATAAACAAACGAAAAGCATTCGATTTAACTATAGTTTATGATTGTTTAGCCATTTCCAACGTTTGCATACACCTACAACCAAAGTTATATAGGAATTCCATACAAACCCACCTTTGTTCATATAACTTTGGATAACTTTGGTTGTAGGTCTAAACAAACGTCGAAATGGCTAAACAATCATAAACAAACGAAAAGCATTCGATTTAACTATAGTTTATGATTGTTTAGCCATTTCCAACGTTTGCATACACCTACAACCAAAGTTATATAGGAATTCCATACAAACCCACCTTTGTTCATATAACTTTGGATAACTTTGGTTGTAGGTCTAAACAAACGTCGAAATGGCTAAACAATCATAAACAAACGAAAAGCATTCGATATTTAACTATAGTTTATGATTGTTTAGCCATTTCCAACGTTTGCATACACCTACAACCAAAGTTATATAGTAATTCCATACAAACCCACCTTTGTTCATATAACTTTGGATAACTTTGGTTGTAGGTCTAAACAAACGTCGAAATGGCTAAACAATCATAAACAAACGAAAAACATTCTATTTAACTATAGCTTATGATTGTTTAGCCATTTCCAACGTTTGCATACACCTACAACCAAAGTTATATAGGAATTCCATACAAACCCACCTTTGTTCATATAACTTTGGATAACTTTGGATAACTTTGGTTGTAGGTCTAAACAAACGTCGAAATGGCTAAACAATCATAAACAAACGAAAAGCATTCGATTTAACTATAGTTTATGATTGTTTAGCCATTTCCAACGTTTGCATACACCTACAACCAAAGTTATATAGGAATTCCATACAAACCCACCTTTGTTCATATAACTTTGGATAACTTTGGTTGTAGGTCTAAACAAACGTCGAAATGGCTAAACAATCATAAACAAACGAAAAGCATTCGATTTAACTATAGTTTATGATTATTTAGCCATTTCCAACGTTTGCATACACCTACAACCAAAGTTATATAGGAATTCCATACAAACCCACCTTTGTTCATATAACTTTGGATAACTATGGTTGTAGGTCTAAACAAACGTCGAAGTGGCTAAACAATCATAAACAAACGAAAAGCATTCGATTTAACTATAGTTTATGATTGCTTAACCATTTCCAACGTTTGCATACACCTACAACCAAAGTTATATAGGAATTCCATACAAACCCACCTTTGTTCATATAACTTTGGATAACTTTGGTTGTAGGTCTAAACAAACGTCGAAATGGCTAAACAATCATAAACAAACGAAAAGCATTCGATTTAACTATAGTTTATGATTGTTTAGCCATTTCCAACGTTTGCATACACCTACAACCAAAGTTATATAGGAATTCCATACAAACCCACCTTTGTTCATATAACTTTGGATAACTATGGTTGTAGGTCTAAACAAACGTCGAAGTGGCTAAACAATCATAAACAAACGAAAAGCATTCGATTTAACTATAGTTTATGATTGCTTAACCATTTCCAACGTTTGCATACACCTACAACCAAAGTTATATAGGAATTCCATACAAACCCACCTTTGTTCATATAACTTTGGATAACTTTGGTTGTAGGTCTAAACAAACGTCGAAATGGCTAAACAATCATAAACAAACGAAAAGCATTCGATTTAACTATAGTTTATGATTGTTTAGCCATTTCCAACGTTTGCATACACCTACAACCAAAGTTATATAGGAATTCCATACAAACCCACCTCTGTTCATATAACTTTGGATAACTTTGGTTGTAGGTCTAAACAAACGTCGAAATGGCTAAACAATCATAAACAAACGAAAAGCATTCGATTTAACTATAGTTTATGATTGTTTAGCCATTTCCAACGTTTGCATACACCTACAACCAAAGTTATATAGGAATTCCATACAAACCCACCTTTGTTCATATAACTTTGGATAACTTTGGTTGTAGGTCTAAACAAACGTCGAAATGGCTAAACAATCATAAACAAACGAAAAGCATTCGATTTAACTATAGTTTATGATTGTTTAGCCATTTCCAACGTTTGCATACACCTACAACCAAAGTTATATAGGAATTCCATACAAACCCACCTTTGTTCATATAACTTTGGATAACTTTGGTTGTAGGTCTAAACAAACGTCGAAATGGCTAAACAATCATAAACAAACGAAAAGCATTCGATTTAACTATAGTTTGTGATTGTTTAGCCATTTCTAACGTTTGCATACACCTACAACTAAAGTTATATAGGAATTCCATACAAACCCACCTTTGTTCATATAACTTTGGATAACTTTGGTTGTAGGTCTAAACAAACGTCGAAATGGCTAAACAATCATAAACAAACGAAAAGCATTCGATTTAACTATAGTTTATGATTGTTTAGCCATTTCCAACGTTTGCATACACCTACAACCAAAGTTATATAGGAATTCCATACAAACCCACCTTTGTTCATATAACTTTGGATAACTTTGGTTGTAGGTCTAAACAAACGTCGAAATGGCTAAACAATCATAAACAAACGAAAAGCATTCGATTTAACTATAGTTTATGATTGTTTAGCCATTTCCAACGTTTGCATACACCTACAACCAAAGTTATATAGGAATTCCATACAAACCCACCTTTGTTCATATAACTTTGGATAACTTTGGTTGTAGGTCTAAACAAACGTCGAAATGGCTAAACAATCATAAACAAACGAAAAGCATTCGATTTAACTATAGTTTATTATTGTTTAGCCATTTCCAACGTTTGCATACACCTACAACCAAAGTTATATAGGAATTCCATACAAACCCACCTTTGTTCATATAACTTTGGATAACTTTGGTTGTAGGTCTAAACAAACGTCGAAATGGCTAAACAATCATAAACAAACGAAAAGCATTCGATCTAACTATAGTTTATGATTGTTTAGCCATTTCCAACGTTTGCATACACCTACAACCAAAGTTATATAGGAATTCCATACAAACCCACCTTTGTTCATATAACTTTGGATAACTTTGGTTGTAGGTCTAAACAAACGTCGAAATGGCTAAACAATCATAAACAAACGAAAAGCATTCGATTTAACTATAGTTTATGATTGTTTAGCCATTTTCAACGTTTGCATACACCTACAACCAAAGTTATATAGGAATTCCATACAAACCCACCTTTGTTCGTATAACTTTGGATAACTTTGGTTGTTGGTCTAAACAAACGTCGAAATGGCTAAACAATCATAAACAAACGAAAAGCATTCGATTTAACTATAGTTTATGATTGTTTAGCCATTTTCAACGTTTGCATACACCTACAACCAAAGTTATATAGGAATTCCATACAAACCCACCTTTGTTCATATAACTTTGGATAACTTTGGTTGTTGGTCTAAACAAACGTCGAAATGGCTAAACAATCATAAACAAACGAAAAGCATTCGATTTAACTATAGTTTATGATTGTTTAGCCATTTCCAACGTTTGCATACACCTACAACCAAAGTTATATAGGAATTCCATACAAACCCACCTTTGTTCATATAACTTTGGATAACTTTGGTTGTTGGTCTAAACAAACGTCGAAATGGCTAAACAATCATAAACAAACGAAAAGCATTCGATTTAACTATAGTTTATGATTGTTTAGCCATTTCCAACGTTTGCATACACCTGCAACCAAAGTTATATAGGAATTCCATACAAACCCACCTTTGTTCATATAACTTTGGATAACTTTGGTTGTAGGTCTAAACAAACGTCGAAATGGCTAAACAATCATAAACAAACGAAAAGCATTCGATTTAACTATAGTTTATGATTGTTTAGCCATTTCCAACGTTTGCATACACCTACAACCAAAGTTATATAGGAATTCCATACAAACCCACCTTTGTTCATATAACTTTGGATAACTTTGGTTGTAGGTCTAAACAAACGTCGAAATGGCTAAACAATCATAAACAAACGAAAAGCATTCGATCTAACTATAGTTTATGATTGTTTAGCCATTTCCAACGTTTGCATACACCTACAACCAAAGTTATATAGGAATTCCATACCAACCCACCTTTGTTCATATAACTTTGGATAACTTTGGTTGTAGGTCTAAACAAACGTCGAAATGGCTAAACAATCATAAACAAACGAAAAGCATTCGATTTAACTATAGTTTATGATTGTTTAGCCATTTCCAACGTTTGCATACACCTACAACCAAAGTTATATAGGAATTCCATACAAACCCACCTTTGTTCATATAACTTTGGATAACTTTGGTTGTAGGTCTAAACAAACGTCGAAATGGCTAAACAATCATAAACAAACGAAAAGCATTCGATTTAACTATAGTTTATGATTGTTTAGCCATTTCCAACGTTTGCATACACCTACAACCAAAGTTATATAGGAATTCCATACAAACCCACCTTTGTTCATATAACTTTGGATAACTTTGGTTGTAGGTCTAAACAAACGTCGAAATGGCTAAACAATCATAAACAAACGAAAAGCATTCGATTTAACTATAGTTTATGATTGTTTAGCCATTTCCAACGTTTGCATACACCTACAACCAAAGTTATATAGGAATTCCATACAAACCCACCTTTGTTCATATAACTTTGGATAACTTTGGTTGTAGGTCTAAACAAACGTCGAAATGGCTAAACAATCATAAACAAACGAAAAGCATTCGATTTAACTATAGTTTATGATTGTTTAGCCATTTCCAACGTTTGCATACACCTACAACCAAAGTTATATAGGAATTCCATACAAACCCACCTTTGTTCATATAACTTTGGATAACTTTGGTTGTAGGTCTAAACAAACGTCGAAATGGCTAAACAATCATAAACAAACGAAAAGCATTCGATTTCACTATAGTTTATGATTGTTTAGCAATTTCCAACGTTTGCATACACCTACAACTAAAGTTATATAGGAATTCCATACAAACCCACCTTTGTTCATATAACTTTGGATAACTTTGGTTGTAGGTCTAAACAAACGTCGAAATGGCTAAACAATCATAAACAAACGAAAAGCATTCGATCTAACTATAGTTTATGATTGTTTAGCCATTTCCAACGTTTGCATACACCTACAACCAAAGTTATATAGGAATTCCATACAAACCCACCTTTGTTCATATAACTTTGGATAACTTTGGTTGTAGGTCTAAACAAACGTCGAAATGGCTAAACAATCATAAACAAACGAAAAGCATTCGATCTAACTATAGTTTATGATTGTTTAGCCATTTCCAACGTTTGCATACACCTACAACCAAAGTTATATAGGAATTCCATACAAACCCACCTTTGTTCATATAACTTTGGATAACTTTGGTTGTAGGTCTAAACAAACGTCGAAATGGCTAAACAATCATAAACAAACGAAAAGCATTCGATTTAACTATAGTTTATGATTGTTTAGCCATTTCCAACGTTTGCATACACCTACAACCAAAGTTATATAGGAATTCCATACAAACCCACCTTTGTTCATATAACTTTGGATAACTTTGGTTGTAGGTCTAAACAAACGTCGAAATGGCTAAACAATCATAAACAAACGAAAAGCATTCGATTTCACTATAGTTTATGATTGTTTAGCCATTTCCAACGTTTGCATACACCTACAACTAAAGTTATATAGGAATTCCATACAAACCCACCTTTGTTCATATAACTTTGGATAACTTTGGTTGTAGGTCTAAACAAACGTCGAAATGGCTAAACAATCATAAACAAACGAAAAGCATTCGATCTAACTATAGTTTATGATTGTTTAGCCATTTCCAACGTTTGCATACACCTACCACCAAAGTTATATAGGAATTCCATACAAACCCACCTTTGTTCATATAACTTTGGATAACTTTGGTTGTAGGTCTAAACAAACGTCGAAATGGCTAAACAATCATAAACAAACGAAAAGCATTCGATTTAACTATAGTTTATGATTGTTTAGCCATTTCCAACGTTTGCATACACCTACAACCAAAGTTATATAGGAATTCCATACAAACCCACCTTTGTTCATATAACTTTGGATAACTTTGGTTGTAGGTCTAAACAAACGTCGAAATGGCTAAACAATCATAAACAAACGAAAAGCATTCGATCTAACTATAGTTTATGATTGTTTAGCCATTTCCAACGTTTGCATACACCTACAACCAAAGTTATATAGGAATTCCATACAAACCCACCTTTGTTCATATAACTTTGCATAACTTTGGTTGTAGGTCTAAACAAACGTCGAAATGGCTAAACAATCATAAACAAACGAAAAGCATTTGATTTAACTATAGTTTATGATTGTTTAGCCATTTCCAACGTTTGCATACACCTACAACCAAAGTTATATAGGAATTCCATACAAACCCATCTTTGTTCATATAACTTTGGATAACTTTGGTTGTTGGTCTAAACAAACGTCGAAATGGCTAAACAATCATAAACAAACGAAAAGCATTCGATTTAACTATAGTTTATGATTGTTTAGCCATTTCCAACGTTTGCATACACCTACAACCAAAGTTATATAGGAATTCCATACAAACCCACCTTTGCTCATATAACTTTGGATAACTTTGGTTGTAGGTCTAAACAAACGTCGAAATGGCTAAACAATCATAAACAAACGAAAATCATTCGATTTAACTATAGTTTATGATTGTTTAGCCATTTCCAACGTTTGCATACACCTACAACCAAAGTTATATAGGAATTCCATACAAACCCACCTTTGTTCATATAACTTTGGATAACTTTGGTTGTAGGTCTAAACAAACGTCGAAATGGCTAAATAATCATAAACAAACGAAAAGCATTCGATCTAACTATAGTTTATGATTGTTTAGCCATTTCCAACGTTTGCATACACCTACAACCAAAGTTATATAGGAATTCCATACAAACCCACCTTTGTTCATACAACTTTGGATAACTTTGGTTGTAGGTCTAAACAAACGTCGAAATGGCTAAACAATCATAAACAAACGAAAAGCATTCGATTTAACTATAGTTTATGATTGTTTAGCCATTTCCAACGTTTGCATACACCTACAACCAAAGTTATATAGGAATTCCATACAAACCCACCTTTGTTCATATAACTTTGGATAACTGTGGTTGTAGGTCTAAACAAACGTCGAAATGGCTAAACAATCATAAACAAACGAAAAGCATTCGATTTAACTATAGTTTATGATTGTTTAGCCATTTCCAACGTTTGCATACACCTACAACCAAAGTTATATAGGAATTCCATACAAACCCACCTTTGTTCATATAACTTTGGATAACTTTGGTTGTAGGTCTAAACAAACGTCGAAATGGCTAAACAATCATAAAAATATAAAAATAATTTGATTTTTTTTTCGTTAAATATTGTTATAATATACCTACGTTTTACAATTAATTATTTGGCAGACATTTTTTTTACACGATATTAAAATTATAGAAATGGAGAAAAGCTTCTGCATTTTACTGCATCTAGGGTATTTCATAATTGGTGTGATTAATTTTTAGTCCCTTACTAGTTATGCTCCAGGTGTAGTGTAGGGTATATTAAGTTTGATCGAAGTAGAACTAATAAATTGTGTTTTTGTTTTGTGCTCACTGCTCATTTTGCGTAAAATATCCGGTTTATTTTTATAAGTTGAATGGAGTTATTTAAAATAACATTACTTTTCCCCCCGAACATCCCTCATTACTGAAACATATTACCTTCAGTTCGTGGTAGCCCAGTTCCTACACTGTGTGATTCTGTTAATTGTTTTAAACTGGATAAAATTATAATTCCAAGTTTTTCCACATCGCTTCTCAAAGACTCAAACTGTATGTTGGATATCTAGTACAGAAACTCATCACAACTCACAAGTCTTCTTATACTCATCTTCAAAAAGTTAGAACTTTAGAGTTAGACGGATGTGCTTTCAAAATCAAATTGTCTCGGCTAAATTTGTCAAGTGGAATTCACACTTGTTGAAACGAATCTTGGGTAAATTGTCTTATACTTGTAGTTGTGTCTGAAGTTTTGAAAGGGCTTTTATGAAATATAATAAATGATATAATGCTTTTTTCAGTTTAAATTCTATTGATGTAGTTTTTCTCGCCAAGTTATGCTTACAATATATTCTCTTTTAGAACTGAAATCGAGTAATCGATATCTTTTCAAATCTCTTCAAATATCCTTTCACAATTGAGTTATAAATTCCGATTTTTAAAAAATGTCGATCGTTGATTATAATCAAGACGCCTATCAATTATTACAGTGCGGCCCAAAGCAGAAATTCTCAATCGCCAATTGAACGCGTGATCCTCAATTGATCTTGTTAGTGATTCTGCAAAAGTGCAATGTTATTTGCAGGCTGCATTATATTAATGCCGCCGCTGCTGCTGGATGTTGTTGAACACGAATGTCATGTCGACACGCTTATCTGTAACTAGTATTGGTCTTAATTGGAATTCAATAAAAGTCATTCTCGCCGAATAAGTTAAGTTGCCGACGAAGTCACCACAAAGCACAAGGGGCGGGCGTCCTTATCATATCGGAATTATCTGCGTTCTGACGGACGCTTTCAAGTCGCATACAAAAAAAAAACACATACACATAAAGTAAAAAGTAAAAAATAAATAAAAGATAAAACATGAGAAGAGGAAGAAGAACTGCAAGGAAGAGTTGCAGACATCAATTTGAAGACATGGGGCTGCGCTCCAGTCACACTCCAATTCTTTTGTGGTGCCTTGGCTTGATCACATATAGAGACAGCTATCAAATCTTTAAGTTTTTATGCGCCATATCAGACTCGCATGTGCAACGCAGACACAATGCTGATCAATTATCGAGAATGTTTTCATAATGACTAAAAAACCAGACTAAACGAACACGTTGCGGTTTCGTAATATTTTGTTTGTAAAATGACGAACTCATATTGTGTGCTGCTATTTAGTGTCGATCGATGTAGACATCTTTTGATCGCATAAAAATACATTTCATTTCAAAGTCCTTCAAACTCATCGATCTTGCAAATGGTGATCATTGATCACATGCGCTGGATCATATTCGCGGAGGAATATTTCTGCATATGGTTTCGTTGATCGTTCTAACTCCTTTTTTTCCATTCATTTGTTTCTTGTAACATGACACATAAATATTCTTAGTTGTTCCTAGCCTCTGCTTGTTCAACCCTTAACGACTGTTGCGCAGAAGTGGGAGCTCGATGAGCATCATCAAAGAGCGACAATCTCTGGATTTTGTGATTGCTATTGCACTCCCCCATGCACTCCAGCCGCACCATACGCATTCTACGTTTCACCATCAACAAGCCGTAGAAAATCCACCAGCCCCATCATTTTGTTGGTATTTCCTCTATAGCGAGAGCCGGTGAACACGATTAAAAAAGCAAATATAAAACAAGCAATCCCCAACGTTTTGCGAGCTCCCAGTCTTGCTCAAGGTGCCGGTCGATTATCTCGTGAGGAGTTCCTGTTGGTGGCGCAGAATTTTTGTTTTTGCCATAAAAATTGTACTCAACTGATAAGTGATATAGAATTCTGGAGATTTTAAGTGGATTGGTATTTCTAAAAAGTGTCTTAAAGGCAAATTAGCAGCCACAAAAAAATCGATTCACAGCAAAAAGTTTGTTTTGAACTTGTGGAAAACGGGGTGGTTTTTGAGATACGTGCTTGCTTCGTGAATTGTGCGAACAACCATTATCGGATTTAATTAATACTGTGAGTGTGGAAGTGATAAAAAATTGATTATTCTGTGTCTACGCTAACCCTTTATTTGCGCAAAGCGGAGGAGCTTCAAGTGTCACATTCCCATCAAGTTATTCATGTTCTTCGAATTGGACTCACAACGGAAATTAGAGTCGCAGAACCGGCGGAGATGGTTTGTATTTTCACCTCATTTTGTACCAATCCAGATATCGCAAATATTTGTTTTTATTATCAGGAATTTTAAACTCGTGCATGTTTCTCTTTTCTTCGTTTCACACCGAATGTTGAGTCTCTGATAAGTCTGTTTACTACAAATGGATGTTTTGCTCCGCGGAAATCCAAGTCTTCTTGTCTGGAAGATGACTCACGTTATCAAAAGTGAGCTATTAATGGAATCTGTGTAAAAATAATCGATTTTGTGTTGAAGGTATAAGCGACTGGGCTTAAATTCATTGTTCCACCCCAAACACGTCCTCTTCTCTGACGACACTTTGCCACCCTTCGCCGGCGCGAGCATAAATACTATACATATGCGGAACAATTGCATTCTAAGCAAACCCCCTTGGATTTTCACCCTTAGTTCGTCTTGTTCTTCTTATACGTCTTCTCGCTCCGCTCTTTGATTCTATACCGCGTACTTAGTTCACAGTTGTCTGCTCCTTCTTGGACACTCATGTTTCCTTCGAGGGGGCTCGGAGTGGAAATTTTGTATGACAATGACGACTGACGGAAGCTGTTCCAAAAGGACTTTGACTGTCTACGGCCAGTAAAGTTTCAAAGGTTAAAATCTGGCCGGTGAGGATCATGAAAAAAAATATAAGCAATATATACACTATACTATATCTTCTTTGCAGTGGTTAATCCGCTTGCAAGGTAACCGATCTAGAGGTGGGAGGTCTGCTTTAGCTAGAAAGCTTAATTACTGCACGAAGGAAACACACTCCACAAGTGCAACCCTCAAGCAAGTTGGAATTGATTAATTTCTTACATTTAATAACCGTATAGCCCTCGCAAGTAGCGCAGGTGAAATGAGATGGGTGCCAGGCGGCGTTTAACTTCGTCAGTATTCAGGATATCTCCAAGGCCTTGTTAACATTCGCTCGTCATTAGGAATTTTTTTTTTTTAAACGAGATTTTGCTTTAGTAAAAAGGAATAAAAAATACGCGGGAGGGAAACAAGTGTCAAACGACCATAAACTAGGCCGAGTATTCTTTTCTATGATTGAGACAGGCCACTCATGAGTATTTCCCTCGCGCGTTGACACACATTCTATGATTAGCGACTGAAAGGATATCATCTCAGGAGTAGCACATTCTACATCCAAATATATTCCACACTCTGCACTTACTAAAAGTTACCGTATTCAGCAGTGCATTATCGTTGTTGACCTACTTGAGAATTCCGCTTACGGGAAAAATACCAAACCGCGACAGAGTTCAACTTCAGCAAAACCCAGACGAGTCGCCTTTCTTCATAACGCTATCCGGGATCCCTTAACCCATTTAAATTTCCTTTTTTAAGGTTTGAATTAAACTGTATTGTCTGCAACTGCAATTATGACGCTATTGCGACTTTTGTGATTAATAATTGTGAGAAACTTATGTGCACTCTGTTGTGTTAGCAATTTTCCAACTATTCATAATTAATTCTCGTTAGCAAGGTCCTTGAAATCCTTTTGGATATAATTAAGGGTAGCCTTAACGGAATAATGTTCTTGTGCCTAGATTTGTAAAGTATTATAAATTCTTATATTCATTCAGTATTAGTTGTTTCAATCAAACTTCTTCGTTCATGTAGTTCCAACCAGCTTAATTAAAATAATTTAATTTAATTTAATTAAATATATTCAAGTTCAAATAACAACACGAACAATTAGTTCGAAAAATGACTAATTTAGTAGATAATGCATTATTGTAGGTAGTATTTAAAAGTCTGTTTCAAAACTTTTAATCTTTATAAAATTGGACCTCGGAGAAAATCAGCCTGTAAGGGGAATTCATAAAGTTATGAACATTTCAAACGTTCTCTTTATTTCAGTTTTTGTTTCAATTTACTTATATCATACTTGTATTAAACGTTTACACAAAAGGGAATTACACCCTCAAAGAACGTCAAAATCCTCGATATTATCCATGCAAACAAAAGCGACGAATTTATCGATTCGTTAAAATAAAATTAATTTGCAGAAACGAATATGTTTTATGTTGCTAGCCAAAACAAAAGTCACAAGTGCTTTATGTGTAATTCAATGGATTTTAATCTATACACACACAGAATACCACAATTAATTGTTTAAAAAACATGTTTTTGATGATACTGCTTCAATATAAACAAAGATAAATTAATTTATTTTCGTAAGTCTTGAATGATAATTTGATTGTAAAATGTAAATATTTCGCAAAAGCAACTCAACAGCAGCAGCTTGATAGAGCAAATACGACCAGATCATATTGATTAATTAATTTTATAAACCGAAAAATTGCAAAACTATTTTTCATCCAAATCATAAGCCCTGGCAAATGTTAACAAAAAACAGCAAACGGTGCATTATCGTTTTTCTTACATCACAAAAAGCATGTCGTGCAAAACCGAAATAAACACGGGCATACCTATTTTTAAAAATTTTCCCTTTTTTGTTAAAAAAATTTCTGAATTTTTCATAGCCACATAATTACAGACATTACACGATCGTTAATATCACGCGAACCGTGCACCGATACAAAAATAGTGATGATTTGCAATCGGAGTGGGATGAAAATGTTTTCTCCCACAAAAGCAAAATGACAAAGTCCTTCACAATGCAACAAACATTCCTCCATGACCCATTTCGAACTCGATTGTTTATAAGCCATGAATTCAGCAAGTCGATTGACAACATTCAAGTGATCAATCGCCCACCGACCCACCTCTGTGGTTTCCTTATATCCTTCAAAAGCATAGAGTTCGTTACCTGAATGAGGCAAACGTTGTGCACGCAAATGGCTGCAATTGCGAATATTCCTCGGGGTCTTGCGTGTTCCATGAATAAATTACAGTTTTTCGGGCCAACAAAAACTTTCTTGATTATGGGGGGTGAGACACATTATTCTTCCGCCCATCACCCTATCGATTTTTATACAGTTGCATGTCTGAGTTTTGGCATTAAACGATGGAGCAAACTCCAGCAAACCGGAATGAATCCATTCGCCAGGATGTTCCACCATCCTCAATCTTGTCGAGATTGCATGCAAACACAAAATCTCTCGCGTTAGTTTCTTATGTTTTTCGGAAAAAATTCAAAATAACTATGTAGAACTTCCCGTAAATTTCTCTTCAATTTATGAGGGCATATTTGGCAGAAATTCAACACTGAGATTAAATTAAAAAGAAGCTGGCCAAATGAAAATGGAAAAGCAGCCATTATTTATTTATTCCTTTCAATTTTATAACCGTCCTCAATTTAATATATTTACATTTGGGATTTTTAGTGTTTAATATTTTTCAGGTCGTCTCTAGTTTTCATAATCAAAACGAATTTATTTTGTTTATAGATTAAAACTTCACTCAATTGAATCCTTTACAACGAATCCAACAATTCCTTTTTAATGTTAATATCAAAGAAGTAGGATTTGTTGAGACCCTGAATACAATTGTAAAGCATGAAGAATCAATATTAGTACTTTTGTCAGATTGGCTAGAATCCAAACTAGTTTTCCTTTTTGAAATTCATTCTCACAACTTTTTGACCCAGTTTGCAAATTGTATCCTACTTCGGTCTGCCTTTCATTTTTCGTTTTTGTTTCAATCTCATACGTGATAATATAGACATCATTAAGTCAGTTTGTTGCTTCTGTAGGTCGAGGTCCGTATTTGTTCCAGTTATATCAATTCAATTTTCTTTGCCTTTGAAGGGTGAGTTTTTCGTAACATGACCGTCGATTGAATCGATTTCGATACCAATTCATAAATACATTTTCCTTTTGTTATTGTTTCCAGAAATGGACCAAACTGAACTACAAACTCATGAGTACATTCAACAAATATAAATATTTTAAGTTCTCAGATCATTTTATTAATCATATAATGTGACCGACGACGTAGGTATAGGTATCTATTTTTAGATCCATTAAGAATAATGATTTCGAATGGTTTATCGCAGGAGTTAAATGTTGGTATTAAGCAATCAACAAATGCGTTAGCAGGAAATAAAATGCTCACCTGCTGCCAATAATTTTTCTCCAGATGTAAGTGCACTGCCTTCAAATTGCACATAATATTTCGTAGTCATTCTGTGCCCAGTTTCCTCGCCCACTTATTTCCCCATTGAAACACGCATGCAACTGCCATGCAGTGTCCCATGCATCGTATAACTTCATTAATATGACATCTAGAAAAGTGCAGACGATCCGTGCAATAAATATCGCTTGCAACAATATCGTGCACCTGAGAGGAATACTAATAGACAGAGGAGCGGAGGACGTGATGCACGGATTCAACTTCGTATACTCATCAGACATTTCAAATGGCACTGTTGTGTTCTTAATTTTTTTTCTTTCTCCCATTACAAATTCTTATTCTATTTGTAATAAATGCAGTAGGTACGTTCTCTACAATTTCTCCTTTACAGAAATGGTGACGGATGTTAGTCGAATGCAAGTCAACTACTGCAGATCACGCAGCGAATTTCATTCAAACGTGGTTTGAGGAAATAAATAAATAATACAAAAAGGACAATGATTTATCTTGCACACACTCCTTCCGTGATTCATATGAGTTGAAAACTCTCACGCCACCAAATACCTCAATAATCACGTATCAAATTATCATAAATTCGAAATGCAGAAGCACGGATTATCCAAATACTTGGTCTTGCTGTCGGTGTTCTTTATTGGAACTGCAAGTGCAGGTAAACTTAGGTGTACTTCATATTGTAGCAATGTCCTTTTATTTTGTAATTTTTGTTTTTCATTTTCGGAAACTAGCTCCAAAAAGAAGGATGTGTGCATTGTATGCGGACAACGATGCTGACCAGGATTACCAATATAACCAAAGTGACTTCACAGGTGTACCTGATCCGACGAAGGAAATTAGTGGTTTGTCGAATGAGGTGAGTTCAATTCAAAGATATTACGTCTTTCAGTAGCCTTAAGCCACAGTTATCAAAATATCGCATCGATCCTTTAAGCTTCTCGTTTCATGGGAACTGAATATGTTGAGAACGAGGATTGACCAAGATGTTGAACAACGTTAGCCATGTACTTTTCAGCTTGAAGTCCTGAATAGAGTTCCGATCAATGTACATATCAAAAATGAAATATGACTCTAGTTTTAGTTTATCGCCATCGTATATTCAAAAAGAAAATTCTTTATTACATTTTTATATTATTTCCTTCATTTATACCTAACTGGAAATATTTTTTCCTTATTTAAAAAGAGATAATTTTAATTGTTCCTCAAAGTTATTCGAACAATTTTCACTATATATAGAAAATAAGTGATAGCCACATTGACCTTTCTTTCTTTTATCAAAATCAACAATTCTTTATTATTATAACAATTAAAATTGGCACAGTAATCGCAATTTTAAAAATGTGTGTTCCTTTCAGCAGGAAGATGTCGAAATATGCCCACCGGAATCCGACTCCTGTTTTGCATTGTGGAAAATAGCTGAAAATGGATCTCAAATAGTGAAACAAGGTAATTTTAGAGAATGTAGTTTTTGAATCATATAAGTCGCAAATTTTCTGAAAATGTAAACCGATTACAGAATTAGCTATCTTTATTGTAAAGTCACCCTGAAAAATACACTCTCTCAAAAACTTTTTTTTTTAAAACAATTATTTGAATCAAAGAGTATCAGAGCGGTCAAAATTTTGTAAATGTTTGTACTGATATGGGAATAGTCTGAGATCAATGTTTACATGAAAAACAGGTTGATTCTTGTCCATGAAAATTGTTAATTATAGGTCAAATCGAGATAGCAATTGATCTTGAATGCTATCACTAATCACTCATCACTGAAACTATTAACATGCTAAAGTTTTCTAAAAGTAAGCACTTCGGGTAAACTCCAAGCAACAACATAGAATACCCAATATTGATTTGTATTTTGTAACATATTCATTCATTTTTCATGGCTTCTACTTACCTTTGAGAAAATCCTTCTCAATACAACCAAGTGAAATACAACGCATAAAATTCAGGTAATTCCCCCACCCCCAGCCTACGCACATGGAGCAATAGAAAATCAGAGTAGCTTTCATCTTTATTTATAATGTACGAGGAGCGGGGGATATAAAGGCAAAGTAGATTTCCTATTCCCAGCAAAGCTTTATTATTTTCCGTAATTCTGCAAATATAAAGCTACAAAGTCCATTCAAAGTTCACGAAAGTCCTTGAGAAAACACACTTGGTCTTTTCCTTTTGAGAAGTTAAAAGTGATGCCTGAAATTCATACGTTTCGTTTTTTATTATTATTTCTTTATTAATGTATGGTGGAAATTTTCCCGTTATAATTGAAGAAAAAACAGAAAATTCGCCTTTGGCGTAACTTGAGGAACTTCTTTTGTAGTACATACTTAGTGCGTAATTAATTTTTGCTGTAATTGAATTAGATTTTAATAAGTATAAATTAAATTTAGTTTTCAGCTTTCGCACGTATGAAATAAATCTTTAATGTTGAATACCTGGAAAATAAAAGAGAAATGAAGGAGAATTGAAACAATCCGAGAAACTGAAATATAATTCAAGGTTGTAGCAATTCACTAACAATGTACATATTTTTACACAAAATGGTCAAGTAAATCATATTTAATGTAACCTTTTGGACTTTTAATTCAACGGTCCACGGTTCAAGTCGCTTCTTGGGCGATGACTTTTCTTCCAATATAAAATTCATAAACTATTTTATTAAATAACATTAAAAAAAATTTTATTAATTATAAATAGGTTGCTGGAAATACTCTGGGGCTTGTGGGGACGAACAATGCAAAAGCTACTCGTCAACTACTCCCAACATGTGGTTTTGTTGCTGCACTGGCGATTTTTGCAATAGAAATATGACTGCACTTCCTGCAGAGGTTTATATTGTTTAATTTTTATCCATAGTGCAAAACTTTTATTATCCTACATTATTTTTTGCAGGCTGCTGAGAGCGTAATTTCTAGCGAAACTGAGGTACCTGAATTAGCTCAGATGGGATCATTTTGGACGTCACCAGTTTTCTATATTTGCCTTTCGCTAGCTTGTCTCATCCTTACAGCAGTAACATTATTAATAGGCTGCAGAACACCATTGAAAACAGGGCCAGAGATGGCTCCGTTGGCCCCTTCGGGTCCTGGATATAGTTCCAATCTTCAAAATGTGGATAACTTAAAATTGTGTTCAATGATTGGTCAGGGAAAATATGGAACCGTTTGGAAAGGGATGATCAATGAGCAATCTGTAGCAGTCAAGATTTTTCCTTCCCAACACAAACAGTACTTCATAAACGAAAGAAATATATATTCATTACCTTTGATGGATTCTCCATCGTTATTGTCGTATTTTGGTATATTTTTTTATTTCTGAACGAAAATTATTTTATAATATGAAAATTCTTCGTAGGCTGTGACGAACGCAGGACCTTAGATGATAGTATTGAGTATTTCCTAGTGCTTTCTCTAGCACCGCTGGGCTGCCTTCAGGATTGGCTCATCGAAAACACATCAGCTTACAGTGTTTTCTGCAAGATGGCGAAGTCAATAACAAGGGGGATTTCCCACTTACACACTGAGATTAGAAGGGGTGATGAAGTAAAACCTTGTGTCTGCCACCGTGACCTGAATACCAGGAATATTTTGGTCAACTCAGATTTATCCTGTTCCATATCAGACTTTGGATTCGCCCTGAAAGCATTTGGCTCCCGATATGAATACAAAGGTGAGATTGCCGTTGCAGAAACCAAAAGTATCAATGAAGTGGGCACCCTGCGCTATATGGCACCTGAAATTCTAGAAGGTGCAGTTAATCTCAGAGATTGTGAAACTGCACTTAAGCAAATCGATGTATATTCCCTTGGTCTGGTCCTGTGGGAATTGTGTGTTCGATGTCAAGACTTGTATCCCACTGGCCAAGTTGCGCCTGCGTACAAAGCTCCTTATGAAGCGGAGATCGGCAAGCGTCCCACATTTGAACAAATGCAAGTATTAGTTTCTCGTCACAAGGCAAGACCACTATTTCCGCCCGGTTGGGGTGGAGGTCCTGCAGGCAAAATTGCCCGAGACACTTGCGAGGATTGCTGGGATCATGATGCGGAGGCACGGTTAACTGCGCTCTGTGCAGAAGAACGTATTCATGAGTTATCAAATTTAAGACCACGATCGCATATCAGTCGCGGTCCGAGCCCCCCACTTAGTGCTAATAATCTTACCACAAGTTCACCCCCGAGGGATCGCAGTATTTCTTCGAATCTTTGTAATTCAGCTGAAACAGGAATAGTTACACCACCCAATCAAATGGTTCCTACAGGGAGGAGCAATAGCAATGACAACTCTTCCACCATTGTCCATTTAGCTTCACCGGTAACCGAGAAGAATCATATAATATATTCTCAACAAATACAACCGTTTCAAGGACGAAATCCTTGTCAGGAAAGGAATTTAGCACCCACAAATAGACAAAATCAGATTCTAGTTGAGAAAAGCAAGAAACACAGTTTTCTAGAGAAGGGACAGGAAAATAGTCTTTCATGCCTTGAGGATGATGTAAGTGTAGAAGACTTGATATCGAACAATTCCCGAAGGGATATAGAGGAGGCTGTCATGGGAGAAGGGTTTCCCAAGCAAAATAATACAGATAAAAAATTACGCGGTTGGCACGGAGTCCGAGCTCTAATACAGAAGAAGCTCTTCAGAAAGAATCCGTATTCGTTCAAATCCAACTACGATGAAAAATCAAATTTAGTGGACAATAAAATGGCGATTTTGATCCAAACGCCATCTCCAACCAAAGACACAACAGTTAACCTAGTCGATAATAACAATAAGTATCAAAATGGTGTAATACAGACTAAAATAGAGGCATTTACTCGGAGACCAAGCAATCTCGACGTAAAACCAATGACCGTTAGAGTTAATAGTCTATCGGAGAACAAATCGAATTTGGTAAGGAATGTGTCTGACGACTTCTGTTGTACGTTCAAGGGTACAGGATCCATACGTCATCGAGCAAATTCGGACTTAACCGAACCACCAAGGATAGTTGTGTCCCGATCTGCAAACGCTATGAAAAATTTGAACACCTCCAACGAGGAGAAACTGATCATTCGTCAGCGAAGCTTGGAAATATTCCGGGAGGTATTCAGTGCGAAAGGAAGCAACGAAAGACTTCGAGATCCTAGTCAAAGAGTTAAGACACCAGGAGATGTTCCTCCGTCAGTGCGAAAAATTAGAGCTTCAAAAACACTAAGCTTGTACGATGATCGAATGATGGACTCATCCGGGTTAAACGCTCTCTAGCATGAGGAGGTTCTGTTGCTGGAACTCTAAGCCTTCAATAGCAACAGACCCTTAAATTACACGAGGAATCTTATGAAAACAACAATACTCAAAAACAATCAATCTAGGATATTATGGCAAACTTACTAGATACATGCACATTTGTAGAAATTTTTTTGAATACACCCAATGTATTCAGACGAGGTGTATTTACGGAAGACGTTATGCGGTGCTACAGAAAAAGAAATTTAATACTTTTATTACTTAAAAGCGTATTTAATGAATGTTAGCTTAAGATTGTTATACATGTAAGAAAAAAAAACAATTGTAGTATATCTAGTTAATTGGATACGAGTCAAGGACTTAAAGGGATCACAATTCTATGTATGCACTCCCTGACTCCCATAATCAGGAATCCGCTTGCGATACGAATTTGAAAATCGACGGAAAAAATAATAACGATAATTTTCAAAAAAATGAAAACAAAATGATGGAACAAATAAACGCTTGTTGGCGTTAACAAGAATAGATGTTTTGCCTTAATAATTTATGAAAGCAGACAGGTGTATTTTTATAAACTGTCCAAGGATCACTAGCACACGACTAGAATATACCAAGTAGGATTTTTCTTAAAATTTGTACATTTTTATTTATTTGGTATTTATTTTATGCTGTTTCAATTTATTCTACTTGAAGTTGTTAAGTAATGGAAATTTGAAAATAGGACACTTATGTTTTCTTTTATCATCTGTATCAAAAAAATATATATACAATATTAATTGAGAAGAAAATTCTTGAACCAAACTGATGTTTTCTTTTCAACTTTTCCTGATCAATCTTTAAACAAAATATGCAGTAGTGGTTCTTTATTGTTTTCAATTTTACAAACTTATTAATGAAATAACAATAATAATTATTATAGTTATGTACTTACTCAAAAAAATCTTATCGTCAATTTCTTTTAAGTTTTGCTTTTCCCCTATTTGAAAACAAAAACAAAAAAATGTTTTTAAGTAAAATATAAAATACTATTATAATTATAAGAAACACAAGCACAATGAAAATGTACACATCAATCAAAGTGGCTTTAATAAATCCAATATCTTTGGATACTGAACTTAAATGATCGGGATTTGGATGTCTTAGAACAAAGTCGATCCACCACATAGCTCGGTCCAATGGTTTCATCGGAGCGTCTCTAAATAATCGCGAGTGTCGTTTGACTGTTTCTGTATATGACGGATTTGTGGCAACCTTTTTCACCGCATCGTATAAGTCATTCGCGTTCAATTTTTTGACATTAACTCTCTCTCCCATTCCAAGGCTGGATAATCTGAAGGCGTTCTGTAATATTTAAAACAATAAGCCTTTACAAAACCTTGATTTTATTTCATTGTTTTTTTTCAATTACTCGAGGTTGATCTACAAAGAACGGTATAGCAACCATTGGTTTTCCATACCATACAGCTTCCTGAACACTAAGACTTCCTGCGTGAGTTACAAAAACTTTTATATTTGGATCGGCTGAAACGAATTTTGAAAACTGTGATGTTAACATTTAATAAATACAATAAATACCCAAAATATCGCCTTGGGAGAACCACTTCTTAACAAGCACGTTTTTGGGAAGATTTTTTGTTATTGAGTCAGGATCATACTTCCAGAGGAAATTATACTCTGGCATTTTTGAGATAACTTCAATGATTGAATCGGACCTTGATTCACCAACAAGATCACTTTTTACATTTGTACCCATAGCAATATAAATGGCTCCTTTTTTGGAACTCTTCAAAAAACTCTGTATATCGTCCGGTAAAGGCTTAGGATCCTTTATTTGCAATCCACCTACTTCAATTACATTGGGTGGGAGACTTTCTGCATAATCTACAGCAGGATGAGTGTTTGTTAAAACCAATTTTGTTAGCTTCTCTAGATCATGTAAAGAGGGCATGTCTGCGGAGAACTTTTCCCGAACTAGTTTTTCCATTTTAGGTATGCAGTAAAAGTGTTTGAACCTTTAAAATTAATAATTTAATACCTATCAGAACTTGTTATTCATATTTTAATTGAAGAAATATTAGATACAAGAAAATTACTTACACATGATCCAAAAAGTATATCCAAGTGTTATACAGTCTTTCCCAGAAGTTCATACGAACATCAAGAGTGTTCCCGTAAAAAGGGATATATGCAGGATGGCTATGCCCTCCAGAATGATCAATAACACCAGGATACATTTTGAAAGCATTCAGTCCAACGATTGGTGGATAATTAAACTTATGGACAAAACCAATTAAGCATGGACAAAAGGCAATGTCGTACAATATCAAATCAAATTTGAAATTATCAGGATACTCCAGAAGACGTTGAAATCCTTTCGACCTTACTGCACCACGACATCCTTGTACAAAAAAATCATTAATCAATTTAACTGTTGTGAAACCATCCTTTTCTATGCATGTAGACAAATCGAATCTATCGGAATCGTTGAAAAGAGATAAGTAAGTTTCCTCCAATTGGATGTAGTGAACACCTGGTGGAGGGTCATCAGAAACGTCTGCAGATAGTACAGTCACATTGTGTCCCTTGGATGCCATCTCATGCAGAACGACACTGTTCCTATATTCAGAAAAGATAATTGATGCTCATTCTGAAAACTATTTTTTCTTACCAAAGATGATGACTGGGAGAGGAAGCCCCCATCAATCCAAGAACATTTACGCTGGAAGCGAAGTCAGCGCAGATCACTCCGAGGTAAATCACAAATAACTTAAGAACTAATCGCATTGTTATTGTTACTTATCGATTGTGTAATGAATGATGTTTTAATGAACTCCACAACTGCTTAATTCAAAAGCAGTTCCACACTAACTGATTCGGTAAATTGGATTCAATAGAGGCCCACCAAAATCCACATCACACGACCTCAATCTCTAGTTTGACCACTTATCACTACGAAAACAATGAGAGTCGCAGTAAGGGGAAGCGTTAGTAGCATGATAGTTGTTTTTTTTCGGGGTTCAATTGTATACAATCATGTGGAGATCTCAGAGAGATAAGAAAGCTCAGCACTGAGCACCTGAACAACTGCGGCAATTTATGTAAAAATCATCACAAGGTCATCATTTTTAAACATTATTTTAATTCTAGAAATATGTTTATTTTATTCTTTGCATATAATGACAAACCTTTATTCCTTTATTACCTGAACATTTTAAAATATTTATTGCTAGTGAAAATATAATATTATTTCACTTGAGTTGGTGGACAATTTGTTTTGCATGCTATTATTAACTATAGAAATTTGCAGTACATTATTTACAATGTGATTAAATAAGAATATTTTTTAGACAATGTACGCAAATTGTTCGATGTGTTCTGGTTTACTGCTTCTGTTTTTTACATATATATATATTGCATTTTGTTTAATGATATTCTAAAAGCTAGCGAAATGATAAATACCTCAAAGCATAGTGTATTTTATAAATCTTGCAATAAAAAAATTAAATGAATTGCAAAATTAACTAAACAGCAATAAAAACCATTTCAAAGTAATGTTATATTCCAGAGATAGTGTCTTAATTTCATTTTAAATTACCAAAGATCTTATAATTTTTAATTTTCAATATGAAATATTCGGAAAGCCGAAATATGCTCAGTTAGAAAATAAATTGAAATTTATTTAACACTCAAATACTTTTGCTTGCGTTTTATTTATATTTTTCTTGTATATAAGATTCTACCAGCGAATATATAAATTGTATATTTGTATAAAAAAAAGTGAATAACTATAAATAATAGTTAATTACCAATTAATTAATAGACAATTATAACTAACAGTTTTAACAGTATGTATTGTCACTACAGTTTTCTAACGGTCTGTAAATAGTACCTAATCATACTGAGATACTGATTTAAACAAAACTAACGCAAATATAATACTTAGGAGCAAGTGTAAGTAAATGCCCAAAAACATTTTCAATTAAGTACGACATACAAAGGAAAGTCTTTAAATCGACAGAGATCCCCAAAAAAATATCACATTAAGAAGAATGATTGGAATGCAAAATTAGAAATAGATTAAATGTAGAGTAAAAAGGAATTGAACTAAATGTCCAGAGTTTCTTTACGTGTACTTTGCATCATAGTTTTTCACTTTATCAGGAATAGATGCTCTCTCTACAGAAACTAAAGAGTGTAGCTCCTCCAGAGAGCGAACGTAAACTAATTTCCGCCAGAATTTGGAGCTAAAAGAAATGAAATTAGGTTAATTAAATTTCAATAATTCCACTTTTTTTTTTTTTGAGTCACCTGACAAAAGGTCGTGACATCCAAACTAAAGATTTTAGCCAAAACGTTGGATGAACCAGATACATGTTCTTTAAACTCTTCCTCAGCCTTCGATCCAAGAGCTGATAGCACCTACAAATAATACCTAAAGTAAGAACTGTTGCTAAAAAGATTCCGCAATTCATACTTTTTCAGCCATGGAAATGGTGGAACATTTCTGCGACTGCATCCTCCATGCAAGTAGATGAGGACGTAATCGTCGGTTACCAACTGTTCCAGTGTCTTTACAACGTACAGGAACAAGTTATCCATAACATAGTGGTAGTCCGCTCTGGATCTGTCTGGCAGGTGGCAAGCGCAGAACATAACGATTGCATTGTGGCCTCCGGCATTCAAATATCCTCCATGGGAGAGCACCCTTTTGTATGGTTCGATGACTTTCATGTCAATTTCTCTAGTTCGTCCGTCAGGTAGGGTGATCTTTTGCCAATTTCTGGAGTCTCGACGCTCATCCTCAGCAGTGTACGTTGGAATCGGGTCCGGTGGAATATTCGTAGGAGTATCCAAATCGGCAAAGACATCATCCTTATCATTAAATCCATCAAACACTGAACTAGACGGACTAAGGGAAGCTAAATTGTGGTCCATGTCATCGTCAAAACTATGATTAGACACCGAATCCAAAGAGGACATATCGTCTGAAAGTAATTCAGCGGAAACCGGAATTTTTCGCCGTGTTAATGGCTTCGGAGAAGGCATCTTCTGATTTCGATTAACATTGTTCGCTATAAGCGCAACAGCTTGATAATTTGGCTCAACGTTCGCTTGATATTGCGACAGTTCCTGTTCGGATTCGCTACTTAAAATATCTGGGCTCGGGGCTCGAATAACAGAGATCTTTCTACGTTGGGGCATTGCATTTGTACTTGCCGTACAGTCAGCTGTTACATCTAACTCCTGATTGGGAGCAACGGCAGAACTTTTTTTCGTCAGTCTATTTTGATTACCTAAACGCAAGGGTTCGCTCTCAGGTACAACATCAGGATAGCTGAAAACATTTCGGTGGCCGTGTTCTGAATTTTCCGAATCTGTCCCTGGTGGTGACATCAATGGATGACTATTTGCTACAGTTAATTCACTTCTATTCTGATGCTTTTGTGCTTGTCCTAAGCGTAAAACTCCAGATGGATCGTTGTCTAATCGTAGATTGTCTAGTTTTATTAATTCAACATTGGGTTTATTGTTATCTTCCTCAATTCGATTTGTTGTTTTCGTACAGTCAACAGATTTCTCCGTTGATAATTTCTCGTTAAAATCATCCACAACGGGAGACACACAAGATTCCTGAGATGCTTCAGATATGTCCATTTTCCCGTCCGATACTGGACTTTCTTCAAAATTCTCACTGTAAAACCAAACAAAAAAATAAAGCATTTTTATGAATCATTTTCAATGGATGTCACTTTATGTGATATTCAAGCAAATATCGGAAAAAATTAAAAACAAAGTTATTGTCTAACCTCATTTGGTTTGGTACCAATTGCTTATGGATGATGCTTTTTGATTTCCACAAAATAAATATAACGACGAAATGATTAAAATAGTGGACTACCGTTTGGATTGCTACTTTTCGTTTTTGTTTTCTTCTAGACTTATTCTACTGACAGAACTAGCGCAAGTCTGCTTGTCATGGATTTTATTTCGCTTGACATTTATCTTGTGCCTTACTTCCATTTAATTTTACTGAACTATTTACCATAATAACGACAATTATAATAATTTTTATGATGTGGCTTATTTCCGCAACATTGCTTCGCGGCAAAATACTTCCCGCTGATTCCGTTGAAAAAAAAACAATTCTGGTCTTCTATAGTCAAGGATGAAAATGTCACACGTTCCTGCTAAACACCCTTAAATTTGTTTAATTAATTTGAGAAACATTCAGATTCTCTTACACTAAGTAATAATATAAAATTGAATCAAGTTTTTATCGTAGTATTTGGTTTCAAAATTTATTTCTCTTCATTTTGTTATACACTCATCCTGCTTAATTTCTGAACCCACCCAAGCCCAACACAGTTGACACTTTGACAGTGCAATGCTAGTTGATCAAAATCAAGCAAAACACTTATTTTTGCTCTAGAACATTTTAATCTAAGACGCTATGGAAACCGCTCAGCCTACTAAGATAGAGACCACGGCAGAATTATTGAGTCCTGTGATACACCTGCAGCAGGAATCTAGTAGTGATCAAAAACGCAGAAGGTTTGTTGTAGTTGTTGTTTTGCATGTTCATGTGATTTGGAATTGTATCAATAAATAATACACAAATGTCGCATACACCAGAGTAAGAAAGACAAATTTCATGCATAAACATAAAATCTTTTTAAAAAGTAATTATCATTCATTGTTTGCTGTAGTTCCTCGCGATCGATTAAGCGCAAACGCTTTGATGATGAAATCGTAGAGTACAGCCTTGGATTTCCACCGTCGCAAGTTGGAAGAATTGGAAGAGCACGAACCCAGTCTCAATCGTATGTGACACAATTTCCCGTAGAGCCTCCGGCACCGTCCACCTCTCCAGCAGTGGTAACTCCTGGAGTAGTAACTACACAACCTGCAAGTGTTCCAGCACCACCACCACCAGTACAGTTCTTGCAGAGCACCCCCGTTGATAAGCGCAAAAGCAACAAGAACACCAAGAAAGGGAAGAAAGGACGAGCCACTAACCAAATTACTACAAAGGATTTGGGTCGATGGAAGCCGATCGACGATCTCGCCCTTATCATCGGAATCCAGCAAACGAATGACTTGCGCATGGTTCACCGCGGCATTAAATTTTCCTGCAAGTTTACCGTCCAGGAAATGCAGTCTCGATGGTACTCTCTGCTGTATGAGGAGCCCATCTCTCGAATTGCTGTCGCAGCCATGAGGAATCTGCATCCTGAATTGGTGGAAAGTGTACAAAGCAAAGCTTTGTACACGACACAGGAAGAGGATCTTCTGGGAACTATTAAGAGCGTAAATTATATACACTAAATATATTAACAAATGATATACATTTTACTTAAACACAGACTGACAGCCCAACACTAGAAACGTTCCAGGAGCTTCTGGATAAGAACGCATCAGTTTTTTACCCGGCACGAACGGCGAAAGCACTGCTAAATCATTGGCAGCTGATGAAGCAATATTCTCTGCTACCCGACCAGACAGTAAAACCATTTCCCAGCGAGGATCACGTTCTAACATTCTCCGATGCTGAAGATACCCTAGTTGATGCAGATTTGGTGGACAATAAGGATGAAGCCTTGGAAATTGAATTGGCTCTTGCCGATAGACGGAACAAAAAAGAAATTCGACACTTGGAGAACGAATTGGGCCGCTGGACAGTTCTCGTGGATTCCCTAACCGGAGTTGGATTCACTCCGGAATTTGATAATCAGACTTTGGCTGTTTTGCGCGGAAGACTTGTGCGTTACTTAATGCGTTCAAAGGAAATCACTTTCGGAAGATGTGCAAAAGACGTAAGCGTCGATGTGGACTTGTCCTTGGAGGGTCCAGCATATAAAGTATCCAGAAAACAAGGAACGATCAAGTTACGAAGCAATGGCGACTTCTTTATATCCAACGAAGGGAAACGTCCGATATATATCGAGGGAAATCCTGTGTTACAAGGAAACAAGTCTCGTCTAAGCAACAACTGTGTTGTTGAGATTGCCGGTCTCCGCTTTGTCTTTTTAGTCAATTACAGTTTGATAAACGCCATAAGACACGAGAGCGCTAAGACGACTGTTCCTCTCAATTAACCAAAACAATTTCTTTAAATATTACAACAATAAAATTACCCAATAGAGTTCAAAAAGTTTTCTCATATCATTTAATACACATATTTAGAATTTACACAAATGAATTTTGTTTAATTGTTTCCATCAACTTCTTCAAGGTACTTTTGCAAAATACCACTTTTTTGTATATCGACAATGTTTTGGCCATCGCACAAGAATTTCCCATGGATAAAAACTAGTGGCAGTTTACTTTTTCCCGTGTATTGGTAAAGAAATTTCTCCATACTATCATTGGGGTTTCTATCTACATCAACAATATGAGTTTTCAATCCTAACTTCATCAACTCCATTTTAGCATTTTCGCATTCAGGACAATTTGATTTAGTAAACATTAATACACGATATTTTTTTAAGAAATTTAAGAAGAATGTTCCTGTAATGGACATTCTCATTTTGATAATAAATGTTATTTAAACTTATGTCTCCTAAAAACAAAATTTACGTAATATTTAAAATGATTGTTTTTAAAAATCCTTGCTTACTATTATTTCTTTTGTGATTAGTAATGCTCAATTAAAGTTATAATAATATTCGGCAGTAAGGGTTAAATTTATTTTCAAAATAACTCCTGCTGGCAATGCTCTGTAAAACCCGCCATTTTCTTTCCGAACGAGCTTAACATGTTCTATTACTTAATCGTACATCTATGCATCTTATCATTTTATGCATTTGAGGCGACTTCAGGTTCGGACTTTAGGTTTAGTGTCAGTGGGAATTTGCCGTGAAAGTGAAAAGTTGTTGAGAACCTTAAATTCATCAATCCTTAAATTTAAAGTATAGTGGATTTAAGATTCAATTACTTTGTGTTTTGTGAACAAGGCAACATCATCTTTAGAAGTCACGTACTAGTAGCTTCTGCATTAATCATGTAAGAGTTAATTCAAAGTGGATCAAACACTACGCCAAGTCCTTTGAAGTATCGCAGGCTATGAACCTCGACCTAATTTAATCCACTGGTTGGTTTTCTAATTTCGGTCGTTCTTCAAAAATGCCAAGAAAACAAAAAGTTTCATATAATGCAAAATACGTTTTCCATATTGGGTCAGTAGTGTGATTTTTTTTTAATGCTAATCTCAACGTGTGCCGATTTCGCCGCGTTCGCCAGACGAAAATAGCAAGGAAATTTATCCCTTCATATGAGCGGGACGGCAACATTGCCGATCTATGTTTACAAATTCGCCACTGTTGAACTAGTTCTAGTACTACCCGCCAATTGTACCGCCGCCGCCGGAAATGTTTATAATCTGTATTATTAATTAATCAGGTATTAAATAACGGTTTTTCATGATTCGGTCAGTTATGAAGTTTTTTTGTTTTGTTGAATTGTAAATGAATGATTAATTATCAGACTGCCATTGACTTCGCCATGACCTAGTAGTAAGCCGATTTGTGAATGCATTCTTCACTGAAAGTTTACTTTACTACAATTGTACTATTTTCCTTTGCTGCTGGAAAATATCGCATTGTTATTTTAGATTCATTGTAATCTCAATGGTTGTTTTTATTAAAATCCATTTAAAAGCAGTGCCAGAATTTTTCAATGGAGCAAGTGCGCTTTGGTTTTAAGAAAAAGTAACCCTGACTGTTATTGTCATTTGGGACCTTCCAAATTTCGTTAATAATAACTTTTAATACACACAATATGCATTCATAACTATGCATAAATCCATTTTTTAACTATGCACATCGTATTTCAGTGATGAGTGAAAAAAAATAAAAAGAAAATGCAAGAGAGTTTTCAAGCAAAGTGTTCGCTGCAGCCACAGTGGGTTCTAGTTCAGTGAATTGAAAAGTAATGCTGTAATTGCTTACGACTACGTAATACGTTAAGAAGAAAGTTCTGCGCGCAGTACGCGATAAGGTACGTAGATCATGCACAGGTCAGTGAGTAATGAAGATGGGATTCAGTAAATTAGATTGTAATATGACTTGAATTGGTCTTTAAAAGCATTCTAAGTTAGACAACGGTTGCTTATTGGAAGAGGAAGGGGAGAGTAAATGTGGGTCGCTGTTGGGTGTCCTTCAAAAGTCAATTGCAAGGACCGAGTCAGGCAGAAGTGGATCACGAAACTCGTTAAGCACTTTTGTGCCAGGCAACATGACTCCCCAGTTATTTTCCTTGGAAAAAAGGAAAACCAATTAAAGAAGTACATTCCCTAGCATACTGAATTCGTTTCTATACAACTATGAACTAGATAAGTAGGTGTCTTATTACATTTAGAGGATTTATAATGTCCTTTGCAGTTGTATATTTATTTATATCATGATTCTGAAATTACCAATTATTTTATAACACGCCTTCTGTAAAGGATTACTTAAGCTACAGGTGCAAGAATATCGCTCATTTCTTATTAGAAATATAAATTGTACAACTTTTTTAAATAGTTTAATGTTTAATGGAATCGTTTTGTCATTCCTTCTGCAAAGTCACTTTACATAAATCTTGAATTTTTATTCAGTTTTCTGTGTTTCCATTTGATCGTCATTTCTCCACGCGTATTCATTAAATTTCGTAAGTACGATTACAATTTCGCTAATTAACATTCAACATGTGTCGTTATAATACAATTGTCGTTTACGAGTAGTTACAGTTTACGCCTATAAGAAATGCACTTCTTAGGTGAGGTCGTTGAAAAAATTCAAAACTCTTTCGCTTACCACGAAGCCATTAAAATAATCACCAAGTGGTGTCCTATGTTCAATGTT
This sequence comes from Leptogaster cylindrica, assembly GCA_963082835.1. NCBI lineage: Eukaryota > Metazoa > Arthropoda > Insecta > Diptera > Asilidae > Leptogaster > Leptogaster cylindrica. The sequence goes on from OY720109.1 coordinate 5,987,571, forward strand.
CATCCTGGTTAAAAATATAACTATAGCTGGTAAAGGAAACTGTTTAAAACACTATAAATTTTTGTAGTAAAATGAGAATGCGGTCGGTAGTAAGTCGAGTGCTTTTCATTATTAATATTATTAACCTTAGTATTGCTGCCATAAAAAACCGGACAAGTTATTCTGTTGCAAAGAAGATCGCTCAGTTTGAAGTTTGAAGATCAACCCTTTAAGTGCTTGGGTCTTCTTTCATGATTTCAATGTCAGGAAATTTGATCTTAATAAATCTCCAAAGTCTTCTTGAAATACGCAACTTACTCGATTGACCTTGCATGATCAACAAGATCAAATTTGATAAAGCTCAGCTACTGTATTCCAAAGATAAAAGTAGCTGCTATCTTTCTGCAGTATTGCAAATTGAATCTGCCTCAGTCGATTAGTTAATCTATTAATAATGATGGATTGTAAATAGAACGCAACGGTATGCTTCAGTAATTTTATTGGTAGTAAATTAAGCAAAATTGCAGGTTCGTATCGAATTTAATTAATGCTTACACATGATCGGCATTTTATAAATCAAGTTGAACTTGCTCATTGGGTTCCAATTGATTGAGATAAAAGACGAGACTGCTATTATGTAAACTGAGATCAGAGCTTCAGTTTCTAGAATATCCAAATATCATTCATCAATGAGTTCCCATCGATCATTGATGTTTAGTCTTTCTTTGTGGCTGGGAATCGATTTTCCTGTGGTGTCTCAAACAATTTCGGTGGAATTTATTTTTCGTGATTGTTTTAAATTGATCAAATTTCTTGGTTTAAAAATCGAGCATATTTCACTGGAAATAAGAATCTGAATACAAAATTCGTGGACAAATTTATCAAGTTTATTTAAACAATTTCAGATCAAACTTTTTTAAGAGGACAAATCCAGACTAAATGGATAGAAGTCGACAAACCAACTCGTGGAAGGAGATTGAGTAAGAGGAGAGGAGTTTTTTTAAAAGCTGTTTTTACTTAAATACCACATTTGGTTAATCATCATGGCACGGCATTTGGTTGCTGTGTGCGTTGTATGTCTTTTATGTGCGGAGCACTTGCCATGCGAAAAGCATATTGAAAAGGCAGTTTCCAAAAGTAAAATGGAAAACATGGAATCGTTTCGGAATGAATTCAACCAAATATCTAGGGAATTGAAAAGGACTGCGGATGTGACGAAGACGGATGATAATGCAATTAGTATAAACAATCAATATACCAAGCGAAAAGGACGGACAAAAGACCAGGAGAGTGAAGAAGTCTTGTACACTTTTCGCCAGAAACGACATGCTGTTGAACACAGTGAGAGCTACCCAAATAAGCAGACCACAAATGAGTTTTTGAAGAAGCTTTTTCAACAATTTGGCAATCCTGATGGAACATCAATGAATGTAATTGGATTTGAGAAAATGCTCAAACAATTGGGATTGTACAACTTAATTGAAGACAATGTTCCAAGGATTGATCACTTGCCGACATTCTCTAAAACAAATGAATCTGTAAGCGAATGGAAATCCCATTGATACGATAATTTCAATTAAAACGTTTTATTTCCAGTGCATTTCTAGTTTGGATTTAATATCTAGACTGACCTACGGCAAACATCATGCATTTGATGATCACCATGAACATGATCACCATGAACATGACGAACACCATGAACAAGGGCACAACTCGAACGAGATCAAATCAAAACTGGAAGTTAGTCCCGACGATATTTATTCAATTTGTCCAATTCTTTTGTACCAATTGGCTGCACCAACTTCTTTAGAGAGATCAGGATGCATCAATAGTTCCCTGATTTCTGGCGATGCAAATGTTCCACAAAGAGAAGCTGAAAGTCGCCTTTTAGGTAAGCTATACAATATACATTGTTAAAAGGAACTTTGTGATGATTCGTTGTTTGCAGTATGGGCTTATGCATCGGTGTCTGTTCTTGGAGTCAGCCTAGTTGGTTTGTTGGGAGTCGCCGTCATTCCCTGCATGGATCGTCACTTCTATCAGCATGTAATACAATTCCTCGTAGCTTTGGCTGTCGGAACATTGGCTGGGGATGCTTTATTGCACTTGTTACCCCATGTAAGTTTAGTCAATGTAAAAGATTTTGTTTATGTAAAAATTATTAAAATTTCAGTCGATGGAGGTATTTGCATCAGAAGCGGATAGTCACATAAGCATGACGTGGAAGGGTTTGGTAGCAGTTTTAGGTATAATATTTTTCTTTGCAACTGAAAGGGGATTGACAATGATCGCTGAATGGCGAAAGAAAATTGAGAAAAAAGAAAAACCCTCCTCTCGTGTCAGAGTAATGCGAGATCCTGATTCGCATTCAGTTAATAACTCCACAGCAGGAGATAAACTCTGCAAGCACAAGTACAGTTCGTATCCATATTGTTACGACGAAATAGCAATGGATACTAAGGATGATCACCATCATCATCATCAGGATTTAAAACCTGCTGACAAAATTTCTACACCAATTGCAAATAACAAAAATATGATTCACGCGTATCGCAATAAACATGATCATGGGGACACACATGAAACAGCACAAAGTCTTCTGCCTCAGAACTACACAACCATATCAGACAGTTATACGGTGATGAATAAAGATGACAATAATCCAGATAATACCACAATTTCAACTAATCTGGACGATGCTTCAATAGAGGGAATTAAGGATAAGGAATTGGTTCGCGAAGAAACCTTTACGATAATATTACGGGAACACGAATCCTCACACCATGGACATTCCCACAAACATGGTCATGTTCATTCACCGCCAAGATCTCTGAGTGCTGTTGCTTGGATGGTGGTGATGGGTGATGGACTTCACAATTTCACAGATGGAATGGCAATTGGTAATTTCTTTAATTGCTCCTCGATGTTTTCATTTGATTTCACATTGTTACAGGAGCTGCATTCTCAAATAACATCGCTGGTGGTTTTTCAACTGCGATTGCTGTTTTTTGCCACGAATTGCCACACGAGCTCGGGGATTTTGCAGTATTACTTAAAGCAGGAATGTCTGCAAAGCAAGCGGTTTACTACAATGTTTTATCTTCCGTCCTTAGTTTTATGGGCATGGTACTCGGAGTTTTCATTGGTGAAACACCGGAAGCATCTGCTTGGGTGTTCGCTTGTGCAGCTGGAATGTTCATCTACATTGCTCTCGTCGATATGGTAAGTGTTTGGAAATTGTAAATTTTTGTGTATAATAATAAATGTATGTTTTTCAGATGCCTGAATTGACATCAACTCACAATGAGCGTTGTGCACTTTCGCAATGCCTCTTGCAGCTGCTCGGCATGACCGCTGGATTAGGTATTATGCTTATTATATCACTCTACGAGCACGATCTGAAAAACTTGTTCACCTCACCATCTGTGTACTAGAGACACCCCAATCACTAAAAATCCACTGAAACATTTATCCATGTTACGTAAAACTGAACAATTTCGAAAATATTCAATTCTTATCACGTTTGCATATTAAAATTTATGCAAATCCGGTTAATAATTGTTCAAAGGAACATAAAATCTATGAGTTAAATGAAACATTCAATTTATCATCTTCTGGTGCTGTAACGAAATTGAAAAAAATTGAATTTCTTTTTTAAATAAATCATGTTTTTGGAATATTTTGAAAATAAGGAACAAGTTTTAAGTTTCTATGAAGCTATATAAGTGTTTTGTATTTTCAAAAATGCGAGAATTGAAATTGTCAAGGAGTATTGAACAGTTAACAAATAAGTAACAGTATTTTAAAATAATATCTGATTGTATGTATTCGAAAAGAACTTATCGTAGTGACCAGATTTGTATACTATGGAATGTAGTCTTCTATTAATTATCGCAGCCAAATTTTATACTGTTGTACTTAAGCAAGATTTTTATTTAAATAATTACAAATGAAATGGAGAAGAAATAAAGTCAATTATGCTATACTTAAACGACGAATCTTTCAGTCAACGATTTCTTGCAAAATTGAACCTGTTCAGCACAAAGAACATTTTTGTAATTAAAATAAAAGAGTAATATTGAAGGACTTGGGAAGATTTTCCTGTCTTCATTGAGAATAACTAATTATTTTCTCAATACTGTAAATTTTACTTACTAGAGCGAGTTGTGCACAGTGAGTTCAACAGTTCCTTTGTTAAATAATTACCAAAAATTGAAAACTATTGCGTATTTATAAGATCCAGAATTGATTGTAATACTTGAGTCACTCTTTTTACAGCAGTGATCTATAATATTTTTTTAAATTCTTTAAATAATTGAAGGGGTTAGAGTCAAAAAGGTACAAAGGGTTCAGTTAGATTCGAGATAATTATGTGATTTTATATTATACCAACTTTGCACGAACAATGTTCGCAGTTTGCTAAGTTTTATTTACTCCTTTACAGGGAGGTTGGCTAGTACTTCGTAGTCGCTAAATGCATTTATATCCTTGGACTGAAAGAATACAATTTATTATATAAATTCAAAATGTCCTTCATATCGTTTTTATTCTAACTCCTTCAATTGAACACAGCACTTGCAACATCATGAGCTTAACGAATTTGTTCTAGCATTAGTTAATCTGCAATGTTTAACGCTCATTTAATATTAGAATTAATAAGCTCACGGTTCACGTTTCTATATTTTTATCATTTCTAAATAGTTATCTTCTAAAATCAAAAACTAAATAAAGAAAAGTGAATCGATTTATAAAATATTTTCATAATTTGTACACCAATTTCTAAGCATAAATTAAACTTTAAGATCGTAACATATGTGATTACATTTTATTGATAAAACTCCCAAGAAATAAGGAGAATATTGTTTGTACATTTTATGTTACAGTGTTAAGAATAGTTAAGATTTATATGATTGTAAATCAACTTTATGCCCAAAGGCAGCTACTTTTTTTGTTAATTGTGTTCGTTTTAAAGTTACTTAACAATTTAACTATATTTCATTTACTAATTATAATGTTTGGAGGCGTTAAGCACAACAATAATTCCTTTGCTTTAGAAATGTGTAACTGGTATTTACGTACTTGAAATCAAGAACAATGATTAAATAATAATGGCTGTAAGATATATTTTTCTAAATTTTAATCTTGAAAATTTCTCTAGAGTTTTTAAATAATGTGTAATGAACTTATGTAGCGTAAATATATAAATCGTATATAGAATTACTTTTGTGTATTTATAGCTGTAATAAAGTAACTGCGCACGAATTTATGGAAATAACGGTTTTTTCACCAGATGTTCTACAGGAATAAATGAGAAATTGAATTGGTCTGAGTAAACCAATTAATTAATTAATTGAATACTAAAGTCATGGATAAGAAACAATTCAATTCTTTATATTATTGGGTGAAATAATATTCTAATTTGGACGCTATCGATAAGTAGGACAGTCTCATTCAAATCGGAATTAACGGTTTTACGAGACAACATTTCGGATAATCCCTGATACAAAATATTGTGGGACCTGTAGGTAGCTCTTAAACAGCATTGCCCAATCAAAATTGCAGTCGCAAAGGAAAGCAATGATCCCATAAATGAAAACCGGGAATTAATTAGCAAGGAAAAAACCTAATTATAAACAAATGAAAATAACCGATTTTTTGATTCTTCGTTTTGTTATCTATCAATGATATTACGAATGCATACAAAAACCGAAGCAATACAACACAAGTAGCTAATTTTTTCAAATATAACAGTTTTCCTAAAATTCGTTCCACAATTTTATAAATGCTATGAGGAATTAAACTCAACCCTGCAGACATGTTGAAATCTGGACTTCACTTAATAAAAAGAAGAAGAAAACAGAAACGTCAACACAACAAAATCCCTACAAACTTCAGATAATTTGCATGAACATGGCTGTCACCGGTTTGACGTACAGATTTTATAGTGCTGCATTTTTAGTAATTTTTTTAGTTTTATCACATAAGAGTGCTTTAAGTAATGCAAATGTTGGAGTTCACAGACGATTCGAATATAAGTATTCCTTTAAACCGCCGTATCTAGCACAAAAGGATGCTTCAGTGCCATTCTGGGACTACGGTGGAAGTAAGTACACGTCAGATAATTTTGCCTTCAAGTTCCGTGGCTACGCGTCCATTGGGCGGCTATTGGTCGGAAAGAGAAAGGTGTATGGAAAGTTGTGATAGCAGCTGATTAACCATATTATTTTGACACGCGTACTGTTTTTCGAAATTTGAAAAATGTTTTTAATGGATGGAATTAAATAGGGAAACTAATGTCGATTCTGATAACTAAAATTTGAAATTTTCTTAGTATAAGACATTCCAAAGCAATTTCTCTAGCCAACTATTGCATACAGCAGTAAATTAGAAAGCGATGTTATGGATGATTGAGGCTCAATTTTACAACATTTCAGATGCAATCGCCAGTTCGGAGAGTGTCCGATTGGCTCCATCTCTTCGATCCCAAAAGGGCGCCATTTGGACAAAATCAAAAACGACTTTCGACTGGTGGGAAGTCGAGATTGTGTTCAGAGTGACTGGCCGAGGAAGGGTAGGAGCCGATGGCTTAGCATTCTGGTACACACAGGAGAGAGGCGACTTTGTTAATTTGGGGCCCGTTTTTGGGTCTTCAGACAAATGGATCGGCTTGGGTATATTCTTCGATTCGTTCGATAATGACAATAAGCACAATAATCCCTACATAATGGCTGTGGTTAACGACGGAACCCATAACTTCGATCATCAGAACGACGGTACAACTCAATTGTTAGCAGGTTGCCTCCGGGACTTCAGGAATAAGCCATTCCCAACTCGGGCACGAATTGAATATTATCAAAACGTGCTTACAGTTCTGTTTCACAATGGAATGACAAATAACAATGAAGACTACGAAGTGTGTTTGCGAGTGGAGAAAGTTTTCCTTCCAAAGAATGGATTCTTTGGTCTGTCCGCAGCTACCGGTGGTTTAGCTGATGATCATGATGCCTTCCAATTCTTAACAACTTCACTTCATCCTCCTGGAGTCCTTCCCGATGTTAATAAAGTTACAGGTGATGAAACAGAGAAACTGACGAAAGAATATCAGGATTATCAAAAGAAATTGGAACAGCAGAAGGCAGAGTACAGGAAGGAACATCCAGATGAAGTAAGTGGCAAAATTCATATTACAAAAAGAAAGTAGACTAAATATATAATTCTTGTTTAGGTAAAGGATGACGAAATGGATGATTGGTTTGAATCCGAAAACCAGAGAGAACTTCGGCAAATTTGGCAAGCCCAGAGTACAATGACCGAAGTGTTGCGTGAATTGTCGCGCAAAATGGATGAAGTTATTGGACGTCAAGAACGAACATTGGGACTACTTTCTGTGCAAGGACAGCAGCAAATTCCGCAACAACCGGGACAAGTGGGAACTGGTCAACTTCACATCGCCTCGACTATTACGCGTCCAGAAGTGGATATCATGTTGAATAATCAGAATGTAATGTTAGCCACTATTAGGGAAATCAGGGGCTTAATTGGCGATGTTCACGCCCGCACTGATACAATTCTCAACAATCAAGCAAGAGCACCAACTGCACAAGTGCAGGCAGCTGGATACGACGTTCAAAGCGTGATTGCTGAAATGAGGGATGGTTTGAACCAAGTTAAGCAAGGGATATCGTTGGTTGGCCAAAAGTAATTATAAATATATTTTGTTCAAGAATTTTCACTAATTATTTATATCCATTCACAGAGTCAATCAGGCAGCTCCTCAGAATGCATGTCCAAATCAGACATGTCTTGGCACAACAGCGTTCCTGGTTGTTACCGCAGTGCAATTGACTGTGTACCTCATTTACAACATTTATAAGTAATAAATTATTTCATTGTTTTCTGCAACTACTAAACAAGGACTTTATTTCCAGGAGTCGCAGTGAAGCTCAAGCAAAGAAATTCTACTAGACGTATTTCTCTAAGGATTTCATTTTTGTCTCATGTGCTAAAGACTTTTGATTTTCCACCTTTCATATCAAGTAATAGCGAAACTTCGGTGATATTTTTAAGATTGTTCGTCCACATTTAATTTTATCTCCTGTAAAGTGTTAGGGCGACAACGTAACTTAATGAATTAATGAAGTGATCTATAACATTTCTTGTTATTTCAGCGTAGTTTTGTTATTTTTTGAAAACTGTATAATAGTAGATAAATTATTTAAAAATAAACAAATTTTTTTAGTTCAGTTGTGAAGAAAATATCTGGCGGCACAACGTGATTCATTCCAATTTACCCTGTGTTTGGAGTGTTGAACTGAATGTTACTTAATTGGGTTCTTCCATAGAATTTGCTGTAATTTACTCAATCCTTTTTTGTTTTTTAATTTACGCATAACTAATAAATATTATATTAGGCATGATTTATGAAATTATTTACTTGGCATTTAATGCAAAATTTATGAACGGGAAATTATGTTTTTGGGGCAGTTTAGATTAAAAAATTAGAATTAGAATGAAAGGGAAATACAAAGAAAAATCTGCACAGGTGTAACAGAGATTTTTGTTAAATGTGGTTTAATAAATATTGCGAAACTTGTAGTGAATTACTTGGGTCCTACTATGAAGTACAATATGCAGATCTTAATGACGTGAAATATTGTTAGATTTGTGTATATGCAAATTTTTTTTGTAAACGTTTTGTTTTTAAATTCATGTAATTTTTGTTTATATTATGAAAGTTTTTTAAATAAATACATAAGTAAATGATTTTTAATTATTTATCCTTATCTATAAATGGACTATTCGTCATTATATTCGACTGTCGGCAGGATATGGGCCCTTCAGCACAATATTTTTTATTTATTTATTTATTTACCTGTCAATTCTAAATTATTACCAATACGTGCACACCATTTACTAACGCCAATCCGGTAATGAATGGCGATTTTAAAACACATTTACAATTTTGGATTGGGGAGTACTTGGAGTGAAGCTCTTTGTACTTATTTGGTTCCGGAAACCATGGAAGCCGGACCTTCGGGAGGGTACATAAAATATATAATATCATTTTCCCAACATTGCATTGTAGAATACAAAAAGCTATATTTATTTATATCTTGTAAGTGTAAAAATTAAAACATGCAGGCTGCAGCACGCAAGCGTAACACAAACGCCATTTCAATATAGGAATAATAAGACATAAAATTTATTCGAACTTAACCGAAGAATAATCCCTATTCAATCTAATATAGCTCTTAACAGCTGTGTTAAAGTTTTCTATGTTAACTGATCTACGAATTCCGTCTGCCCAATTTTATTCCAAAATAATAACTAAATGCCCTCATATCAAATGTAGTAAGAGGTCTAATTGCTTCTAACTGTGTAATTATTATGTAATATGTAAAAATCATTTAAATAAGCTGGAGTTTGTCTCTTCAGATGCTTGTAGGAGAAGGCAGGGCGGAACGGGCCAGTAGATATCTACTCGGGTCCTTTAACATTTATATTAATATATTGAGGTAAATGCGGGAAATGATGGTTGCTGGGTCTTCTTTGTAAAAACTTTAGTGAAAGCGAATTATGTTTAAATTAATGTAATGAAAAGATGACTTAACAAAATCACTTCATTTGGTCCGTTCCACCCCACCCCTGGGGCAAGACGAACCACTGTTATTACTAAAAAAATGGTCGATTTGACCTTTTGCAATAATTTCGTAAAACCTGCAGTATAAAGAACTTTCACTTAATCAAAAATAACGATATTAAGTATACTATACCTAGTGTCCTTCATTCGATTTAATATGCCATAGGATTTTTGAATTTTGGCGTTGTTTTGGGCCGCAAAAGAAACATTTTCATCTAATATAACACCGAGATATTTTATTGTTTTACATACTAAGTAAATCGTTAATGTATTTTGAAAAGAATGTTTGAGTAACATATTGGTCCCTTGAAAAATACCATTATTAATTGCAATTGATTCAGAGAACTTTGTACCGACTTTAACTTGCTGATTTTCATTACTTAACAACGCTTTGTTTAACTTAATAGATTTTTCATCAAATCCGTAATTTTCGCAGACTTTTAAGAACGCGTCAAGAGGAACCGAAGGAAATGCACTCTTAATGTCAAGTGAGACATAAACCACATTAGACCACAACTTTACCCCTATTTTATCGATTTCCTAATTTCGTCTGTTATTTTTAGTAAAGCTGTTGTACAGCTAAATTTTTTACGAATTAATCCTGATTGATGATCGTGTAAAAAAGATTCAATTTCCAAATACTCAAGTCTCAACTATTTGATTATATTTATTAAATTTACAAATATTAATTTACTGATTGGACGAAAATCAAAGATTAGTTGCGGATTTGATACTTTATTTAACGGTTTAATTATTATTAACTTATTCCAATGAGATTGACAAACTCCATTTGTAATGCAAAAATTCAAAATAAAGATTAAACAGTTCGCGATTATATTAACAATTAGCTTAAGAAATCGAATAGGGATTCTCAGATGCATTGCATTACTTTTAATTTTGTTAAAACTTTTTATAAAAGCATCCCGATTTATTTCAGAGAAGCTAAAGTTACTCTTAATGGCTCTCACAGTTACAGCCAAGTTATTTAAATCTAAGTTCCTTAATTTAAATTTAAGGTATGGGCTATTCGGCACTATATGGGGCATTCCCAAGTAGCATTTTCCCATTTCCTCCACATTTGGGTTGCATGCAGATACGTCGTGCTGTCAAAATTTAGTGGTGTCATATCTTGCGACCTTTTAAACGCATTTTGGGCACTGTATGAGAATTGCAATGTCCCTTGTGGCTTGTGCAATATTGTGATTTAATTTACACCAATACTATTTTGTTTCTTGGATGTTGTTAAGGAAGGAACAAGTATGGGAGTGGCGTACAATGTGCCTATAGTTTTGAGTTTCGAGATCGGATATTTAAAGGAGGTTTAGATCAGGAGTGAAGGCATGAGTCGAATGGAAATTTACTAAGCTTTGTTATTACTGAAGAAATCATTCAGTTGTAGATTTTTTCGGAGATATAGCTCAAAAACTGCACGGACCTCTTTGCGACCCATTGTGCGTACATGCGTATAATGTGCCGCACTATTAAAATAGTGTAATGCGTGGAAAATGAAGTAAATACAATAGATATACTTTTAAAAAATTTATTAGAATAGTAGGTTAAGTATGTGAAAACATTTAAAAATTCCTGATCGGCTTAATCATCATTATAGTCGAATTCGCAATGAATGGAGATAGAGAAACCAGTGGATATATTAGCACATTTCAAGTGCTTTTTCAGGTTTTTCTCGGAAATAGAAGGAAGGAAAAAATATGTCGTACCTAGCTAAAGGGGCAATAAAACATTTAAAAACCATAATATCTTTGTCATTGAACAAACCTAAGTAATGCGCCACTTTGTACGAAACGTGTGCGCCATTATTGAAATTTTTCTGTTATTTTGAAAAATGGTTGACGTTATGAGAAAAATTACAGATAAGGCAAAATCAATTATGATTTTTAAAAGAGGATATCAAAGTGAGCCTTTGCCTAGAAAGTTTTCAGAAATGTCTATGCCACTATGTACACTACTCCCCTACCTATAGATTTATAGGTGTCATCGTTTAGATATAAAATGTGAACACACTAACTAAATGTAAAAATGGAAATATATTTTGCTAATTAGTGAAAAATTTTTTTGGTTTTTGACTTAAGCAGCAGTAAAGAAAAAATCCAAACGAAGTCTAAGTTTTCGTTTAACTTTTTGTATTACATAGTTAAAAATACGTGGTCTTTTATAATTCCTAAGAATATGTAATTTTTCAAAAACTTTTCATGAAAAATTTGATTTTATATTTTACACTTAATGACTACATTTACTTTTCCAGCTGTTAGATTAACTTGAAAAAGGGATTTAACTTAAATAAAATTGTTGAAAGCGTTTATTTTGAAATTGTATATTTTTTCCAAAATCATCCGGTATTGTTTATTTTTCTTGAGTATCAAGTTTCATTACCTTTCTTTTAATGTGCTTAAATTGACAAAGTTTCTATTATGCGTCATACAACGGGGCCCACTTAGAAACAGAAACCTTTTTGCGTGGTATATCCGTATATATTCCCAAATAGTCACAGTTACTATTTTATATTATAAGAGTTCAAAATGAGAGACTCAAATAACTAACAACGATTTACTCTCATTTTAGGAACCCACATTTTGGGAGCAATGCATATAACGTAGGGTTTGTTTCCAAAGGGAAAGTACGTAAGTAAGAAAACGTTTTTTTTTCACTTTAGGAACACACTTATTGGTAACAAATGCCTAAAATGGGATTTGTGCCCAAGTAGTAACTACTAAGGTAAACAGTTACGTAATAGAGTTCTTATGTGTGTTGATATAGAAAATTTGACCAAATGGGAATTAAAACGCAACAGTTACCAAGAATTTTGTACAAATAACGTAACGAAAACGTTGTAGCATGAAAACTGAAGGATGGGTCTAGGGTAACATAAGGTCGCAAATTGCTACTTGGGTTCGATACGATATTGGGCTTTTGGCACGAAATGGGCAACTGAAATTCGGATTTTATTAACTCCGTAAAAACAATTTTAAAGGAAATTAAACAAAACACCTTAATGATATCACTTTGATATTTTAATAAATTCAATTTAAAAACAAAATCTCAATCTATTCAATTTTCGGAAGCATTTCGGCATTTTACATGCCATCTTCAGCAATTGTTTCTAGTCACTCCATCGGATTTTATTGTATGATTTGTGATTAAGTGTTATTGATATTAGTACCTATGCAATGGCTTTTCTTTAAGGTCACATCTACCTGAACGCTTAGGAAATGAAATTTTTTTAAAGTACGGTATACAAAATTAAAACATTGATGAAAAAAGAGTCACATTGTCTCATGTCTGCTTCATAACTACTTAAAAAATTTATGGATCTGAAAATTGTTAAAATCAAGCGATTCTTATAAAAATTAGCAAGCGAAATTTATGGCCACTAATTTAGAATCTACTAAGAGAATTTGTAAATTCAAAATGGCGGATCCAAGATGGCGACCAAAATATTTTAAATTTAACAGAATGTATCTTAATTTAGATAAGGTATTTAAATTAGGTATCTAAATTTGAAAACTCATAACAAGATGACTGATCCAAAAATTTGAAAAATGCTTAATTCATAAGCAGGTATAGTTGTGAAACCGGGTAGACCTAGGCTAGTACTATATAATATTATAGTACACAGTATAGTATATAGTACACCTTATACAGAACTCAGTACAGAACAGTATGCAGTATACAATACAAACAGTACGAAATAAAGAAAATACGAAATCATAACGGAAAAATAATCTGCAACTGCAAGTGCGAATTACCTGCGGATGTGAAATTTGCGGCATAGTCAAGTAGTTAAATATTAGACTTACCTACCTATATTTTTTATACGTAGATTAACTATAAGCGTTGTTAACTCATAATGCACCTATTGAGCAGCATTTAAGCTTCTTTAAATTGAAGAAGCTTATTTTAATGAGAATGTAGAAGAAGTAAACGACTAAGTTATTTAACAAATGAGTATAGGTAACAAACTTCAGTTAAAACTATTAATATAGTTTTAGAACAAATATAATGTTTACAAGTAACTATTCGAAAAGCAGATTTTCTTTCTAGAAAGTTTGAACACTCCAATCACTACTTCAACAATCCCTGAAAAAAATTTTATGGTAAGGAATATCTTTGAAGACGTCAAGATGTCGAGGAATAACGTGAAAAACCAAAGAATTGCTTTCGTAAAATCACAGACAACTAAAATAAATTTATCTATATTAAGTAAGCAGCTCTTGCAGTAACCAGGAGTCGAAGTGGAGCCTGAAAAAGTTGAAATTTTTGCAATGGCGCCCATCCAGGCTATCCTTGAACCCAGGAACGTCGCTAAGAATCACTGCTATTCGGCGTAAGTTAAGGATGAAAGGGAAGAAAAAAACCTGAAATGTTGGGGACGAAATGGCGCATAAATAAACCCATTCTTTTTTAACATATACTTCATGAATAAACAAATAGTTAGAATAACAAAACGCGCTGGTAGTGGTAGCGTGTGTTATCAGAACAATCATAAATAACCTTCATCCCATTTTCGACCGAAGTCCTTTTAGTGGGACGCAACGCACAAGAAACTCGTGATGCGAGTACACACATATCGTCCTCATTCGTCAGTTCCTGGTATTCCGGAACTCGTTCGTTTTTTCCAACTACATTAAGCTGGTGGGGCCTTCGATGGCGCCGATTTGTCGGGTGTTCTTGCCAAAAACAGGATTCGTCCGTTCAGCTCCCCAGGATCCCTTATACAGACGACAGCCAATCCGTGAATTGTATCTGTGGCTCCACTTGCGGTGGGCCTGCTCGGTTGTGGGTGTTAAAGAAGTGACAGGGAGCTGAAAGGAGCTACATTGGACAGAGACAATAAAGGATGCGAAGCTTGAGTGGCTAATCATCCTCAGCTCCATACAAATGAGTAAGGGAGCCGAGTGATTGTAGAAGAACTGTATTCTTTATTGGTCTTTTATTGAACTTTCCCGCAAAAATTGCGACTAATTTGTTAACTATTTAGATAGCTATAGGGGCGAGGACAATTCAAAGTTCCTTTTTTAATCATTGTTTTCATTTTCATTAAGAAATCTTTTAAAGCAATACCAATCGAGTTTTTTTTTGACAAAAATTATGGAAACATTAATTTAAGAACATGGTCTGGGGCGCAAAATATTTTTGTTTTTTAATTTGAAATATCTGCATTTTGATGTTAACCCAATTGAGAAATTTATTGCAAAATTGTTTTGTTTGTGCTCGATTTCCGATACCCAAAATAAAGAAAGAAATCTCAAAACGAATCAACATTAGGTCAACGCCTTCCAAAATCGTCCTGAGAAAACGTTTGATTAAGAGATTAAACATCCCCATCCCCAAACAACAGTCGTCCCCTCCTCAACTTAGAACTTGATATCCCTTCTTAACATAAAACCTTTTCATCTATCTTATGGAATTGAATTATAACAAATATGTATTTTTGCTTGTTTAAACTAGACATTCACTAATAGCTCCGGTGTCGAGTTAACAACAAAGCAGTCTTGAAAGGACACAATTTGAAGAGGTGGAAAATGCGGGAAGTGGGAGGTTTGTTGAACAGCCTCCAAGGATTCTGCAAATCCCAAAAAATCTTGATGACATAAATTGGAATTTATGATGCAATTGCGAAAATGAAATGGCTTGCGTAATTCAATTCAGCGAATAAAATTCCGAAGTTATTAATTCAATTAGTTAATGCACTTTTAGGCCGAAGGGATCATGCGGATTTTTATTACTTTTAGATTTTAGATAAAATTATATATGTTGTCTCTGTGGCGATGTGCGGATTTTTCTTAAGACTATTGTGTACTTCAAATTGCTATAGCAAATTTTTGTATTTGAAAAATGGTTTTAATTTAAAACAAACCGTTTGTTTTGTAAATCGTTATTCGTTTTATTATATACCGCCAAATATATCACTCTTTTGGTCGCAATGCCTACTGTGAGGGTTGGCCTTTCCCTTTAACCAATAATATATACCTGAAATTATAATTTTCATTGCAGTTAAATAAAAGCAAATTTTTGAAAAATTTATAATTCGTGCGTAGTCAAAAACAAATTTACCATTGTCCTTTGATACCTATTTGATTTCCCATACAAGGATTTCAATCTTTTATATACGAAAAATGTGAGTTTTATCTGAATTTTTATGGTAGTTGCGAAAACAAACGATGAAACTTGAAAAGAAGACTGGCGCCAGAGCAAACTATGGAATCATTATTTTTTTACTGTCGGTATCTGATATGAAAAAGGAGATAAATGAATGAAGGCACTTTGGACTGTTAGGGAAAATATCAGTATCCTTTTTATACTATCAAAAAGTTCACTGATGAATAAAACAGCTAAAAAAACGAATTTTATACTAATATGTATTTTGTTCGAAAAATATGACTGGCAGAACGGGGAGAAAAATCGTTAAAGTCCTGGAAAACTAAAATAGAAAATATGACGCCAACAGTTTTCGTGGAATCATCTTGATAATGTTTTGCAATTATTTTAAATGATTTTAATATTTTTTTGTCGTAACTTTATTGCTTTTTAAGTTATCACAAGAACTTAAATAAGTTTTGTTTTTATAACGTCAACAAATATGAAGAACGAACACAAATCGCCTTGTATGACTAATGCTTGAACAGAAACAATACGAATCCTTGACTTTCTGCAAGAAATCTTCCACATTAACATGAACATAATTTTTCAATGTTTCTATGTTGCTGAAAAGGCATAAAAGTCTGTGAGTGAGATTAATGAAACTGAGAATGTTCGCAAGATCCGGAGGGTGCGTCCTTCCAAGTCTACAAATTCTTTCACGGTAGAATGGCTCCTTGTTTGTCACGGTCCGATTCTTATTTGACATAATCCGCATTTTATTTATATTCACTACCCTCTGAGAAACTTTAACAAATTATGCTTTTTCCGGGTAAAAATTGATCATCACTTCCGGTACAAAAAGATTCTTGGAAAAAGTTTTACTTCAGTACGAAACACTGCATCCTTTGAGATTTTCCATTTCACCAAAAATAAGGAGTAAGTGCTTTTAGAGTTTTTTTTTTTTTTTTTTGGATTAGATGGGAATTCGTTCAGCAAGGGTAGCTGTGAGTCAAACCGACGCTTCTCCGGAAGTGCATATCTAGACAAAATGGATTTATTTATCTCAATCGGCCGTCTGTCACGCCGCATCCCCATTCGATAGCGATTCGATACAATTCAACCCCGAAATCCGATCGCAAACTATTGGCGAAGATTTCCATAGAAATAGTTCACGAATAAATTTCAATTGCTGCTCAAAGGGATGTTGCGTTAGTTCCGGGTATCGCATGGTGGTGGTCCGGTTCGGTGAGATTTATGGAGACAGATCTGATAGCTTCTTGCCATTAAACCCTTGAGCAGGACTCTAGGATGAGTGCAAAAATCTGTGGCGTTTCAATATTTTAATGTGGTCCCTGGAAAATTTATGTTTCCAGAAGGCTGAGGTTAATTAGAGGTTTTAAGTGAAAACAAGTTCTTGGTCCAGTTATTGTCAACTTTGTGGGGGGAAGAATTGGAGGGGTACTCGTTCTATTCAAGGATTTGCAATTAAAACACACAATGTCTCGGACTGCAAGTCACTTGCGGATGTTACGTTCTAGAGTGGTGCTAATTCAAATGATACGGATAATGAATTCACAGTTATTATCCTAGAAAACGACTGTTCTCATTATCACATCCTGGAGGGTATTAAACAATTTACGATCTCGTCCTTTAGGCACCAATCGCATAGCGTCCATTCAGTGCGGTTGCAAATCCCCAAAGTATTAATATCGTAATAAAAAGCATATCGTGGGGTTGAGAAAAGCCGCAACTTGGAGTGGATCATCACAACTTTTTATTATTTATAGTTGCGTTGCAAATAAGTCGGGAATGTCGACCATCATCCTCATCGACGAGGAGGGTTTAAATTCACTTTCTGGTGGTGGACTATTACGCGAACAGAAGCCAGGAGCTGTTGCTGTTTTAACGACATTGTCACCCCTTGAATGTGGCTTGTTATGAATGCTCACGGTTTAATTGAGAACAATTTCATTAGTCAAGTCGTTAAGAGAAGATCTTTTAAAATATGCACTTGACAAGGGTGGAAATTGCTCAGGCGGACGCACAGATGGATCATCATTGGTTTCAAATTCTAGCACAGTTTTTATGGACTGATTTTATGATTATTTATAGATGTATGTTAAAATTGTTTAATTTCTTAATGGCGAGTGAATTATATTTTATCGGACAGTGGTCGTGGTTCTTCGAAAAGAAATAGCTACGCAGAAAATATAAAACAAAAGGAAAATCTAATTTATGTAATACACTGTGATTAACATATTCGTTCCGACATATTAATCTCATTTAGCATAAATCGATAAAAAAGATAAATGAAGGCACATCAAGTCATAAATTTACTTGAGGTTTTATCAGATGGCAATTTGCCCTTTTCATATCTCAAGTAATTGTGATGCGTCAACAGGGATCCGTCGATTCGATCTTAAGTGCAGTTTCCAATAAAAACAGGGGGAACGAGGGAGCCATTCAGATGTCATAGCGAATCTATGATGCTCCCGGATCCACCAATAGTTCTGATTCTAATCTTAATTGCTGCTGCAAGTTTATTTATTTTTAATTTTTTTTATCTCATCTCCTTTATCTGATCCGTCAACTGTTGTGACAAAATGTCGCGGCTATAGTGCGTTCCTGGGGGGTGGACACCACCCAAGTATGAAAGGCTGCAGTGATTTCTTTGACGATAAAATTCGATTATTAAATTGGGGTTCGGATCACTGAGCAAGGAAAAACATAAATTTCGACATGAGATATAAACCGAAAACTTTCTGGGATGCGCTCTGGGGGTGGTTTTGACGTTCCAAAACGTCGCACTTTCCACTGATTGCTCACTTGCAGTGGGGTTGAATGAGTTTTATTTTTTTTTTCGCATTTATTGCTGTCATCCCTTCTATTAGAAACCCTTGCAACGATGTTGTCACTTGCCGTTTTGTTTGGCCACCGAAGATTTTCATGTTGAATATGTGTAACCCTCTGGGCCATTAAACACTGTTCGACTAAAACAGCCCTCTAATGTATGCATACTTCCTTCTAGTGCCTTTCCTTTTCTCACCCTGTAATGCATTTGCCCTAGGCAAATTTAGCTGTTTTTTAAATGCAAGCATTCCAGCGCATACAATACTAAATGAACCTTGGATTATGAAAATATTTCGGTTAGGAACTCTTGAAGAACTTCTTCAGGGGATGCATTTTTTTGAGCTCGTATAACTACGCTGCTCGCCCTCAAAATTTAAGTTAATGTTCTAGTAACGATTTGTTCGGGGGTGGAAAGGACCGTGACAATGCTCTTCAGGATCATAACTTATTTTAATGGATACGCTGCGGCAATATTTTGGATGAGCAAACGATAAATCTTCAACGTTGCTAAGCAGCAGAATATTTGGGAAAAAATTTGTATGATTCATATCCTTTTGAGGGAAAAATTACGACCGTCGCAACTTAATAATAAAATTTAGTTGCATAGAAACTAATTTTTTATGTAATGAAATTTTGATCTCAATTAAAAAATTATTTGTTGAAAAATACCGAGATTTCAAAATTTCGGAATTACTTTGTTTATTCTTTTATATTTAGATAATTAAAAAAAATTATGGAAAAGTTTTAAAAATATTTTTGAAAATTTTTTGTATGCTTGCTTTCTGATTACGTATTGTAAAATACTTCTTAACTCTCTCAGAGCTTACTTCACGGTTGTTTTTAGAGAGTCTTGACACTGAATTATGTACTTCATGAAAAGCCTTTGAAAACAACTAACGAATGTTGCAAAGTGAAGATGAAGTAAAAATAACAAATCAACCGTTCCTTGTAGGGGTTTTTGTAAATTTTTTAGCAATTTTTAAAATGCTAAGGATATTGCTAGACGAAATGGAAAAATATTACGTCCTTTTCGTTCACATTTTGATACAAGTTATAATATTATGAAGTCCTGATTGAAATATAATTTTCAACGCGACGCATTCTTTCAAATAATTACTGCAACATTTCAAGGGTAAAAAATTTAACTTTAATTTCTTTAGAAATGCGTTTTTTCACAACCAATTAATTTTATTTATCTGTCAAAAATGATGAGATTTTTTGTCGATGTATGCGGATTTGAGAGCATAAAACGAAACCCGAAATCGTCTTATACCAATCACTCATTGGTTACTAAAAATCCCGTTAGGTGCGTCATTATCGAAATCACAAAATGGATATCGTTTTTGGACTAACAACATTTTCATCTAATATAAAATAAAAATTGTAAACAGAATAAAATCACAAATTTCGAAATTTTTACTTCGTTTATATAAATTTATTTTAACGTTTTTATTGCAAAATATTTTGTTTTTAATTAGTACGTACATAACAATTTTGGAACTGCAAATATTTTAGTATTAAAATGCAATTATAATTCGAAATGGATAGTCATATGGCCATATAATAAATATTTTGGATTGGTTTCACTTAAATACAATCGTTGTAGGTTTATTCAGCTGATCAAAAATAATAAAATAACTTCAAAAACGAACAATAATACATCATTTTATGCATTTTCGAAAAGCAATAAAACTTGATTAAAATTTTGACCGACAGTAATGTTGGTTCTGAGTGAATTAAAATTTCTGCATACTGTGCAATATGCAAAACAAATTGCATTCCAGCTGCAGTTTGCCTTTTATGATTGTTTGACTTTCTGGCTCTGACTGTGTGAGTGTGTTGAAGATATTCTCTTAACAGCCCAGAAGAAGTGACTCCAAAGAGACTGACTCCTTAGTGGCCGCTTAATATGACGTATGGGCGTGAGTGTGTTTCATTGAAAAAAATCTGTCGTAATTTTTAATAAATCTCGATGTTATATGTTTAATAATCGTCCATTAACTGTAAGTACCAGTGCCTGCTAATGAATATTAACAAAGTGCAAACGAAATAGTGTAGTGCGAATTGTGATAGAGGACTTTTCTGCTTGTGATCATCTTCTACCAACCGCCATTTTCAGTAGTGGATACTTTCGCAATTTTGAAGTAGATAATATAATTAGTGTTTCTGTTTTGATTACATGTTGTATATAGAAGAAATAGTGCAAACCTAAGAACAATTGTTGAGGAAGTTTAAATTTTCACTGCATGCACGTCTGGGAGTGGCCTCACATTATTCTTCCTTATAAGGCAAATCTAGCTCATCTGCATTCCTTCAATGATTTTAAAGTATTCGGAAGTTCTACTGAATTATGTCATGCTGGCAAGTTCAATAATATTAATTACTTTAATTCATTTCAAATTTTGGTATTTCAGTCAGGAATAAAATCTGCTTATCTATATGTTGGATAAAAAAAAAACACCTGACTTTAGGTTTGTTTACCTTTTAACGTTGGCATCTGTCGACATCCGGGCAATACAAAGTTTCTCGGAACCAAAAGAAAGTTTACTCATACAATTTTATGTTGCAAAAGAAGCATAAATATCACAGTACAGATATGCGGATTCTTCAATGCTTACGCATATTTCCGTTCGTAATATACTTCGTTAGATACCAAAAGTATTTCTTTCAACTTCAGTAAATTGTCTTATCCTATCTTCGAGATAAGAGCAATCAAAAGAGATCTTAACAAAGTTCTAAGATCCACATGATGACGTGACTTTTTTATATTTAGATGAAATGACACTTTAATTCATAAACATAACATAGTAAACAACAACAAGATATCAAAACTCTCCTTGACATGTCTTTTGTATTTTACTAAAACATTACTAAATACTAACATTTTAATTTAAATCGGAACAAGTATCGCCCTGAATGTGTTTGGAATTCCTTATAGTAGAAAATAAAGCAGCAGTTTTTGATCGCTCTATTACATTTTATCTCTTAGATAAAAAATAACAGAACAAATTCAATCGCATACTAATAGATTACATGGACAAAAATTTCAAGCATGAGATGCTTGTGTAATAGTTGGCATAAGTTAAGAATGATATTTCATAGTTAGGTAATTAAATACTACTAGGAAAATATATTGATAACTATTGGATTTCTCGAGAGTCGAGGGCGTATTCCGCAAGAAGATAAGGAAGAGATAACTCCAACAAGTCACGCAAAAATGAATATGAAATCTGCATTTTGTGGAACATTAGAGGAGGATAAGATATGTAAACAGAAACATTCAAAGAAATCATTAATATAATTTTACAGTAAATGTTTCTGTATATAAATTTCGAATTTTGCTCTACTACGACAACTACGACAATTTTAGTTTAGAATCTTTAGTACAATTTTGTATGTGTACAGTTAATTTCTGTTTAAAAAAGTTATATAAAAATATGATTATCTGAAAATATTCATGTGTAACACGTATCCTTAATAAAAATAATATTCCTACAAAATTTAAATCTGCAACTTTAATAATTAGCTGCACTGAACATCGGAATGAATCATCGCCTCCACCGTTCCGCGCTGCGTTCGTTTATTTATTCTGAATCTGAATGAAATGTCTTTCATGAAACATCAATTGAAAATAAACGGAAGGTGATAACCGCGATATTTTCTCGCTTATGAACGGCCGCAAGACGCTGTCGGAATAAAATAGCGTTGAAGGCGAGCCTCTGTCTACCTAAAGCCCGCCAGCCGCGGCCAGGTTTCGCGTTAAGAGCACCGATTTTAACGAATCTTAGCTAAACAGACTAAATTTAGTCGACTCAACACTTTCATCTGTGATGCAGCATTCGTATCTGGACCGATTGCGGTTGACTTTAACTAGAAAAAAAGAATAAATCAGTGCCAAAAGGTCAATTTGTGGGAGTTAAAGTGTAGAAAAAAACCATTTTTCGATTCTGTTCAGTATTTTTGTTTTTGTAAAACAAAAAAAAAATAGTACAAAATCAAGCAAAAAATTAATTCAACTGGAGAAATTCATTTTGTTTTAATATCCTTGCTCCGAAAACTTCTTGGATTAATGTACGCGGGTGCGAAAAATTTCCCCAACATTTTTGTCACAGTTGTATTTGTTGGAAGACTTTCGTGAAATTTTTGTGACTGTGAAAAAAAAATTGTTCTTGTTCTCCTAGTAAAATGAGGGGGATGTTGAAAATGTTGTGAAAGAGAGCAAAGTGAATTTGTTGAAGTAGTTGTGCAGATTATTGATTTTGTTAAATTTCTTCCCACGTGAAGAGAATATTTCCTCGAATACTGGGAAATTAAATAACGATTGTGTAAAACGAACGAGATGTTTGGGGGAAAATATCCTTGCAGGAATATCCTTTAGTCACCCCCACGTACGAATTCATACCACCCTGCCGTCGTGTTAAAAAAAAAAACAATAAAAAAGTGCTAATTTGTTTTTGTATATTGTTAATTGTTTAATTCAGATTGTGGAAATTTGAGTTTAAGATTTATTGATCAGTGAATTGTAATGGAAATCGTTCGTATGAGCCTTCTTCCGGCATTTTCTGGGTAAGGCAATTATCAACCTACAAAACTTTAAGGATGCAGATCTTTTATAAAATTAATTACATCCCCTTTAACATGCTTTTACTTGATATTCTTAGTATCTTTGAGGGCAGAATAAATTCCAGTGGTTAGTTGTGGCATGTTGGGTAGCAAAAGGACGAAAGTTCGGCTACCGTTCAGATTTTGCTCAGTGCTTTTGTTATGTAATTAGAAAATTGAAACTGTGATAACAACAGAAAAAAACTTTTCGCTGTTATTAGTAAAAAAATCCTTGCAAACTAACAAAACTTTTGCATACAAAGAATAATGTTTCCTTGAAACTTCTTTTTGTGGGGAGTTAGTGAACAGAGGTCGTAGGGTCAGAGATAAGTATCCTTAAGAGGGAATCATTTTAAATTTCCATGTCAAGAGAAAATTTTCTATTTCGCACATACTTTTTTTATTTTATACAATTTTAGTCGAGAGAGAAGATTGGAGAAAACTTGTTTGTATCATTTCAACATTTAATCATTTGTAAAATTAGTATTTGAAATTCTAGAATGAAGTCATCTCTTATGACACAACCGCAAACTATTTGTCCGTCCTGATTAAAATGCTGTGGCAAAAGGGGTACAATCTTCCCAAAATTAAACAAAAAACATCATCTCCTGTTCAACAATTTAAAACATAATAACAAATCCAATGTAAACAATTATGATCAGTCTTATGTACCAAGAAATATCCGGTGAGATCGCTCGAAAATCCGTGTGAGTAACGATCTGAAGTGGTCCACGGGGGATGTGAGTCGAACTTCGTGGAATTTCTTACTTCCACATCTGGCATTTGCTTAATCATATCGACATGTCGCTGGAGCAGGCTTCCAGAGGCGATCGTGCACGATCACTGCTCTGATTCAATGTTTATAATGTAGTAATCGTTAATGCGTTTTTTATCACAGCTTCATTTGCACATATGATCCCATGTTTGGCACGAGAGCCTCTGCACGCAAGGCTGGTACTCAATATGATTTTTATTGACGGCGCCTTTTTGGAAAACTTCCATTTCATTAATTTTAGAATATTTCTGCGGCTTACAGTCGTAAGAAAATTTTAATAATAGATTTTGCAGCTCTTCGCCATTGTGTTGAATTACAATACAGATTGAATATTGTGGGTGTAGTTTCCTCTCTAATGTTTGTGGTTTCTTACTAATTGGATTTTTGGCCACATGATCAGAGCGATCACTCACCAAAGTATTAAAATAGAACCAACATTGAGCACCGGATTTAATGCTGAATGTAAGAAAGACGTCTTCCTGATGTCATCATAATTTTCTTGACCGCTCCCCATTACCTTCGTGTCGTGTAAACATAATCTTTTCTATTGAGCATGATTCACTCCTCTTCGGGACATTAAACTTTGCCAGATCAACTAGAGGAAAATCTATTGCAGACGACTCAAAATAAATTTCCTTGGGCGACATGTCCGGTTTGTAGTTTCTGTTATTACTTTTATTTTTCAATATTTTTCGCAAAATATATATTGTGGAGATCGTCCGAATCGGAATTTGTCTTGGTATTAACACATGAATGAGGCGAACCAGTTTCAAGTTGTTCTTCGTAAGTCATTTTGCGGCCTCGTCGTCGTTCACCTGTGGATGTGGAAATTGAAAGTAGGCTAAAGCACAGTACCCCAGTGGGTGGACGTGTTTACTATTCGTGGGATGGAGATCAAAATTACGACCTTTTCCATCTCGTTTCAGTTTTAGTCTCAATTATGAAGTCTATCAGACTTATGCAAGTACAGAGGCGTTTCGTTTTCGGTCTTGCGGGGAACGGTATCAAATTAAATGTAATTGAAGTCTGAGAATTTTCATTTTAGTGATCTAAGATGATCTATGATTATCGATATACAAACACACTCTACACATCCATATGTTCACCATTCGCCACCGTTTTTCGTTTATTTATCAATTCATAATATAAAATAAACAGTTCATACTGCTAATCCAATAACAACAAATTGGCAATTTCCTGATTAAAATATAACAAAAGCAAGCAAATCGAAATCTGTAAAGTAATTTTTAAATTAAATGATTACAAACTCATCTTCATAATTATTGCAGTATTCAAAAATTCCCTCTCAATGTTGTTATTGTGTGCAAATTATAATAATCCTGTATAATCTATTTGGAGAACATGGAGGATGTATTCACTATCCCTTTGATTGCCACGTGTTCGTGGTTTCTTAATTACCATATTCAAGACTGTCCATTTACCTATAAGCAACTTTGCACTTTCCCCAAAGTTTTGCTTGCAGTAATTGGGGTGCAATTGTATGCGATTCAGGATAACACTCTGCTTACAATAGTGGTCGTTAGAAATATCCCGGAGTTAGGGAGTGGAAATGTTTGCAATTACCTAATTATTGTTATAATACAGAAAATCACCGAAGTTGTAAACGATAATTATTTTGGAATATGATGCGGTAAAAAGTTGTTTGATTTTATTTTATTAAAGATTTTTTCTAAATTCTTTGCGTAAGCTTAATAAAATTTATTAAATTTATTCCGTGTACAAGCAAATGTTTATTAACAAATCAAATCGTGGCAAAGAACTGAATGTTACGTATAATGTCGCTAAATATAGAAGAGTTGACCGCATCTCCCATATGACATCATTTCCCCGTCACGAAACGATATAATGAAATGAATATGTTTATGGAAGAGTTGAGAAGCTCGCTGGGCTCCTCGATTGAATTGATATCAAGCTGGAGATAATTTTTGAGCTTCGGTTGCCAAAAGTTCCGCCTTGAGGGGCTTAATTCACGGTCATCAGTTTTTATGAGCACAAAAAAAGGTTAGATATAATTGGTTAGTAATCAACGTCTTGTTTTTCATGTTCTTGCGCAAAACACAATCAATTTTCTATTGTTTCAACTTTCAAAACAAACGCCTATGAAGAATGAGCAGGCAGCCTTGTTATGGAAAAATATCCCCGTCATTAAGAACTTAAGAACTCTTTCAAAGTTTCGTCAACTCTTCTGACTATTTTATTTTCTAAGAAAGGAAAAAAGTTTGCCAGGAGAAATTATTTTAAAGTGGCAACGGAAGCCGTGCAAATATTTTTTATTAGTGCTGGTTAAAAACAAATTAATTATATCGGAGTAATTTCATTTTCAGCAGAACCGATAATTAAATATCTTCAGACATTCGATAGCGGAAGTTTTCTGTGGTCCATTAAAGTATATTTTCGAAGCATCCCCCATTTTCATTCCACTTGATTTTTAGAAATTTCATAGCTTTATTGTGGCGTCTATAGATCAAAAACACCGGTGTGAAATTTGACTCTCTTCCGCCCATCCCCTTTTGTGTGGCAAACAAAACCACTACGAGTACTTTTCTCAAGTGAAAAGGGCCCTTTGAGAGGAGTAGAAAAGGACATGCGAATACAGCTTGTGATTTTAAGGAGAAGAGTGTAGAAACAGAATAACGGTGGCTTTTCTGATGGTTTGGTTTCTATCAAGGAAGGAAAAGGGATGTTTTTGGAAAGTTTGACGAGGGCAGGCAGCAGGAGGGGTATAAATATCGGTCCCCGGCTGACGGGCGCCAATCGAGCTGATTCCACACAATGCAAAAGAGTGTAAGCTTGAGATTTTCTCGAAATTGTTCTCGAGGAAAACATTTTTTATAGAGCCATGTATGCGATTAGTTTGCACGTTCTCCGATTCAAAAGGACATTTACTATTGATAATTGGAACGCCTTTGAAAATGCTATTGAATTGGGCACCAGAGATTTATAATATAGGTGCAAGAAATTGTTGTAACTTGAAATATTGCAAACAGGAAATGGACTTTGTTTTGTATATCTTTTTATACTAGTTGTATAGTCATGAGTTTGGAAGATGATTATGAATGACTCTCCCACGCAATGTTGGTCTTTCATTAATGCTTATGAAAATCATTGATTCGTTGCGATGTGTTTTATGATTTTTAGTTGATATGTTTGGTGGTAAGATGAAAAAAATCGTTTTGCAATTTGTATTAAGTTTTCTTTAAATTAAGTTTTTATTTTATGTATTGTTAGCATGAAAATTCATAGTCTCATTGTATTCTTTCAGAAACCCTAGCTGTTAAACAAACGCAATATCAACTACTTCGCTTTTGTATTTTTTGTAAAATTCAAGGTAAGTTTCCTTTGCTTCCATTTCATAATATAAAATAAAAATTCTGAAATGTTTATTTTATAAACAACAAAAAATACTAGCACCGAAAGAATAAAATAATATAATAATGCAAACAGAGAGAATTTTCTGCTCATAATTTTTTTTACTTGTGAATCCTTTGGAAGGAAATTCGATAAAATGGCGCCATGTAGACGCGACAGTTAAGATTCTATGGCGCGCCTCCCATGTAGAGGCGCTCCATGTACCATTTCACTTCCTTTTAGGTAAATCCCTCAATGCGGATCTGCTTTACTATGAAAGATGTAAAAGAGCACAAACACAATTTAATTCATATTTGAATTATATATACCAGGAATTTATGGTTTTTTACCAGAAATTTGACTCGAAATTTCATATTTTCACTTTTCTCGGATGAATGCTATTTGGCCGCAGGAATGGCGACCATTTCAGGATTTATCGGATGAAATACTTTTCCAGAGTCGCCGTCACGTCTGCAAAACATTGAAACAAACACTCATAAATCAGATAACTCTTGATATGGTATTGAAGGCAAATTCTTGCCTCATAATCCATGTGTTGTGTGGGGATGAAATGGCTTCAACGGATTAGCAACAGAATTAGTTGAACTTGGGGTCGTAAAACCAATATCAGTAATTTTCTAGATATTTCAAGAAGGGTTGGAAAGAAATATGAAGTTAAACACTTCTCAAATTATGAATATATTATGTAAATGCAATATTACTAAGTGTTTTTTTTTTTCTTATTCAAAAAAGCGAATTAAGTTCCGGAATAACGTCGACCGCCAGGATGTTGAAACTAAACCTTAAAAATGTTAATAACAATGTTTCGATACTTTTCTTAATTAGAAAAAGGACAAATCTGAAAAAAACTGTAAAAAATAGTTGAATTTTTTCAATGCAGACAATTGCATTCAAAACAAATGCCATTGCACCAAATGATTTATATATTCCTTCAAACATTTTATAACGCATCCCCACTTTATATAATTTATTAGCCCTTTTTTTAGATCCTTTCCCAAGCTTTACACCCTCAGTAGGCCTACTTAAAGTGCACGTTTTTCAATCACTTCCAGACCAGAGAGGGTGAAGAGCACTTTTTCTCTTTTCTTCTGAAAAAAGAAAAAAACGAAGCCTGATTGACTTCTGGACTCCCCGCTACTAAGTAAATCATGTTAGATGTAGAAAGGACACAAATAGAAAAACTTGTGTGTAGAATCTACAATCGTCCTTCGTATTCCAAAAAGCTTTTCCTCCTTGTTTTCCATACATTCCATTAAGTACCCGACTGGGATAACAAGTACGACGATCTGTGCTCCATCCCAAACAACAGGATCTCATCCCCTGTTGTGCAGGATACTTGTGCATCTACAAAAGGGCTGAAGAAGGAAAGAATCACAATGTAAATAGGATGCAAAGATTTCGAATCGTCCGTACGTTGTACCCCGTCTACATAGTCCTTTCAACATAGCTGTTCGCTTGTGTACTGTATTTGTGATATTAAAATAGAGAATCGGGGGAAATATAATCGAGCACATGACTATCTGAGGACAGTTCTAACAGATTCTACTGCCCTGCAAACATAAGTCCTTCGGTAGCATCCCTCGAGGATATCATTCTAGGCCTAACCACAGATCGGGAAGGACATTCTTCCTTTGCCTAGCAGTTTCGTCTTCATAAAATATTTTTCTGTTTTTTTGTTAGTGTTATTAATTATTTTTTATTCAATCTTAATATTATGAAAAGAAGTGCCTTGGATTTGTTAACAATTTATTTTAGTGCCTTACAATAGTCAGTATTTTTATTTGTAGCAATACAATATAGTGCCTATGTCCTTTTTTAAATTTTATTTTTTACATTTATTTTTGAGAAATACTTTGTTTACACAATCGTGCCTCAGTGTAACATAAAACTTTTAACTCACGTTGTTGTTTAAATAATACGAAAAACTCTTGATAAACAGTGCCTTAAAGTTCTTGTTTTTCTTGTTACAAATAGTCAACAGTTAATAAATTCACAAAAGTGAGTATATACATTCTTTCTTACTTTACACAAATATAGAGTTAAAAATTTGTCATTATTTGTTATATTCATTTTCTATAAAAATTTTATGGTGCAAAATTAGTTAAAAATATAAATAAATTGTTATTGTGCAACGCGGTAAATACCTAGAATTATAATTTTTCACGAAGAAAATAATTAAAATTTTTGGTCAATTAAACATTTTTAAGTGGTTTTGTGGGTTTTATAAAATTAATTATTTTTATTTTCATATATTATTCAATATTCAATAGATTTTTCAAATATCCACAAAACTAATTAGTTTCAATAAATGAACCAGAAATGCAAAGCATTTTAATAAATCGAATGTATCCAAAAATAACAGTGAAATAAAATCGATTATCCTTATGGTTGGAGGAGGATGCCTTAACACAGCTCAAAATAAACTGAATTCCGCCATCCATTGCAGCTTAAAAATTCAATTAAGCAATCAATTTCTCTCTCAGTCGCTCTATTTGTAAATTAATTAAAAAATGTCTGAATCATTTGTCATTCGCAATACAAAAGACTCTAATCTGTAGCGAGAAAAACTGCATATGGCTTCCACGATGCCAGCGAAGGATGATTTGCAATAGATTTTGGTGTAGATTCTACCAAAAACTCAATTTCGTGTTTGAAACAACAAATGTTTTAAGAGTATAAAAGGCGACAATAAAATCTGCCATAAACCACGTTGACGAATATCTCGTGTCACAGGACCTTGCAGAGGGATTAGATTCCAAGGGGGGAAATAGTTAATTTGAATCAATTAGAGTTACAGGGCCCTCATTGTGCCCTGTACCAAGACACTGTCTGACGAAAGTTCGTGTAAACACTGCGGGAATTCTGCTGCAAGGGTTTTTCGGCCAGGACGAACATGATCGCTTGCGACTTAAATCAACGCTGGCATCATGTTGGATGTGTCTGTTAATCATGGAGCAGAAAACAGGGAAGTACTTGTTGAAATCCGTAAAAGCCGAGATGTATTAAGTAATCAGAAACACTTCTTCCTCGAGGAAGTGGAAGATGTTGACGTCGGAAGAGCCTAAGGCAGAAGCCTTGCAAATTGAGTTTAATTTAACTGAAACCGTATTGGTGGGTGGAAAATAATCGGACCACATCCTGCGCTTAATGGAACTTGAGTTCTTAATCGAACTTAATTTCGATCCTTACGATGGTAATTTTCATCTCCCATGGATACTATTGGCTCATATTCAGCTTAATGATTTTAAGGCTCATTTATTCACTCGCCAACAAGCAATAAGGATAAAAAATGAACAAATAATTCGAAAACAGTGGGGTGGTTAAATTAAATGCAAATGCATCGTGTTATCCACCGTGAATTACGATCCAAACAAAACTTTGTTTTTATTTTTTTTTCAACGTTAAAGAAAGTCGAAAAAGTGAGAGAATATTTCTGCAAGTAATGGTTGAGGCAGACTTCTTTTGATTTATGTACCATCAGAATATCATGAACGAAGTTTTCTACGTCGGGAATATTTTAGCGATTAATTCCGTGATTGGGGGATGAAAGCCTGACAACTAATCTTAAAGAATTCAGATGAAATTGCTCTGGTGGCATTGAAGAAATTTCGTTTTTTAATTTTAAAAAGTACTCAAACTAGTCCAATTGTAATTACTTTGAAATTGATGAAGGTTTTCAAGAAACAGTTTTACCTACATAAATCTCTATTTGTTACTATTATTATGAAGAAGAATTCAATCGATACCAAAATAAATGATTAGTCGCAATTCCGAATATTGAAAAAAAAATTCATTTTTATATTTATTTTTATATCTTTGATTTCAATTTAATATGTTAATTAATAAAAGTTTGATTCAATTGCCCAGAGGATATTTAGAATCATGTTAAAAAAGCAGTAAGTTAAACTATTTCTTTTATATATACAAAATTGTATATACAAAAGTTCATTTAATATTTAATAGGTATAAGTATTAAAACTTTAATTTTCCAAAAAAAAAACTTTTTGAAAAATTTGAAAATTTATCAATTTCTAAAACTCTAATAGAGCTTAATTTTTGAGAATAATTGAGTACGTAGTCCTGGTTTTGAGTTGAGTGAACTTTCAAGAATACATATTAACATTCTGCAACTTTCAAAGTGTAAGCATCCTTCAATGCTGGCAATTACAACCCCCTTCGTACTTTAGTATCCGTTTCTGAACTAATTCCAGAAGAAAATTGATTGTGGTCAGAGAATTCGTCCGACGAACATTTCTTGATGATTTTCACAAATTACGTATTTGGAAAAATTTTCGAGAATGTTAATTACTATACCTTCAACCTTCTGCCTCCACTCCATTGTCATTTAAATGCAATAAACTTTGAAGAATTTTTGCCAACAGTGAATTGCATACGATGAGACTGACCTGATTTTCTATTTCGTAATAAATTCACTATAAAGTGTTAGGAAAGTTCTGTTTGCAATAAAAGCCCTTTATTGCTGTTCAAATGTGTGTTAGATCCTTTCGAGCGAATATATTCCACGCCTCTTAGCCAACGTACTCAGCTCAATTGCGCTGGAATTGAGTGGACACGAGTCCTTTTCAGGAGGCTTTAAAGTCGTCCTCAAACAAAGTACTGTTTAATTAGACCAATACAGAATTGCCAACTGTAAGTAAGTGTCGTTATCAAAGTGTCGAAAGTAAGTTCTTAAACCTTTCTAATAATCCCATATTCTCTAACCTATAAAATGTGAAACTTCATCACAATGCAGCCAGAATAATATTGGCACCGGAATGTCGGGCGCCACTAGGATGCCACAACCGACACCACCCATTAATGGCAGTGGTAGGCGCCCAAAACCCCGTTTTGCTCCGCTTTTAATCTATTATCAGGTATATTACACGCTTTGGTCCAAATCTGTTTATTTGTGTGGAGCAGTCCTTTTCCTCTTGCACCGTCTTAGCCCTAATTGTAGCCGCAAGGGTTCGTGCGCGTGTGCCTAAGGGCCCACCATACTGTACAGTGATAGCTGACCCTCAGAGCACAGCATTCGAGCCTTCTTGAAAGAGATTTCTCCTGTGCGGCGAAAAGCCAAGCACCCACAAAGAGTTCGTTTTGTGTTACACTCTGCCACCAATACCATCGCCGACCTCCAAACGATGCCTCAGAATTACTCGTCTTAAATAAAATAGTTAATTTAGTGTGTCGAGAGATTCTGCTCCATACAGCATCCTTCTGCAACACAAAAGCATGGCACACCAACAGGGGTATTTATTTATTATACTAAAGTGTTGAGCAAATAGAAGAAATAATCCTGCGCAATTCTGCGACAATGATACATCGAAAGGATCCCTGTGTTTAAGGAAGAAAATTGGTAAATCGTTGAGTGTAGAACGACAAACATTACGAGATAAAAGGTTTTTCCCCTTCTGCGTCCTCGCGCAGCATCCCTGATGGGAGAATCCGAATTCACTACTCCCCGATCCTGAGGGAGTCTTTCAGTTGTTTTCAAGATTCCAAGTGATATGGACACCATCCCAACAATTAACAACGTCGAGCCACACTGCAGCCTGATGTCTTAAATTGTGATTGAATCCTATTTGCACTCAAAGTCGCATTTTATTTATTTTAGAATCAATCATCGGATTTTATTTAAATACAGTTTTTGAATTTGGTGAAGTTTAATAAATTTGTGCTGTTGCTATGCGAAAAGTTTTTATTACATTTAGAAAAGTGAAAGTGTGTTCTGAAGCAATGCATTGCAAGTCTTGGTAATATTTTGCTTTTAAAATTTTAGAATGCCGGTTAGCAGTTTCTCATATTTTTCAACCAACACTTATATAAATCAATTTATACTTACACTACTGCATAATTAATCCAGCAGGAATCATTTTAATGAAAAAATTGAATTAGTCAAAAGGAAACCGAGTTTGTCGTTGAGTCGTTGACCTTTTCTTACAAATTAGGTGCTAATTAAAAGTTAATTCGGACTCCGTAATAAACCATAAATAAATTTAAACGAATTGAAAGTACCTACAATCTACATACTATACTACGTTGATGTAGCGACTCGAAATATACGTTTGACATATCCTTTCAGGTGTGTGAGTGTAATAGTATTTTATAAGATGTGTACTCTCGTCTTTTAAAAATCTGTTAATGCTAATCTTTTCCGCATTTTAGTTTTCCCGTCATTTTAATTTTTTTTTTTCAATTCAGGATTTACTCTCCAACGATGTAGCTAGAGTCCTGATTATAAATTAAATATCAACAACAATTTCAAAGCTCTTCGAATACCTTCGTTATTATATCCCCCTACAAAAAATTACCTCTAATTAGATCCAACATTTGCTTTCTGTGCAAAATAGTCCTGAACTATAACTGAATCATGTTCTGAGTGACTAGATTTAATTTGCCTTTGAACTAATTTAGTTCTATAATTCAATAATAAAAATATAATATGTATGTAAAACAGTACATGACAGAATTTAAAAATTCCGTGTGGTTTTAAAATTTATTAAATTGATAACAATATTGCATTATAAAATTGAAACCGTGATTTTCAATATTTTTGTACTTACAAAAAGGTACTCCTTCCTACGTCGGATATGAATCGAAGTTGCTCCTTTTATGTATGTCTAATATATGAACCAGGACTGTCTATATATTTTTTTCATTTTTCTACTTCCTTTCCGTTCGCTATTTTCTCGTCCTTATTGTCATTATATAAAAACACAATCTTTGATATGATACATTTCGTATATGTTGCAAAGAGGGAACGGGCAGGCTTCGTTCAACGTCAACAAGAAAGGCTCCTTCAGCCAACATAATGTCGTGGTGGTCCTTTATGTGCAACCGGCAAGAACATGTTACCATTATGAAGGGATTGTGTTGAGTCAGCTGAATTATTTGAGACAAGGGTATAAAGCTTGAGACTTTTAAAGTGAAATCCCACGTTTCTCATTTTATTCAAAGGAACACTCTTCAAGTGAAAGGTTAACTACTTTGCGGTTTGATAAAGTAACTCTTGCGGTATGACGACCTAAGGACTCCAACTGAAACATATTGATGCTGTGCGAGAAATAGAAGAATATACAGTGTATACCTGTGTAATGTGTTTGTTGCATGAATGGACCTCGTCGGAAGCATAAGCAATGTGTGCCACGTATGGATTTAATCGATTTGAAAAAGAAAACAGAAAAAAGTTAATTACAAACAAGAGGTGTGTGAGTGTACCTTCTAAAGTCCTGACATAAGTGTTTATAGCTAAAAAGGTCAAATCAATAATATCCATTCGTGTCCTAATTACGCCGTTCTCTAGAAGTTAGAGGTCGTCTGGAATGAAATTGATATAGATAACATGTAATTGCATGTCCTTTTATTAGGTCCAACCAATATATTACCTTTTCAAATGAAAATATCTTTTTGTTTCAGTGCCTTTCGTAAGCCATGGCTACGTTATCTTTGCGAATCAGTTTGGAAGGTGGACGAGTCACCAAAACCATACAATTTGACCCGCAAACAACAGTTTTTGATGCCTGTAAAATAATACGAGATAAGTTTGCTGAAGCCATTCAAGGACAACGTAAGTATTTCCTCTAAAATGTTAAATGTAGTATACGTATACTTAAAATGTTTTGTTGCGAATCCAGCTCATGAATATGGACTGTTCCTTTCCGACGAAGAAAATAAGCAAGGCGTTTGGCTGGAATCTGGACGCAACTTAGGATACTATCTTCTTCGAAATCAGGATGTCCTGGAGTATAGAAGGAAACTTCGTACGCTGCGAGTACGAATGTTGGATGGAGCTGTTAAAACAATTTTAGTAGACGATTCTCAACCAGTGTCCCAATTAATGGTGGTAATATGCACAAAAATAGGCATAACAAATCACGAGGAATACGGTTTGGTTCGCGAGGAAATCGAGCCACAAAATGAGAATCTTCCAGACAATAAATTTGGTACACTTACATTACGTAGAAAATTCGCGGAAAAAGATCGAGATGCGAAAATGGAGAGTCTTCGGAAGAAATTAAAAACAGATGACGAAAGTATGAATTCCATCTTCCTCAGTTGTCACAGACATAAAATATTTTATCTATTTTGTTTTATTTGTGTAATTCCAGTAAACTGGGTTGATATTGGTAAGACGCTGAGGGAACAAGGAATCGATGAGTCTGAGACAGTTTTGCTGCGTCGTAGGTTTTTCTTCTCTGATCAGAATATTGATTCCCGTGACCCAGTACAATTGAATCTATTGTACGTTCAAGCACGTGATGCGATTCTCGATGGAACACATCCTGTCACACAGGATAAAGGTATGTTGAACAAGAACTCAAGAAAATACCATACGAATGCGAAAAACTTGATTCCAACCCTTTAAATGGGCAAATTCCTGCAAAATGGAATTCCATACAACGTGTTACAAAGAAATTTACTTATGCTTCTTGTGAGATAACATAAAAAATAAGGACGTTGTGCAGTACGGTTTTTTTATCGGTTTCCACACAATTCACTTCTATTATGCTTTTGAAAAGGGAAAAAATGTGAGATGCGAACAACAACAATTATGAACATCGAACACAATAGAAATTATAATATCAAATTCAATATAGAAATATAGTTCTTCAGACATCTTACCTATAAACCCTTTTTCATTATTTCCATGAAATTATTATATAATGTTCTGAATAATATTATGTCTTACAGCTTGTGAATTTGCTGGGATTCAAGTGCACATACAATTCGGCCCCCACAACGAATCGAAACACAAGCCAGGCTTTTTAGAGTAATAAACGTTTTCTTTATTTTATAATTATTTATTTAATCAATTTCATTTTTATAGTCTTAAAGATTTTCTACCTCAGTCCTATGTGCGTGTTAAAGGTATTGAAAAGAAAGTGTTTGCTGAACACAGAAATCACGTTGATTTATCAGAAATTGATGCCAAAGTTTTATATACAAAAACTGCCCGAGAACTGCCAACTTATGGAGTGACATTTTTCTTGGTTAAAGAAAAAATGACTGGAAAAAATAAATTGGTTCCCCGACTATTAGGAGTAACTAAAGATTCTGTTCTACGATTGGACGAACGGACAAAGGAAATTTTGAAAACATGGCCTTTAACAACAGTTCGACGTTGGGGTGCTTCCCCGAACACATTCACCCTGGATTTCGGTGATTACGCTGATCAGTACTATTCCGTTCAAACTACAGAAGCTGAACAAATTGTTCAATTGATTGCTGGATACATTGACATTATCCTGAAGAAAAAACAAGCAAAAGATCATTTTGGTATTGAAGGTGACGAAGGTTCAACGATGGTGGAGGAGAGTGTTGCACCGTCAAAGTAAGATTCTTTTGCATATGAAAAACAAATCAATTTAATTAATGTCATTAATTTCAGAGCAACATTCCTACAGCATGAAACTAGTAAAATTGGTAAAATCAACACGGAGTCTCTTGCACAACCTGGAATTATGCGAGCATATGACGGTAATTATTTCAGACTTTTTATCACACTACGATAACGTAAAATATCAGAATGAGTCTTGTTACTCTTATTACCATTGTAAATAATGAAAGCATTTGCTTATAATTTGCTCTTAAAAAATAAAACAAAACTCATGTTTCATTTTGCTTCAATTTTAATTTAAAGGCAAACTTTTAATTTTATTTCTTTTACAATTTTGCAAATTTGCCGAAAAAAATCAATACAAAGGCGAGAAATCTTATACACAAGGCGAAATGCAGTCGGTGCAGTTTGGTGCGGTTGTGGGGCAAGTGAATGTTGCTCATCAGCCGCCAATGGTAAGTTTACAAAATAATCTTATTTTATTGCTTTAATATTAGACAAGAATAATTTTGTAGCTTTTTAAAATAATGAGAGAGAATTCATATTAATTTTTCAATTTTATTTTGACAAATCATTTGATGACGTGATAAATTAAAGAGATTTTAAAATATTTTCACGCTGCTTTTACTATCTGGATTTTATTCAATTAGGAGTATGTAAATCGTATTTTACTCAGATATACTGTTTTTTATTTTTAATCCTGCTCCGAACTTTGTATAATATTGGTTATAATACCGGCAAGATTGCAATTTTACAAGACTTAAATGCGTTGTGAAAAGTACATAAAATGAAGCAGGATTAAAAATACTGAATTTATTATCATTTTATGTTAAAATATCTCATATAATAATTCAACCCTTCTAGACCAAGGAGATTCGAATTAGCTCTGTGCATTTAAGTGAACCTCAAAGAGCCTTGCTTGGATACATTTCCGCTGGACAAGAGGCGATATCCCGTGCGGAGGAGGAGTTGAAGACTAAGGTTAGAAGACACCTGAAAACTTATCCTTTATCATTCAACAATATTCTTTTGTCCTATTCCAAATAGGCTTCTGTGGACCTCGGGTCGGACCTACGCTCAATACAATGGCGTGAAAATAAGTTAGACACATCAAAACAAGCGATTACCACTCACGTGGCTACAATGAATGCTGCAACAGCGCAGATAGTTACGGCATCCGCTCCGGATGATGTTGACACAGACGCCATAGGATCTGCAGTCTCCCAAATCGCCCAAACAATTCCGGAAGTGACAAAGGAAGTCCGATTAGTGGCAGCTTTAATGGAGGATGACAACAATGGTGATAAGCTACTTGAAGCTGCTAGAAAACTCTGTAGTGCATTTAGTGATTTGCTAAAGGCCGCTGAACCTGAAAGTAAGGAGCCCAGACAAAACCTTATAAACGCCGCAGGCCGAATTGGTGAAGCCAGTGGACAAGTCCTTAGCACCATTGGAGAAGAAACAGCCGAAAGCCGGGAACTTCATGACATGCTTCTGGGACTCGCAAAAGCTGTCGCCAATACTACTGCAGTTCTTGTGCTGCGTGCAAAATCTATTGCGGCTAATTGCGACGATGATGAGACTCGAAACAAAGTGATCGGGGCAGCGAGTCAATGTGCGTTGGCCACTAGTCAGTTGGTGGCTTGTGCCAAGGTCGTTGCGCCAACTCTCCAGAATGCCGCATGTCGAGAGCAACTGGAGGCCGCGGCCCAGGAAGTCGTTCGCGCTGTCAATCATTTGGTGGAAATATGCAATGAGGCTACAACTGATCAGCAGTTGAAGTCGGATCTTCTGTCAGCGGCAAGGGATGTCTCGAAGACCCTAACAGATCTTTTGGACCACATTCGGCTAAGCGGTAGGGAACGTGCCACACGACTATCTGAAGAAGTGAGTACTGTTGACAATGTTATTATTGGCACGGACATTTTGGTGTCCTCAACCGATCCTCAAGAAATGGTTCGTCATGCCAAGGCTCTGGGTCAGGCCACAGCCCAATTGATACAGAGCATAAAAGGTGAGGCTGAGTCTCAGCAGGATTCTGAATTGCAGCGCCGATTATTGGCCGCAGCCAAGCAGCTTGCAGATGCCACTGCAAAAATGGTCGAAGCGGCTAGACTATGTGCGAACAGTCCTCATGAATCTGCCCACCAAGAAGCTCTGCGACGAGCGGCTGAAGAACTCCGGGAGATTACTACAACAACTGCTAAGACACCAGCCCTAAAGCGGAAGCTGATAAACAGATTGGAGCATTGTGCTAAGCAAGCCGCTTCTGCAGCCACGCAGTGTATCGGTGCCGCTCAGAATGCAGTTCAACATAGTGATGATCATCATACCAAGGAAACCTTGCTGCAGGATTGCCGAAATGTAGCCGATTCGATTCCCAGACTGGTCACAGGAGTTAAGACAACATTGGCACATCCTGATGAACCGAACGCTCAACTGGACTTGATAGAAGCCGCTGAACAGTTTATTGAACCAGCAAGCCAAGTTTCGTCCTCCGCAAGAGCCTTACAACCTACAGTAAGAGATATTCCTGCGGCTCAACAACTTTCACGATCTGCTTTACATTTGAGTCACACAGTGCATGAACTATCATCAGCTGCACAAAGGGCCCGCGAGGTTTGCGGTGGACAGGAATTAGAAGCAGCAATAGATGCAGTTAAGAATCTACGAAA
This sequence comes from Leptogaster cylindrica, assembly GCA_963082835.1. Classification (NCBI taxonomy): domain Eukaryota; kingdom Metazoa; phylum Arthropoda; class Insecta; order Diptera; family Asilidae; genus Leptogaster; species Leptogaster cylindrica. The sequence goes on from OY720109.1 coordinate 6,026,918, forward strand.
TGTTCTAGACGACACAAGAAATGCTGGGAAAAGTGGAAATTTGCGACCCTTGCCCGGTGAAACAATCGAAAATACCGCCCAACAACTCAGTAAATCAGCAAAGAATGTTGGTATAACCCTTTCGCAATTGTTGTCTGCTGTCTCACAGTCCCAGCGTCTCTACGCTGGAGTTGCAGGACGAGATACTGCATTGGCTTTGGGAGACTTCACGAAAAGTGTACACGGTGTTGCTGCAACAACTGGAAACAATGTCATTATTGAGTCCGCCGACGAAGTCATAGTTCACACTGTAACCTTGATGGAGGAGGCTCAAAGGGTTTTACAGACTGTAGGAGATGTCCAGAATTTAAGCAGAGTTAGTCGGGATGTTACATCTGCCTTAACAAGGACTGTTGATTGCATCCCGGGACAAAGAGATGTTGATGAAGCATTGAAGACCGTTGTTGAACTCAGTGAAATAGTGTCTATGGGAGAATATCCGTCGACGAACAAGAGTTACAATCAGTTGCAAAGTGAACTGAAGTACGCAGCGGAAACACTTAACAAATCTGGAGGGCAGGTTGTGCAAGCCTATGTCAGCCCTGCAAGACTTGCAAGCACCAGTCAGCAGTTCGGCAATGCTTACAAGGACATTCTGACAGTAACGATGGAAATGGCAGGACAGACGAAGGATGAAACTGTGCGCAGTCATATGGTTGAATGCCTACGAAATGTATCAACACAATCCTGCTCACTTTTGTCCACTGCGAAGTCCATAGCCGCTGATCCTGGCCAACCGAATTCGAAGAACTTGCTGACGAATGCGGCGAGAAGTGTTACGGATAGCATTAATAGACTTGTGGACGCTTGTATATCGTCTGCTCCAGGTCAAAAGGAGTGCGACAATGCCATAAGAAGTATTGAGGCGTTAAGAGTAATGTTGGATTATCCTCATGAACCAATCAACGAACAAGGATACTACGATTGCGTTGAAACAGCCACAGAAAAATCACGCAATCTCGGATATGCTATTTCCGAAATGATTAACAACGCAAAACAGTCGCAACATGTTGAGTTTGGGCATTCAGTGAACAGCGTTTCTGAATCTATTCATGGCCTAATTGAATCCTCTGCACAGGCAGCGTACCTTATTGGAGTATCACATCCAAGCAGTGTTTCTGGGCGACCAGGGATTATTGATCAAGCGCAATTGACTCGCGCTTATCAGGGAATTCGTCAGCACTGCGATATTGTTAGCAGTACTCAGGCAACCAAGCAACAAAAAATATCTGCGTTAACTGTTATCGCAAAACATACTTCGTACTTGTGTACAATCTGCCGACAAGCGAGTATGAATACAAGCAATCCAGTGGCTAAGAACGAGTTCATTATTGGTGCTAAACATGTAGCAAATGCCACTTCGGATCTAGTACAAGAAGTGAAAGGATTGGAGGATGACTTTTCAGTGCCTTCAAGATCCCAATACGTCGAACCACTACTCGACGCCGTTCGAGCTGTCCGCCAATACGCATCAAGTCCAGAGTTCATATCCATACCCGCGAAAATCTCAGCCGAAGGTAGAAAGGCTCAAGAGCCAGTTCTGAATGCCGGTCGTGGAGTTCTGGACGGTGTTATAGAAATGGTGAAGGCAGCCAAGTCTCTTGCAGTGTCGCCAGATGATCCTCCAGTATGGCAGCAACTAGCAATGCACAGCAAACCAGTGTCAGAGAGTGTGAAAAAATTAGTGGACAGCATCCGTGAGAAGGCGCCAGGACAAGCTCAGTGTGATCAAGTTCTCCATACCTTAGCAACGTGTTCGCGTGAACTCGATACCACAGCATTGGCAATCAACGCCCAAGGATTGGCACAGCGAAAGGATAATAATTTGCAAGGATTCACCGGACAAACACTAAATGCGGCCGCTGAACTTTTGGACAAACTTGAACCAATTCGAAATGCTGGCAAGCACAATGCCGAACAGCTCGGTCATGCAGTAGGTGAAATATCCCGATATGTTGTACCAATGACAAATGGATCAATTGGTGCGTGCACCCATATAATTCATTCAAGCCAACAGACAACGCTTGTCAACCAAACCAAGTCAGTTGTTGAAAGTGCCACTCAGTTGGTGCAGGCGGCGAAGGACTCTGCAGGAAATCCACGGGCAACTCATGTGCATCCCAAATTGGATGAATCAATTGAGAACACCCGTGAGGCTATCCAAGAATTAAATTCTACGGTTGAGAAACTTTCTGCAGAAAGTGGTGTTGTAACTGGATTAATGGAGCAAGTTTCTCGAGCAATATCCAGACTAACAGACAAGCGCCAGTCCTTGCTGAACGCCTCGATTTCGGACAGCTTTGTGGACTACCAAACCAGAATGGTTCAAAGTGCTAAGGAAATCGCACGATTGGCGAATGAAATGAATGCAAAAGCATCCTTCGATTCTACCAAATTACCACCACTTGCCGCAGACATGACCCACCACTACACTCAACTGACACAGGATTCAGTAGGAGCATCAACTACGACAACGTCTCCTGAAGTTGGAATGCGTATTCGTTCGACTGTTATTGATCTTGGTCGAACAATTTCTTCCTTAATCCAGTCAAGTGCTGGAGTCCGTACAAATGACATTAACGGACAAACAGAGATTTCACGCAGCGCAAGGGATGTTTCGGAGAAGGTTGCCCAAGTGTTGGCAGCCCTGCAAGCAGGATCTCGCGGCACGCAAGCTTGTATAAACGCTGCGAGCACCGTTTCTGGCATAATAGGGGATCTTGACACAACAATCATGTTTGCAACCGCAGGAACTCTGCACTCCGAAGGTGAAGGCATTTTTGCAGATCATCGGGAGCACATCCTGAAAACTGCAAAGGCCTTGGTTGAAGACACGAAAGTTCTCGTAGCAGGAGCTGCTGGTACGCAGGATCAGTTAGCGTCAGCCGCCCAAAATGCAGTCACCACAATTTGTAAGTAGCTTTATGTTTTCTTAATGTGTTCCTACTATAAAAAACAGTGTTTTTTTTATTATAGTACAATTGGCGGAAGCAGTTAAACGCGGAGCCTGCAGCCTTGGATCGACTCAGCCAGATTCTCAGGTAATGGTGATCAACGCTGTCAAGGATGTGGCTGCTGCTCTAGGCGAATTGATCAACGCTACAAAATTGGCCTCTGGCAAACCTATCCATGATCCTGCCATGCAGGACTTAAAGGAGAGTGCACGAGTAAGTTTTACAATTTTAACAAATTTTCTAAAATATTTTCATTAATTCCATTTAAATTTTTTTACATATATCCATGTTTTAATGGTTCTCTTTAAAGATATTGATGTTGTTTATTTATTTTTTTAAACAAATTTCCTTCTGGGATCTAACAAAATTAATCAATTGGTGTTGCTCGAAATGACTATGAATATTTTTAAAACACTGACAATTCTATTTGGTGTTCAGTACTACTCTTCATATTGAGAGCATAAAGTCAATATTATGTTTGCAATTCATTTCAACTACCAAAAAGTGCACAGATAGGTACAATGATAGTAACAAAAGAGTATTCCATTTAGTCGGAAAATTTATGCGTACAATATAATTAATTATAGAGAGTAAGAAAAGCAATTTTGAACAAATTCTTAAACACATATTTCTCTTCTTCATTTATTTTAATAATAATACTTCAACCAATTCTGTGTAGATTTTGCTGTTAAGACACAACAGTAATACTAACTTAATGTATATAAAATAATAATTAAATGGATACATCTTTTTACTAATTATACTTACAACTAAAAAATTGTTTTGAAACATTAGACAATAATTTATTGAAATGTAAATGGATATGGCACTTAACTGCACTGCTGATACTTATGTTGTGTAATTCTAGGATCTAGAGTACTTCCCAAAGCTTACTTTTGATTATTAAACTAAAGTAAAGGGTTAAACAATTACGAAATTATACTTAAACATAGCATTCCCAATTTATAAAAGCGTTTCACGATTTTTTTAGTTTATATCAAAATTGAACAAAAATGCCTGCCTCAATCTCATTACTTTGGCCTGCTTTTTTAGAAAAACAAACAAGAACATTGTATTAAACCAAATTTGTGCGAAATATGAAATTATTGCACGTTCAGTATCATTTACCCATTATAGTGCTCGTTTTGATGTTGTTTTATCTACTCTATTCTACTCTTTACCTACTTGCAATTCGTACGTTAATTTCTTACTATGCAACTCACGGAATGTTTTGGGCTATTGTTATGAATTATAGGCTTTGCACTAGATTTGCATCTCCTTTTCCATATAAGTATAAAATGATTTAGTTATCATTTTCTTTATTTCCGTGAATTAAAAAAAAAACAAACAATTATTTTATTATTAGTTTCTCTCCTTCTTTCTTCTCACAGATGCTTAGAGATTTGTGCGCATCTGAAGTGACACATATTAACAGTAGCAATCGCATCAATGGATATTTGAACTCTAATCAAAATCAACTCGCTAATATGTCATTAAATTAGATTTTTCTATCATTACAATCATTACAATTTAATAATTAAGTAACACAATTTTTTTAATGTCCATTTTTTAATGTAAAATGTATTGTGAAAGGAGTAGATGGATTCCGTTTTGAATTTTTATAATTAAGTATGTGATGTTGGTGCCTTCTTCAGTTAAGAACTTTTACTATATAAAATTATAAATTGAATTTATGACTATCCTATTTTTTTCTCTAATTAAAATATTCTCTGCATCACGAGAATATTTTTATAACTTCTTTCTTGGTGCTAAATCTCCCCTCGTGTTCTTTTATTTTTATTAAAAATTATATTATTTTTTAGTCCTTAGGCCACATGTGCTGCACCAAAATTGTTTGAAAAAACAAAATTAAATTTCGATTTCAGATCATAGTGTAATTAAACTATAACATTCATTCATTCATCTGCTCCTTATAAATATTATGTTACAACGAAATTTAATTTAGCAACATATTTCAATTAACCCAATTAAAATTAACATATCATTAAGCGATCACGAAATTATCAAAAACGAACAAAAATAAACAACTTAATCGAAATTACAGTCTTTTAAGTGCCATAGTCCAAAATAATGTTTCGATCTTAATATACATATAACAATAGTTTTTTTTTAAAAAAAAATATTATTTGCAGTAACACAAGTTTAATGATGGTCATGAATATTTATTTTAAAATAAGCTGGACAGTCTGCACACTACCAATTTAAATTATTTATAAAATTTGGTAGTTTATAATTCATATTCATTTGTTTAAATTTCATCCCATCCGTAGGCAAATTAGGATTCTATAAAATGTATAAAAAACTATTTAAAACGTTCATTCTTTTATTCGGAATAAAGGTGATGGTTCTTAATGTTTCATCATTGTTGAAAACTGTTAAAGCCGTAGAAGATGAACACACGAGAGGAACACGAGCAATGGAGGCAACCGTAGAAGCAATTTCTCAAGAAATAAGGGTAAAGAACCGGATAAAAATACATTCCAGCGAATATTAATAATGTATTATTTTTTTATAAAGGCAATTAATCAACCACTGCCCCCGGGACCGCCGCAATCTTCCCCTGAAGATCTTATTCGGGTTACAAAAAATGTCACTGTCGCCACAGCGAAAGCAGTTGCTGCAGGAGCATCAAATCTTCAAACTGATATTGTCGCTGCAGCAAACATTGGACGGCGGGCTATTTCCGAGATGCTGCTAGTTTGCAGAGTAAGTCCTGAAATGATCCTAATAAAATTATATTTATTCAAAATTTTGTTTTTTTATAGACTGTTGCATGGAATTGTGCTGAAACTGAGGAGCTTCGACAAAGAACTCTGGAAGCAGGAGCTGCTGTTGGAGAGTCCTACCGTCATTTGCTTGAAGGAATTTTAAGAAATTGCTCGGCGGATGAAAGGATGCATTTATCGAGGCGAGTTGCCAAATGTGTTACCGATTTGGTAGCAATGGCTAGATTGCTGAAAGGATCCGATTGGATTGATCCTGAAGATCCCACAGTTATAGCAGAAAACGAACTGCTGGGAGCCGCTGCATCAATTGACGCTGCAGCCAAGAAATTGGCTAGTCTGAGACCCAGACGGCAGCCAGATGTTAAGGTATTCTGCCTCCCATTGGCTATTAAGTCATTAATATATAATTTAATAGGTGTGGAGATAATGTTAATTAGTTTTAAATATTTCATCAACAATCTCATTTTGGTGGTGGCAGTGGCTACGGTAAGATATGTTTGATATTCTTGGTTGTTACTTGATATTTTCACCCAGGAATCAAACATATTATTATTGTGATCACTATTAATCTTCTTTACATAATCCTAAGTAAAAATAACTCGCGTGCTTACCTAAATAACATATTTTGAAACAAACTATTATATTAATTAATAAAATACTTTTGAAAACAGATGGCAGATGAAAACATGAAGTTCGACGAAATGATACTAGAAGCTGCTAAAGGGATAATGGCAGCCTCTTCTGCATTGGTGCGCGCAGCCAACGCGGCTCAAAGAGAACTGATCGATCAAGGCAAAGTATCCCGAAGACCATTGACCTCTTCAGATGATGGTCAATGGTCCGAAGGACTTATCTCTGCAGCAAGGCTAGTGGCTGCGGCCACTCACAGTCTCGTAGAAGCAGCACAAAATCTTGTCCGTGGAGTCGGCACTGAAGAAATGCTTATTTCGACTGCCAAGCAAGTAGCAGCATCCACAGCACAATTGTTAATTGCTTGCAAAGTGAAATCAGATCCCAATTCGGAGACAGGACGAAGATTGCAGGCAGCAGGAAATGCTGTAATCAAGTCAACAGATAATTTAGTACGAGCCGCACAACAAGCACTTGACGCTGAAGAGGAGCACATCCTTAAAATCAATACAAGTATGGTGGACGGAATGGCACAGGAAATAAATGCGAGATCAGATGTTTTGCGAATGGAAAAACAACTCGAAGAAGCTCGACATAAATTGGTTAGAATTCGACAGGCGAGATCTCGGCAAAAAAATCCGCAGGGATTCACAACGGATGAAAGTGACTCGGAATATCCACAACAAGGATATTCTTCGCCAACGCCTCAAGTCAACAATGTATGCATTTAGTTCATTTTATTGTAGAGTAATTCAGTACAGTATCTTGCCCAATTGTACAAACTTAATATCACTTTTATTAATTAATAATATAATTTTAGTAAATTAACATGAATATGGGCAGTTAACAATGAATAGATTCTTTTATAGTACTTGAGTAGAGTTGATCTAACATTCTAACTTTTAACAGTCGCATAATCGAAGTGGATACGGTGGTTCACCTACTTCTCCCGGATATCATCAATCACCTCAGCAGCACCAACAACAATATCTCTATCAGCAAACATTACCAACCAGTCCTCAGCATTTTCACTACCCAATTTCGAGTACCCAATTAAACACCCCAAATACACCAACACCAATCATAACTTATCGACCTAATCCAATACTAACGGCGAATGCTATTCCACGTCCATATCCTGGAAGCACCTTACAACCTGGTGGTAGTCCTATTTCACCAATTAGTCCTCTATCGAATAAGTCATTTGAAACCACTGCAAAAATTTCTACTAACTTGGAACATAACAACCAAAAGGCTAAAAATCTTGAGGCTTGTGTAAAAGATTTACATGAGAAAACATTCGGGCAAGGAGGCATTACTCAGATAACTGAAGGTTATACCATCCCTGGAAAGAACTACGAAGGATTCACTACGAGGTAAATTATAGTAACTTTCACTTGTTTCCTTTTTAAATTCGTTATTTTTTTAGATATGAAACTCGAAGCTATGAAAAGAACGCCGACTTGAAACCAGTCGAAACGAATTTCTCTCAAATGACCCTCAATTCGGAAGATGGTAAACTGAACTTAATGGACGAAGGATCATCTCGATTAACATCGATGACCCAAAGAGTATTGGAAAGAAAGACAATGACGACAACGACAGAATCCCGACTTGAAAAGAAGAGTGAACAACGAAGCTTCCGCATAGAGTAATTACAAAATCTGAAAATCAACTCCTGAAATTTGCGAAAATTTTTCAAAATTTTCAATACTTTTGACTTTGCTTTATTAAAAGAAAAAAAGAAAAAAACAAAGAAAAAAGTATTTTCTAAGTATAACGAAATATTCACAAAGTGCCAGAAAGTTTTATTGTGTTTTTTGACTGTTATTTACATGATGTTAAATTTTACTTAGTAACGCACAGTTTTTAAAAAAAAAATGTTTAAAAATTTTGTTGAGATTTTAAAGGAACAGGTTTTGAGCTAAATCATTCAGAGTCGTTCAGTACCTTTAAAAATTAGAAAAAGCAACAAGAATAGGATCACCACAAGTGCTTTTTAGAGATATTGTATACCCTGTTAATAAAAATTGCTTTTATTATATTTGGTGCATGGAAATCAACAAATTCTATCCACCGATCTAACAACTGGATCGCTAGAAAATATAACAAAACACAGAGTTCATTTATAAGTGTGATTTTGTCTGTCCGAATTATTATAACTAAACCAATCCAATATAATTGAAAAACGATACAAAATAATTGTAAACATTAGATTAGGAAAATTGCCAATAATTTGCCAAGTTGTTTTCTTTTCCACTAACAAATTAATTAAATTTCAACAATATTTAGTTAATTATTCAATTCAAATTAGGAAAGCCACAAGTGCTCGCCAGTTACAACAATCTTAACACCGATCGTTTCACTCTTCTAGCTCTTAATAACGTAATCAACCAAAAATAACGGAGTTTTAAATTTGTTTAGTTAGGTAGTATATTGAAATGCATATTTGTTATTTTAACGACATTTAATTATTTACGATTTATTTTGTTGCAATATTAAAAAAAAAATATTTTATTTTTATGACAAAAATAAAGGATTCTTAATATTTCAAAAATATTTTATTGTCACAACTTTCATTATAAAACAAATAAATGAAATAAACCTTAACTACAATAATAAATGCACAAATCTAGTCTTCATGTTCAGTTCACAGCACTGACTATCCGGATTACCTCAAGAGTACTCCTTATTTAAAACTCGTCCTATCAGCCATCGTCGAATTTCCGAGGTTCCGGCTCCGATCTCATACAACTTGGCGTCCCTCATAATTCGTCCAGTTGGGTATTCGTTAATGTAACCATTTCCTCCTAATATTTGAATAGCGTCTAAACCAACTTGGGTTCCTTTTTCAGCGCAATAAAGAATCACTCCAGCGCAGTCCTTGGAATTTGCTTGACCCTGACTGCAGGCTCGAGCAACGCTGTATACGTATGATCGGCAGGCACTCAAAGTCGTGTACATATCCGCCATTTTTCCCTGTATCAATTGGTATTCACCAATTTTTTGTTTTTTCTGCTGTCGTTGATGAGCATAATCAAAGGACACGTCGCAAGCTGCTTGCATTAGTCCCACAGGTCCTGCAGCTAATACCAATCGCTCGTAATCCAAACCAGACATTAAAACATAAACACCCTTGTTAATTTCCCCTAAAATATTTTTCGCTGGCACTTTCAGATCCTCGAATACAAGTTCACAGGTGGGACTTCCCCGCATACCAAGTTTGTCCAGTTTTTGAGCCACTTTAAATCCTTGCGTGTTAGTTTCAACAATAAATGCTGTAATGGAATGCTTTCCTTCACCACCCAAGTTCGTCTTGGCATAGACGATAATAACATCAGCATTGGAACCGTTCGTGATCCAAAACTTGGTACCATTAAGAATATAATAATCGCCTTTTTTCTCAGCTTTTAGTTTCATTGACACCACGTCACTACCAGATCCTGGTTCCGACATTGCCAAGGCTCCAATGTGCTCTCCGCTGCATAGTTTTGGCAAGAATGTTCCTTTCTGCTCCTCGGTTCCATTGCGGGCAATTTGATTTATACAGAGATTTGAGTGAGCTCCATAAGATAGTCCTATTCCTCCAGCTCCCCTGCAGAGTTCTATTGTAGTAAATTTGTTTCGAGATTCTTATTCTTTAAATATTCACCTAGATACTTCTTCCATAACAATGCAGTGATTAAGATAGCTTAAACCAGTCCCACCATACTCTACAGGAGCGGTAATACCATGTAATCCCAAGTCTCCCATTTTCTTCCAAAAATCCCGGAAGTTTCTGCATATACGAAATCAAATATCACTGTATTAAATCTCAGAATTGACTACGTACTTGAAGTCATCGGTTTTATCAATTTCTTGAGCATATGGAGCCAATTCTTTTTGCACTAAATTAAAGGTGATTTCCCGAAGCTGAAAGTATTATTTGTAAGCATTAAATCTATTGGAATGATCGATGTCACCTTTTTTTGTTCCTCATTCAAGCCATACAATGTATCATTGATGGGATAATGTGATAAGTATCGCGGTAATTGCACTGATTTTAATTTAAAAAGTGATCTTGCAAAGAGTGTGCTTGCCATTATCCTTGTTTTATGTACAATAAGTTTCCTACGATTCCTTTAAATGCTATAAACAACTCTTGACATACGCTGCAGTTCGTCAAAGAAATGATAAGTGATAATGTCAATTGATGTGACTTAAAAAAATACACGATCACTACTGCAAGCTTGAACAGGAGAAAATGAACTTTGAATCTTTCAACTTGAATGGAAATGTTAATTAAAAGCGAATTCAAGTTTAAAGAGCTTTTGAGGTGAATTACCGAAGATACCAACCATAAAAATGCCATTTGATTTTTTCAAGTTTAACCGTTGAACAAAGCGATCAGTTCGAAAGATTTCGAAGAAATATTTATGAATATAAGGAATGTAAGATTTCTAATGTAATCCTTATAATTATTTCTTACAGGTTTCCAGTAAATTTAATACATTCTTTTTATAAGATGCTGCACTTTTAATTTTCTAATCTCGAATAGCAGTAACGATAAAAATTTTTTCTAAAATTTACCTTTACATATTTCCAAGTCGTGTTCTCTAATCCATTAAAAAAAAAATACTGAGGCGGTGAGGCCTAAGTACTTTGCACGAAAATAACTTAAGCAATTTATACATTGTACGTAAATAACGTTTTAATCTGAAATCCCTGAAGGACAGTGGAATTTTAAATCTCCGATTTCCTGCACGCTATAACAGTGGTTGGGGATTGGGTGCACTTGTGTAAGCTTTCGATCAAACAAATACTCTTAAAATATCATTCTGGTTCTCCTTTATATGGAAAAATAATTGTCAAGATATTGTAGTATGTCCATTTCCTTTGCAAACAAGGCGCATGTCCTTGCAAGCTCGCATCGGGCTGCATTCACGCATTTTTGTTTACAGTTCCTTTTCCATTATTTTGTGTGAAAAGTTTGCGTGTTTTTTCCGGAAAGTGGTCTCGACTGCGAGTGTTTAGTGCTTTCCCCAAAACTCGTTAAAAGTGATTGTTCTACTTCCCGGATAAACACTGGGAAATTAAGGAATTTGAGAAGTGCATTCAGTGAAAAGGAATGAGGATAATATGTTGAGTGAAGTGGTAGACTTCTTTGCCCGAAGGATGAGGAGGCTAACCTGTGAGTCAAAATTGCTATTAGATATCCTTTCCATTTTCATTAGTAACTAGACAAATTTTTTACCCATCTGTAATGGGACATTCGAAAGGTTTGAATATTAATGTGTTTAGTGAAAAAGCCGGCCACAGATTGTTCTCAAAGTTTTCCTTAAGTTATTTTTAAAAAATATTTATTGGCAATCAAAGTACTATTTACCGTATCGCATAAACAAATTTTATTGTTTGTTAGTAGAAAAAGAATCATTTCAAAGGTTAACTTCTAAGAATATAGAATCGTTGTTATTCCAATTTACTGCAAGTTATGATACTGAATGTTATGCAAAATTGGTTGCCTCTTTTTAGTGTAAAGCCGGAGGTACACGATACGGAAAACGTCATATTTATAAGCGATACGCCTTATTTCATATCGTGTGACTCGACGATAAGCAATATGGTGTATCGCTTATAAATATCCCAAAAATTTCGGAATATTTTCGGCACATCCAAGCAATTTGCGGGGTACAAATTTCCCGAGTCACACCATACAAAACTTTATGTACGCAGTTTTGAGATTACTGCTCTTACGGGCGGCGCGGCGTCGCGGTAATCTGTGAATTGCAAAATACAAGTTGTAAACTCATTTTTGCTTATCGTGTGACTCGATGTCTCAAAAGTGACATCCACAAAGATACTTCCTTATAAATATGACGTTTTCCGTATCGTGTACCTCCGGCTTAAGGCATAAGTAATACAGTTATATCGCAGGCATGATATAACAAATAATAATTGTCCATATTTTGTCATATAAAAAAAAACTCATCGCACAACTGTATCCTATCGTCAAAGAGTTGCAAGCAAATTGTAAAAGAAATCGTACTATTTATAAATGTATGTGCAGGAAGATTTTTCTTTTTATATTGTACATTTTCAGATTTTCTGTAAAAAGCATTACGTAAAATGAAATTACGAAAATAGTCATATGCTGGGAAGTAAAGATCCATCAGATTGCAGTGCGTCGGTTTTCGGAAGGCATTGAACTTAATGACACCGAATGAATTTAATTACCAAAGTTAATTAGGCTAATGCTGAAAAGTTTTCCGTTTATTTTCATTTTGAAGTACTTACATCAAACGAGACCCACACGAGCCGAATTCGTCCTATTTATAGAATCGTAAATTCTTATCTACAGCTCCAAACTTCATTAAACTTTCGTGTATTGCTCGTCAAAGGGAATCATCAATTGTATAAATGTCCCTAGTCCGGTTGGTATTAACCGAAAGTGTATCACTAGAACTTTAAGGGTAAGTAAATGTAGCATATGGAAACCGGCACGCGATCCCACACTCCGTGTTACAGTTACTTGCGGAAGGCCAAGTCCACTGTCTGATTACAAAAACTACTTTACTCTGTACTCTATATTTTTCATACCCATTTAGAACAAAAATCAATACACCAAACATGAGATATTTCTATTTGAACAAAAAGGATGAAATAGTAATCTACTAAGGGGTGGTGATGTACGGCAGGTGCATCCACCATTGTCCGAACGATAATAACAGTTCTAATTGTAGTCACGGAGTGCAATCGCATATATCAATTCCTTCCTTCATCGCGGCAATGGCGGCCAATAAGCAATCCTAGCGAGGGTTCATCTATTTTTAAGTGACGACAATATAGATTGACATTTCGTCCCGTAATTTAGATTTCACGAAATAAAATATAAACAGAAAAAATATAGAACGCGAAACGAATGCAATTCACAGTTTGAAATAAGCCCGCGAAATACGAATTTGTTGAACCAATAAAATTTCAACACTTCATTGAATTTAACTGAAACGTTGACGAAAACTAATTTTAGATTGAGAAATCCGTTCGTAGAATAGGCGAATTTTCAAATAAAATAAAAACTTTTGAAAAAGGAGAAATTAATGAATATACAGCGACCGAATTCGAGTGGAATCTAGAATAAGAAATCCGCGATTTAGACTACGACAGTGATAGAACGAAAACGACTCCGGCTAGACTTCGCTGGTCTACCAAGAGGTGAAAACATTTAAATCAAGCCTGTGCGGAAGACAAGTTGAACTTTTCCAAAGATCTCGAACAGTTCGACAAGTGTCGAATCGGATGTGCAGGGAATAATGCATTTTGTGAGTGCTGTGGAAGAATAATACAAGTGGATTTTTGTGGTGCGATAAGCGATCTAATTTAATAGTGATATATGATGAACTTGCAAAATATTTTTTAGTTAGTGGCATTAGTGAAGATAAACAGTGTTCAACGATTTCAGTAGTGTTTAACCGTAACCGTTGAAATTGCCTCGAACCGAAAATGGATACTGCCAATGGAAATGAAAAAGGTATAAATCCTTTCCCACGACAGCGTCATTGGATGAAACAATGCCACCGGAATAGCGACGTGCGAAAAAGCTTCGAGCACAGCCATCATCAGCTATTAATAATTTTCACTTTTCCTTTAACACGGTGCATTTAATTTAGTAGTGGGGGGAAAAAAGTGGAAAGCTTCACCCACCTACCCCGAAGTGGTGGCGTTTTTACTACAACTGCCGCGGTGGCCAGTTGAAGCTATTGTACTTGCATTATATTAAATCATTCTTGCGTCACAGGAAACGCCGACATATTTATGTACCTGTGTACAACTCGAGGTCATGTAAACTTTTTAAACTTTCCTCGAATCATTTACTGACAATCAAAACGAAGGGAAAGTGGATCAACCCTGGTTCTTGACATTTTAGTAATTGTTATTTAAATTAGTTTCTTTGTAACTGCTTCCCACTGATTCCTTTTTGAGTTGTTTTCTTTTAGTTTGTTTGTATCACATACTTTCAATTGATGTTCTTTTCAACAACTTGTTACAAACTTCTATATTCATCTATAGGTATATGTAGGGGTTATTCTAGGGATTATCCTGAGATTCGAATACTGCCACTTGTTGCCATATTAAAAAAGGATTATATATTTACAATTTATTTAAATTTACTTTTCTTTTAATAATTTTTAATATATTATTTTTGACCTATAAAATATATGAAAAACGAAAAGTAAAACAAAAATGTATTTCTGTAAATTTTCAATTTCTCTCTTCGTTTTTCAAGAAATTATTTTCAATGTTTGTGACAATAAATTTTTTGAGATCATCGCGGTCGTGTGTACCGCAGAAGAGAGCCGCGGTCAAAGGAACCACAGAAAGAGGAAAGCGTTAAAAAAGAAAAGACATCTTATTTTTGCGAATAACTGCAAATTCACACATTGAGGTGTTTTAAAAATAGTTTTATATCATGTAGAACAAAAATAAAAGTGCAGGAAATGTTGAAGATTTCTTTTCAGGTGTCCACATGAAGGATTCTTTGACTCGGTTTTTCGTGTGCGTTGCACCAGTAATGGGTTCGTAAAAAATCGTTTTGTGTCCTTTGGAAAATCATCTGCGAATTTTGTCATTCAATCTATTTTCAGTTGCGCATTTTTGTTGAATGTTTTCATCTCGATGTTATTTATTTTGTAATGCGGAATGATAATGAATTAAAAAGTTCATAAATTGCTCTGACGATCGTGAACAATGAGTATTTATACCTATACTGCAGAAACCGCATGCGAACAGATTTTCTAAAACATTTCAAACAGTTTTTTTACGCAGTTTTTTTTAGACGAAGATTACTTTTACTCGAAAAATCTTAGATCGAAAAATTATATCTGAATGTTCACCATTTGCAGTTGAATACATCAATTATATCTATTACCATTTTACTTACGTAAACAATCAAATTCACTAAATAACGGAAATCAATTTTTATTCGCAATTTGAAATGATCTTGAACTTGAGAATTATGGGGAAGCATTATAGGTAAGTCAAAGGCAAATTGTTAATGCAACATTGATCGATATAAATGCCTTATTGTTCGAACCATTTCTGTGCAATAAATTTCCGTATATACCATAATATTATTAATATCAGTATTAATTAATCGGCAAAACATGTTCAAATTCAATCGATGATTGATTTATATTAATTTGGATTGAAGCCAAATTAAAATTAGGCTGCTATTATTTAAACTTGTAAGTGTACCTAATTTGTTTATGGCGTTTAGAATTTATGAATTAAGATATTTTAATGCATTTAGTATTTTATAAATTTTAAAAAAGATTCTTCTTCGATAAATTTCCAATAATAATTGTATAACTCGCGTTCTTCAGTTGACCTTATGTAGAAAGGATTACTGCTACTCGCTCTTATATAATATTAAATAAAATTTTGCTTAAGAATTTCTAGTTTCGACAACCTGTACCCGTGCCGATCTCACATCTCAAGATCCTTAGCATCACGGTAGAGAGTTAGCATGACAACTTGGATTTCCCCTTCTTCGAATTATTCCTTGAATTCTTTAAGTATCGAATATACACATTTAATAATTCTCAAAACTACCCTAATTGCCAGGTTGTTCTTCCCTACATTTAACTAATAGCCGCAAATGACCTGACCAATTATATGCATAGTCGAACTCTTCCATAATTGGTTTATTACTTTATATGGGCCTTGAGTCGCTTACCTTTATTTCCACGGATGCGGGAGGACAAGTCCTTTACAAACTCCTGTCGCTCAGAATTGTTTTTTGAGATCACTCGGGTTTTCTTGATATTTTCTTGGAAATACAATTCGGCCTGCTACAATTGTTGGTATAAATTTGTCTTTCCGAAAGGCGTTTTAGTCAAATTAACAAATTACCTATATAAAATGTTGTTTGTTTATAATAGGTATTTTTTATTTTCGGCACAAAGGTACAACATCACTCATACCCTAATTGATAACGAGATTTATAATGTTTGTAGAAGCCCTGAAAAAGTAAACACATGGCTCAACTGTTGGGCCTCATTCAGCGTTCTTATCGCGAATTCCGCGGTCTTAATTAATTTTTCAAGAGATTTTCAGTAACCAGAAAAGCGGCAACAAGTTTCTAAAATCAAATCGTGAACCGCATTCGGAGATCATTGCTTTGCGGAGATGTAAATCAAGCCGTCTGCGCACGCCGTGTTTACTTTTAAATTTTAACGCCAGCGAAAACGTGCAAATTTAAACTTCATAAAATATTTAGCAGATTCAAGCCGCGATTGGGTACCAACTTCCACGATTACATCATACGTCGACATTTCTGCGAATCGATTTACATTATCAGTAAAAATTTAGTTTTTCGGATTTGTAGAAAGAACGTGGCTAAAATAGCTCAGTCAGTTCCTAAGCGTTTAACAGCACGTTCGTCATTCATGTGCACTTTGGTCGCAATTCGAACTATTTCCATTTTCCACTACCAAAAGCCAAGGCCAAGACAAGCTTTTTGAAGGAAAGTTGTCGCGGCTGATTGCTCAAATTGATACCGATACCAAACCAGATAACCACCCTCCTGGGAGTCGAGAGTCGAGTTACTCCACATTCTGAGCTCCATCCAGTCTCCACATTTCAGTAATCAGTAGTGCGAAATCCGCGTTTATTTAGTAAACATGTGGCAAAGGGGTCAGAGTCTTCGCGGTGATTTTTCAACTCACCCCACTAACGAGCTATTTTTTCTTAGCGCATTTGTTAGCAACTGAATTATGTTAATTGAAATGAAAGTGTTAAACGATTTACGGAATGACCCATCTAACCTCTTTTTGCAAATTATATTATCGTCGTGTGTACTTAATTAATTTTTTTGAAAATCATGATTTATTTGTATTTTAGCGTTTTAACTAATTATGGTGAGTTTGAAAATTCCTTTCATTTCTACAATAAATACAGCTGGAGTAAAAACATTTGTTCAGAAAACACATGTGCTCCCTAAAGCAAAATTATGTAAGGACAGCTCAATGTGAAATAAAATTAATTATAGAATGAAACTTATGTAGTGTTGCATTTTTCCGAAGAATGCACACGTTGCGCAATTTTAAAAATCAGTGATGGAAAAATTATTTACTATTTCGAAATCAAGTTTTTTTGGTTTCAAATATCTTGGTTATCAGTAAACAACTATTATCAATTACCTCTCGAAATTAGTAATTAATTAATTAGTTTCCCCATGAAGACACAAAATAAATACAATTTTTTTACTAACTGAACTGCAGTTAACGATTTAATTTTTATCATACCCTCTCCTTAAAGAAAAGACTCTTTCAATCTATTTACTCATATAAATACGTAATAAATCCTATCATAATCATAAAACAGTTTATGTAATCCGATTATTATTCAAATTACAACAACTTCCGGGGTTCAAATCATTATGTAACTGATAAGACAATATTAAACAAAGGAAGGAATATATTTCTACTTTGTTAATAGCTCATAACCAAATATGAACTTTAATTATCTAAAGAGCCATATATTTTTGAACAATTAATTTCCATTTCACTAATGAAGATTTCAAAATCAATAAAGAATGATTTATGTTGAAGTTTTGTGATAACAAAAGATGTATAAAAACCTTCCTCGTTGCTATAATTGTTATTACATAAACCTCGAGATACAGCAATTAGCGAGATCCCCTGGACCCCTGCTGTCATAATTATCTTATCTGGATCTCAATTAGAACTTTCACACGAATGTTTAAACAATAGCCAGTGATATTTCACAAAAGAAACCGGTAGCTTCAGATCCACTTGCGATAACAAGTCACAGTCACCAACCACGGTTCATTTATTTATTAAAAAATATATGAAAATTTGCACCTGTAGCTAGACGAGATGCTGAAATGGGATGAAGTCATAATGCGAACACCGAATACCTTTCGGCACCTGCTGTAGGGGCTCGAATCTCTGATGATGTTATGTGTTTAGTAATTGTAGAAACTGTTTGTAGAAACTGTTCCAATGGAAGACTTTAAAACTGTTTGTTCGTTTTACTATGCCAAAAAGACACCCTTAAAAAGTTTCAAATTAAGTGAGTACCTAAACATTTCTGGCAGCGATAACAATCTATAACAATTGATAAATTTAGTTCTATAAATAAACAATTTCCTCGACGTGAGAATAATTTGTGTCGGGGTTTTATGCAGTTCTGAAGTGCATGTCATTTTTATAGGTGTTAATTGTTGTAAACCGTAGACGTGTTTTTGCATTCATTTTGTTGTGTTGGAATGGAAATAAATCTGATGAATATTTTTACTTTCATCCGAAAACCACAGATTTCCATTGTCTCCAAGTGTTCTTTAAAAAAATATGTCATGCAGCCGCAGGAGAATAGAAAGTCATATTTTCAATTACGAGTATATGCAAATATTTTTAAAATGCTTATAATAATCAAAACTACTTAATTTAAAATATTTGTAACTTTTTTTTTATTTATAATGAACATTTCTATGATTCATGTTATTTTTATTTTTATGATGATTTACAAATCAGAAGAAGTTTTCATCGGTCAAATAAATTCAAAAAAACAAAAAAACATTTCAAGGCTGTGTTTCAAAGAAAAATTTAAAAACAATAAGAAATCATTCGACGCCAGGCAAAAGGGCAAAAATAAACTATTTTGATTACTTTAAGCATGCGCATAAATTTCGAATTCTGTGATTATCTTATGTTTTCCAGTTGTTTGCATTAACTCTCTAATGAGCGATGAACGATGTTTGGAGACAACCAGTAAATAGAAATCAAAACAGACCAGGAGTAGTCTACAATGAATTAAAATAGATTGAAATTGCTTCAAAAATAGATCAACAACCTGTTACTGGTGCGAACTAAATTTGGGTCATCAAATCCCGGACCAACTGAGGATATCCAGTGATTCATTGTTCATTGGCGCCCTTCAGCCATTTTTATTTTTTATTCAATTAAAATTTCGAAAAACTCGCGAAAGACACCGCGACAAGTATTAAAACCACTCTTTTCTACAGAAAACTTTTCAATAAATTTTGGTTGTATGTTAATATGCGTTTTTATGTTTTCACTCTCTGCGATTATATTAGTACGTTGTATGATCAGTTGGTGGTCTCTGTGAGACTCAGTATATAAAACAAGAAGGACCTAAAAATAGTCCGCAGATTCCTGAAGATGTGTGGATATTTTCTAGTAGCAAAATCGAATCTTCTGAACCAGTACAATTGTGGGGCACCGAAAATTCAGCGGTCAAAACTTTTCCTAGCAGTCAGCAGTGAATTACGATAACTTCTTTCCTGTGCAAAAATGTTAGAATAACATAAGGTAGTGACTTTTTTAATTTGTTTGAAAGTGCACATCAATGCTAAATTTTGTGGTGTTTCTAAAACACATTCATCATACATACGTATTTTAGTACTAGTGTAATTTTGTAAAATCTAATAACATTCGAACAAAATATATGGAACCCTTCCTTCTAAATATGCTTATATAACGTTCAAGTAAAAATTTAAAAAATTTTTTTCGAATCTTACAGTCGCGTTGCCGGGTGCTGGAGGAGCGGAACCGACAATTCTTGAAGTACTCAACCGAAATATCACAAGTGAGAGCATCGCGGATTTGAGATCAGAGAAAGACTCATCATCGGGGAACAATAAAGCTCAATCTGGGAGCAGCCTAGATCACAATTCACAATTGATCACAGAAACGGACGGTGTCCACAGGAGCACAGAGGATCTCGAAAACCAACGTTTAAGTTCATCGCCCATCCACGTAAGAGACAGTGATGAAGAAATTCGTAATGTGTTAGAAATAGAATCGCATTTAATAGAAACACTTGAGAATTATTCTGTAAGTGAGCGAAGTGATTCAAGTGGTGTTACAGTTGAAGAGGTTCCACCTGCACAGGAAGAACTGTCGAAGCCGTCTCAAATTGAAACCGAAACCAGCCCAAAAACTGTGATCGAGGTGACACCGTCCCTGCCAAAACTTCACAAACCTGTAGAATCTGATGTGAGTGGATCCTGTAAGGAATCGGAACTTAGTTTTGCAAAGAATGCCAATGCAAAAGAAGTTGACAACTTTGAAAACAAACGTAATGAAATTTTAACTCCTCACATTGAGGATTCACAAACAGATTCAACACTAGAAGAAGAAATAGATTCAGGTAAAAAGGACTGTGATGTGAAAGAAGTACAAAGTAAACAAACTGATTTGAAAATAAATCAAAATACAGATAATCTTCCAAAAGTTGCTCCCAGTTCACAAGAAGAGAATCTCCAAGAAAAACATAACAGATCTGAAACTCCAACAAAATTTGAAGAAGTTGATGAGCCCTCAGATAATTTGAACAGTCAAAATGATACTGTTCAAGATGAATTAAAATTTTTGGAAGATATAAAAAACACCGCAGAGGACGTCCCAAGTGGATTAAACCTTCAAAAAGAGGAACCAGTAACTGAATCTCAACAAACAGAACAAATTCAAAAAACAGAAGACCAACAGGAAAATAAAGATACAGCTCATCCACAAAGTGAAGCTCATGAAAGCAAACCTCAAACTGAATTAAATAACAATTGTGAAGAACCAGATCATCACACTACACCATCTGATCCTGATGTATCAAGTCAACCCCTTCAATTAGGCATTAACGGTTTACCCGTTTTTATAACACAATCCGAAGAAGAAGCGAAGAGGATTTTCTTAGACTCAATTCCGCCATTAACAGAAGCCGATGCGAATTCCTTGTCTACGACATCCAGGAAGGAGTACTACCAATCCCTTCGGGAGTACTTAATTAAACAGGAAGATCGTCCACCTGTTCCTTTGCAGACTTACCGTTGGGAGGATTTGAAGCGAGCAAAGTTACAGGTAAGACTTCATAAATAATTATATTAGTATAAATAAGTTGCATTTTACAATATGAATGACCAATTTTTCCCCAAGGGTGGCTACCCCTGGACGCACTTATATAAGCGCCCTCTTGGACCAGATGAAGAGCCGGAAATAGTATTACTACTCCGAAAATCTCAGGACCTTCAACACATACCGTCCGAATCTCCGAAATCGTTGAAAAAAGTTCGCATACATGATCAAGTCCTTGTTAAGGAAACCGAACGTTATATAAGTGATTTATCTGATGCGGAAAATTGTCATGACGATGATAGCAAGAGTTTAGAGAGTGAAACTGCATCCCCATCTGCATCAGAGTCGGAGGAGAAGCGAGGGAGGATCCAAAAACTGCGTGGCATCTTAAAGCGCAGTAAACCAAAGCGTTCGAAGTCTGATTCATCCCCAAAAAGAGATAGTGAAATCGAGACTGCGAAAACAGTCAGTTCACCGAAGAAGTCAAAGTGTTGTCCTCCGATCATGGACAAACTGAAAATAATGGCCGATCGGCAAATGAAGAAACGACATATTAAAAAAGTCCCATTGAATTCAAATGAAAAAATCATTTTGTCAGAGGAACAGAAAATTCTAAAACTAAAACTTTCCCCGAAAGCGGAACGAAGTGAAATTCCTCATTTTGTGGAGAAACAGGATAGTGATGAGATCCTTGAAATCCTAGAACTGGAGGAATCTCCGAGTAAAATTAGAAAACATCGAGAAGAACTGGCTGAAGAAAACATAGTATCTAGCGTTCTTGTTCCGGATGAAATAATCGAGATACCTTCGTCCTTGCCACCTGTTGACTCAAGTAAAACGGAAGTGATCACACCACCTACACCCCCAGTACCTATAATTTTAGAAGGAGAATCAAAAAGCAATCCACCATTTAAAGCACCTAGAAGAAGAAAGGAGCATGTCTACGAGGACATCGATAACGTAGGACTTGGTGAAAAAATCGACGAAATTCTAGAAGAAGCTTTTGTGGAAAGCTTGAAGCGATCTCTAGCGTCACAGGATGAAAGTGCAAAAAAAGATGTTGATGTTAAACCGAAATTGGAAGAAATGGGCAGCAGTGAAGAGGACCAGGATAAGACTCTGAATCGGTTAGCTCCAATTTCTTCAATCGATTCAGCCTCGTCTGAGGACGAAAGAAGAGTGCAATTGTCTCCAGTTGCTGAGGAAAGTGATCCTGGAAGTCAGGATGATTTATTGACAGACAACGAAGGTAAAAATGATTTAAAAATTGTTGAGGATCCAAGTAAAGAAGATCAGAAGGAATGTGAATTGAAATCTGTATTGAAAAGAGAACCTTCACCGAATTCTGACAAAAAAGTTACTTTTTCCCATGTGGAAGATGAAGCAGAGCCTCACAAGGAAGACATTGAGCTGCCTGAGCACGTGAAGCTGCCAGAAAATCGTTGGTCCAAAATTAGGTAAGTACACATGAGTTTTAGAAGCCTAATTATCATGATTTTAAGTAATAATCCTTGACACGTATAAACAACCCAAAACAACGCTTCAAGTCGATTTCCAAAGTCTTGCTTCAGATGCAAGCCTTGTGAACATTTCATTAGCACAATTTATGCTATTTACCTCAGCAATGTAGAGCTCATTATCTTCTCGGAAATTACATCCTCTCTAAGCAATTTGATGATCCATTAGAATACGTACGTATACAATAAAACAAATAATATTTTTGTTAAGGTGCCAAAGTGTTGAATATCTTAAGCTGTGGAGCAGCATCTCGCGCCAGATCTGTCCATTTGTGCTCAAAATAGCCATTAAAAATTAGTAGCCACAAAACTCAAAAGTAGTCAGCGCCGTGCCGGAGGAAAGTAAGAAGACGTTCAACGATTGGGAGAAAATCCGTCCTGGGCACACTTGAAAAATGTCGTGAGAAATATTTCAAAGTAATGTCGAACAAATTTAAACATGAACGACAAAACACACAAATGTTGCCAACAAAATTTACCCATACATCGATGGCGGCCAAAAATTTTGGGGCTGAGAATAAGTCGGGAAAATACGCCCGACCGATGAATATGAGTTGCTTCTTTAGTACTCAAAGAAATTTGCAACGATGAACAGAACGTAGAATCGGGCTTGTTAGCTCTTTAAATAAAACACTTTTTTTCGAAATTAATTTTCTTTTTTTAGTTTTGTTCGCTTCGCGAAATATTACGCGGAATTTTTAATCGTGCGTGCGCCCGAATCCAGTGGGACCAGTTATGAAAAAAATTTGGTCCCGAGGTCGTGATCCTCAATTTCGAGAAAGCTTTGTTAATTGTTCCAAGTCCTGATAATTTCTGCTTTGGGACATTTAAAAATAAACATACGCCCACTCCTGACGAATTTTGGTCCTCAACCGTTGCTAGTTTGATTTTATTATAGTCTTAAAATTTTATTGTTTGCGCGACTTAAATGTTGCTCCAATGTGACAAATATATTTTGTACAATTAGTTGGATTAAATAAATTAAAATATAGAAAAAGGGAAAATGAGTTCTCGGCCACCGCCTCGTTCGCAATCTGTTGGTTCGATTCCTCGCGAAAAGAAACATCCCACATCGCGGGTGGAGAGTGCAAGTGGTGCTTCCCTGGACGTTCGTTGTGCTTGTCAATATTTTCAGTGCGACTCCCTACTCCCGGAAAGAGTGAATCCAGTTGGATCACGGCCTGAATCCAACATCGGTTTCGTGAGTGATTCCGCGCACTATGAATCGAGTACTGAACATGGGCTTTTTGTTGAACGTCCTGGTATGCAGTACGATCAACTGTCTACCAGGAGCTACAACGTTGGCCACGGTCATCATCCCAATGCCGATAAAATATCCTGCAAAAGTTTTGCAATGGGAAGTCAGGAAGCAGCTGGCCCAGTGGTCAAACCCAAAACTGTTGCAGAACAATATCCTGAACGGATGACGGAAGCATCTCGACGAGGGTTGATTGTTAAAAGTATATCAGACGCCACTGATACCGAACCAATGCCACCCCCTTGGAAGCAGAGAGCTATCTCCATTGACAGATTCTCGAATAGAGGATTTAGTGCTCGTGACGCCGATACTCTGTCTATGAGGAGTGTTGGCGTTAGACGGATTTCCAGAACTCCTTCTAAAACAGATCTTTTCGTTGCTGATATAATCATACCGTCTGCGTCATTATCTAAACCATCATCACGGAAAGGATCTCGAACGGATGTACCACAGATTAATTTCATAGCTCCGACCCCAATTCGGGAGATGAAGACTCCATTTTCTGTATACGATGAATTTCGGAAAAATAAGGAAAGCCTCGAGCTCAGCACAGAAAAGGAGGAAAAAAATAAAGAAAATTTGTCCTCCAATTTGGAATGTTGCTCTCCGAAAGGCAAAGACTTTGACCCACCTTTTCCACCAAATTCAGGACAAGGATCATTTTCGTTGGCTAATACGGCAGCAACTTCATCATTTTCCGCAAAAGATCCAAATCAAACTTCAAGGACTACAGAAATCTCTGAACAATATGGAAAACCTTTAAATGAAAACCAAAAATTAAAAAGACAATATGCAAGTGAATTCGATGATCCGTATACAAAAAGCAAACATCAAATGCTATCAGGATTCAATTCCAGTGTTGGAACTTCTGATTTGTTTGTTCCAACAGAAAAGTATCCTACCCCAAAAGATGAATCATTTTCCATGAAGTCTATGCTCAGATCGAACAAATCGGAAGAAGAATGTCCAAAGGAAGAAGTCTTTTCATTTAGATCATTGTTTAAATCAAAAAAAGCCGCTGAAAAAACTGAAGATTTATTGGAAGAGGAGAAGCCTCCTCCATTGAAGTCTGCGTTGAAACAATCCAAACCGATATTGATGGAAGAACCAATCAAAATGGAAGAAATATCTCAAATATCCTCAATTTCTTTAAGACAGGGAGAACTTATGATGGTAGGAGACGAGGAGAAGTTACCTGAAAGGAACATGCCGCTGGTAATTGCAACAAGCATCAAACAGGCAGAACCAATTGTCTCCCATGAAACATTTTCACTAAAAGTTGATGAACTAGACCAATACAGTATTAATCCCAAAAAGAATGCCTTAACTCCAATAAAACCTTCACAATCGCTGAAGTCTAGCAACATTGACCTGACGCAACCTGTCGACAGTAGAAGCATCAGACTGCCTACGCCCCAGAAGACGTTCTTCAATCCTACAGTGATCCCCCAACCAGAACCAGGAAAACCACATCTTTTCAAGAGATCCGACATCCTGCGAACAAGTGAACCGAATTTGTTGAATCAACAAATTATGGACCGAAATATGAGGGAGCGAAGTTCGACACCAATGCGCCAAGGCAACCTTGTATCAGTTGCAATAGATATACCTCATCCGGAGATAGTCGAGCAAAGCGATCATGGAGTATGTCCTGAAGAATCCTTTGAGCCAACCGAACCACATGTGTTCATGCCAATAGAGCCACAACGATCTGCTAGAGCACCTCGAGAAGAAACGGTACAAATATCAGTTCCCCGAGCCGCTTCCAAGGACAGGTTGATGCAGTCCAAACTCTTGCAACGAAAGGATTACTTTGATAGAACTCAATCCCAAGATCGAGCTGCCCAGCGCGGCGGATCTGTAGGTGATCTTCAATCGGCCAATCTACCAAAAACTGTCAGCTTCGATTTTGGAACACATCAGTCCAGATTTGCGGACCACGAAGGACAAATCAAAACTTTTCCGCGTGATAAGAAGGACTGGGTTGAAAGAACCTATTTTATGCGGTAATTGAGTTTTTTAAAGACTGAAAATCATCGTTACGCAACAGGAAGACCTCTTTCTTGGTATTTGCATATGAACTCCATGTCGTTTGCAGAAGTAAAGTGACTAAAAATAAATCACGCTTCCGAAAACGCAGAACAAGTGCCAACATCGAGCTGTGCCAGTCTCTTCCTTTCATTTTCTTTTGTAAATTCACTAAAAACAAAAACACTTAAGAATTTGCCATTTTTCAATTTATTTGTCTAAGAATGCAAGTTTTTTTTTGTGGCCTTTATTTATTATATTAATTCCTGGGAGACGTCGCAAATTTCATGTAACCCTATTTCAAATATTTTCGAATTGAAATCAATTTTTGCTGAAAACATTTTGTTGCACATATAAACGCAGCATATCAGCCATCCGGAAATTTACAAGATTTTCTGTTCTATTTATAATAAGCAGCTCACTTGTCCCAACATGATTTGTTTTAAAATAAATTTGTTCAAATGGAGTATTTTAAAGAAAATTGCAACAAATTTGAAAACCATCCAACTGGCCAAAAAACTATTATGTCCTGTGTTATACAATCAAGGCCAATCATGTTGTAAGATTAATATCTTCAACACTATTTGATTTACGTTTCCGTCTTCAAAGTTTATGTATGAACTATAAAATTATTTTAAAACTGAAGAATGTAATCTTGAAAAAAAGATGGCCTTCAGAAAGCGGTTTCGGAACATCCCTATTTTGTAAACATTTCAGAAAATATATTTAAATATTTATGATTACACTTTGAAACTAAGCAATGGTCTGTAAAATATTTTTCTCTTTATTCCAGTGACCATGAATATGAACCAATTGGCGAACCAGTTGAACTTCAACCAAAACCAATGCCTTCCCCAGGAAAGGATGTTGTCCAGCTAAGCCAACCAGAATTCCATGTTGAAGTTTCTGCTCCAATGGAAGTAAGTGACGAAATTGATACACGATTGGATTCAAGACTGTCTGAGGATCTAGCTGGTGATCCTTTCGCAGAAGAACTTCAACGAGACATAGAAGAGCGTTATTTTAGTTCTGCGACAACAACACCAAGAACCGAATCCCGAACAGATTACGAAATTCACACGAGTCAAGTAGATTCCAGTGCGTTAGAAGAGCTGCCATTGAAGCCAGAGAGCCGAAAGAAAGGATTCATCGCCAGTGCTCAGGATAGAAGTCGAAAAATGCATGACAACTTAAGATCTCAGGCTGGTAAAATACGAACAAAATTACGTGGAATGAAGAAGCCAGCTTCCGGAAGTCCGAAATCGAAAGAACGAAAACGTTTCAAGGCTCCCGAATTTTCCAAAATCAAGTTACCCGAAATGAAACGACCCGATTTGAAAAAGTTTAAGTCGCCAGACATGTCGAAGTTTAAAGCACCAGACTTTAAGAAAATTGAATTCAAGCGGCCGGAATTCACAAAATTCAGCAAACCTGACATGTCCAAGTTTAAAGTACCAGAGCGACTTTCGTTCAAGCTAACGCGTAGCAGATCCTTAAAGGAACCAGCCACCTCAATGGAGACGACTTCCGGGACGACTCCAGAATCTGCTGGGCCGCCTCCAAAAAAGAAGTTCGACTTTAACTTCTCCACGTACCCACGGGCGCTGAGGCGGAAGAAGGATAAGATCGCCAACGAAGTCGTGGCCCGAGCGGAAGATGCACCAAGCTCAGAGACCCCACCGTCATTTGAATCGGCCACCATTCCTAGAGGAGCTCGTGACAAAGGACCCGTGGGATCAAGGTGGGCGGACAAATTTTCCGATATTAGTTATGGTGACAGCGAAAGTGGTAAGTACCAAAGATATGGAAGCGAACTGGAGAGTTTGGAGCGTGCAGAGATTGATTCATCTGTGGAGAGAAGAATGAAAGGAGACTTGGACCAAAACACTCCTGATGAAGCAGAAATAACGGAAATCGAAACAGTGGAGCAAAAACAATTTGCTGAATATGATGAAGAAAATCGCGCCATTCACGAAATTTCAAAAAATCGTGAAGGTGAATTTAAGAAGCGTAGACCAATGGTTCATCAGGACTCTGATCTTGTATCCGAAGAGAGCAAGGACGTTGGATGGACAGAGAAGGACATACTAAGGAACAAAATCCTAAGAGGAACAGAGGGAGATATTGAGCCGGGAAAGTATCCTTCCGAAGAAGGTTTAACAGGTTCAGTAACAAATACGAATCAAGAGACACAATCAACAGGAAGTTCAGGAGCTTTGCGGCAAAAGGGAGTCCTTGAAGAAATCGATGATGATCAATTTTTCCTCCGGAAACGAGGCATTTCTCAAGACAACATAGAAATACGACAGTACATAAGTTCAGCGATCCGAGAAGGATTTGACACGCCACTAAATGCTCTCGCTCAACTGGGTGATTCCCAAGGGATATACCCGGAGGATATGGACATCAGCAATGGGCAACTGCACTATGGATACGATGTTCCCCCTCCGAAGCCGCGCCGTGTAAAATACAAGTATGATCAAAATATCGATTCAGCTGAAATCTCTCAGGAGTTTGATGTAGAACAAAAGGAAAACTACGACGATAATTTGTCCTTGCCGCAAACGGATAGTGACTATTTTAAAAATTTTACTCCAAATCGACCATTTCGAAAACCAAAGAAACAATACTCAGAGGATAGTCAGGATATTCCTGATAGTGATCTTCCATACTTTGATGATGACGACGATCGTCTCTTCTATAAGAAGGAGCAGAACAATAATTTCAATCTTCAGGACTTAGAAGCGAGTTTTCAGGATACGGAAAGGACACTTGAAAATGTTAAAGATTTGGAACCACCAAAAGCTCCAAAGAGACGAAAGAAGCAAGTGAGGGATTCGTTAGAAAAAGATTCGTACGTTAATGGATTCAGCGGCAGATCCGTTTCAAACACATTTTTGCCGGAGGACCACCAGATGGAAGAGGTTCGTATTGTTATCCTGATGTCAATATAATCAATCAAAAGATGCTTTTTTTAGTTAGTGGTTTATCGCACGGAACATGAATACATTATACCGTTAGCACAAGCGGAGAATTTCACCACACCCACTCCGCCGACAAGATCAAGATCACGATCCCGATTTACGGACGACGATAGGACTTCGCAAGGAGCAGACTCGTTAATGATGGACAATCAACAAGAAGGCGAACAATTTATTTTGGATATGAAAGAAAATGACGGGTTTGTACAAATTTGACTGAAAGTCCTCCATAGATTGTTACCAAAAACACTATTTTTAGATACGCTGTTGTCCGCAAGGAACCACCTCCCAGGCCCCCACCACCTGTGAGAAGAAAGAGATCTCCAAATATCCTAGATAATAAATTTTCAACAATGCCACACTTGAAAAGTGAGGCACCACCGGAACGCCCGAAACGAAATTATAGTACAATTGGCCCCTCCAGACCTCCGCGACGAAAATCTTCAATGGTTGTAGGAGACGATTCCTTGTAAGCTTGAATATTTATCGCACAAGGATTTATTTATTTACTTTTCATTCTCTACAGAAAAGAGAAGTCTTCAGATATAACAGAATACGAGGAATTGGATGAAGTCGATAGGCCTGAGTCCCCCAGGAATTTGGTCTCTGGTGATGTTATAAATAAAATGAAATTCCGTCCGCTGCCTCCTCCACCTAGACCACCACGTGATCACAAAAAATACAAATATGAAGGTAAATTCGATCAAGATGGAGGAGCGGAAAAAATTGTGTTTGATATTCAACAAAATGGCAATTATGAAATAGATAAATCAGTTGAAAAATGCATTGAGGTAGAAGTATCGACACAAACTGATCCCTTGCCAGATGACTTTGTTTGCGAGGAATTTGAAATTACAGACGACATGAAAGTAATAGAACCGCGAAGATCGAAAACGTTGGAAGATATCCTGAAGGAGGAACAGGAGGCTGAAATAGAACGAGCCCGGCAGCTGGCTGAAGAAGAAAATTTAACAAGAAGTATACAAAGATTCAGAGATGCTGGTCAACGAAGCTATTCAGAAAGATCTCGAGGATCAACGGCCGATCGATCTAGAACACAAAGTAGACCAAATACACCGTCGGCAATTGTAATCGAGAAAAGAGTTCCTACGCCAATACCAAATAGGATTAATGAAACCATGCTAACGGCCTCAATAACTGTTCAGCCTGTGGATGATTTTGATTTAGACGATGAAATTGCCCGCGAATTTCGTTCTGAAGAAAAACTGGAGGAAATGGTTACAAGATCTGATATTAGTAGTCAACAACAGGAGGAAGAAGTAAGACTGACTGTGGATTATTCAAGTGATCATCGCTCAACGAGTGACCAGAAACCTTCTGATCATGAAACACAAGATGAAGAAATTGATTTCACGGAGCAAAAAGAACCTATCAAACAGTTTGCTGAGGATGAAGATTTAATGGAAGTGACAGGACGAAGTACTGCTGAGCCTGAAGATGACGAACCACCACCAAGACCACCGCCACGCAAAAGATCTTCTGGGTCAAACATAGAACCTCCCAATGTACTGCCTGAAGATCAGTCAGTTGCTGAACCAACTCTTTCCGTGGCTTCTAACCAATATCTTGTTAGTCAGGCACAAATTGGGAGGTTAGCGCTGGCCGATCTTGAAGTGGAACGACTGAATGTTCATGCTCTGCAAGCGGGTAGGATAATGGTATCCCATTTGCAAGGTGCACAAATCAGTGCTGATGAATTAGAATGCAAATCTGGGAATTTGACAGTGCGAAATTTGGAGTTTCCTCCAGGATTTATTGAAGAAATAATTGAAAGAGTTAGAAATGTTGAACGAGAGCAATCTCGCATCGAGCCTGTGAGAAATGAAAACACTACAGATACGAAACCGACACAAGAAGAAGCGCCTGCCCGCCCCCCACTACCACAACAAACCGTTTTCCCTCCAGACTTTTCTCAATATTCCGTCCCTCCTGCAGCTTTTTATCAACTCAGAAATCCCACGGATGAGGAGCATTCTCCCAATGTTCCAGTTCACCGCAGAAGACGGCATCACCGACGGCGAGACTCATCATCGGACGAAGACTATTATCGGGAACATCGCAGAAGCAGACAAGGAACCCTATCCCCAGAGCCCAGCATTGGACAGGTGGGAGGACAGCTCCTTCGGCTGTGCGGTTCATCCGTTCTCCGAACAATGAATCAAATTGTCAATTATTTACAAAGTGTGCAAAAGGATGGCAACGATAGAAACATCAGCACTGCCATTGTACTGCTCGTGCTAATGGCCTTTGGGTTTTTACTTCTAGGATTATCGGGTAAAAACATTCACCATCATCATTGGGACTTTTTCAACCCACCTGGAAATCAAGGACGCAGTTAAAAATCATTCACGTGCCCCTTTTGCATTTTTGGAGACCTTCGTTGCAAAACATATCGACAATTTGATTGAATATTCTTCCTGATGTTCGTTTTTCTCGATTTTTTGTATTGTATAAAGAAATTACGTTACGTTATTTAAGAAATTAACATTTAAATGCCTTGGTTTATTAATAAACGCAAACACAATTAACGATTTTAAAGTTAGTTTTTGATTGATTATGGAATGTGGAACATTTCAAAGGATAAAAAGATGAAACATCGGATACAAAGAAAACACAAACCATGGCATATAAATATCTATTTTCACTTAACAATACCTAAATAAACAATTAAAATTGCCACTTTCTTTAGATTAAAATTAAGCCAATAAAACTCACTTTTGATGAGTTTTCAAAACTTCAAAAAATCGTCATCATACTGCACCATTTCACGTCGTGTGTCCTTATGGCTGCCTTTCTGCGATTGACTTGCAGCTGTAAAGCAGGTATAATACATTTACTCTTAAAACCCAGATTACAATTTAATTTACCAATGCTGCTCCAAACAGCAGAAGATGAAGCGTCATTAATTGGTTCAATCTGAGGCTGTCTACGAGCTAATTGCACTTGCAGTTGTATTCCAGATATTGATTTCGAGTGCATTTCAGTGATAGCACGTTCTGCTGACTCCGGCTTTGAGAATGTAACGAATCCTCGCCTGAAATCAAATCGCTGTTAAGCATTTTATTTCTTTACGTACAGATAACATGTTTTACCCCTTCTCAATTTCCATTGAGACATTTACAATTGTTCCGTAGTCAGTGAAGTGTTTCTTTAAGAACTCTTCCGTTACGCGATTGCCAGAGACAAAAATTGTATTCCCAGCTCGCGGTTTATCCCCACGAGTTGCCTCTCCTTTCTTATCATTCAATCCCCGTTCCTCGCGATCTCTTTCAGAAGCGAATTGCTGGTACAAATGATGAATACGACTACAAGAAGTAGTTTACGTATTATTAGTCGCGTAATCCTTAGGATAAACCAAGTATCTACTTACGTTGTCTCTTTTTCCGTGATTTCTCCAATTGTATCTTGAGCAACATCATTCTGTGTCGAGGAAAATGGTTGGTAGGCAGCAACACCAGCATCTGGTACGACTCTTTTCCTTTCTTGTCCTGAAATATATAAAATCACACCAGTTATTTGTACATGGATTTCACATAACATTACCCACCTTTTGGTCTTTTGAAAGATGTTTGATCTTGTTTTGTTTGCTGTTTTTGAATTGCTGGAATGGCACCACTTTTAATTAGTTTCCGGGCAACTTCTCTTGCGTCTCTTGCATCTGCGGGTCTTTTCAATACCAACGGCTTTTCGGGTTCTGGCTTCGGAGCCTTCAGGGCTTGGAGGGCTTTTTTCTACGATTAAGAAAATTCACTTTAAATATTGTCACATAAGCGGCTCAACAGAACTACAAGCATACCTTTTTCTTCAACTTTTGGTATTTCGCCTGTAGCATTAATTCTTCCTCAGTCAAATGAGTTGGGAAGTGAATATACACCATATTTTCGGCGGCACACAATAACTGCGTTTGCCTATGAAAAATTTGATTCGTTTTGTAAGTGAGTGAAACTTTGAAGCATTTATTTCTGTTCTTTTTCCAGCCGCAAACTAGAATTAAATTGATTCTTCACAAACATTAATTAATTAATAAAACAACGGTGTTGGGGTACCGAGCCGAATCTTGTTTTGACATTTCATTTGTTTGTGACTCCTCTAGTACAATTTTATTCAGCCACAGACAAAGCCAGCTGCTCCATGCGCAAAATTGCAAAATAATTAACTAGCAGCGGCCAATGAAAAATGATTTGGTACAGCATAGAGCGCCTATCATGATATATTCGGCATACATATATTTTGTAATTTTTAATAAGAAATAACCTAGATCATTGTCAGATAGCAAATTTTCCTCTTACAAATTAGCATTTTTAATTTCTTACATTCACTTGCAGATGGAACCTTTTCGAAATGTCGCAAACGCCATGTTGTTATTTACAGTCAGTTTGACGGCGTTTGGCTTGTGAAGGTATTTATTTCTCTCGTATTCACAGGGAAGCCGGTATTTCTGTTAAATAGTTTGCTCTCGTTACAAGTAATTGAAGGAATTTTGCAATGTCAAATATTGCGCTTGATAAGGATACATTTTTTCGTCGAATAAAACGTTTTTATGCAGAATGGAAGGTAAACTATAATCCAAATTTTTTTTACTCATTGTATGCTTTTGATGCTGAAAGGGAAACTGTACCGTTTCTAACCTCAAAATTGCATTGAATCATTTTTCTTTCCAATTAATTTTAAATTGTTTTCCCAAATAGGAACCAACATTTACACATGATGATGCACTCTCCAAAGTTGATTGTTTTATGTCAGTGGTTGGTGTGGACGAGGACATCGTTTATAGCAAGTCCACCGCCCTACAGGTTAGGATAATATACGTTGTAAAATGTGACTTTGAATATTTTGTGATCTTAATTTGAAACGTTGCTTGCGGCAATATGTAAAGTATATTATTAATCCTGATTTTCAGACTTGGCTCCTAGGCTACGAACTTACAGACACAATATGCGTATTTGCACATGAGGCTATTTATTTTCTGGCCAGTAAAAAGAAAATAGAATTTCTGAAGCCGATTGAAGTCAACAAAGAGGACGGAGTACCTCCCGTAAAATTACTTGTGAGAGACAGGGTAAGAGATAGTTTCTTTAATGATTGGAATGTAGTGGTTATGATGATTTTTGATATAGAATGATAAAGATAAAGCTAATTTCGAGAAACTGTTAAATGCCATGAAATCCTCAAAGAAGGGGAAAACACTCGGAGTTTTCTCGAAGGATGGATTTCCTGGTGAATTTTGTGAAATGTGGAAAGCAGCTCTCAAGAAGGAGAATTTTACCAACGTCGATGTTGGGGCTGCTATTGCGTACATAATGTGCCCGAAGGAGGAACAAGAAATAAACTGCATCAAGAAAGCGAGCATGGTTTCAGTTGATCTGTTCACCAAGTATTTAAAAGATCAAATTATGGATATAATTGATTCGGATAAGGTTAGTTTCTATCTTTCGATTTATCGATTAGAACGTTTCACTGAATACGATTTTCGTTTGCCATCTTCCAGAAAGTAAAGCACTCAAAGCTAGCAGAAGGAGTAGAGAATTCAATGTCTGACAAAAAGTATGTAACTGGTGTGGATATATCCCAGCTGGACATGTGCTATCCGCCGATTATCCAGTCTGGCGGAAACTACAGTTTAAAATTCAGTGCACTGAGCGATAAGAATCATTTGCACTTCGGGGCCATTGTATGCTCCTTGGGGGCCCGGTACAAGAACTACTGCTCCAATATATCACGCACATTGCTAGTTAACCCAACGGAAAGCATTCAGGAAAATTACAATTTTCTTGTGAATTTGGAGGAGGAAATTCTGAAAATTCTAAAACCTGGCAGCAAACTATGTGAAGTCTACGACGCTGCTCTGCAATTTGCGAAGAAAGAGAAACCAAATCTGGTGGACAATCTTACAAAAACTTTCGGTTTCGCAATGGGAATTGAGTTCCGTGAGAATTCCATTATAATTGGTGCAAAATGCAATGCAGAAGTGAAGAAGAATATGGTTTTCAATGTTAATGTTGGTCTGGCGAATCTTTCCAACAAAGAAGCATCTGAAAAAGAAGGAAAAACCTATGCCCTGTTTATTGGGGACACCGTGATTGTGAACGACGAGCCACCCGCAGGATTATTCACGCCATCTAAGAAGAAAATGAAAAATATTGGCATATTCATCAAGGACGATGAAGAAGAGGAAGACGAGAAGGAGGAGAAGGAAGATGATAAGAGTACCGAGATTTTAGGCAGGAGCAAAAGGAATGCAGTATTAGAGAATAAACTTAGAAACGAGCATAGCACCGAAGAGAAACGAAAACAACATCAAAAGGAATTAGCACAAATCCTAAATGAAAAAGCCAAGGAGCGACTGGCGAAGCAATCGGGCTCCAAGGAGATTGAAAAAGTCCGAAAATCCACAGTTTCCTATAAGAGCATCAATCAAATGCCCCGAGAACCAGAAGTGGCTGATCTTAAGTTATATGTAGGTGAGTAAATTGATTTCGGGGTTGATTTTTACAGAGAGCAGTTTATGATTGGGTTAATTTTTTATGTTTTCAGATAGGAAATATGAAACTGTAATAATGCCAATTTTTGGAATACCTGTTCCTTTTCATATTTCAATGATAAAAAACATCTCACAGTCTGTAGAGGGGGATTACACTTACTTACGTATAAACTTCTACCATCCTGGAGCAACCATGGGCCGCAATGAAGGCGGCATGTATCCGCAACCGGAAGCAACGTTCGTCAAGGAAGTGTAAGTTAGAACAATTCTATTTATGTCGAGTGGAATGTAACGGTTTCTGTTGCCTTGCAGGACATACCGAAGCACAAACACAAAGGAGCCTGGTGAAATATCTCCACCGTCATCAAA
This sequence comes from Leptogaster cylindrica, assembly GCA_963082835.1. Classification (NCBI taxonomy): domain Eukaryota; kingdom Metazoa; phylum Arthropoda; class Insecta; order Diptera; family Asilidae; genus Leptogaster; species Leptogaster cylindrica. The sequence continues at coordinate 6,062,813 of OY720109.1, forward strand.
TTTAAATAACGCCTTCCGGTTAATCAAGGAAGTGCAGAAGCGCTTCAAAACTCGCGAGGCAGAAGAAAGGGAAAAGGAGGATTTGGTCAAACAGGATACATTAATTTTATCACAAAACAAAGGCAACCCGAAACTAAAAGACTTATACATTAGACCGAACATTGTTACGAAACGCATGACTGGCAGCCTCGAGGCCCACATGAACGGTTTCCGTTACATATCTGTGCGCGGGGACAAAGTCGATATTCTCTACAACAACATAAAAAGTGCTTTCTTCCAGCCGTGCGACGGTGAAATGATAATTCTACTGCATTTCCACCTAAAGCACGCCATTATGTTTGGCAAAAAGAAGCACATTGATGTACAATTTTACACGGAAGTCGGCGAAATTACCACCGACTTGGGGAAGCATCAGCACATGCATGATCGTGACGATTTGGCGGCCGAACAAGCTGAACGCGAACTGCGCCACAAGCTGAAGACTGCATTCAAGAGTTTCTGTGAGAAAGTGGAAGCAATGACGAAGCAGCAAGTTGAGTTCGATACTCCATTCCGTGAGCTCGGCTTCCCTGGAGTGCCCTTCCGTAGTACGGTGCTTCTTCAGCCAACCTCCGGCAGTTTGGTGAATCTCACCGAATGGCCACCATTCGTAATCACACTGGAAGACGTCGAATTGGTTCATTTTGAACGTGTTCAATTTCATTTGCGGAATTTCGATATGATATTTGTGTTCAAGGATTACAATAAGAAAGTTGCCATGGTTAATGCTATCCCAATGAACATGTTGGATCACGTCAAGGAGTGGCTTAAGTATGTCTAGTAAATTTGAGTATTGTACACGATTACATTTCAAAACTTCTTTTATAGCTCCTGCGACATTCGATACTCGGAGGGAATTCAATCCCTCAATTGGACTAAGATCATGAAAACGATTACAGATGATCCTGAGGGATTCTTTGAGAACGGAGGTTGGACATTTTTGGATCCAGAATCTGGTAGTGAGGATGAAAAAGCCGAAAGCGAAGAATCAGAAGAAGATGAAGCATATGAACCAACTGATATTGAAAGTGATGAGGAATCCGAAGAAGATTCCGAGTACTCCGAAGCTTCTGAGGATGTTAGCGAGGACAGTGAGGAAGGTAAATTATAATGAATGTGATTGGGGAAGTTTATTAACTGATTTTCAATTAAGAACTAGGAACTGATGAAGAATCTGGAAAGGACTGGTCAGATCTTGAAAGGGAGGCAGCTGAGGAGGACCGAAATCAACAATACAAGGAAGATTTTGATCCAAGGAAGAAAGTTGATCCAAGGAGTTTTGATAAGAAGGCTTCAAAGCACGGGAAACATAGGTAAGTTTTTTTTACTGTGTAGTTTAATAACATCAGGGTCCGTTTAAAGAGTAAAATATATTTGAAATTTTCATGCAATACAGAAAGGAGTTGCATCAAAAGAAAAAGAAAAAGAATTCGTCTAGGTTCGTAGTTACTTTCTAGTTAATTTCACCTGTTAAGGGTCAAGCTTTTGTATTAAAAATTATTCCATACGCACTGAAGAACCGTTCTTAAAATTTATAGATTTTTGAAACTAGGTTTTCGTTTGCGTTCTTGTTGAAAAAATTTCAAAAATGTTAAAAATTTCTCCAACAGCAGCCCATCGAAAAATCGCGACAAAGATAAACATCACGACAAGCACCGAGACAGAAACCACAAAGATCATAAAAGCAAGGACAAAGACAGGCGCCACAATGATAAGAACGATAAGAAACGGTCTCGAGACGATAGCAAAGATAGTGGACATCATCGAAGCTCGAAAAAGTCTAGACGTTAAAACAGGCTTAACTCCTCCTTCATGTTCGTAAATCTACGTGAAACTTTTATTTTTAAATTGTCCACGTATAAAATAATATTCCATTTCAATCAAAAAATGAACAAAACTCTTCAGGATTAATAAATTTAGGTTAGCATTTTTGTGGTTATCTGTTTTCAAAAAAAAAAATTGTAAAAGAGTTCTTGATACGTTATTTTCTATTTCAATCCCGATGAATGTTTCAGACTTCTTATCCTCTTTTTGTTAATGCTGAAGAATGATTTTGTCCTCAAATACCACTGGCATACAAAACATTTTTATTTAGTTTAATGTTATTTAAAATATAATTACAGTAGAGTTCTGTGTAATGATAAAACTTCTTAATACATTTCGCATATACGTTTTTATTGAGTGTTTTTAATTAGAACATATTCTGTTCGTTTCTCATAATCTAGAATTCCATTTAAACTCAGTTGATGTCTGTGCACAAGACCTGCAAAATTGAAATGTGTAAAAAGAGCTTTTTGTGCTTAAATCGCCGTAAAAATCGCGTAATCAGGTCTAATGAGGATTTAATTTAATTTCTTTTTTTTCAATTCCCCAATCCACTCGAAGAGCTCAGCCAAAACAACTGCTTCAGTCTGCCATGTCAACTGTTCCCGGCCTCTTCCTCTCTCTCCACCATCGCTCCGCAACATGCACACTCCATAAACTACCTTGATCATATTTTGCATCACGTGAATTTTTCCAGTGAGGAACAATTCAATTAGCGGTGTCATCGCGGACTTTCACTGCAAACTCCAGCCATAATATCCAGTAAAGGGTTTTTGTACTTTGTTATTTCTCCTTTTTTTAATTAGTCGAAAATGTGTGTCGCCATGGAAATTTCAGCCCCGATCGACCTAACAATTTAATCCATTTAGAACAACAAAATTTTCCAAATCGTGGGCATAAGTTTGCGACTTTGCGAGTCAGAGTCTATAACGGTTCAAGAAGGTGTTCAAGGTGGCCACGAAATTACCGTTTGATTTCATATTTATATTAGAAAAAAGGAGAAATGAAATAAACGAATTTCTAAAAATAATATCAAGTCAATAAAAGTAATAAAATATTTCGAATTTGCTAAACATGATCGACAATGATGATTCAGACGACGATTTCGAAGCATACTGTAAGTGATGATTTGGTGGCGCAGTGTGTTATAAATTTAACAATTTTTATTTTTTGTGATTTTGTAGTTCTCAAGCCGGTTAACGAATATAACATAGTGGATAAAATAAAGGAGGCAAATAATGAGTTGTTCTCAACCCCACAGCCATCATCCCCTGCATCTCTTCAGAGGAAAGTCACTTTCAGAGCAGTTTTGGAGGACTACGAACCTCAGGAACAATATGCCATTGAAATTGATGTATCTAGTTTAACAACGGTGGAAGGGTATCTGGAAGAGGTGGACCTAAACGAAGGGGATGAAAAGCAACTGTTTAAAGGCGAAACGGATAAAAAACGAGAATATTTAAATGCTGTGGAGGAGGTGGAAGATGAGGAAATTGAAGAGATTTGTGAGGAAATTTTAGACTTAAACGTGGAACAGTCATGCGTAGATATTTCAGAAAAAATTATAGAATCTACAAATCCTTCGAAGGATGAAAATATATGCGAACCAGTAAAGCGCAACTCTTCTCCTTCTGATAAAAATCCTATTGCGGATGATTCGTCTGGGGAGAGTGATGATAACTTATCTGTAATAGTGGCGTCGTACATTGCTGATGATCCAAAGAAGAAGTTCCGTGATGACGAAGGAAAATCTGTAACAAAACAGAGATGCAAGAGGACCTTCAGTCTCAGAAGGAAGAAAGCCAATAAGAAGGAGGCCGAGGATATTACGCAAATGAAGTTAAATTATAAATTATGCTGTGAGTACAAAAACGCAACAAATGAGCCGCTACCAAAGTACACTGGCTACTTATCAACTTACGGACTTAGCAAGGATCAGTGGAATCGTCGTGAGAAGTTGCTCGATAAAAAGAAAGCAAATCTTCTTGAGAAAGAAGTCCGGACGAACGAAAAGAATTTTGAAAAAATGGTAGACAACGAACGGGCATTCACCAGTTGGCTTCTTCACAAGATGCGGTGTCCCATCAACAAAACCAAGAATATGTTCGACTTTCGGGCCAAGAAACTTCGAGCCAAAGCCAAGTGAACGGAGGCAGGTATCGCACTTAATCATCACACATTCTGTTCAGGTTCCTCCGAGTGAAATTACAATTAGATTTAGTGTGCTTTTGAATGCTTAGTATTAGTAATACAGTAGTTTTTTCTACGTGCATGTTCCTGGCATAACAAGTAAAAATATTTCTGAGCAATTAATAACATACTTTATTGCGATAGGTTCTAAATGGAACTTACAACTTAAATACGTAAAATAAATATCGGAAGTAACCTAGTAATGCCTTAGTAATAAAATTTTAAGTCTTCTCGGTATTCTGCGGCTCACTATACAATTTAAGTTTGCTCCATATATCCAGGACGAATTTTCTAGTTCTTAATTTATTTTTTTCTAATATAATTGAATTTAAACACTTAAATTTTGTACAAATAAATTTCACTCTAAATACAAATAAAATGCGTGCAGAGCAAATAAAGAAATTTCAAGTTTACAAATTGTGATTGCTTCTCTCAAAAGACACAATACGTTTGTTTGACTTTTCTGGATTACCTTCCGGAAGGAATGTCCCTGTCCCAATGGGAATGTCCTCTCGAGTAACATCATCACGCCTTCTACTGAGGATTTTAAGCAGGCGTACAATACGAAAATATATTTGTATTTACTGTTTAGCGTTCAAAAACATTAATTACCACGATAAAAATTTCAAAATGTGTAAATTATTTGTATAAAAATTATTTCTAAACACTTCGTACTTTGTTATTTGAGTTTTTCACAAGGATTTTTATGTTTGCTTTTTTAGGTTTGCTGGATAAAGGCGAGTATTGTTGAGCAAAAAATGTTCATTTCTAAACTGTTGTTGAGTGGAAGTATTTTGTTTATTAATTTGGCAATTGGTCAGAAGTGCAAAGTTGCTGTAGTTCTAGAATATTTTATTCTTCCAACTAAATTGATTTTAGCTCGTGAAACTTGAACACTTCCGATCGAACAGTTTAGATCTGCAATTCGTTCACCACTAATATTTATCAATAATAATCGTACATTTTGAATATATGAATGCAAAAAGATCGCAAAATTGATCCCCGATATCTGGGCAAAAGATATCTTTTATTAAAATCTGCAGAATCTGTGCTATAAAGCCTATCACTAATTGTTATTCCTACTAATAATATTATTCAATATAATTGCTTCATTGAGTGTATTTTTTACAATTTATATTATTAACATAGTTGAAAGAATAAAATTGATTGAAGTCTGTTATTTTCAAACATTTTTCGAATATCTTAATATTCGAGAAATGCTTAGTCCTGGCACAACGACCCCGCTATTGATGCGATGATGCGATTTGTTCAGGAAAATTGGACTAAATATTTTTGTCATGGGTTTTAAGTCTTTTTATAATATTTACGAAATAGTCACACTATTTCCTATTTTACAAAAATAATAAATAAACTGTAGCTTAAGTATTAAGTTGAAAATAATAATAAAATAAGAACAGATTTGATTAAAATATGGGGGAAACTTATGTGAAGAGAGGCAGGTGATAGAAATCGAATCCCCTGTGGCCCCGAGCAGCTAGCCAGATGTAGACAACATGGTAAGCACCTGGAATAAAACAAATAAAGCCAGCCACAAAGAACACAGCTCCCTGTGAACTGTTTGCAGGATCGGCGACTGCAAATGCCCCCATCACCACGAGTCCTGTCCCCACTAGAAGAAGTGTAACAGCCGCTAGAACAGTCCTCCAGTTTTCTCTCACTTTCGGGTGCCTCCAGCAATATGTGGTCGTTTCACTACTTGACAAATTTCCATATTCTTGTATCAGGGAGTCGCTATCTCTGGATGTGGTGTCTTCTGTGTATTTGTAGTTTCTAAAAACAAAACACAGTCAAATGTGTTGGTTATCACTTTTTAAGCATCGTTAGCATGATATAAATTGAATAAACTAATTATAAATGAGTCGCACTCGAAACCAGTGAGGCAAAGAAAACCATTGTAACACGAGACAACCTTGAGGTGCTCGTATTCATTTCCTGTGCGCAATTTACAAAAAAAGGGTTGCTCACAAATATGTTTACAAAAATTATCGATTAGCAATCGTTTGGTTAAAAATAAGTGATTAATTACCACCGAATTAATATCAAAATTATTTAAGATGCAAACAACGTTTGAAGCACTCCTATCGCCCGCGACGGGAGAGGGCGGTAAGGGGATGAAATGAGATGGCATCGCTTGATAAACAACAACAAAACATAGTGGAGCTACGCAGAACTTTAATTTCTTAAATATATTTTCTACATACCTAGGATCATGCACTCTAATGTTAACATCGTCTGTGGATCGCTGTTTTGCTCGCAGAGGCGTTGAAATCACTGTAGATCCGTAAACTCTGATAGCTTCGTCGGTTTCTTCTTCAAACGCATCATGAATAGAAAAGCGTTTTTCTTTGTTATTTCGCGTATTGTTCGACATTCCATTCACTGTGTTTCTAGACATAATTTGCAATTTGATTCACCCGTCTTCTAATTAATTATGGAGTCTTTGTTTTAAATTAAATTAGTGGATTTTATTTATGGTATCACAGATGTTGCACTCTTAAGCTGTCAAATGTCAAATTGGACTGTCGAATTCTAATCAGATTGAATGGAGAGTACTAAAATTATTTACATTAATGTGGTAAATTAAAACAAATAATTTTATTGTACTTCTAAAATATACTTATTTATTGATAATATTAAAATGTAATTGTTTAAATAAGTATAGTAATGCATAGATTTTAGGTCTTTTGACTTTGAAATTATTGGTGGAGAGTTATTTGAAATGTAGTACTAAAATTTTGAAATTAACCAACTGTGCGATCAGGCAATACCATTTTGCGCGTTAAATTTTGACGGTTTTAGTATGTTGATACCAGTGCGAAGAAATTTTTACATTTTATCGAATACTACAGCAATCTAGGTGAAAATAACAATCGACATAGTATTACTGAAATGTCTGACACACGGGAACCAATAAGTGTTCGCATAATGCGGCTTAATAACTTAATTTTGGGTCATTCGAAGGCGACATCCAAGACAAGCAAAACAGTTGCAGATGCATTGTCCAGGGAAGGCTTATTGGACGCCTTCTGTCTGCTGTACAATGAATGCAACAAAGATCTCCTTAAAAAGCGTGACAAACAAGTGCTGGAATTTGTTTCCCGATGTAATATATTTTCAACTAACAATTGATCTTTATTCACGATTCCAGTTCTTTGTAGATCGCCCAGTTTTCGAGGAGATAAGCACCCTGCGTGTGAGCAGCGATGATTTCATAGTGAAGGCGTTAATTGGCAAAGGTTACTTCGGTAATGTGCATCTAGTCGCAGAAAAAACCACAAAAGATGTCTACGCGATGAAAAAAATCAAAAAGTCTGTGGTGACTAATTTTCAGGTGAAGGAGGAGCGGGACATCATGGCACGCCGCGAATCGGAATGGATCACCTTCTTACAGTATTCGTTTCAAGTAATTAATCACGGAAACTACTGCAAATCAATTTGTTTGTAAATTCATTCTCATTCAGGATCTTGATCACATTTATCTGGTGATGGAGTACTTGCCAGGAGGAGATCTGCTCAGTCTCATGATTCGATATGGAGCCTTCGACGAGGACATGGCCAAGTTCTACTTGGCTGAACTGACACTCGCAATCGACGCCCTCCACAAAATGGGCTACGTTCATCGCGACATCAAGCCTGAGAATATCTTGATCGACAGATTTGGTCACATAAAATTGGCTGATTTCGGAAGTGCGGCTGCATTAAATAGGGACGGGCAGGTGATGAGGTAATTGGGTGAGAGAGTTAGGTGAATTTTCCGAATTCCTTGGTTCGAATTTCTGACCATGGGCAAGGACACAAATGGCAAAACGGCCTTAATTTTTCTGTCCTCAACCGCCACAATGATTTCTCGAGAGCCCGAAAATTATTTTCCGTAGTCTCGAGGGGTTTGACTCAAACCGTTTAGTGAAAGCAAAATCTGAGTAAAACAAAATTAGTAAAATTTTTTAAAACTTATGAAAAACAGCAGCAGGTACTTTGTTTGTTTCTTATTTTCCGAAATTTTTTTTTCAGCTTCTCCCCAGTGGGCACGCCTGATTACATTGCTCCGGAACTATTGCAAACAATCTCGTCATTTAAGCTATCCAAATCGAAGCACGACGTAAGTATTTTGTATGAATTTCGTAGAATTAGACTTACCTTTAGTAAAAAATATTTTTGTAAAAATAGAAAGAAAAATCGGTTTCGTATTCCTTTGCTTTTTTATTTTTGTGTTTGTATCGTTTAAAGTAGCGTAAGTAAAAGCACAAGAAAATTTAGTCTGTAAATCCATTTTAGAAATCCTTAAGGCAAGGATTCAACGATTGCTTGTAGTCTTTGTAGCAACAAAAAACGCCGCTAATTATGAAAAATTTAAATTCTCCGCCCCTAAAGGTAACCTGCGACTATTGGTCAATGGGCATCATTGGGTACGAACTGATCTTCGAAACGACACCATTTCACGAAGACAACGTCCACGAGACCTACTCAAAAATACTGGGTCATTGCGACGACAAAAATGTTGAAATTATCCAGTTTCCGGATGACATTGAAGTTTCTGCCTCTTTCAGAAATCTCATTCGAGGTCTTGTAACGAAACCGAGCGCTCGGTTTTCACACGCCCGAATAGTAAAACATGCGTTTTTCGGAGGAATTAACTGGGAGGCGATCCGGCAGCAAGTGCCTCCGATCATTCCGACGATCGATGGTGAAGATGATGTTTCAAATTTTGAAGACGTTGACCGAAACAAGGGAAGGCGAAACACCTTTCCGAAGAAGTCCTCGTATGATTTACCTAGATCGAATGAATTTTCCGGAAAGGATTTGCCTTTCATTGGGTACAGTTTTGTGCACGAGGAGAATTCGGAAGTGAGTTACGAGGGTGAAGACGTGGCCAAAATGAATAAGCTGAACACAAAAATCAAGGAATTGCAGAATGTTGTTCGGCAGCAAATTGCCGAAATCAAGACATTGCAGAACAAATTGCTCAAAGCCGAGCAGAATGCCTCAAAATCCGAGTCACTCAACAAAATACTCAAAGACGCGAAAGAGGAAATGATAAGAATGAAAGAGCGACTCAAAGAAAAGACCCTCGAGTTGGCTGCGAGTCGCACTGAAATAAAAACACTGCAAAGCTCTCTAAAAATTGAGGAAGAAATGCGACTGAAGAGTGACGCAAGCATTTCAGAAGTGTTGGGCTCGACGTACAAGAAATGGGAAAAAGCTAAGTTGTTGTCCGATCAAAATTACGAGAAGCAGATCGCGGAAAAGAAGACCGAAATATCGAATATCGCGGAACGATTGCAGGCTTGTGAAAGCGAACTGACGGTGAAGGCGGAGGAATGCCATCACCTGCAGACCAAGATCGAGAATTACAAGGACCTCTTGAAGACCGTCAAGGATCAGGGTAGTGCTGAAAAAATGGAGATGGAGAGAGCCAGGAAAGAGCTAAAGGATTTGTACGACACGAAAGTCGAGGATCTTAAGAAAAAGTTGCAAAAGGAGAGAGAGGCGAAAGAGGAACTGAGCAGAAAGCTAAATGAGGTCAGCATCAAGTTAGACGAGTCTATTTGCTCCACCAACAGCAGCAAGCAAAGAAAGATCGCAACTGAGAAAAATGTTGACGAAATGAAGCACAGACTTAACAAGGAAATTGAAGTGAATAAAAACTTGCGATCGCAGAATGCATTGCTAGACAAAAAACACTCGGAGATAGGGAAAACTTGCGAAAGCTTGAAGTTGGAGAATGACAAATTGAAAAAAGAACTGGAGTTGATCGAATGCAAGAAGAATTTACAGATCGAGAGTGCATTGTCGTCTCCTTATATAACAGCGCATGGAAGCTTAACGGATTTGAGTGTGGTCGAGGAGCAGCTTAGAAACGATTTGATCGTAGCTCGGGAAAATGAAGACACGCAACGAAAGAGGGCTGAAAAGCTGGAAAAAGCCGTGAATCGCTTGGAGGAAATGATATCGAAGCTGAGCGAGCAACCGAAATCAGTGGGTGACATGCTAGAGAAGCAGAACGAAAAGCTGGAGGATAAATTGGCATCGGCACGCGAACAAGCTGTGATTGAACGGCAGTCAGCGAGGACAGCGAATCTATCCCTGTGGAAAGTTGAAAAACAAGTGGAGGATTTGACGAATGAGAAGAAACAGTTTCAGCGTCGGATGGAACTCATGGAAGAGAAAATGAAGAAGGCGCTAGAAGCGAAGACCGAACTAGAAAAATTACTGAAGGACGCCAGGGATGACTTGAAGCACAAGGACTTGAAAATTAACGAACTAAAGGATGACATTAAAAATCTGAAATTGGATTTAAGCAAGGAACATAGAATGTGGGAGAAGGCGGAACAAGAACGGATGAAGGAGAAATCAGAAGTGATCGAATGTATTTCGCAGGTCCATAAATTGGAGGAAAAAATTGAGGACTACAAACAGAAGTTGGCGCAGGCCACACACAGGAGTGATTCCTTGTCTGCGGAGAACAAGAAATTGGTGCGTGAGATCAACGAGAAGCGCGATCGAATTTCCGCTTTAACAGATGCAGTTACCGATCTCCAGATGAAATTTAAATCAAAGTGCGACAATTACGAGATGCTCAAAGTTGCCTGCAACATCACCGAAACCCAACTAACGGAAATTGAGGCGATGTTGGAGACGGAGGTGAAGCAGAACCAGGCAAACATGCAGAGAATAGAAAACTATTCCAAGAGTCTCCGGGATAAAGATGAAAAAATCGCTAAACTAAAGCAGAGAATCGATGAAGAAAATTCTGAAAAATTGTTTGCCAAAAATAAAATTCAACAACTGGAGAAAGATCTGGATATGCTGAAAGAAGAAATGGCGAATACCCAGAAGAAAGTCATATCGCAACAGGAAGAGCTGATTAGTAAGACTTCGAGCCTTTTCGAGGCGCAGGAGAAAATTGAGTTGCTTACGTCTGATGGGTCTAATTTGCAAACGCTTACATCCAATCAAGAGAAAGAGATCGCCGTTCTAAAGGAGGAAAATTCCAAGATTTTGACGCAATTGTTCATGTCGAAAGAGGAGGCCAATCAGTTGGCAATGGATCTGAAGGACGCTCTGCAAACCGTTAAGGAGCTGCGCGTGGAACTCGAACAGGTGAATGGAACGCTCGCTGAGCAGAAGAATTACTACATGCAAAGGGACATCAAGGCCGAGGCTACATTGGCGCAGCACAAGAAATTGATTGATTATCTCCAGCTGAAGGTGGAAGATTTGTCGTCACAGAAGAAGAAGAAATCATTTGCGGATAAGATTTTCGGTACTGGAACAACAACACTTAAGAAAGAGAACATTTCACCCAACGCCGTGGAATCTTCCATTGTCTATCGAACACTTCAGGAGGAACTGAAAAGAGAAAAAAACCGTTGTGAGACGCTAAGACAGCAATTGGAAAAGGCAAAGAGTCGTCTGCAGGAATCCAACATTGAAGTGTCCCCCGTTAAAAATACTCAGGAACCCAGCAAGAACATTGTGTCCGAAAAGGAATCGATCATCAGTAAGTCATCCAGCGTAAAGCAATCGTATCAAGATCATCGCTTTGAATTGTCCTTGAATTGTACTGAAAATAACAGCGTCGTTTGCATAGCTTGTCAGAAGCCAATAAACTCAGGGTCCTCCTTCTGGCGCTGCAAGGAATGCAAAGGCACTGCACATCGCAAGTGCCGCGGCAATGTCCACACATCTTGCGGTTGCATGGAAGTGTTTTCGGCACCCGTTCAACGCACTGATTCGATGTCAACGAGGTCTCTGCTAAGTGAAAATTCTGAGAATATCGAGGAACTTCTGAGCGACTATCGCGGTGACTTGGTTCTGAAGGGGACTATTTCAGACCATCCTCTCCACATCAACTGTATTTTTGAAATAAACGAGAATGTCCTTTTAATAGGTTAGTATTTGGGATTGATGTTGTATTCTATTAACTTTTGTGGAATCGTTTTAGGATGCGATGATGGCGTATTTGCTTACCACAAGAACTCCAGGAATCTAGTTGCAATTGGAGGAATCGACAGCTTGAGATGTATTGCTGTGACGAATACTTTCTCCAAGGCGATCCTGGTCAGCTCCAAGGGGGAGCGACTGTTGCAGTGCGATCTTCGCCACTTGCAGAATCGTAGTCAGGCCAGCGCTTGTCTCAAGCCAAAACTGGAGCTGACTACGCTAGACTTGCCGTTCACGAATGCCCATGAGAAATGGCATTTAGTGAAGATATCGGAGGAATCTGACGAGATTCCAGATGCCACTGCCATAGCCGCTACTTCATCTAGGATACTAATCATGAAGTATGATTTGCTTGCGCAGAGATTTACGGCAATGCGAAGTTTGGACACTGCTGCCGCGACTTCGGCAATTCTGTTCACACGTCACACAGTCATCGTCGGTGCAGACAAGTTCTTCGAAATTGATCTTGATACATACGCCGCTGAGGAGTTTATTGATATCTCTGATAAGACTCTATCGTTCTTCAGAGACTACCAGCCAATGGCTTTGTTTCGAATTAGTCCTCAGGAGTTTCTACTCTGCTTTTTAGAATATGGAACATTTGTGGACGAGTATGGATGCCGATCGCGACCCTACGACATCAGCTGGAAATTCACACCAACTGGATTTATATACCGCGAGCCATTACTGTATATTTCTCATTTTCAAATAGTGCAAGTAATGCGCATTTACAGATCCTATCGAAATGAAATTTCACAGTCACCCGATGATCCAAACGAACCGGAACCGGAATTCATGCGGGCGTACATGAGTTTGCATATGCCATCTCTTCCAGCAAATTCAGGAAAGATGAATGTGTACGCGTTGACCCTAAACAAGGAGACCAATATGCAGGAATTGTTCGTTCTGGATGGAGCAAAGGCGTTTAAAAACAACACGAATGTGTCCTTGGAAACCCTTACTTCGGAGGCTACGTGTGTCACGGCAGAGACTTCAAGCATTGGCTCCAGTTAAATAATTTCTCATCCAAAAAATATCATTTAATAGGTAACAGATTTTTGACTTAGCATAGATTATTTATGTTCTAGATAGTTTTGGTTTATTTATGTAAAAAACAAGGATTATTGTTCCTTACTTTAGTATTTATCCATATGCCATTTTTGTAAATTTAATTTCTTCAATAAAGTATTAATATACATCAAAAATTTTATACATATACTTTTTGAATTTATGTACATTGTTTATTTAATACCTGACTTTATAAAATTATACATTTGAGGAAAATAAAAAATGTGGAAAACGCCAACAAATAACGAATATTTCCAATTTCCTCAGTACGAAGTAGTAGAGTGAATAGTAGAGCGAAAAATCTGCAAAAGTGCCGCAGGTACAAATGATATCATTTTAAGTTCAACCTTTTTTAATATTAATATGTATAAATAGATAATATAAATAGTAAATACATAATTATTAATATAAATTATTATTAAAAGTCTTGGAACAAGTTGATAAAATCTGTCCTATTTTAAGAACGCACCCGCGGAGCTAACTTCATTTCAGTTTCCAGCTGTAAAAGTCGCAAATTTAATTGTCATAACTCGCCGCCGCAGTTTACGCGTCTACGGGAATTTAATTTTAAAAATCGGCCCGAATTTTGTCGTAAACTGCGATAATTGTGCAGTTAATATTATTTATAGTTTTCAGTCAGCATTTTGTGCAGTCGTGTTTCGTATTTCCAATGATTTAATTCATAAAGAATTGCGTTCTTTCACTTTCGGTGCGAGTTTTGTGAGTGATATTTTATGCGAATTTTTTGTGTTTTTGTTTAATGTGCATAGAAAAGGAATAAAGGAAGATATTTATGCAATGGATGGATCTAAAGAACAAGAGGCGAACTCCAAAGATGATAACGAACAGCTCAAGCAGCAAATTCCTGTGGAGAAAAAAGGTAATCCTTTTTTTTGGTTTTATGTTTTTTCAATGGTCATTTGAATACCTAAAAAGTAAAAAGTGTAAAGAGAGGGAGGGTACTTACTTTAATTATTTGATAAGCAGAAATCAGTAATAGTTCGCCGCTGATAAGATAAGGGCGATTACAAAAACCTAAAGAACTGTCAGCAACAGGTAGCATAAGGTAAATTTTTGCACGATGAATGCGTGCAAGTGGCAGCAGCTTGTTACTTGATAGCAAACAGTCCGGTTCTCAACATCTGATTTCAATGCATGTGACAAGACAATTGCTACAGTGTCCGAAATAAAGTTCCAATAACATTGCAGAATGATGCCTTGTAAATTGAATAATGCATAAAATCAATGCCTAAAGTGAGAGATAACAAAATTAAAGAAACGAAAAATATATCCAGATGATTCCAAAACACCTGAAGTAAAATCTGAAAACATTTAGTGTATTGTTTCTTGTTAATTTTTCTGTTGTGGTGTTTACTAATTTCGTTTTGCAAATGAAATTGGTGTAGATAATATTCTTAGAAAAATTTATTTATTCTTTTCAGTGGATGAACCATTAAAAAGCACGATAGACGGTCCTCTTCTTTTAGAAGACTCAACTTTAGATGGTCTACCAAAGTATGCCGAAATTATTCTTTCTGGAATGGAAACAAAAAATGCAACACAAACTGATTATCTGGCATTATTAACATATATAATTGCCCTGGAATCTGGATTCGTTTTGAAAGACTTCGATAATTACGAAAGTTTGAGACCAATATTTTGGGGATTTTCATTTAATATTAGTAATCTCAATAAACTGACAAAATTTCCTATTAAGTTTTGCGACAGGAAAGATTCTGTTTATATATTTAAACTAAATTTATTAAGCTGCTTGAATAATGATTGTATTCTGTTGTGTTTGCGAACTGGTGATTCCCTTTGTATAACCCTCTCAGCAAATAATTTACCTGGAAGAAGTTTATGCATCTCAATAGCAAGATATATTCCTTTGCTGAATGCTAGGACTCTTCCGGGGAAATTTCGAAATCTCAAGGAGTTATCGTATCTGCTGAAAGATAAAATCTTTACACCAGTTCGAAACTCGTTAATGGAAGAGTCTGAACTTAATTATCCAGGCCTGTTGGGAATCCCCACTGAAATAGTAATACAAATTTTGTCAAATCTCAATATGAGGGATCTTATAGCTCTTTCCAAAACATGTAAATTTTTCCATGAAACGTGCTTTGATATAATGAAAAATACTCGTAGGTATGTTAAATTGAAGTTATTCGAAAAATTGAGAGAGTAAAATTTTTTAATAAATTTTCTGATCATATAGAAAACGTTTTTTATTACTAAACCTGTTCCAAAGTTTATAAATGATCTTAAGTTATGATTAGTTTATTGTTAATTATTATGTTTAATTTTATATTTTGTTCTTTTTAATTTTTATCATAAAAAATTTCAGATGAGGATTCAACAGCGGAAACAGAAAGCATTTTGTCGGAAAATTCAGCTTCAGGTAAATGTATTTTAATATTCTTGCTATTTATATTGCTTTGGAAGAAATTAGAACTCTTCGTTATTAAACATTTTACGGAGCTCTGAGTAAGTCAATCAAAAGTAAATTTTCCAACGTTTTAAATAGATCAATTTTTTTGACGAGTAAAATTATTTTCTTTTCCCCTTCGATTGGATTCATATTCTTGTACTTCTGAGGTTGCTGATTCTTAATGTAACCGAACAAAATAAAAAGACACTTTGTATAAAATTTTCGTTGAGTGGTAAGCAATGAGTGGAAAATGAGCAACTGATCAAATCGGGGGAACTCCCCAGAGGAGACTAAATCGGAAACTTATCGCGCACAAGTTTTTCGAAGTGGAAAACAAACGGAACTGCTTGCCTGTCATTTTGGTGCCGAAAAAGGACTCAATGCTAAAGCGAGATATACTAAACTTGGATGCGCTCTTCCCGGATGGGGCTAGCTGGACCGGGGCACAGAGACACCAGCAACAGAAAGGCATGTGGCATCTGAAATGTGTTGTTTGCGAAGCAGTTTCCTTTCGAAATCTCTATAGTGCAGACGTTCAAGTTTAGAACAGCTTCCGAACCTCCAAGGCTCATCTGTCCGTGTCTCCTCCTCAGAGTCGTGGGGTGAGCTTGAAATCCGTTGGGCTTGATGGTGTGAATTGTAACCTCTGATTACCGTCTTCTTTTTACATGAAAATTAACTCATTGTTCCAGTGTTTCTCGAGATGTTATATAACTTCGTGAATTCGGATTGTTGAAGTCACGAAAGTGTCCTTTGTGCAACGCCAGCCAAGAACTGTTTAGAAGTTGAAGCGACAATCATAAGTGCTCATTAATTGCTCTGTGTAAAGTGCACTGTGCAACTAGTTGCAGTCTATCCGAATGGCCACAGTCAACCAATTGCTCTAAAGAATATCAGTGTGAATTTAAGTGTTTGAAGCATCGCAGTCTTCTCGGCACCTTGGATGGGAGCAACTCTTCCCCCCCACCAACCGGAAGTAATTTTATTTAATCCTGGATTTAACGTGCGGTGCGTGGGGTGCCCCGCCGCATCCCCTAACGGCATTATCAGCACCATCGTCTCGATGCCGCAGCCCCATGTTGTGTCACAGCCACAGCGATGGGGAGTTTCCGCTCTACAAACAAGGTAATCACCCCAAGCCCCTCAATAGAATCACTTTAACTAAAGATCCCCCCGTAAACAGCGTGCCTACTCCTCCTTGTGAAGTCCTTCCTCTGCCGGTAGACGAGGCGCCACATCGTCTGACCTCCATCGTTTTGATTGCTGCGCTATTTTGGCGAAGTTCAATTCTTCATGTCTCTTCCCTCATGAATCTCCTCTGGCAATATTTTATATGATTATTGATCTATTTTTTTTGTTTTTGTTTCTACTCTTGTGCCACTCTGCCGCTATGCCACTTAATGGATTGTACCTCAGTATTTATGAGCGTCCTTGGAAGGATTTTTGTACAATTTTCGACTGTTCAAAATGTGGTAATTTGCATAAAAATTTTAACGGAATTATTGTGATGGTTATCTGAGTCGATTACGAAGGATTTATGTTATTTCGAGGCAGCAAAGGTTCCATATGTTTCAGAAGGTACCACAAAAAGTAAGGATAAGAGAAACGGTCCTTTGCACATAAAAATTTAAATACTTTCGATTTTTGCTTCTCTAACAATTTAACTAGAATCGCAAATCAAATACCGTTTGCTCTAAAAACCTAATTTCAAAAGGGTCCAGTAAATCTTCCCCTTTGCTCCCGTGAACTCGCCCAAGACACTCACGATCACGGTGTATTCAACTAAACATCAACACTTCAACTAAAAACATTCATTTTCGATAATATTCTTTGAAAATAGAAAAAAATGGTGTAAAACAGTTAACATGAAAAATATCAATTTTCAACCCTAATTTGCGGAAAGTAGCAGCAACGTGAGCTTATTTCAACTATTCTCAGTATTTTTCTATTCTATTTTCGTCTTGTTTGTTTTATGATTTCCTGTTAGTAGTTGCAAGTGTTTGGTGTGGACAATGGACATGAGTTGAAATGTATTCATAAACCACAGAAGACTCCACCTGAAGACCCACAATTTCTAATCCTATCATAATTTTTTAAACATTATTGGTCAACGGCGATAGCAAGAGACAACAAAAATCCATGTTGTGTTGCTTTTTCGCTATTACATAGCCGAACAGTTGGATTTGGTTAATTGTTGGGAAATTATGACCACAAATTCGGGTTTTAGTTTTATATAATATTTGTTGAAAAGTCGCAAAGTATTCTTTTGTAATACTTTATTCGATAAACTATTGTTTATTGAAATAAAGCTATTCAGTGAATTAATCTTCGTTTAAAAAGGTGCCGAACTTAAATACTTGAGTGCAATTTGTATAATGAACTTCATTATGGACGCGGTGGACGCACATGGATTAATTCTCCACGAAAGTTCTTCAAACAGTTTTACCAATAAATTGAATTGTAGAACTCATCGATTTCTGTGTTTTTAAACATTTTGCATCATCACCAAAGAAGCACAAATATATTTTGGAAAAATGTTAAGTTTCACAAATTCAGCAGGTGTGTATAAGAAGTTGTATATCGTTTGTCGTTGATGTTGTTTGTTGTGCTTGTTGTGTAGAAAACATCAGCGTGTACTCGAAGCATATATTTGAATTAGCATTGCCTCCCAAAACACTGATTTAATTAAACAATGCACAGAAAGCGAGTTTGCAGAATGTTGCTCCCAGTTGTTTTCACAATGGGTGAACTCTTCTCTGCTCTTGTATTTTGGGATTTTAACTCCTGCGATAGAATCCTCGTATAAAGTTAATTAAAATGACAATCGCTGGTAGTGGCTCCCAGACATAGTCCCAACTGCAGATAATTTCAAATGTTTTTGTTTATCTTGCTTTTAAAGCAGAACGGTAAAAAACAAAAATACGAAATTAATTTGCTTTAGGTAGATCCTGGAAAAAGTGTAAAGCGACTTCCGCCCGGTGTTGATTAGCTTCTGAATTATTCCCACGTAAGGGGAATACATTTTTTGTCTTATTTTCTTCCCCCTCCCCGCAATGTCGGGGATTTATTGATTTGATGGGGTTCCGCAGATGGTGAAAATTTGACTACACTGTTATCGACTCCATTTCACGTAGACACCATTTTTCAGGTTTGCTCAAAAACTCGGTCTGTCTAGAGGAGGTTGAGTTTGTGCTCATTGGGGTAATTTATCACTGGGTTGAGGGGATGGTGAAAAAAGTGTTAAGACAGCGCAAAGTAACATTTAAGTGGATCACATCAGCAACCTTCGCAAACAAATGCTGACATTTTATATCCTGAAAACGCCTTCTTTTTCCAATTACGTTAATTTTTCAAAATCAACTCGACAAATTCGTGAAGATAGAAACATTTAATCTTCTTTTTTTGTTGAAAACCTTGGATTGGGATTAATTAGTGCATCAGTTAACTTAACCCAATTGTCGATTACATTTATCCCCAAATTAATGGTTAAACGTGAGCAAGAAGTCTTTGAAAAAAAAATTGAAAAGGGAAAAATAGTTTCGATTCAAGGACGAAAACATTTATCCCGAAGAGGGAGACGAATGAATCTGAAATTAAGAGATTCAAGATTAGTGGGAATGAGGACAGGAACTGAAATCAAAAACAATTCAGACAATGGAGGTCGGATCCACTATTGTCCTTCGGAAAGCTACTCGGATTTTGCAGGATTTTTTTTTATTTTCTTTATGATAAAGTTAAATGGAAGGAATAAATGCAGAATGAAACAGGACTGTGTCAATTGTTCAGTTTTGAACATCAATCCGCACTTTAAGAGAGTTCCACTTCTTCGTAATGAAAATTGCCAGAGCCATCCTTAATCCTGATAAGTGTAGATGCTTTGTTGCAGTGGCTTTTATATTATACAGTGTTTTTTTTTTTCACAAACAAGATACAGTCCTCGAGCAACCGTGCAAAACGAGTTGGGAGGAGTTCCTTGTAAAATAAGATCCTTTAACTGAAATCGCAGTAAAGACTTGGCATGCTGCTTTTTGAATCATGCTTTCGCATCTGCATCGCAATCAACACGTCATGCCAATTAAAAAAATGCATCTGCACAATCTGGTCAGTCAACGGGGTTTGGGCATCGTTGCCATTTTATAAAGTTTTTCGGGATAATTTCCCAATTTGTTGCATACAATTAATTTATTGTTATTCCTAGCATGGAGAACGTTCGCTTTTTTTAAAAGAAAATAAATATACATGAACAAAAGCATTCAATTAGTTTAGTTACTTTAGCAATCAAGTCGGAAAGCTTACACCAAAATAAAAGTTAACGCAAAATATTCCACTTTTATTTTATGTATTAATTAAATGCTCTGGAGCTGCAAAAACTGCTGTAAGTTCTCGTATAACAAGGATACAGAATCGTCCAACAAACTCCTTGCAAACCTCATAAACTTTTAGTAAGCAGATATTTGGCCCCTAAAAGACGGTTCTGGACATGAGAAATGTTCTTTAGAAAGGACACGATGCCTAAATTTCCGACTTAATCACATTATGTATGCGATTGGTGTTTTTTATCCTTGGAAATATCCTAGGCACGTGCATGAATTAACTTTCATGTTCTATTTCAGGATTAGTGTCAAATATTTATATTATTTTTGGCTAAGTTTCGAAGAAACAAACCATGAATTCATTTGTCTTTCTCGATTCAAGGACCTTTTCAAGGCAATTAAGATGTCTAATTGAAAATATTTGCTGTTAATACTGATACAGTTATTTCAATTAGGTGTAATTATTTATAGACTTGTAGCTATAATAAATATTACATTTCACTTGTTGAATTTATTTTACAAATATTTCTGCTTCATTTCAGGTATGTTCAGAAAAGTCACGTGATCTCCCTAAGTACTGTAAGCCTTGTTTAATGATGATTGAATAATAAAACATCTCTAGAGTATCACAAGGTGCTTCATAGCACAAACAATAGCACCGAAATGATTCATTTGAGTGCAATTTATTCCTTCTATATCACGACATTGCTTCCTTTGGGGGCGCGACACCGTGGTATACAACCCTTTGGTGTAACAATTTCAGAACTAATAACGCTTCAAACACGACTTCAGGGAATGCAGGACATTTTGTGGGACTTCCCCTTTCAATATATTTGCCTGACTTAACGCCTCCTTTTAATGCTCTGCACTTAAACGAATTTCCAGCACTGTCAATGCCACTCAAAGCTTTTCTTTTTATGTTTAACAAAGGACGTCTAAAGCATTGAATTGATTTCGTGCACTTTTCTCGTAATGCTTGATAACACAAAAGTTGTCGACGAGTTAACTGAAGGGAGTCCTGATTAGCATCGAGCGGCTTTTCGAACGCTGAAGTCGTTAACTGATTTACACCCTTCTGGGGAAACTGAAAAGGCATCTAGGAACTAATAGTGTCATTGACTTTTGGATTAATTTCCCGGGTTCGTCGATGTTGGCACTTTGAATGGCACTATTCTACTAATTCTAATGACAGGTATATCCTTATCCTTATCAATAATTCATGGTGGAGACCGAGACGTATCAACAAAGTCGACAACGAACTATCACAAGCAATCCCATGACGGTAATAGGATTTTCTCCGGGGAATTTGCAGTGCTTTGTGAAATTACCTCTATGGATTTTTTCAGAATCCATAGTTAAAATATCAAGTAGCTGGAGGACCAAATTTTCCGAAAGGGGTATGAAATTAAGAAGTAGGAATAAGAACCCCACTGCTTTGGGAAAGTTTCTGGATACTGCTTTTGATTTTAACTTCGCTGTAAATTACCCATTTCAGGATTGTAACCCACTGAAATTGCTCTTCACGTTTTAAAAGCGGGGGATGAGAACACATCGGACCCGCTTGAAAAGGATTAAAGTGGTGTACCTAAGTGAATGGTGGCACGCATGGCTAAACTTTGTCTTTATAGTCCCTGGATGAGAGTGAATTTACATATTTGAAAATTTTATCTATATTTCACATATACGAAGTCTGTTCAGATAAAATAGAGTTCATAATGTAATCCTCTTTGAAGGACTTCGTTCCAACCAACCCTAAAAATGGTTCAACTAAAATGTATTTTTTATGGCCAGTTTTAAAGTATTTTTATGAGGTGTGACTATAGTAAATAAAATTAAATATCCTGTTTATGGTTTTATCGTTCCAACAGATCGGTTGCAAGTTACAACTTTCCGCTACAAGGATTTTATAAATAAAAATGATGAAAAACTCTCGAAAGCAACTTCCTTTCCATATTCTCGTAATAAACGTATTATAGACGACAGTGATTATGACGAATCAGCAGCTCATTTGATACCATTCAATTTTCACCAGTCCCTTTAGGCATCTTTTTCCGAGGCGCGAAAATAACCTTGACCGGAAAAGCTATCATAACCGATAATTGAATTTGGGTGTGATCGATGACGCCGCACCCCGGCCGAACGGAAGTAAATTTTGTCGAGAGAAAAGTGTTCCCGAAATCGAAACTGTGCCCGTTTTGAAATTATTTCCTGTACATGATTTTATTGTAATTTATTACGATGAAATGTGTTCTTGTTTGGAAGGGTCGCTCCTGTTCGAGACTCGAGTCAGGATTGGGTCAGGAAATAAGAAAATCTAAAAGAACGTTCTTAGTCCGGATGGAAAAGGCAACGGAACTGTGAAAGAGTTCGTATATCCTTGTTACTGGATGTGCTATAAAAACTTTATCCGTTATGTGGAATTGTGGGACTTTTTATTGAATGAGATCTAACAAACGCACTCACAAGGAGTGGCTCCAACATCGAGAAATAGTCAGGTTGAAGAGGATGAACGTGAGGAAACTTTTCAATCCGACCGAAGGACCGATGTACAGTTTTCAGTTCTTTGTCCTTCAGCATCCAAAGGGTGAAGATTGTAAACCGAAAAGTTTCTTCCATGAAAAAAAAATCGTATTCACTTGGTCTGGTTACGCACAAAAGTCCTGGCGGTATTCACTGGCGTCCTCCAAGTTATCATCTTTGTTCAGCGAATGGAAACCCCACGTGGAAGGAAGAGCGATTTGAGAAGTGGGGCCGAGGGTGGCAGTAGCTCTGCACTCCCCCAAAGTGCAAGCAAACAAACGAGAAAAGGGATGAATAATGGGCCATATGTTGCGGCTGGCGCTGCTCCTGATGGAGTTGAGTCGTGACCGATGTTGGATAGGTGCTCGATTCACCGATCCTTTCAACCCGAAGACTTGGGGGGAAAACCGCTCCTGGTGGGCGGCACATTAGAAGAGCCCACATAAATCGATTCGTCGACAATGAACCCCCTGTTGTCTTCATTGAAGGGTGGGAAGTTAGTAATGGGTGCTCGCTGACGGGCTTCAGACCAGAAAAGCATTTTTCTAAATGCCTAGCGGCTTTTATCAAGAACAAATTTCCGCATCTAAAGAGGGAGCCATCGTTGGGGGATTCTCCTCATGCGGGAATATTTAGAGGGCTGCTCGTGAAAGGCTTGTATTAGCCCATATCCTTGTTGCTGTTTATTGTTAGGTCTAACGACTTTCTGTGGATGTGGAAACGAAGTCCATTATTCAACCGGCAATGTTTATGTGCCTGAAAGTAATTTGATTTGTACTCCAATTTAAATTGCTGTTAATCATTTACAGTCTTCGTTCACAAATTAATCCACACCACTTCATGTCGCTAATAATATTATGCAGAAAATATCTTTTAATAAAAACAAAGAATCTAAACGAAAGTGAAAAAAAATTATGAATGAAAAAATATATTTCTTGCATCCCACTTACGAGCGCATTACGCGAGCGAAAAACGTCCTATAAATTCTAAATCAAACTTGACCACCATCGCTGCCCATTTAATTTATTTTTTTTTTTTAAATTTCCAATTTGCTTTGTTTAAACTTTAAAGGAATGCTGGGATTTAAATTTCCCCTCACTCTGAAAACTGAGAAAAGCTTTTCCTCAGTTCCTCGTTCCTCCACGCACATCTTGCAGATTCTCGCTCTTCTATCAGTCATCTGTTTCGTTATTTATAAAAGCTTTAACAATGGAGTTCGTTTTCCTGCCATTTGCAATGTGAAGTGATGCCAAGTGAAAACAAATTCCGGTTCTAAATTAACTGAAAAACGATAAATAATCATCGCGTTAGGAAAATATGTGAAGTTTTTTCTGATTTCAACGAAAATTATTGAAAAATTTTTTGTAAATAAATACTATTGTAATTTGTATAGCAATATTTTTAGCCGGGATGATGTTTGTTTACATTGGCAGTACCATTACATAAAGCTTTTTTGTTTAGTACACAAACGAAACGAGTCTGATGAGAGATGAATGTTTTCCTAGTCGAATGTCGCCGTTGGAAGAGAGTAAATGGCGCTTGGACTGTTTATTCCGGTGTTTGTTGTGTTTGTAAAGAATTTTTGCACAGTTATTAATGAAAGTGACAGAAAAATTTACTCTAAATGCCTCTAGTGGGATAATTTCTATATTACGATGGTAAAGTGCGAATTCTTCATAATGTTGTTGTTATTTATAATTGTTTTTTTAAATAAAACATTTTTGATAAACAGTTTGTCGCCGTCTGTTAAAGGAAATTCTCTGTCAATCAATTTATAAAAAATAGTGCACAAGTGTCCAGCAGATCACTATAATAGTATATAATAGTATGTGGTTGAAAAAGATGGTGTTTGTGCTTTGTTTTCCTCGCGGTTAAATGAAGTCGAATTTCACGTGAATGTGTGGGTGTATGAGTTTTATATACTTTGGCGTTTTCTATTAATGAAATAAATTCCTCAGCACGTTGTATTCGAAAGAAAGAGAAGTAAATAGCTGAAATATGAAAAGTATGTGGACCGGACGCCATGTGTGCGTGAGTAAGCGGCTACCAACAATAAAGTGAGGCGCTTGATTCATCGCGAAGATATTATGTACTTTTGAAGACGGCGGAATGTTTTATTTCTGAATAATGATTAGGACGAATTTGTCTGCAATTGATTGCCTGTGAAGTGTGTTTGTATAATCGCTTCCGGTCGCGGATTATATAGTGATCCATTTTGACCATATCCTTACATTACATCTGAAAACTCCAAAACATCCTTCCAGTCTACTTAATGTAATGTGTTGGAATCTGGATCTGTTTTTCTTCAGATGAGTGACCAGTTTCGCAGCCATAAACTAATTAGGATTTCAACACTGCAAATAAGTAGTTAATGTTCGATTGACGGCGTGAATAAAAAACTTAAAAAACAAAATTAATTAACATACTTCACGCATGAGAATTTTTGCGGTCAACAAGTTTTTGCGCAGAGTGGCGCACGCCTAGTTGCTTTCCAGTAAGATAAGGTGCAATCATAAATTCCAAAATGACGAAAGCCTTTCACGGTTTTATTTATTTTTCAATTTAGAATGATTTAATTATTACTATTTTTCACAAGGTCACAGTAAAACTTATAAATGTTGAATCACTTCTTTTCTAATCGCCACTAGGTGACTTAAAATATCTATTATCCTAATACATGCGTCTTCCAGTCAATAAGTGCGTCAGTGCCAGATTCCAGCATTTATTTATTTAATTTATTATGTATTTACTAATTTCAACAGCAAGAAAAAACTTAATTGATGATTTTTTGAAAAGTAAATATACATCAAGAGAATTTGATTCAAAGAATCTTCATCCCTCTCCTATTTTTTCCTATCGCTATCCTTGCAATCGAAAAAATAATCTCTAAATAACGATTTTATTTACACAGAAATTTTTGTTTATTCGCTTATTTCCGTAAAATATTCACGGAAATGTACTTTATACCAATTCGATGGAGGAAAACTTGATCCTTCATCAGTCCTGAAATTTCATACTTATTAAAATGTAAGAAAAACATAATATAAACATTTTATTATCTCCGAAACATGATTTTTTGTAAGTAGATGTGATTTCTTTTTACATTTTTCAAATCGATATCAAGGACAACTGTTTATACTTGCAAAATAATTCCATTTACAGTGTGAACATGTATTATATGAATATTATTATGTTTACAATTGTGAATGTTTCGTCCTGATCCTACTTTGGGGACTTTGCACATTCTTAATTAATTTTAAAACATTCTTAGCCCGACACAAGACGTTGTTCAACTGTGTACAGAATTACAGATGTAAGTACAGAGCAGTTTGCAAGTGTCTCCTTTATAGGACATAGTCCTTTGACTCCTCCGTCCTCTAATGTTTGCCTTTATAGTAACCATTTAAAAACGGAATCCAATTTACCAATACTACAAAAGTGACTGCAAGCAAGTTACTTTTAAGGACCTCCAGGTTCCAGTGCCCGAGGAAATGTGACACTTTGCCACTAAGCAATGGTTGCATTAACTTCGTGTTAAGCAACCCCGAGTGACTTAATGTGTTTCTGTGGATGAAGAGTCTTCGTCATGAACTCATTCAATGATTTTCAGATGAGAACTGAAAGAGCATGTTCTTAGTTCCTATGTTTCATTTAAGCAGCAAACTATAACAACGCATACAGTGTCCTTAACGTTTCAACGAGTTCGTCTAACTTATGAGGTACATAAAATTATTACTATGCGAACTAAGTTACCTAGTACAACACCAACTCTAAAACAACGCTCCAAGGATGCTCGTGAATAATCAAAAGTTGTAGCACAATTTTTTCACATGGAATATGCATACGAAGGAAGCTGGCATATTTAATCTTTTTATGAATAATGCCTTTTCTTGGAGTGACGCTGGGCTTACAATGCGTGCTATAGAAAAGAACATAGTGATATGTATTATGTAATCCAGGGGGTGTTATCAGGTGTAATCAATTGTTCTAAAATGAAACTTGCTCTCATTTTGCTTCTTTTTGGATAGTAGAATAGTTTTTCTTGGGCTCTTGCTTTACACAAACCGTGTAGTTTGCATTCAATGGAATATTGTGCAACTTTTCGGTATTAGCACAGTACTTTTTAGCTAATACAGTTTACAAAACATTTATTAACTTTCATTTTAAAAATAATTTAGCAAACTTATGCTAACAGCGATACGAGTTTTACTAGTGATATATTCTTACGTAATTGCAATGTGAAATCATTTGACTGAATTTCGAAAGGCCCCCTGATAATCTGTATAAATTTTAATGATAAATTAGTACCCCGCTAAATGTCTAGACTCTAGACGGGCGGGCATTGGGAGGCAGACACTCACTAGAGTTGTCTAACAAACCCTGAAGCAATTTCACTTACATATTTATCATGTCATGCTGCTAATGTTTGCCATAAGCCATAACACTACTGATATTGCTTTTCAGAGCTGTTCCATTGGTTGAACCTGTCCAGTGACTCTTATGGAGTGGTCAAACCCGCTGACATCTCACCTGCTTGACCAACGGAATAAACCATCTGCAAATTTCCCCCAACCGGCGATTATCGAACAGACCAGAAGTGTCTTCTGCATAATGTAAAAACATTTAAAACTGGAAAAACACGGAAAATTTCTGTGCATTTCATAATGGAAGTTTGCTTGAATTCAGTAATCTTTAGAGTTCAATGATCTTTTCATATTCCGATCTACATTTTATACAAATTCCCGGGTTACGAATTAAAGCTTTTCATTGTGATCTATCATATATCAACAATCCTCAAATGATCGTGCAAATTTTCCAAAACGGATGCTTGCTTAAACTTCGCGATCCTCAAGCGGAAAAAATGGATTAACCGCAGAAAGATAAGCGAAAAGAATCATACTCAATTTTCTCCTTTTCCCTACTCTTATTCCGCACACCAGGAGCGATAATCTCTGCACTATCCTAAACAAGTGATCTGCGCTTTCGGAGCGCAGTTGCAATTGCAGTCGCTGACAGCTCATTGTTACGCCAGCAAAGAGTTAAATTTATATTTTTTCCAGAAACCGCAATGAGATTTCATCATTGATGTAGTTTATTAGCAAAAAACTGAATGAAATTTCGCGTGCCAAATATTTTGAAATTGTGATTTGAGAAAAAAACAACGCCAAAATTTTACGTCTCGTATAGGTATATTTATCTCGTTCCATGTGGATCTGTGTCAAAGTTTGTTTGATTTTGTTGAATTTGGAACGCGTAAAAGTGTATTCGCCATTTATGTTTTATTTTTTACGTTACTAAATGCATGCAGTGAAACGTGAAGGGTGCGCCATGCCATGAGTTTCCAGCGTGTTGCCGATGCGTGAGCGTTCTGAATACCTGCAGCACCCCACGAAGCCACTCCAGCATATAATTATTACTAATAATAAAAAGGCTCAATAAAGTGTCGTGGCCCCCAGTGATTTGGAGTGTTTGCGCGGAGGTGGTTTCTTCCAGTGTCACACCTTCCATGTATATCGACACGCACACCACCTAGTTGTCGTGTATGCCATTAATTGGCTCCTCGTAAATCTAATACAGGATATCTAATCAAAAGCTATGTCTATGCGCAGTAATAATATTAACAACAATAATCACAGCGCTCGTAATAATTTTACGGGAAGCTTTATTGGTAACAAATCGACTATAGTTGCTCTTAAACATGATCAGTCTCCTATTTCTAATCCCGAGAATGATCCTCAGGTGTGTGTCGTTGCGAAAATGCAAAAATCCGTTACAATAACGGTAACACCGCAACGTAGCAATTCTCTTGATTATTTGAATTTCGAAGAGAAACGTCAATTGATCGCATCGTCCTTATCACTATCGGATATCCTTCATTGTGGTCCTGCTGCGGCTGCTGCAGCTGCCAAGGAAGTCGCTGCCACCACCGTTATTGTTGGTAAGTGTTATCAGATATAAATAAAATTATTGCATTATCGCTCCGTAAATTGTTAATAACAAATTATACTTGATGTTTGAGGGAACAAAAGTTATTTAGGGTTTATCTTGAGAAACTTTGAAATGATAAGATATTTACAAAGTGGAATCTAATTTTATCTCATCTGAAAAGGCGAAAATTCATATCTTACACGTTTTATTATTGCAAAACAAAAATTTAAAGGGTTGGCAACTTCTGGATGCAGGAATTTTCAAAATTGAAACAGAAATTGCAATTTGAAACTACTTTCCCAGATTAATTTGCATTTTAAACAGTTTCAACATTTGTTTTAATGAACGCTGCTGAAAATGCTGCTGTTATTTGCACCCCTCTCTCCAACCCCGATGCCATAGGGAGTCAGTTAGGTATTGTACTCCTGCTGATAATGAATGATGCGACTATCCAATCAGCGTGACCGTCAGCCATTCCATAAATATTAATGAGTGACAGGTGGATTGCTATTCCAGGACATTAGCGTTTTAGTATATTAATTATAGCAATAATTATATTTGGCAACGTTATGAGTAGTGCTGTACAGGAAGCACAACAAAAGGCGACCTCTCGGCAATTGCAGGTCAGAGGATCATTCAAATTGAATGGGGACGTGGATAAAACTTTCGCTTTAATTGACGAACAAATATTGGGATCACCCCCTGCAGTTCTGTGTCGCCTGAATCCTTTCCTGTCACAGAAAACCTCTACAACCTTCCGGGTTAATCCTTTTTGCAGAAAAAACCTGTTTGCAAATCCTTGTCGAGAAGTTGGTTTAGTTTTGAAAGTGAAATCCAAAGCGAAAGAGGATGTGAAAATGCTGTCAGGACTAAGGACTATTTTCTCAATGGGCAAGTGTGTCTACTCCCATTGCTATTTAAGTTGGATGAGTTTTCTTTTAGTTTGAGTGCGACGAAGCGAATCCTTTTTACCCTTTTTTAACCGTAGTTTTTGCATTTGTTGTTTTGTTTTATGGCGTCACTATCACGTTTATCGGCTTCCAAGGACTTATGTTCCCTTCTGGTTCCTTAACTTCCTTTCTAAACGTTTTCATATGGTGCGAGAAACAACAGAAAATCCGTCTCCTATTTTTCCTAAGATTTTTTTTTTTTTTTTACTTTAAAATCCACTCCAGACGAAGGACCTCTGATGAAAAGAAACGAGAAGCACAGGAGCACATTGTGGGTGGATGGGCTTGAAGTAGTTCCACAAGTTTCTGGGTGAATAACCCTGTCGTAATAAGGGTTCAGAAATTTTCTCTCTTTGCGGATGCAATTTTGTGTGGAAAACAGGAAAAGTTTTCCGGATGTTAATTTTTCTTGGGATGATCAGGATTCTTGGTGGAATATGTTTTCAGTTTTCTCCATGGAAATTAAAATTTCACGGGCACACAAACATCTAGAGAGTTCCTTTATGAAAATCAAAAATATATATCCAATTTCCATCTTTTTTCGTTAATATATTTAGAGTCCTTTGAGAGTTTTTCGCACAATACTATGCAGATGCTACAACAAATGTTTTAATAAGTTGCTATAAATAAACGAAATGAAAAAGCAACGAACTGCTCCTGATATCTTATTTAAAAAATAAAATTTATTGGCGTTTGGTTTAACTTATTCGCGATAAATCAAGCAAAACTCGTGCACAAAAAATGCTTTTATTTGTTTTTTGTTTTTTTATAACAGGCACGTTTGAATAATTCCCAATTTGCCAAATAAGAGGGGAGACGTATGGAACAATAAACAACAAACAAAAAATTCTAGTAAAAATAAATATTTCAAAATTGATATTAAATGTGTTCTCTGTTGAAAAAATTATTTAACACAAGAAAATTGAAAACAAAAAGCGGCATTTGTTGTCAGTTTAGCGACAAATTTTAATAATAGCCATCATTAATTGAAATGTTTATAGCGTCAGCACAAATATTTCTGGAATCCTTGGCATTTCACCTGAAATCGCTAACAAAAATGGGAACGTTTTCTGCAGTGTGGAAATTCTAATTTTTACTGCACTATGCTTACGTGTCCTAAAAACATTGTAGTTTTGGAAAAGTGCCCATTTGTGGATGTGATGATGGTTTTCGGGTAAAATGACACGTGTTCGCCATTTAATAAATTGGGACAGTTTTTATGCCTTTTCAGCCTTGTGAAATGGAATGAGCTCGTTGCCCCTCTAAAAAATACTGTTCAGACGCCCATGCTTATATGTAGTTAGACATCTAGAAGTGTGCAATGACTTATTGTTAGATGTTGTTTTTCTAAACTATTTTTCTTGTGGCCTGTAAAAGACCGTGGGGTGTTCAATTGAATCCGTCGCCTGACATTTAACTCAAAATGCTTGAACTGATTTTCATGGTTTTTACCCTTTTGCTTGAGTGGAGTTAGCGTTCGGGTAATGAGAAGAGGTCTTGAAAGTCACGTCCCATTCTTCGATAGTGTTCATTGCGTTGCATGCAGCTCCTGTAGTAGTGAAGATCACTCAATATCGGTCGGATAATATCATCGAAAACATGTTTCTTATTTTTGATTTGGCACAAGAATAACGCTTGCGTTTTTTTACAACAAATTTTATTTTCAGTTGTTATCATCTGATGAATAATAACAGTGAAGCGCCGCGCGAGCACTCAGTGTAGCTGCTGCGAAAATATGATGCAACTTATCTAATCGGTCTTGGTTGCAAATTGCATGCAAACTACTACTGCAAAACATTGTGGATTCCATGCAACTGAATTGTGTTCGCTTAGTTTAGAAATAAAAAAATAACGTGCGGCGTCAGTTCTGCAGCCAAGTAGAAAGGCAAATAATGTATGAATAAAAAACAGTGATTTGTGGATTAAGCGAGATCATCACGGAATACAAACGAGCTCATGACATTGACTCTGGACGTATGTCTTCTTTGCACTGATTGTGAGTGCATTACGCATGCGCAGTTTTACTTGGCCATTTTGTAATGAACTTATAAAGGAGGGGAAAAAAGGGTTGGCTAAAATTGTCGACATTCTGAACTCAAACGAACCGAAATCATCTCCTGGCACCTGTTGAAGATCACGTGGGAAAAAAGAGTCATGCTCCGATCTCTGATCAAGGCTGGAGCTGGACCGTGATTCACAGCTATTTTAGGAGGCTGCAACTTCGGTCGCCATTCAATATCCAGTGAATCATTTGTCGCTCGGTTAAAATTTCCCGCTTAGGATTTTGTTTACAATCGAAGAGTTCGGATATGAAAATCAGCATTTCACATTTAGTAATATGTTCTTTTATAGATTTTTGCAATCAATATTTGTTTTTTTTTCTGTTTTCCTGCCAGAGGGAAACTGAATTGCTGTATTTTTGCCCTGTGCAAAATTTTCTGTACCTACAAATGTAATTAATTAAATCAAATTAATAACATCAACTCAAAGGACTCGTTCCACCTGGAAAACTGCAGTCACTGGTGAATCCCTAAAGTGCTTTAAAGGATGACGATGAACTTTTTCCTGATGTTTTGCTTGCTTTGGACTTCAAATCGTACATTTCTAGTGGCACTGAACGCAAGAGACTTAGTTCTTTAGGGTAAATAATTTAATATTGTGAGAGTGCCCTTTTCAAAAAAATAAAATGCTTTTCCCTGCACTGAGTGAAAAGCTTCAATTTGCATTAATTCCATTTCCTCCAACCACAAAATTTCCCAGGATGGAGTTAAATGCAAGTACGTGAGAGCACTATTGTTGAAATTTAATTTTGCGGAAGAGACAAATTGTGATTCTGCTGTAAAGTATTTATTTTTAAACATTCCCATGAGTATAAGAAAATAGTTGCATTTTTTTCTAATTAAACTTTCAGGTTTTAATAGTAAATCGTAATGACTGAATTTTTTAGATTTCTTTGGAAGTTTAGATGTAAATTAAAATTTTCAATTTTATAGTATTTTGAGGAAATGTTCAAAACAAGGAGGGGGGAAATACATTTCACGTCAGAATTAATGAAGCAGTTACCTCTTAATCACTTACAATACAAGCGATCATGTAATGAACCTTATCTCGCGAATAGCACCTCTACAAATCTGGAGCTCTGTTCGAATATGCCCCAAATGAGGAGCACTTAATCATGCTGAAATTGAGGAGAGTCTAATTGGACGCATATCACCATCGTTACTCACTGGCATGAAGGTAATGCGAGAGCGCGTTTACACGCTTTCTACTTACAGCTAGTGAGTGCTAGCTGCGGGGGATGGGAACGACTAATGCCATAAAATCCGAAAAGACTTACCCACCTCACATCATTCAATTACTTTTCCGACTGTGGAAATCTGGCGGCAGAAACCCATCAAACCTTCTGCCGGATTCTATTCGCAAAATAAGTGTTTCCTGGGGAAAGGGTTATCGTTGCTTGTTTTTGTTGTATGGTGTTTTCATTTAAATTGACACAACATTCTCAGGTTGTGATATTTGTAAGTCTTCAATTTGACGCATGATTTGCCAGGTGAGAAGGACAAAGTGGAAAATACCGGAAACGGAACAAATAACTTTTTTATTTGAAAGTGGTGAAAATTCTCCGCTATTTTACATGCTCAAAGTTGTTGTTAGGGCATAGATAAGGATATTTCTTTTGGCGGCAACCAAGTGGGGATGCTCCGCCGATGGTTTTCAAAGTCACTCGAACATTTTCAACTACAGGTATTTTATGTATATTAGAAGGAGTGTGGCATTGGCAGATCCTTCTGCGAAAATCAGTCCTCCTTGCCACATTTCTGTAAATACATTCTAACACACATTGCAACGAAAATAGATACTCGACATGGCTGCCACCAGTTCAAACAATGTTTCGCATTTCATTAGTCGCGGTTTATCATAGGGAGACTCTTGAATGAAGGGTGTATTCTGCAGGCTGACAATTGATTTCCTCATCCTTGACAACAAATTTCAACAGGAAATATCATGGCTATTCTCTCTTCACTCCGTGCCACTGTTCCGCAAACCCTTCTTAATCGGATTCCCTTTGCATGTTCCATGAAATTAATTTATTGATGACAGTACAACAAACACCATTACTCAGTTTGTGCAAAAGTCCTTCGGAGTCCAGTGATGTTTGAGGACCCTCGGCGCTGGTTTCAAAAGGATCTGCGAAATTTATTTTCCGCATATCGATCCAATTCCACTCTTGGTAATTACCAGTAATTATTAGTGAATTATAAACGCTACTTCGATTTGACCAAAAACCCTCATTTTGATCCTGTTCGAAGGAGTCATTGAACTGTAAAATTCTATCCATTAATTTCCATTTGCCCTGATACAGAATTTTGAACTCATTGTGATTAAAAGAGATATTTTCAGAGATAAATTCGATCCTTTCAATGTGCAGACGAAGGATTCTAATGCTGCAATTAGTTTTAAATTTAATGAAGTACTACATGAGATCAATAATTCGAGCGTTGGTCTTCCCGTTGAGTTCAACGTTGTTCTTATTTTTTCCGAGAATGTAATTAATAGTTTTTTATTCAATTATTGCTGCCCTCAATAAGTAATGTCTTTGTTTTATAAAAATGTAATGTTCGGTTTTCCAATTCTACCGTATCTTCCTGCTCTAATTAGTCGTTCATGCTCAGGCTTAAATGTCAGTAGTTTTTGTTGTGAGCCATTAAAAATTAAACAATTACCGACACGCTTCTTGCACAAAAGATGGAACCTTTTCCCAATCCTGATCAAGTCCATAAATACATGAAAACTCGTTTTGTATTTTATTGATCTTCGGCAGCCATCGTTAATTTGATTTGATTCTATCACCCTCAAATATAGTATTTATTGTAAATGCCTAATGGACGGAAAATTGTAGTGCCAAGGACATCTTGTCTACGTGGTAATGAACAGCAAGATTTCCAAAATATTCCGAGTCAGACTTTTTGAGCCAGCTAAAAATACATCAATGATTCAATTGAGGAGACGGCGAAGTGACGCGACACGGCCGTGGCAGGCATTGATGAAACTTGTGGTCGATTGTAATTGGTCTGGTCATCCGATGATTTAGTCCTCACTAAAACCGTCAATATTTTAGAGAAGGAAGTGAAATGACTGAAATCAGCCTGTTCATTTTTGCATCCAACGATGTTAACCTTTGATCAAGTGATGTAACTTGTTACAAGAGATCCGGCAGCTATCATCCATTTTTCCTGCCTGTTTTTATGTGAGTTTTTTTCTAGTCTAAATTTTCTTCACCTGCAAACAGTAAGAAAAGATTTCCGGTTTTTACAAAATATCTCAAAGGTATTTTAAGCAAGTGGCGATGACCCACAAAAGGGGTCAAGTTTAGTCCCCCGACTGCGCCAACATTTGGAAATGTTGTTTGAGAACCATGTTTCATTTCATGTTTTTGTTGTTGAGTTTTAATTAACCATCCTTGCCTTATAACCTACTAGCGTTATTTTGTTGATCATCTCATGATGGACATTGGACATTAAACGTGTTCTATTTCTTAATTATACATTAAAATATTGTTTTTAAATTGTCAGTATGAATATTATTTGCAATATTTGAAAAGTGTTAAATCATTTGATTTGGCATAGTGATGAAGTTGAATTGATGACTTATCGTTGTTTTATTTGAGCAAGTGTTTAATTTCTGACGTGTGTTTAGATAAGCGATGCCTCACTCTCAACAAAAATTTGCAAGAGCTCAGTATTCAAATCAAAGACCTTAAAATACAGCGCAGTAATGAAGATCATTATGATTGATACGTCATTGCTTTGAATTCGAATGACAGAAGAACTGATGTAATTATGCGCCACTTAAAAAAATGTTACGGATGGAATCATTCCATGGTTGAACTACGAGGAACTTTAAACCATAAAATTAATTAATTAATTATTACACATTATATTTAACACAACAGTGATTTTTCTAATTGTTTATACGGTAAACATTCTGAACGCTATTCTCTGTCATTTACCAGAAATATCAGACGTGTTAAATTGTCAATTAATCGAATAACGGCCTGCGTGTGACATTTGCAATGGCGTCGGATACTAAAAGTAAGCTCGCAAAAAGATAAATAACGGTAAAAAAAGGAAAATTGATTACGATAATTGGAGATGGTTGTCACTCAAAAAAGGTGAGAAAACAGTGGCTAAGGTTGTACTACACTCTACAGGAAAGGGAAAGGAGTGTCGTAGAAAAAATGTTCCTAGAAAGATAATTTGAAAAAGTGTTCAACAATATGCTCCAATACCCTGGACAGACGACAGTACTTAATTGAGTTAATGACGTAACGTAATTTAGTCGGTTTAGTCGTCTGCCACCGAACTGAATCAGTTGTTGACATATCTATTGACATTTGGTGTAAAGTAAACATAAAATGGATTCGCGACAGTGGCGACCAACAAAAGAAAATGTGTTTAACTTACATTAAATTTTCTGTGAAGAAATATTTCGTCCAAAAACACGAAAAACAAAAAAAATAATGGTTTTCGCTGCAAATATTCAAATAATGTTGCTTTTACTCTCTCCAGCAATAGCACCAATATTTCATCTGATTTCCCAGTAAATTTAATGTCAATGTTGAGTCCTCATTTCCGCATCAAATAAACAATTCCCATTGCATTCCGTGTTGCAGTTTGTGTTTGCCGATAGTGCTTCAGGCTCGCAAAACGGTTGAAGTTCATTAAGAATCCTTTCAGGAACAAATAGGCTTCACATACATTACAAATTGTATTGTTGTTTTATTTACAAGGATACTATTGTTCGTTATGTTGTGTTTGTTTCAGAGTTGAATTAAGCATCGCGAAGTGTGTGTGGGAAATTTACGTCTATCATTTAAAGTAATATACTCTGAACAGCCTAATTAAGGATAACAAAATTATATATTATTGAAAGCTCTGCAGACAGCTTCTGCTATATAGTTAATGGTATATTCGAATGTTATACAAAATTTACAATTATTGGAAAGTTTTAACATGACATTTGGAAATTTGATGACATAGCTATTGATATCCTTCCAGCTTTCCTGTTGTATCGAATAACGATGATAAACAAAGCCACTTGTTTATATTTCCTGTTTGATCAGGGAAGTTGTTATTTCCATGTGCGAGTAATTGACAGTTAGGAAAATCAATTATAGACATTCCTAGTTAGTTATGTCTTGTGCCTCGCAGTCCTTTTGCTAGAGGGGACTTGATGCAGGATAAATTCGATTTGATGATTTATTACGATCCTACCATTCTGGATGGTTCGTCCATAGTCATTAATTTACGGAAATTTCAATAATGATTGCAATTACGAATGGAAATCTTATTTAAAGGAATACCCAATTAAGATACCAATTAAATGGTTCCTGAATCTCCAGTACCTGTACATGTTCTGTATAGAAGTAGTTTTCCATGTTATCCTGTCGTCAATTTTGTCAATTTAGTATTGCAAGCGTTTCGGTGAAAACCACCACAAATGTTAGATCAGAAATAGTTCCTTACGATCAACTTTAATTAACAGTTGGAGTTCGAAGGACTTCCGCAACATCAGTTCCCCCTAATCGATATGCTCACCCTGAAGGTGCCAAATACCAAGCAATTAATTCTCGAACTACTCTCACTTCCTTGAGGGGGCGGACTAGGGAAATGGTCGAGTTCACGCCCTGCCGCCACAAACACGAGACAAGTTTATTTTAACTGCACTTGAGATCAGGAATAGACCTTTTAGGACGGGGACCACTTCTTTACTCCATTTCACGAGGATATTTTTGTATTGGGATTCAAGTTTAATGGCCGGCGGCGGCTCCGAAAATAGCTATGGATTGCGCGAACTGCAGTCGAAGGAGCCCATGGCTATAAATACTGCACGGCATGATGATGATGATGATGATGATGATGATGCTCAATGGATCTCCTCTCAAGACGGTCACATAAACAAGAGCAGTGCCAAACTAGATTTACACAATGTTTCAGTGATTTATTGATGATCGAAATGGGACTGCTGCTCACTTAACCTAAAAACATTGAAGATTGGCTACGTTGCTGGCGGAGGTTAAGGCTACGTGATTGGAATCGCGGAAACAGCGCCACCACTAGAATTTCAATAATGTTATGACCGAATTTGTTTCAAAATTCGTTTTCCGTTGTACTCTAAAAATGTAACAAGATTTGTTTTATTGTGGGTTAAATTAGAATATCCTATGGGAATTTGTTTACCAAACGAAAATAACTGGCTTATGAAATGTTTTGATTTATGACTTTTTTTAGCGGAGTTGGTTGAATTATAAGAACTTCTGTAAATTAAAAAAAGGTTTACCAAATCACTTTACTTAGCTTCACTTGATATTTTGTTTGAAATTTTAGTTCCCAAGGCTCTAAGTTTGTTGCATCAAATTTGAAATTGTTCAAGTTTATTTCCCTTGAATAGTGCTCCATTTTCATTTTCTAACGGTACACTCTAATTATGAAAGTGCTACATTCAAACACTTGGAAATTTTCCAGCGAAATGTTTGTCGTCCCTGGAGCTTTGTGGAATTATGTTTGAGTTTCGGGAAATTCATAATCTTCTCTCTGTAACTTTATAACTTGTTGAAATCCTTTATCCTTGTGAATTTTAGTTTCAACGTATTTCGGATTTATTTTTTCGTTCGTAGTCAGATTTTGAATGTAATTAAAATCAATAACTCCAATCGCTTCCAATTATTTCTGGTACTCTCAAATTGCTTTTTTTGTTGTTGTTCTGTTAGCGAAATTGGAAAAAGTTTTGCGAATTCGAAGTAAAGTTAAGTGAGTTTTTTCTATGTAGAATTTTTTTCTTTTTTCCCAATATATATGAATTTCATCGATCACAAGTTCCACTTCTATTCTGAAACGTACAGAATATTTTCCATATTTATTCGTAAAAAGTAGATTTCAGTGCGGTTGAATAAATCAATTCTTATCAAAAGTTGTTTCCTTCAATTCCGGATTTTATTTATCTAATTTTAAAACTGCCAACGAATTTCTTATTGTCAATTGAACTTTACTATTCTCTGTACCGAGAAACATTTATTTATATGGTAAAGTATTTCTTTTAAAAAGTTATGATTTATTCCATTTTAAATATTGAGGAAGGTCATAAATTCCAAAAATGGACTTTGGAAATCACTTGAATCAAATAAAAAAATGTTAAAATATTAAATGTTAAATGTGTTAAAATTTTCTGCAAAGTTTATCTGAAAAAATGTCATTTAATTGTGAGGACGATTGACAGTTTCCGTAAGATTATGCTTGCGGCAGTCAAGAAACAACTCATTTGGAAGATGTTCTTTAAAAGTTCTGTCTTCACAGGACTGAGTTACAACAATGAATGAATGAAACTCACTTTGGGAGATCCTTTATTAACAATAAAGATTTTACGATAAAAAGAAAATGGATTTTTTGGGTTTTTATTATTTTCAATTAATGAACGAGGTTCGCTAAAAAACTTTACTTTATAAATTATGCAATATCGTTGATATATGTAAATTGTACATAGCTTCGTATCTGCAATATAATATAAATAATGAAAATATCAACAAAACAAAAACAATTACATTAATTATTTTTAGCACATTGATGTGTTCTATAATGTTATTTTTTACATACACAATCGAATGCGATTTGCTCGTTCTAATAGATAAAGATCAATATTCATTGAGCAGAAAAATAGTTTAGATTAAAAGTGATGGAATTTGTTGGAAGAAAAGGATATCAACTTCAGGAATATTGAAGTGATGATTGAAAATCCTTTTTTCTGCTGCCTTCTAATATCATAGAAGTGTGCTTTTTATAAAATCTATTTGTGTCTTTCTCATGGGAACTGCTTCAGATATTTTTTGTAGATACCGAAATCCTTTTAAAAGTTTAGTCTTGATTGATACGATAAATTTGTGATTTAGTAAAAGCCACATATTGTGATTTCTTTATGTGCATTTTTTCTGTGAAGGTGAAACCTAGAAAGCTTAAAAAATATATTGTTTGAATAGATCTTATCAAATACCTATTTATATTGATTTATTGTTGTTCCTAAAATTGTGATGTCGAGTTACTTAAAATGGATGATGCGATAACCATCAAAATCCTCAACAACGCAATAGTCCTTAATGAAATTGTAATTCCTTTCATACCAAGGATCGCCTGCGAATATGAAAACCAGCAAGTAAAAAACCACTTTGCTAGTTCCAGTTTAAATGCGGCAATTTAAGCAATTTGAATTCTCCGTTGATATACGATGTCGCCTGTGGATACCAGATGAAAATAAACACCCACTTGATGGTTGCGAAGATGACGTCAATGAATTCCAAGAAATACAGCACAACCGTCTTCATCCATTGACCCAATTGACCTTTCCACCAACTACATAAAAATATTAAGTAGAAATTACAAACCCGTGCGATAATTATCCATTAGCACGTCGTCGTAATGACTTCACAATTTGACGTGATTAAACATCCAGTAATGTCAGATATTTATCAAGGTAGACAGACAACTCGTCTGTTGATATTCCGAATATGTTTGGAATTGGCAAAAAAGGCAAACGGTGTGTAATACAGTTTAACTATCCGTGCAGGCGTATTTTTTTCGATTTTCATAAAAAAAATTACTTTCCACTTGCTTGGATCATATCAATTTTTCACTTTCTTCCATCCATTCTGCATTGGTACTTTTGATTAATGTGAACAATTCGCCATTCAATTTTGATGAACTTTATACGAAGACTTTCTTTTCTTATTCCATTGCTTAGGAAAAAAATGCTGAGTAATATGATGTTGAAACTACAATCGATTTTTTTTTCTTTAGACATTTATAACACTTTGATGTGTTTAACAACACGTTCTTTTGAAGCAACCCAATCTATACAGATTTAAGTTTACAACTATCAGAAATAGACAAATTTCCAAAATCCAATGATCCAAATCGTAATTAATTTTCTCTTTTATCTCTTTTACAGGTAAGTGAAGTTCATCATCATCACAATTTATAAACCACTATTAGATTGTATCTCTGAAATCAAACCACACAAACCGGGTGAGTATGAAAACGATACAAAACGGGTATCGATTTTTAATAATTGATCAA
Organism: Leptogaster cylindrica; assembly: GCA_963082835.1. NCBI lineage: Eukaryota > Metazoa > Arthropoda > Insecta > Diptera > Asilidae > Leptogaster > Leptogaster cylindrica. Next base: position 6,103,164 of record OY720109.1, read on the forward strand.
TCGACCGTATTTGTGATAGCCGATGACTCATTCTGGATACCAATGTCGGCAGCTGGTCATCACATTTTATGTATTAAAACATTCTACCAGAACATCGCCCAGAGGGAATTGCCTATTACCAAGATTGGTCATTGTGATTGGTAAACAGATGCGATGAAATCACCCACGCGGTCATCAACACCGAGCATTTCATTTTGTTGAAACACTTCCATTGACGTAATTCGTACTTGATTTGTTCAAAAAAACAAACAAAATGGGAACAATTTCTTCCAGTTGTAGTCGGACATTTTTAAAACTGCAACTTTTTAATTCTGGATCAGGTGGAATTTCTCTTTCATGAAATTTCTATTAATTATTAAAAGTTCAAGTTGGCATTAGTTTGTTTAATGCAAAATACTTTCATGGTATTTAAAAGAAGCTTGAGTTTATTTTAAAAGAAGAAAACTTTGTGGAAGTTGAAGAAGATTGTAGAAAAATTGTTGTAATTTCCATAATGTTTTCTTCGTGCAAATTTATTTAAGTATCTTACTGTGATGGCAAAAGTTCACTCAATTTTGGTAAGTAAAATCTTCTTAGCAAAAATTAATAAATTTATTTTTCTAAAAAGTTCTTTTGGCATCGCTTTGGATTTTAAATATATTTGTGTATTTAAGGGTACTTTCGGAATAAGTTGGGGTGGATTATTGAACAATTTTAATATCTTAAAAGATGAGGGATTATTGCTTGTGTATTCGTGAGCACTGGTTTACGGGTACTTGGCATTTGATAAAGATCCTTTGGTATTCGTAATCTTGAATGCAAAGTTCGTCCATGTCGTTAGATTTCACAAAAAAGAATGTTCCTTGTTTGCTCCTTGAGTGGATCAAAAGTATTTAACCATTTGCCAAGTCTGGACAATGGTTTACGTACGAAAAGAAGAATCTGAAGTGGAATTTTTTACGGATCCTCTGTATAGAAGCCTTCAGGCATGAAGTCAATTGTCGATAAGAAATTTCATCGAACTAATGAATCGGAACGAGTAATCATCGATCCCAGTCCCATTGCTCCCAAACATGAAAAGCAAGAATGAAAAAAGAACTCTATCAATCGGGGCTAATGTCAAGTATGGAGTTCCTTCATAGTCCATAGTCCAAGTAGGTCCGAGGGCCCTTGATTCACATTCTTTCTATCGTTAATTGAATTTTCTCGACAATTGGATTTTCCAAGCTAACAATTTTTCGATATTTTAAGTTTTGCAAAATAATTGCTTTCGCTATCCAATGAATTTCTAGAGCACCCAGCTTTCAGTATTGCAACCGTTGAAGGTTTGTTTGCCTTTTCCATTATGTTCAATTACATTAAATGATGACAGAAGAGAGTGTAGTCGTCATTTTCGTTTTTCCCCGTGGGACACCATCTCCTTGATGCAGTAAATACGTGACACAAATTCCCGTGAGCGTCATGTGCAGGCAAAATTGAATTGCTAACATTATATATATAGTGTAGAAAGTGATTGCACTTAGTTTGCACTGCCTCGCATACCTTATCTTTTTGATGTGCATTCATAGTTTCTGCATTCTTCACGGTAGTGAGTCCGAGAAGCCGTCTACGGCGCCGTCTGCAAAGTCAACTCGTAAACACAACGTTGTCACTTCCATTCGCAGATTACAACTGGAATATATTCCAGTATATATTATAACTAACCAGCAAATTTCCTTTCCTAGAGTGAAAATTTTCCAAGTTTGGTTTTTGCAGATGTTTGAGGAAATGAAGGAATTTTAGCAAAATTTATAGTTTGGCAAATAAAATAAAACCACAGAGTATTTATATAACTGTGAAATCCTTGGAATTATCTCAGGAATTATTCCAGGGAGGGGTGGATATCAATCGGATTTGGTATGAAAACATGCATTAGATTATGGAGAAGATGAAGTTAAGATAAATGACCGAACCTGACATACTGATGGAGCATATACACAAAATTTCAGATTATTCTTCTCTGCCCCAGACGGTATCGGTCGCCATTGGAAGCTTGATTAATGTCTTCAATTTAAAATAGCACCGAGTCAGTGGCATTTTGAATGCTTATTTTGTCGTAAATTTTCAATTTTTCCTTGTTAAGAATTCACTTGGTTAAACAGGGAAGAAAGACGTACAGAGCAGATTAAACTTAATATCAACGGAAATTGTAAAGAATTACCACGATGGAGTTCATTGCATTATAGCATTCATGCACTTTACTTCATTTGTAATTGATTTCATTCTGTTTTAGCCCAAACAGCTATTCATTTGCAAACTGAATGGTTTTTACTTTTTAGATATTTATTGGATGTTGTATGGTTTCTTTTCCCATCAAGAACTTCAACAAAATGTTCCAAAATTTAATTCTTGAATTCAATTATCGGGAAACGAAACCGTAAACAGGAAATTAAAAATGTATAAATAATTTCTAGAAAATTGATATTACTTTATTAACTTACAACAAATTAATAATGACTACAAAAATTAGTTGATTGTTCTACGTGGGTGATTGTTTGACTTGGGACTCGACCTAGTTCTGAGTTCTTGAATTCCTAAAATAGCTCGATAAATCGAATGACGATGACGAGTGTCTGCAAACATGTCAATAAACTGTGGAAACCAGTAAACCTCGGCAGATAACAACAGAATCCAGCTGTGAACCAATAATAAACAGTTGTTGAAGTTTTATCATTTTAAACAACCATTGCAGAAAGCAGAAGAACTCTTGATCGAGCAATCGGGTCGAGAAGTCTTGTCTTATCTTTTCAGAAAGTAAAAAAATTCAATAAAAAATAAAGAATTTGAAAGACTTGTTTCTTTTTTTTACGTCACATAATTGCAGCCAAAACAACCTGTTTACTTGCATCGCGGGGATTCATTTGGAAAGAACCTGTTTTCACTTTTTCCCGCCGGTTATCTGCATATAAATGCACTTGGCAACACCGCACCAGGTGTGGAACGTGTCTGAGATGTGTTCTGCATATAATACATCAAGCACAACCGAAGAAGGCGGGAATTTCGATTTTTGCTTTTATCAAGAGACCTTTTTTTATTTCCTTTTTTTGGGAAGGTTATGATGAAGAATTTTTGAACAATAAGATGTGGGACAAGGTACAATGGTTTCGGTCAGTTCGAATTGGAAGACGTGGGGAGAGTCAGAAGAATCCAAATCTCGCAACTGTGGCATGTGCATTGTGCATGGTGCAGGCCGGAAAAACTTGTTCTCTAGTATTGATTTTTTATATTGTAGATATATTGAAATAGTAGCATCGATGAAGATTTAAATTGAACTTTGGCTCACAGTTATAAGTGCGATCGAATGCAACGAATGGGAAATGTTAAAGGATTTACGGGCAACCGGATAATGCAAATAATGGAGATGCGATAATGGCTTTCAATGGTTGTGTCTGTGGTTGAATTCGATGACAAGGACCTGCATAATGCGGTTTACATGTTTTATTGGCGGAATTGAGATATGTGGGGTCAGTTGCAATAGGTCCAATTGGTTTTTGATTTTTATGGATTCTCTATATTTTATATAAATTAGAAATTAATGATTTAAGCCAACTCGTAAAATGGAATGCAAAATTTCTAAAAAAAAATGTTTTAATGACTGTATTAAACAGACCTGCTTTATGGATACTTGCTCTCGGTTGTGGTATCGTTGATCCGAGAATGAAAGGAAAACACCTGAACTAAAGACACTGATGCAATAAAACTAAGAAGTGCAGTTTTTCTGCAATCCAAGAGTCTATTTGCTGCGCGGCTTGTACTACAGAAAACGTTATTTATGTTTGTTGTTAAATGGAGTCAGTTCCATTTTCATCGAATCTAATGCTGAGGAACTTGCGCAAATCTCCAGCCAATACCAGTTCTAACTTTTGTAGTAGATTTATGTTTTGGTATGCAACAAATGCATATAACGGTAATTTGCGTACACAGATTCGCAATTCACGTCAGTGCATTCATCATGCAATCTTATTGCTGTTGCACATCTGCAACACGTGCAGGTCTTGCTTGTGGTACGACCACAGTAAAAGATGCACTTAAAGGATATCCGCATTCTTGATTTGCTCTTCTTTTGTTGTGGCCGAAGAAATAAACTAATGACTGTACTTAATCAACTCTTTACAGTAATGCTGTGCACAATTTACCATTAATTTCAGCGTGGATATGTTCTGTCGAGCAGAACTTAATTGCATAATATTTTTGCAACGCTCATCGAACTGAAATTAGTTGATTGTTCAGTGTTAGCAGCTGACTTAAATCAGCAAACATTTTTGAAATGTTCGTTTCATATTATAGGTGTCTTTTATAATGACCTGCTGATCCGATTATTTAAAAAATGACAGGGGAAATTTACGAAATGTCAAACCGATGCTATGTTCAGTGCTTTCAAGTGGTCAGACTACGTGGTGTCAAATAATATAATAATTTATAATATTTCAATGTTTTATAAAAATGAAATCCCGATAAAATTACTGCTTTTACCATTTCGAAAAACCGACTGTTAATAGATCTGGAAAAAGAATAATTGCATTATTGTTTTTGAGACTTAATAATATTTAAATGTTTAAATGCTGCCAAAAATGAAAACTTTCAACAAGGTTCACAAAAATAATCGTTTATTAAATTTACTCTGAAGTTGTACATATTCTTAACGGCGGGAATTTTATGAAAATTCCCATAATCTGCAGTATAATGATCCAGATAGATAACTGGATCAACGCTTTGTATATGAAGAAGATCTTTGTTGGTCATTAAAAACCAGACCTTATACTTACCAGAACTTACACGTATATAAAAAATGTATTCAATATTTTGAGTTTCAACAAAGTGTTGTGCTTTTTAATGTTGTGATCGAATAAAAATTACATGCTATTTTTTGAGCCATTTTGGCGGAAATTGCAACAAAGAACGGAAATCGTTAGTGTATCAGAATCTCCGGCTGTACTGTGTGCATAAATTGTGGAAATGCATCGCTCTTCTATGATTTATCTCAATGATTTTTGAATCACAACCCAGAAATACCTTGAAAAGCGAACACATTTGTTACGTCATGTCACGTGGTCTGAAACAGTTCCTCGTGATGATACAACTCTGGAGTTGATTTCCAGCCAACTGTTTTTTTTCCGTGCGATATTTAACAATAAAAGGTAATTCGACACTAAGGGAGGCACTTACTTTTTTTTATATGTAGTTACTGTCACGCGTTAATACCGCAACCGTTTCATGGTTTTGTCGGTTGGTTGGATTTATTAGCCTTTGTCGCATGCGACACGTAATTTGTAGTTTCCATTACTCACAACGACAAGAAAACCTGTTGAACTTCATGATTAATAACCAATTAAATCTTCCCCCGTATCCCAATGAGTTGCAAATACTGGAACGCAGTCTGAATGTTTTCATTGATTGTAGTGTTACAAAAAGTTATTTCTCGTTCTTCTTTTTTATTTTGTTCATCATTTGTTCTATCTTTATTGTAGCCTCGTGTCGCCATTAATTAACCTTTTGAACATTGAAGAACGAATTGTTAAATATAATCCTATAGGGTTGTTGATCATGCCAAAAAATAATTAACCTGCCCAACGAAGTAACCAGATATAGCGGATTAAGTCTACATCGATTTAGCTATCATCGGTCGACTGCAGGATTTATTGTTGGAGATAATGAATTTATGGACGTTCGATATTATCAACTCAAACTGCACTGCACAGAATAATCACAGAGGGATGGTTATTGATCCTATGAGATTTTTCTGCATTGGCATTTGATTTTAATTCTCCATATCGTAATTTTCTATGAAACCCACCATTAAATTTTTATTACACCGTTTCGATACAAATGGACCGTCGTCAAATTTGCATCCCAATAACCGAAATTCCAAACCCTCCCGAAACACAAGAAGCCAATTATGCAGCACTGCGAAGGTTCGTATACGGTGAAAGGATCTGTTTACGTATGGCTATTTCGATTCAATGTAGTAAATTTTTATATGGAAGCCGGCTGCCGACGATGGAGCAATCAAAATTCATCCCCCCAACGGGAGTGTCTAATTCAGGGTGGCTCTTGGTACTAAATAATAAATGGCGAGACAAGGGCTTGGTATTATTTCGTTCGGAGAAATTTTTGCCCAGCCGCATAGGCTACAACCCTCGTTTCTGAATATAAGTTTTGCCTGAGAAAACTTTTTTTTTTGGTTGTAAAAAGAAAATGAAAATGAATGTTGTTTACATGTTAAATGAGGCGCATAGGTTATTTACTCATTTTTTGCACAAGGAGTCCTTTTTGGACTGACCTCTATTGTAAACAAAGTCTGGAAGCTTTTGGTAATTCCAATTTATTCACTCATGCCGTTTTATTTCGGCAGGAAAAGTTGTCATGAAGTATGAACAAAATTTTGTGGGAGTCCAAATTTAAAGAATGATGTAGGTATAGTGAAAGCGATGCCTAATTTTTAGTTAGGTTTCGAATTTAAATTTAACCTTTCCACATCTCGAAAATCCTGAATTCTAACGCAAATCTCAAGTGTTCCTCACGTATTAAACATAACCTGTGAATGCTCAAACATGAAGGCATATTTATATAAGAAAAACATGATATTCTCCTGATAGCTATTTCGCACAGATCCTTTATAAAAGCTTTCTCGTTATTGTGAACTGGGTCGACGACATCTAGAGATAAAACACCCTTTTACAGATGAGAGTGGTTCTGATAGGGTGGAGGCAATCTCACTCCTAAAGTCCTAACCTCTTGGGGATCGAGGTCTGTCTAATTTTTTCTTATCGTTTATCACACGCCTCCTAAGCTACAGTCGGACCGCACCTTGATGAACTTTAATTAGCTTTCTCTATTTATTCGTGGAGTAAAATAAAAGGATCCTTGGAGAATATAATGAATAAAAACATTTTCCGTGAAATGGATGTGGCTATAATTTAAGATGGTGCCGGGAATTTCCAAGAAAAAATTGCAACACGTTCAAACCTAATATATTCCGTAGTATCTTTGTCATGTATTATAAATTGCAGTTAATTCCAACAGATGAAACAACTCATTCTGACAAATAATAATAAATTGCACATCAAAGCATTCTACCTACAATATACATATGAGCCGTTTGTTCAACCCTTTATACGTTGAGATCGGCAGCCGTTACAGCTTCAACTGAACCTGAATTCGAATTGTATCATTTATTTTTATTTTCATTGCTTATGAAAATACTTTCCGAAAATAGGATGCATACCAAGAAAACCAATTTCTGGAGCTCGTTCTCTCTTTACGGCAATTCGGGCAAGAAAACTGCCCCGAAAATGTTCTTACCTGTGTATTTAAAATACAAGTGCACCGAAGAAGGAGCATATTTCCATCCCAGACGACTGTACATTTCAATTTCTTTCCACACGGGTGGGTAACGTATAATTGAAGGACGAATTATTTACACAAAATGCACTCCACGGGATTTCAGGTGGAAAATTCAGGACTCCCCGGGGGATTTTATTCGCCCATTCGCAAGAATGTCATTACGGCGAACCGAGGGTCTGACTTTTTGAAACTCAATTAAGGATATTCGCAGGGAAAGAACCACTTTATTACCATAAGGACTAAGGAGGCTTATTTTGTTGTGCGCGAATTTTTTAAATCAAAATATAAAATAAAATATAATGCAGCATTGTTTTTTGTGGGGATTAATATCCTTACAATTTTAGTGAGTTGTATATAATATATAATATAGGTATTTAACATTTCTGAGATAATAATTATTGTTGTATTTCTTTTCCATCTGATGCTCGACGGCTTACTTTCGATTGAAAGAAATGAGCGAAAAGGACATTGTTTATAAAATAGGTATTTTTTCTAAAATATTTTGACAATTTTAAAGGCATTAGCAGAACTTTAAAATAGTGAGATCCATTTACTTTTGTGGCTGCTCATAATGATGCAATTATTTCACACGATTTTCGAGTCTCGTGTATCACTTAAATGAGGCTCGTTTGAGTGAAAAGAAAATTTTCAATTTATAATGTAAAATCACTCGCCGCCATTCATGATCTCTGCACCAATGGGAGTGCGGCGGAGTCTGGATCCCATAATTGTGCTGGTTTGATTTCTTCGCACGGCCGCAATGAGGCTAATTTCGCAGATTCAACCGCACAGAGCCCGATGTAATTGTGATCCGTACCTGCTCCACGCGAATGGGTACCGCCGCCGTGCGTCGTATCCAACTGAGTCAATTTACAAATTCCCTCAAGATCATGTTCAAGGGAGGACAGCCGGTGTTTTCCCTCCCCTCGCATCTCTGTATCGTGAGAAAGTCTCAATCCACTGCATTTAGCGATTGGATTCGAATACGCAGCTCAGCCTCCGACGCTAGTGAAAAATGAAAATTTCCCTGGAAGGGCATTAGGCAAACAGTTATAGATTCTTCAGAAGAAAACTGGAGAAAATCTATCACAGTTGCTGCTGCAATTTGCTGAGTCACGTTCCCCATTAAGTGTGTCAAAGCTACAAACGCAACTGACTAGACTTTTATTCAGTTAATAAAAATGTAATAGCTGCAGACTACTTCCGGTAATCGGGAAAACAACTCTCATCCCTTCTTTTTCAGATGCAAGTTTTTTCCGTGTACCCCATCCGAAGTCTCCAAGGAATCCACCCATTTCGATTTTATGAGATTCCGTCTTCTTCACGTTCTGGGAGAATGCTACTTGTATATTGGGGATTCCCTATGAGTTTACGATTTAGAAAATGGCCGCACATCACATCAGGACGAATGAGAATTTGCAATAGCAATCACCAATTGGAGTTCCTTAGTGAAGGTTTTTATTTTATTTATTTTAAGAAATTGCAAACACTTTGCCGAGATTACATGCGCAATTGGTTTTGGTCCCGCTCCCGATGGTTATCTGCCATGACTAACATCGATCGTTTTATCTTACAACTTCGAAAAATACAAATACACAGACGCCATTTTTTCAATGAAAACAACAACTAGAGAATATATTCGACATGCACACATGAGTTTAGGAAATTAAATCACAAAACAACAGCTGAGATTGTTTTCCTTTTTTTTGCTGATTTCAAGTTGAACAATTGCGAAAAAAAAACTTGTTAATGTCCATTACCAGAAAAAGTAATTGCTAAAAGTCTCTTGGGAATAATTTTTCTATTCGAGGCAATTATGTTGAAGGTTTTGCGATAAGTTTTTGCCTCAACCTCGAGATTGTAGTGCACAAATATTGCACTTATCTAGAACTGTTGCAATTTTAATGCTACACTGCACTGTGAATAATTTTCTTCAAGTACTTTTTATTTACCCAGAAGTTTCTACATCAATTATATTTATTGATCGTCTAGCAATTCTAAATATGACTAACTGCCTTTTGCAATGGTGTTGGACAGACATGACAGGAATGAGGACTTTGGATCTTGCCCTACCGCCCATTGCAAATTATTCCCCAATGACAAAGGACATTCTTTGTCCTATGTTTAACCTTCGGCATGTTGTGGAAGAATGCTTTCTCTGGCTGCTGTCGTTTCTTATTTGCATTCTTCAACTCGTTTTATATTTCCATCTTAGTCCTTTGACATGGTGAACCCCTTTATCAACGTATAGCAGATGACTAAGCTTTCTTTAGGTAATTTCTCGAAGCGTTATTAAGGATAAGTCGGTTGAAATTCCATTGCAAAGGGAAGTATTTAGATGAAATTTTTCTCCCAGTGTTTATCAAGGACTCCCCTGTATGTCCATTGTGCATGTTTTACAACATTCTTCTAGAGTTAAACCATTGCAGAACCCCTCACCGACATAATTTATCTTACCACCCACAACACTTTTTGTCTACGAAAAATCAACAAGAATATTATTTCACTCGAGAAATTTTAAATCCTTCTCTAGTTAAATTTAGGATAATCTATACGCAAATATTTTAATTGCTGGAGTTTCCTATAGACAAAACTTTCAAATCTTAATGGGAACCTAAAGGATTAATTCAGGAAGGGAGAATCTAATGAAAAGCTATACTACCGAGAATATTTCATAATTTCAAATTTGTGCGCTTCATATTGCGGCTCCACATTGAATAGGAAATTTCTGGCAATTTGTAACTCTTAATTATGCAAAGGCGCACATTTTACATTGCAATTTCGACGTAACAAGCTAACGTTAATAAGGATACAGCTGAAACTAGAGCATCGTTTAAAGATTAACACGGTGCCACCATCCGGATCATCCCTGATAATGGTGTACTTTTGAATATAGTGAGTTTGGGCCCTCATAATTATAGGGGTCGTTTTGTAAGTATCGCTTTCAAATGTCTACAATGAATAATAAAATCGGGATATTAAAATTTGCCACTTTCAAAATGAAAGCATTATCTTAATGTTATTTTGGGTAATTGAACCAAATATCCTTAATAATTAATATAATTATTGCGATTGGAACTTCTATCTGAACTCTATTAGCTCCTATACCAGTGTTGTAAACATTTGGGAGTTCGATAAGAATTTTGTGTACAAACGATGACTTGTTGGTTTGTTTCAAGTGGAAAGTAAGTTTGCTGTTTTTTAAGGGTCTCAAAGGAATATATTCGGAGATAAGTGATTTGTCTAATTCCTCGGTGAACGTAAACATTTTTTTTCTGGAATATTGTATCCGTCCATCAATCGGGGTTCGGGTGCTGTTTTATTTGTCACTTACATCTAGATAAACGAGGCAATCAATTAACTCCCAAGTGACTGGCTACGTCGGCGGAATTTTCGATGAAATTTTAAGTGAAATCTCGGGTGGCAAATGTCCGCAGAATTCGCTGATGCGGGTAGGATTATTTGTAACTGTCAGCTCCAAATTTGAGCTGTGAAAGAACCGTTCTCGATGGTGGAACGGCGGGATATGGGTGCCTCTTGAAAGCATTTGCCTGTTTCTGATAACAACATTTCTTCGATCCTAATTGCATGTCCTGGCGCAATGCTGGCAAGAAGAAGACAGGAAAAAAAGTTTGCCTCAGCAATGTACTTCTGTCAAAAATCATGGAGACAAAGAATTCGTTGGATGTTTTTTTTTTTTAAACTATTTTTACCGCATTATGTTTTGGGTGTATGTTGCTGCAATCCTTACAACCGCATTCTGTAGCATAGCAAATAAGCCTATGATTCTGTTGTGTTGCGAGTATTTAAAATTCAATTTGGATGAAAGATTGTCAAGAAAACGAGGACGAAGGAGGAAAGTTTTCGAGGATCCTGGATATGTGGTTCTTGAGAATTAAGAATTGATTAAGACGAAATCCATGTGAAAGGGGTAGACTGGTAGAGGATGTTTTATATATTTTAATGACTAAAAGTTGATTTATTATAAATTGATGAAAAAATTGTTATTTCTTTTTATATGTTACAATTTTTGTATTGTATGCATTTTGAACAATATTTTTTCTAATAATTGTTCGTTTTTATTTACAGCTAAAAAACAAAATGGTGCTGCACTTCGAACAAATAGTTTAGGCTCCGGCACAAGGACTCCGCCGCTCGAGAGAAAAAGCAAATTTAGTGCATTAGGACGTTTCTTCAAACCGTGGAAATGGAGACGGAAAAAGAAAAGTGAAAAATTTGAGGCTACATCAAAATGTAAGTACACCTTTTTTTTTGTATATAATATTCATGCACACATTTTTCTCCGAAATTTTACATTTTAAATATTAAAAAAGCAAGAAACCTGATTTGAATTCATGAATTTTAAATATTTCCATTATGAACGGACTTAAATGTTTCGTTTTTAATATAGTCCCAAATGAAATTTATAAAAATGCGATGTCCTAGAATCGTTTAGCACACGTTCTTTCTTCACCGGTATTTTTCTTTGCAGAATACATAATCTTTATGAAATGAACTGAAAATAAGCCATTTAAAAAGAAGTCCCAAATACATCATTCGCAAACCCGTTGTAGTTCACGAGTTCGTTTTGTTAGGAAAAGCTGAAAACCTCTTCTTATCTCTTTAGATCACACGAGCTTTTGAATCCTTTCAAGGTTCCTTGTGTACATATTTTGTTCTAAAGTAGGGATCTCTGAAAAGTGTACACGTGGTTCTGAAACCTAGAATCGTGCCGCTAATTCGTTTCTAATTTGAATGGAAATTTGTGCTCCTGTTTCGCTGCAGCGTCGGATACTTGAACACGTCTAGTTCTGGAATATGATACAAAGCCTTATCTGAAACTGTGTCTACCTTTCCTTCATTTGCATTAAGTAATTAATTTATTTGGTTGCCATTCGAGGCTGAATCGAAGTCCTTCCAGACTCTCTAATTTATCATAATTTACATTCATAAGCGATTCAAATTTTTCAGGACTGTGGAGCCCTGGACCTCATTTGGGCTCTATCCTTTGCCGTCACTAATTAACTTTTACGTTGGTATAACATAAAAGGGTTCTCCATTTAGGGACATCCCCCATTTGTTGTAAATGTCAGGTCCTAAATTGCGCACGTAAAGCAAACAGATACTCTCTATACTGCCCCTCAATTCGCCTAACTTCTTTATGGATCCTTTCGAGGGTGACATTCACGGTTTTTACGGCTTTTTAATTTTACAAACAGACTGAAATTTCCATAAATGTCATTTTTAAAGCAGTTAATTTTTTCATAATTGTGAGGGAGGATCGCATCAATTTCCTGAGAGTTTCTTAAGTAGAGAAGTCAAATGTTTAGAATTCTGTGCAGTCGTCGTCTTCCGATTAGTTATGAAGAATTAATTAGTAATCTATTCACGGTGTTTATTTTCTTGTTACAGCCCTAGAAAGGAAGATATCTGTGCGTGCCAATAGAGAAGAACTCGTCCAGAAGGGAATACTCCTACCGGAGAGCCCCATTGGGACCATACCTGAGCCGGGTAAGTTATTCACTTGTTATCAATTAATGCCTTTCTCAGACGCATATTTTCTTGCAATTGGCTATTTTGTCTGGCATTTGTTCAACGTTTCCACTGTGTTTTCATTGCAGACGGATCGTTGTGGTAAATAACAAATGAGATTTCTTATGTTAATATTCATCACGTATGAACAAATTAAATATTTTACATGTGCAGACATGTGCTATTATAACGAGTCGTAAACAATGCATTTGTTGGACGCCTTTTCGGTGGTAATGGACCGCGGAGTCCTTATTTATTTAGGAACATGCATAAGGCTTTTATTTTTCTACAATATTACGTAAAAAAAAAATTATTAAATTTCAAGACACAGTCATTACCAAAATCTATTGAAATTAAACACATTCTCAAGAGTTATGAACTGATATAATTTTATAACTGTCCCGTGTATTCGAGAGTTTATAAAATTAAGCTCTGTTTCAAAAGTTTCAAATGGAAAGCGTTTTGTTTACAAAAAGCTTACGGCGAATTAATCCGGTACATAAACCTTTGCGTTTTCGCTTCAATTTCGCCTAGGGATGGGAAAAACCTACCGGTTTAAACCGAAAACCGGTGTTTTGGTTCGGTCAACCGGTGTTTTTTCGGTGATGTTTTTGGTTCGGTTTTCACCGGTGATTTTTTTTAAATGCAATAACCGGATAAAAAAAACCGGCAAAATAAGTTTTGTAAACAGAAAGAAAACATGGTAATTTTTACACCTTTCGCTGACATTTTGCTTTTTAGAAAAAAAAAACCTAAATTGTAATTGAATTATTGATTGAAATGGTTTTGAATTTTAAAACTCTGCCCCAACGGCCTGCAGACATACACGTGAGGGAAGCAATCAGCAAATTTAAAGGTTTTGATCTTTAAAGCTTTAACCCCAGTTTGTTATTAAAAAATTAAACAATAATCAATATTGAATATACATACATACTATTATAATTTTTTTGTAACTTAGGCGTTCCGCGCTTGGCTTAAAATTATCAATAATTAAAAAACTTTGGTTTTATTATAAGCGCTGCATTATTTTACTAGCGATCCCTGCAAATGTTTAACTGTTTTGGCTTTTGAATGCACATTTTGCTAGTTGCCTTTTGATTTATAGTTGCCGTTGCATCTGAAGGAAATAGATATTTTTTTATAGTTTGTGTTTGATTTCTGTTTTGAGTTTATCTTCAGGCTACAGCCGCTCAGCACCAGCTCCATATTTGCTATGCACTATGCAGCAGTAGCGAGCTTTTGGTGTTTAAAAAATAAAAGTTTTTAAAAAACACCGAAAACCGGTTATTTGAAAAACCGGTGATTTAGAACGGTTTAAACCGCCCGGTTAAACCGCAGGTGAAAAACACCGAAATAACCGAACACCGGTTATTTTGGCAACAACCGCCATCCCTAATTTCGCCTGAACTGAAGCGGATACGGAATACATAAAATAATGGGAGCTTTTGGAAGAAATAGTGGGAGCTTGTAAAAAGCTTATAAGTAAAGAATTGTTGAAATTTTAAAAGGTTATCATGTCTTTTTTGTGAAATTTATTACAATCTCCGAATATTTTATATAATGTAATTTTTAATGTTGTGGTTTTCTTCCAATTGCAGGCGAAGAATCGCATTATAATTTATCAGCTGCCAATGGCGGAAATCAATTGTCTGCCGTCCACAATAACTCGACGTCGAGCACAACAACAGGTACTGGAACAGTACTGACGACTAGTGTGCCTTCGTCGCATTCTGTGCAACAAATATGTTCGACAGGCCAGTCCATCACCAACAATGGCAACAGTGGTTGTGGTGGGGGTGGTGGCGGTCACCACGGCAATTCGAATTCCGGTGTTGGACCGAACCAAGGACATTCGACCATTACTGGTAGCTTGTCCGTTCCACACTCCCAATCCGCACATCAATTGGGTCAGACGGCTCCGCTGACACCGCTGGCACAGCACCATCAGGCGTTGGCTCAACAGCTGCAGCAGCACTTCGCCAGCAACAACATCGGTAAGTACCCCGTGCGGATCATAGTCCTTTCGGGTATTTTTCTTATTTCCATTCAACACACCCTCAGGCCATAGTTGCGAAATCGAAACACCTTTGCCGCCGCGCCGTAATCACTTCTTGTTCTCGTACATCTTTGGGGTGGGGGTGGTGGTAGGATTTAATTGATTTACGATGCCAGACGATGGCAAAGTCCTTAGCTTTGGTCCCTCATCCGTGGAGGTGTTTCGGTCGTCCTGGAAGCCCAGTCTAATTAGACAAGGTTTGCACAGTCCTTAGGCTGTGGATCAAACTGGATATTGGGGTGAACTTAACCTACCTCCCCAACCCCACAGGCCACAATTCCCTGGGTGCTTCGTTAGGCAATTTATCGATTTATTGGGAACCATTTATCGGCAGTCACTCACTAGCATCTGCGGTTATCTGTCCCAAACTGCCATGATAGTGACTGATGCGGATTCCCACCCAATTAGTGGGTCATTGTTTGTGGCGTTCGGGTATTTGTGGGTCTTTGTGCCAGGACCCTTGGCACTTGGGCCTGGTTGTCTATTTTGTTTGGGCATCCTGATTTAGTTTACTCATTACGATCCTTTACGGACGATAATGCAGGAGTCGATACTAAGTAGATTTCTTCTATTGGTGAAATGGCAATCAATTCACGGGGGAAATTGGGTCCTGTTTGGAAAGGGAATTGAGTTACTGCTCCCTTTGAACGGAAATTGATCAATTGCTCGACGGAAATACAAGATGGAGCTTTTATCTCTCGTAGGTTAATTGGGAACGGGTCTTAATTAGCATTCTTACAGTTCTCGAATTTTTCAAATAACGACATTTTAGTGAAGGACGCAAATTGCACAAAATACATATGATGAGTGTTTCAACCAACATTCCTTTTGATAATCTAGTAAGCCGCAATTATCCATTATCAAGATAAAATAATAATCATCTTTACACGCGCTTTAACAAGCATCAGGCATTGTAATGCCGTCCCTTACTGCCGCGGACTGGCTGCTTTTGATGTGCTTGAATTAGTAATTACAGCTTAATGTCGCCCATACCTAATCCCGATGACGAAAGCGCAACACTATCCCCTTGCTGACCGCATGAGAAACATTTACAGCTGCAAAAAAAGAGAAAAATATAAAGCGGCGCCACTCGCAACTCAGTACAAAATAAAATCAATACGGACAGGGTAAATTTTCCGATTAAGTCTAGTGGATACGAGGTGGGGACAGAAGGACGGTAGACTAAATTATTTCTTTTTTTGGAGGATTGAAAAATCAAAGAAGTTTTGCAAATTAGACATTAAGTGACAATTAACTTCTCTTTCACGGTTTTACTAATAATATTCTTCAACTAATCTGAAATTCTAAGTCGATAATAAGAATCCTTTTGCTTCGATTATTTTTCAACAAATTTTCTGCAATTACCCAAATATGTTGAGAGTGAGGAGTATCCGCTAAGTTGTTATTCCCTCCTACGAACATCACTGTGGAGTTGTGGTGGATAATGCTTCGAATGTTTACAAAGCTGTAAATATCAAGGAAAACTACTTTTGTTTTCATAGGGGAACACATACACATTAGAAATTGTTTCAATGTCAGCAACTCTTTGAATGTATCAGACATGAATAAGGTCCTAATGATTCTTAACCCTAATCTGAATGAAACTCATTGGTTCAACCGTACACTTGTCGCAGAATAATAAAGTGAAGGATGTGTGGGTGGGTTACACTATTTTATTACAGTTCTTTGATTTTGAAGTAGGCAAACGAATTTGATAGTATCTATGAGTATCAAAAGGAATTGTTGTTTGTGACCCAAAGTGGAAAACAATTCGTACTTGAAAACAATGTTTATAAACTTTTGAGGCGTATAACAACAGAGGGTTGGGAATCTACTTGGAAGGGCGAAATGAAAACAATTTCATATTCTACATTTAACGTGACTAAATTAATACACAGAAGTGTTATTCAGATTAATTTTTAATTGCCTGGACATACGAGAGCACTTAATCGAGTTAATGACGTCAAAATGTTGTAGCCCTGATGTGACTCGATTAGATTCGAATACTCGATACAACTACTACCAGCGCCGTACTGGCTACTTAGTAGTGAATTATTGTACTAAAAACTTTACGCTAAATGTCAACAGATATGTCAACAACTAATTCAGTTCGGTGGGAGACAGCAAACCGGACTAGATTATGTGATGCAATTAACTCGATTAAGTGCTCTCGTCTATCCGGGATATAAGAATGTTTCCTCGACTCAACATACTTGTAAATAATCAAGGTTGACATTTATATTAAGAAGAACTTTCCATTCTTGTGATATTTTTGTTGAGGACATTATATCCGAAGCAATTAAGTTACAATTCCGATGCTATTTGTTAAAACAGTCCCTCACACAAAACCACAATAATTTTCCATTCATATTGAGGTGTAAGCAATTTTCCGCTGTCACCCCCGTAGATAAAGCGACGGAAATGTCATGTTGTTTGACTACTCGATGAAATCATGAAAGACGTAAGTTTTCAAACATGGTGAAGTCAATCAATACTCGTCTGGAAGTGAAGATGTCTCCATAATGAAACCACTTCATAGCTCATTGGCTGTGGGACTACTGCAAAATGCTAAGGAAAACATCAGTCTTTTATCTCGCGTTTGTATTGCCACCGCCAAAAATTATGCCGATCAATCAATCGTTTGCCCTGTTGGCGGAATTCCCTTGTTTCAGATTCGGTATTATTATTCGTGAAGAATGTGTATGAGTTTGCTTTTCATCCCCTTAAGAGTTATGCAAACACTCCAGATTCCAGCATCCATTCAACATTTGGATATAGGCGCATAGACTATACACATACACACACACACATGTGCTTACAGGATTTCAAACGACCAATCTTTTTTCCTCGATCCTGTTTTCCATATGAATTTTGACGATGAAGCTTAATTGGAATTAGGACAAGCCAAATATTTCGCTGTCTTTGTCCCCTGGGAGATTTTCTGTTTATACCCTTTTTGGCTCTCGACTTGACTTTCGGTGGCACATCATAAAAAAAGTTTCAAATCCACCATCATGGCCAAACACCATCGAAACAGTTCGAACGTATCCGATTGGATGATACTCGACATACGAGTATATCTGTTTGTCTGATATGTTTTCCGTGGAATTTGTTGGCTTAGGAGAAAATTTCAATTCAAATTTTCGTTTTTTTTTTCGCTCATGTCCTTTAAAATTCACATATCTCATAATGATATTTTCCTAACGGATTTCCGGCTGAATTATTATCAGATTCGACTACATCAATATTGTGTTGTTGTTTGCCGAGGATTTAATATGTATTTGCAAACATTGAAAAAGTAAATTTGAAAATTTGTCAATAAAATGATATTCAGAATTTTTGTGCAAATTCTACTTAAAAAAAAATGAATCCTGAAATTTTAAATTACGTATATGAATCATTAACGAAGCCGGCGCTGCTGTGAGGGAATTTAATCATTAAATGTGATTTTGAAATAAATTTCGGTTATTAATTGAACAACTGAATTAAGGGTAGCGATACTTCACTCATCTGACATTTCTAAAACTGTTCAAACTACGTAGAAGATTAATTACCGCGCAGAGCTCCTCCATCAATCAGGACATCACTAAACTTAACAACATGTAATCAAATCATGTAAATTTTTCCTCGAGCAGTAAATCTCCTCAACAAGTTCAACGCTCGTGGAAGTATTTTGAAACATCTCAAAATTTGTAATCAATTGCTCAGCTGCAGAGTGCGGGGGAGCGGAGGTAAATAATTTCATTTCAGGCAAACCGAGGCATCTCAAGCATCCGGGGAATTTGTCTCGTAGGTCACGAAATTATCATACCTACGTCGTTTCGGCCACCTGTCGTCCAAGCAACCATAATCCCTCATAACCTGGCATCCCTTATAAGTTTTCCATAAAACGCATGCTCGCTTTTCGCACAGTTTTGCAAAGCTTTGTCTGCCCAGAATCACCCACAGCCACCCACCACCCTTTAAGCTTCAGCTTTAAGCGTTCAACTGTCAACCAGGCCAAACTGTCTTCTAGTACGGCAATTTCTGTTCGAAGGGTTTTTCACATTTCCATTAATTCATTGTAAGTCTCTGTGTTTCTCTTCGGGCCCTTCACCCCGTCTCCATAGTTGCAGCGGCTCTTCCTGGCGAACAGGGTGGTTTGCTTTAGCCCACTTCACCCACTGGGCGAACGCTCAACGTCCGAGCTTTTTTTGCTTATGGAATGGTCGAACGGCCGGAGCTTTCACACCGCAAAAAATCAAAAATAACAGGGTGCGGGTCGCCGGGAGAGGACGCCTTCAGTGGAAAACGTGGAACTATACCGATGAGGACTTTGGGGCGCACAAACCTCGTGCTCTCTTTTGAGCGTGTCCATAGTGAGTCTTGGCGACTACCAGCGAATAGTTGACAAAGCAAAGTAGCCGGGCGAAGTAACGGATATTTTCTGATCCAATTGCGGTGCGAAGAAAGCGATGAAAGGGTGTAAAACATTAAAAAAGCGAAAACGATGTTCTGCTCGTAGACGATAACCAAGTGCATACCAAAG
Organism: Leptogaster cylindrica; assembly: GCA_963082835.1. Lineage (NCBI taxonomy): Eukaryota > Metazoa > Arthropoda > Insecta > Diptera > Asilidae > Leptogaster > Leptogaster cylindrica. The sequence goes on from OY720109.1 coordinate 6,122,642, forward strand.
AAAACCGTAATTATCTACGCGACAACGTAATACAAATACTCATCAGTGTTTTGTGTGTTTGTCGTGCTTAAAAAAATAACAAAAATAAACAATTCATCATATTTACCCGTTCCAGACACTGCAGGGTGTTCGCGTTCTTTTTCAACAATATGAAAATGTGAAAATTTTTCGTTTGTTTTTCTAGTCCCTCATTATTTTCCACCCTTCCTCTTTGCTTAGCCAGAAAGTGTGGTGTTGTCTCGAAAAATTGTAGCTTATTTTCCTGCTTCCCCACTTTCTCCAATTCTGCACTCATTTCATCAGTTCGTTCTAGTTGGATGAAATTCTCCTGCATTAAATCTAGTACGCTCCTGAGTATCCTGAATTCGGTTTGAAGTCAACATTTTTGAATTTTTGCGAGTGCAAACGAATGAGAGGTCGTAAACCTCTTTCGATTTTAAAAAAAAAATCCCATTTTTTGAACATAGAATTCGAAATCTAACTCGTGATCTATTGCTTGCATTTATTGATTGTAAAGTGTACTTTTTGTGCAATGATTCATTGAAGTGTATATCTGGTTTTAAAAATTTTTTTTGGATTTTGTGCCATTTTGTTCGTGGAAAAACCAGAGAAAAGCTCTGAGAAGAACGCAACGCCGGCAGCTAAAAGATTGCATATGGTTGTCCTGTGAAATGGTGAAAAATTCTGCAAATATTCTAAAGAATGGAAGAAAGTGATTGAGATGTGCAACAAATTACTCTGTGATAGTAAATTGTGTTCGTCTACCTGTAATGAACAACGTGATGAACAAGAACAACAAATCGCTTATACATTCATCTGAATCTTGATTCCAGACTTATTTTGGGATCTCCTGAGACAAATGAGTATTATTAATTAATATTCCCAAAACGTTTATCTTTTTTAATTGATTATAATTTTTGTATTTTCTCAAACTTAAACATGAAAATTGCATTGTTGCGGTTGACATTTGTTTGTAAAAACAGATTAGAATTTTTCGTTTGTTTAGTAAAAACGTTCCCGAGAAATTAATAGGTTCAACATGTCCGAAAAGTTTCGAAAACATTTTGCCTCTGGTTGCTTTTACGGAGTGTTGTTGAATCCTGTAATACCCTTTCAAATTGACCAAGGATAAACGAAATAAGGGCGAAGGATTTGGGGACTTAGATATTATGAGCATCAAAATATATTTAATCCAATTTTAAAGAGTTTGTAAACTGTATTTATTTTTAGGAGGTATTGAAAACAAAACTTCCAATAATGAATATAGAATATGAATCATATGAATACAGATGAATTCCTCAATAATTTTCCATTCTTAAAATAACAACAGATTTTATAGATACTTATAAAAGTTTTTGTATGGCGAACATTGCTCCCGGAACTGCACTATTTCCGTATCCATTTAGGAGAAAAAAAAATACATCAAAAAATCGATTCTACTCGCAGAAGTTTCCACTTGGAAAAACCTTGCAATCAACACCTATGAATCCTTTTCCATCATCGCTTGTGTATCGATGAGTTTCCAATTATTTCTTAACGTGTTGGCAAACTCGATCGGATTCAAATACTTTGGCACATCTACATCTACCTGAGAACGTTTTATGCACGTTAAGGGTAGGTACTTAAACGGTGTAGGTTCTTTAAAATTAATGATTCTTGAAACTGACAATTCACTCGTCCTTCAATGCAATTTGTTGCTGTGGGTAAAATCCGCTGTTAAAACTTCTTAGTTGGTGTCACCGTCCTTTGTCACTATTCAACACCACAAAATTTGGCACATGGCCAGTGTCTTCTGCTTTTTTGTTTTCGAAGCTTAGAAAATGTTCGGTCATTCTCGACTATATAACGTACCTATATATAATGGAAATATAATATACTCTGTTTACCTTCACTCACCACGTGTCCTGTGATCCTGATGGATCATCAAGGAAATGTCACACTTGAAAAGTTAATGATGATTAACCATAATATATGTCAGCGAAAAATTAATTCGTGTTAAATATATTATTAAAATTAATTGTTGCCACGACGATTTCATTAATTGGGAGCAAAATGAAATTTCATCATAAATGTCAATATTTGGCCTAAATCTCGAGTCAGCATATATGCCGGGTGAGAGTTGCGCTAGTTTCGTTAATAACTCCGACATGAAATTTTTATTTTGCATGATACATCGTTCCAGGACATCCCGAACGGCTTCCATACAGCATCCTTCATGCAACAGACTCCCTGCTTTGCAACTTATTTAATATTTTTTCTGCTGATGATGTTCAGAGAGATGAAGCAAATCTCCTCCAATCCCTAAATATAGATTTTTTTTTTGCTTTTTAAATTGTGTCGACATCAAAATTGCAGAACTAAAAACAGCAATAACAACAATTGCCGCACGGGCATCCGGCGAATTGTTTTTTATTGCGGGGTGACAACATTCAATTATAATAGAAATTATTATATGTTTACCCTGTTTACCCTCAACGTAGAAGAGGTTTCTAAGTGGTCAGCAGTTGGCCCAACTTATTTGTGGCGAACAGTAAAGGGGTGTCGTTAAGTTTTACGGGCCTGAAACTACCCAGTTACGTTTGTTGTTAGATACTCCCAAGTCCCAAGGATTGTGTATCAACATCGTAAACAATGAAATTTAAGACGGATATGTCCCAAGTATTACAGAAATATTGTTTTATACTCTGGACATACGAGAGCACTTAATCGAGTTAATGACGTCACATAATCTAGTCAGTTTTGTCGTCTGCCACCGAACTGAATTAGTTGCTGACATATCTGTTGACATTCGGCATAAAGTGAACATAAAATAGATTCGCGATAGGCGATCAGTTTATTTTCTCGCAAGCAAGTAAAAAAAGAAAATGTGGTTATACCTACTTAAGTTATTTTGCATTAAATTTGTTGTAAAGAAGTTAAAGGTATTTTGTCCAAAAACATGAAAAACAACAAAATTACATTTCACAGGTGATTACATTTTAGTAACTATTCACTACTATACGTAGCCAGTATTGCGCTGACAGCACTATATCGAGTATAATCGAGTTGTAGCAAGTGGATTTGTAAGTCGAGTTCGGTATAGGAAATTTATATCGCCTAGGTCATTTTGCCGTCATTAATTCCATTAAGTGCCGTCGTCTGTCCGGGGTATTAGAATTAGAACAACGTAATGTAATTAATTAATTTTATTGTCTGTCAGATAAAGCAATTTAATTTCACATTTCTCAAGGTTAAAATGTACGAAATAAAATCCGTGTCGTAAATACACCAAATACATAAATATAAACTACGAGATTTTCTGCACGTATTTCTTTGTTCCTTGGGGAACTAATTCTGGATTACAGTTGGTATTTTAAGGACAACAAATGCTCTGAATGGTTGCAATAATCACGTGTGTTTCTCATTACAAAAAATGATACAGATTGAATAGTAGATCCAAAGTATCATCGCTCATGTGTCTTTGGGGACTAAAGGAATTCCACAGTTTTCCAAATGAGAACATATTGCACATTTGGAAATGGACATTAGTACATCAGGCTAATCAAAATTTGCAGATTTTTAAGCAAATTGTTTGTTTCTATTTCATTTGGATATTCATTAAGTTCTGTTGGGAGCTAATTTTTACCGATGATTTTCTATATATAATCGATTCCTTCTCAACACAACTCCTTTTAGTATGTCTCTCTACTTTCTGGAACAGTGTTCCTTTGCTTTATTATATTAATCACAATTCATAGTAAAACTTTTCTACTTATTTGCGACTTACTCAAATTAATAAATTCGAAAAAATGAACTACATTCAAATTACATAAATCAGAAACGAATGTTTATATTTGTTTGTGTGTCTGTAAAATGTTTGGGAACAATTTCAGCTTCTTACGCAAGAAAATAATTTTATAAATAACCACAACTGGTCAATAAATTCCAGTGAATTTGAATTGTCATAAATTCTTCCATAACTAGTGGTGGAACCCCATGAAACAACATCGTTCTCACCTTCCGGCCGGAAGGCACTATATATTCCCAAAGCTCCACGCTATTGGCGTCTTCCTAGCCAAAAATAAACAAATTTCCAAGTAAATATCCATAGAGCAAAGTAAATAAATTGTGAGCCAAAATGCAACTGGGTGCCCGGGCCGAAACTGTAGCCATCTAAAACCGCGTTCTTTTGCGGATTAGCGGTAAATTGGCGTTAGAATTTTACAGAAAAAAAACTAACTCTCTGCAAACAGCGAGAGTGATGAACCCCTAATTGAGAACACTCGTGTTTGGAAAAGTTTATTCAAGGATATAATTCAATTTACTTGGATCCTCTCTAGGTAGCCTTGAGGCGTCATGTCTAGTGTCTTGTTAGTGAGGATTAAGTATAAAATCTTAAGCGAATAATTGAAAATCCTCGCATGATATAGAAACTCTTTTCAGAGCCACTTTCCGCACAGTTTAAAAATACACCGAACACCCGTTTGTGATTTGGTCTCTCCGCTCCATGTGAACACCTCCGCTAATCCAGCTCCACCAAGTCATGCGGCACTTGCTTCCAACTTCGGTCTTTATTGAAATTGATTGAACTTAATTGATCAATTTGGTTAATGAGAGTCGAGATGGCGGCCGCCGGCAACTCGGAGCGAAGATGGCATCAGATTCGCGATCTCTGTGTGTATAAAATATTACTTCGTTCATGATATCGCTTTGTTTTTAAATTGCGATCCAACAGACCGCGAAGAGGCGGCTTATGAATGAAATTCTATTTTCGTGGAGGTACCCCACGCGCATGGATCAATACAAACGAAAACATTAAACAACAATGTGTATGGCCTTCTGCGGCTACGTTGGCTCTTCCGTTTGCCATTTTTTTTTCTTCCGTTGATCTCCAATTTTGTCTTAATGAACTACTCATAGAAGAAATTCCAATCGATACAGGCCATTTGCTAAAATAATATGCATGCCCGAAACTTCTTCCGACATTACTTTTCAGCGCGACCACTCGGAACTGACCCAGTAATGGAATCGGGGGCTCCCCGAAGTTGGCGTACTTGCATTAGAATTGAAAACTAGGTTAGGTGAATTTGGATTGCTCATAATATATCAGCTCTGGTTGGGTGTGTTGTCTGGCTAAATGCTTAATAAACAAAGCGGACAATGCAGAAACGTCAATACTTCCAGGGGAATCCCATTCACATGAAAGTTTGACATCTTGAAGGAACACCAAATCAGAACATTACAAAACGTTTGCTGAACGCAATTACGGCAAGTGTATGTAAATCTTCCTGTTCGGATTATTGGATAGTACCACGCTATTATTGTTTGTTTATCTTTACCTTTGCACGAAAAGGCTCTCAAGGCTATCAGCAAAAACAGTCGGAAATTTAAATTGCAAATTAGCAATATGTAGGAGACCTTCAATGAGTGAATTCCAATTTTATGTTTTCAAGGCTATGCGAGAAATTCAAAGGTAGCATCCGAAATGTATTTTTTGAAGGAGGATTTATCTTTGAATTTTTAAAATATCCTGTTTTTTCCGTACACGAAAAAAAAAAAAACATTTCAATGCATTCAAAGTGATTAAAGTTTATGAGGGAATAAATTTGAATATTCCTTCGTTTGAAATATGCTTTGAACTAAATGAACTTTTGGTATATTTTTTGTGGATGCTTTAGGGATCAAAATTCATCAACAAACAATCAATCACATCTCAATTTCTAAAGAGTATTTGAAAATCAATCAATTTAAATTACATTAGGGAAACAACAGCGTCGACAAAAAATTGTTCAAAGTAAACAAAACAAAATTTCAAAGTCCCCAAAATGTGTACTGACAGTAACACATGTTGTAATTTCTGAAGTCGGCAACTTGGGGTGGGGAAAATGGTTAATCGATTAGCATTAAACAGCAAGAGATAAAATATGATTCCTTTTTCCATCCAGGATATTATGCGATACCATTATACGATAATCTTAGAAAAATAATTAAGTTTTTAATTACTTTTTGAATTTCATTTTATTTTTGTTGTAACAAAATTGTTTAAATGACGAGGAGAAATTGAACGTGAATTTGGATGAACAAAAAATGACAGATTTTCTCGAAAGCTTGGAAAAGCTACGAAGGATCATGCGCGTAGTTTTGTTGTGATGTTGTAGTCGCATAGTAACGTACAATTTTTGCCCTTCCCCAGGTTCGAACAAGTAATTCTAGTACAATTTTAAAATATATCAAACCCTCTGCTGCATTTTCCCTTGAAACTCTAATAGGTTTAAGTTGATCATTAAGCAGAAGCTCTTTTGCACTTTGAACATACGAACATAGAACCAAGGATGTCTGGAAACCATGTGTGTAGAAAAAGTTAAAAGGATAAACAAAATAAATTCACGCTTTGCGGATTTTCGTGGTTGACCATCATCCATCTTCATAATGTTTGCGACAGAATTTTTACACGAACCTACTTTTTAATATAAGTTTATCCTAGAATTGCAACAAATTACTCGCTACACTCACTGCACCAGGAAGTAATTAAGTAATAATAGAGCAAAAAATTATAATAGTCTTTAAATCCTCACGGGGGCTGCGTCCCTTTTTATAAAAATAATTTACTCTCATTAACATTGTTTGAAAGTCGAGCACAAACGACAATTTACAGCACGCTAAAGACGCGAAACTCTTGTTCCAAAGTTGGGCAAACATTGAAGGCGTGTGACGAGAACGGAAGTTGCTCTTCCTTGGTCGAATCAGGTCGAGTGCAGTCGGCTTTGTTTATTATTTATTTGAGGTGTTTTCTAGTTTGTAGATATGTTGGTTTTCATTTTAAAAAATATAACCCATAAACTATTTAAATGACTTGAAACTTAGTTATAATTTTGAGATTACGGCATCGTGTGAACTTCTTCAATGGCTTTTAATTACACACTTCTATTGTGACGTTTAGAAAATAGAAATGAATGAAGTTTGTGCACATTTGTCATAATTAAAAGTTAACGAACAATATTCACAACGTTTGTCGTTAAATGTCAAACAAAATGAGTCAACATTTTAGAACAATAGCACAGAAAAATTGTTTTTTTGTGAATTTAAATGAATGCTAAAAGGAAGAAACTGTAAAACAAAAATAATGCTGTTTTCGTCATAGTTCAAGGATTCCACGTTGTTATTTATTACTTGACTTTTATGGCAAATTTAATTTAAATGTACCTAACTTAAATATTGTTGGAACAAAAGTAAAAATTTGTTCTGTACACAAAAATTGTATGTTTAAATTTACAACATGGATGTAAAGTGAATTTTAAAAAACTTGATCCCGTGAGGGCGATAAAATAACCATTTGAGGAGGAAGCTGTATTACGATCCTCCACGCCTGCCAATCCTCCCCGGTGAAACCTGTCCTACCATTAATAATTCCCATCCCGAGCAGCAGTAAAATTTCAGTTCAATAAATCAAGCAAATTGCCATTGATACATGACCCACGATAAAATTAGAGCGGTTATGTGTATTCGATGCACTTGCAATGTCCGAAATGCAGCAATCTGGCTAATATTTTTCACTCAAACAAACCGAGTTGTTTAGTGCAAAAATTTTGATGTAATCGAAAAATTTCATTTGTTTTTGTTTAAAAAAAAAAAATAAACTCGCTAAAATACCATGTTAACGGTTGAACTTTGAGTTTTATTTTTTCAAATTGAAATGATGCAACAACGGTTCTGAGGGTCCTTCAACAGTTGTGCAATTAAGATTCGATAGAAATACGTAACTTGGATCTGAAGCCTATTTAAACGGGGATTCCCGGGCGGTCTGAATTCAGGAAGTGGTTGAACATGGTAGCCATTGATACATAAGGTCAGCAGGACGTCTATTCGCATCTTGCACTCGAAACCACATATGTCCCTATAAAAGAGTTTTGTAGATTTGAATGTACGTGGTGGGAATAACCGAATCCTTTAAATAAAAGCGTAGATAATGTAAAACAAAGTGAGCCACTATATCCTTTAACGAGCGCATATTGCACTTCACCGCAGGGAATGAAAAAGAAAAGGAAACTTCACACACAGGAGAAAACTCAATGTTGACCTACTTTTTATGGACTCCGTTTTTTAATTTTTTTTTCTTCTTTCGTTTTATTTGTTTTCTCAGTTTTCATTTCGCTGCTGGTGGAAATAAGTTCGACGGAGTCCATTTGATAGTTTCCAGAACAAGTCAGGATTGCCGACCGTCCGCTTATTGCAATGGCATCTGTTTGAAAGTCCTTCTACTCTTTGTTCTTTAAATTGTAATCAAGTAATTTACAGCTCTGATTGTGAGAGTAGTTTTCCTTTATGTGCTTACTTTTTGTCGCACATTTTATTTTCCCATTAACGCTCCAAAGTATTCTTTTATAGTTGACTTTTGGAATAGTTTTGTTTGTGTTTCACCCATATAACGATTTAAATTGGTATAAGGTTTCAAATTGTATGGAAAATTGTAGTTTTTATTACAATGTGTGATAACAGGACTTTGTTTTACAATATCAAAATGTTGTTAACGTTGATTTATGGAGTAATTATTTTCCGCATTAATTTCCGCATACTGTTATGAAAATCAAATCAATATACTATCACGCCACCCAGGACATCCTTACGAATTCCCACCAGGAGATGTTATATTTGCCATTGCAATAAACGAGACTTGAAACTGGTAATGATGGTCATTTTAAGCATTGCCGTTCTGAAGTAATAACAGCGGGGGGGATATTTAACCAGCGGAAAATCCTTCTATTAATATCCAGTGCGCATTTAATGAGCAGGAGATATAAAGCAACCATATTGTATGCAGTAACGATTATTTACCACAAATATCAATATATTGTTTTATTGTAGACGATAAAAATAAGTTTAACAAAAAGCTCAGGCAATTTTGGGTCACGCACATCGACCATTATGTCCTGGCAAAAATATTATAGCATCGTGTGACTTGAGTATATGTTTAAAGCACATTTACAATAATTATATTTAATGCAAACGTTAAAAACGTGTCTGTGACTGATTTAATTTTTCTCCCAGACATCATAACAATAATGATTTTATATAAAAAAGAAGAAGACAAGGAAAATATGCTTCTGGAAGTACTTCTCCCCGACAAAAGGACTCCTCTGAAAATGTTTGTTTTTCTGTTGAAAAGAAGAGAAGAAAAACATCGATTCAAGATGCAAGAATCCTGGAGCGTTGAACTTTCTCAACCGATTTGAGGGAAATATAATTATTGTGTTTTCATGTGTAAATCTAAATACACAAGAACTGAAATATGGCAGGATCTGATGGTTATTGTCTGCATCACTTATTTTTATTTAACAAATGGACGATGTAGCTGAAAACGGCTGAAAAAATCCATAAATCTATTTGCATCTGTGTCAGTTTTAAAAATTAATACCAAACAATATAAATATTTTACGTAAAACAATAATAACTTTTCCCGTCTCTTTGCTCCCCACGGAAAAAATGATATTTTCAAAACACATTTCAGTCGTCTTATCTCGCTACAGTATCTATCTAGGTATTCTTGATAAACTCGAGTTTTAATTATGTAATTCCTTTGGAGCGAACTCTCGTCAGAATTTTACTAGCGTCATTTTATGAGCTCTTAACGATAGTAAAAAAAAATAAAAATGATTAATTCTCGAGGGTCACGGAAAATTCATTAGAGACTGAACGGCAATTTGTGGCAATTAATTTTTCTCATCACTCCCTCTACAAAATTTCCCATTTCTTTCTTAAGAGTCCTTTTTGTCATTTCAAGGTAAATCCCCAGTTACTGACTTTCCAAATAATGAACTTCTCCAACTCCAACTGTCCATTCTGTAACAATTAAATATTACAGGTTTGTGTAAGACACTCACCTGGAGAGTACTTTTTTTGTAAATAATTGGAAATTACGTAATCATGATTTTGTATTGAGAAAATGGAAAAGTTGCGATGAAATGTAATCGCAATTGAAGAGTTCTGGAGTGGAAGATTTTCCAACCTCCTCTTCGGATATTGCAGTAATTAAGGGAGTTTGTCATATGGAATCCAACTTTGAAGGATGATGCGTTGAACGACTGACGGGACAGGCAATAATTTTATTTCCGGTCAAGTCAATTTTGGTTTTCACTTTAATAGTTCGGACATACGAGAGCACTTAATCGAGTTAATGACGTCAAAATGACGTTGACCATGTAAAATTCGTATACCGAGCAATTAATTCAGTTCGGTGACAGACGACAAGGACAACTCGATTACGTGCCGTCATTAAGTCGATTAAGTGCTGTCGTCTGCCCAAGGTATTATTCTTTTCTCTTTACAAAAAGTCATTTCGCCATTGAAATTCAAAAGCAACTGTTTTCTCTTATAATTACTATAATATGTATTTGTGTTTGACAAATTAAGTCACCTTTCTCAAGTGTTTTTCTTTCTTTGATTCCTTTTGAATGCAATATAAAATGCTGTCAGATTCCTTTTAATTCAGAGCAATCTTTCAGGACATCTATTTATAATGTAAACAGTAAACTGTTGCTACGAGTATAAAATGAATGTATGCTTACAATGACTACTTAGAAGGAATCAAATCCTTACAGTTCCTTATGTAAGAGATCATAAGCTTCGTGTCCTGAAGGCACGTAAATGTAATGGCAAAGTTGCCGTTTTCGTTGTCTCTCTAGGATATGATCTAATATTATTTATATGCTGGCAGGACTTGTGTCTACCCTTCCATTTCCCTTTTTCAACAGGTTTGTATGAATTTTTCCTGCCTCTGGCCGGTTTAAAAGGACACCTTTTGCAGGTTTTCTTGAAATCATTTGTAATATCTGCTTATTCGGCTACATTGACTTCATTTGGAATTGAGATAAAAGGAGCGCTGCATCCGGTTAATAGAAAAACTTCACTGTCCATGCAAATTCCTCTCAATTACATCTGTCGCCTGTGCTTTTTTTTGTGAACAATTCCGGAAGTTAAGGGCCGGATTAAAATGTCCTTCGCACATAGGACACCCAAGAACTTCCACTTTTAACCTTTGTAGAAGACGAAAACACATTTCAGAATTCGTTGTCATTTGCGTTTTCTGTTCTGAATGCACTGAATGCATTCCCATGCGAGAATAGATGTCTGCAGTTATATGCATATGTCGAAAAAAATTGCCATGGGGGTTGTGCGCGCACATCCAGTAAGAACGACTTGCACCCAAACATTCGCACGCTATCCCCTGCCCCTTCTTTTCTTTTTTATAAAAATGTATCAACAGAGCCTCTAGTACTTATCCTCAAGTATTGCACTTTTCTCAAGGAGTCCCGGAATCTGACTATTTTTACACAAATTATCCTTCACCTCCATACAGAGGATTTTATCATAGTAAAGTCTCAGAGTCATCCAAGCTGGTCAGGATTCATCATGCAATTTTCATGTTTAAGTATTTTCCATGTTGACGACATGAAACCTTTTACAGTTGTGGTTGTGTGTATTTTATATTTTCTAGCTTTCAGTAGGTGCTGAAAGAGTGAATGTCATCGATAGAAATACATATGAAAACCGCCTAAAGACGTCGGTAAACGTTTCCTAGTGCCATTGAAAGAATATAATAAATTGACCGTCAATATTGCAAGCGATATACCAACGATCCTTCTTCCATCGATCGTCCTTTGCAATGGCGAGCAACTGAACTATTTTCTCGTCCATCGTGAAATGCGAATCGATAACGGCAAAGGAAAAGAAAACATTGAAATCCTTGTAAGTGTTGTTGTTGGTGTACGACCCGAATGGAAATTGTGTATTTGCGGCAATCAAAATTTCGGCACAATTTGTCGGCTTAACTTCCTATTAATACTGGTGCTATTTGGGCTGTTGTGGAGGATCCATTCACCTTCGATATTATTCTCATCACGATATCATTAGCGGTAGCTTTTACGAAATCTCTATTAACAATACTGTTGTGATATTCTTCGTCCTTTCACACTCTACCTGTCGCTGGGACGACTCATCCATTGCATCAACATTACCTTCATCGTTCGCCGCCAAAGTTCTTCTCGAGTTGCTCTGATGATGGGATACATCATGGGGTGTGCTTGTTTTAAAGGTGAGTACCCAAATGACTTTTGCCATTATTTTAGAATTGAAACTGTTAAGGATAAGGAGAAAACATTGTGCCATATTGTAACGGATTGAGTTTACGATGGATAATGCTGATGGTTTCTAATGATTACGAGCTGGATGTGCTTCGAATTTTGAGAATTTCGATGAAGTTGAACAACGATGGTTTTACCCCGCATTTGTATTCGTTTTTCTTTTTCAAATTTCCCATCTTCGGAAGCGAGAAGAGATGAGTAATTTAATGTTGAATGTGTTGGTAAAGGCAAGCTAAACAATCCTTTCATCGACCATTTTTGCGTGCACACATTCTGAGGTTAAGAAAAATTCCTAAATAGTTTTTACAAACTTGCCAGTCCAGACGCTTCCACCCACCGTCTCCTCCTCTTTCTCACCTCGTATTCCATACCTTACTCTGATGTTTCGGATCAACCGAACACAAGTGTTTCCTTCACCCAAGAACGAACTCATTTTAGGTAAGGAATTCTAAAATTGCAAACGATTCCCAAGAGTTCGGAAATTCTTTCCATTTGTGCAAACTTTTAAGTTCTTAAATGTTTTTGCAATACAAAAAGTTTAATGTGCCATTGTTGAGGTAGAACAGAATAGATTTCCTCCCCTGGGCAAATGTTTAATGTAAGGACAGTTTACAACTGAACTTATTGGCCAAAACTTAAAAGGGTTTTTAAGTATTAACTCCAGAACTGTATACTATTTAATTTTATGATAAATACCTACTTATTACCTACCATTCATGGGAATTTAATTATAAAGAAATTCTTTTTTTTTTATTTTGCAGGTAAGCTAGTTGGCAATACCGATGACGATAATAGTGGTAAGCTACAACCTCTTTTTTACAATTTTATAGTATTCAGTCGAAGTTTATAAACAACTAATTGCTCAAAACGATAACAAATCGTCGAGATTGCAATCTTTAAAATCAAGTGGAACACTATCAGATAAAGTTGCAAAATATTCACTTATCGAATCAATTATAAAATAATTACGAATACGTTTTTAATTTTAAAAATGTATGAAAATGTTTTTTCGTAATTTTTAACAAAATTTCAGCGTGTATTCAGCTATTTAAAACTATGCCGCCGTTCACTTGTATAGCTGAATAATGCTCGACGTGCTGCTCTGAGTTAAGCGAGCTTTTTCAATTGCAATTTTCGTAAAAGATTCAAACATATTTTTATACCAATTTCCCAAAGCTGCCGCAAGCTTTTTCGGTTTCGAATAAACTAAGCTTCAAACTATAAGGTGACTATTAAAATGAATTTAAAGCTTGTCGCCAAAATAAGCATTCCCAGTTTTTGTTTTTATTTGCATTTAATTCTTACGAATTTGACTAAAATACAATTTTTATGGATCATTCAAATACTTGGCCTTGTTTCGGAACATCAGAACGATTGTATAAATGTGTGAAAATTGTATAAACGACAACAAATAGTATGCGTTGTACGGTTTTTTCTGATCAAAGGTGATTCCCCACATACATCAGCCGATTGCTCATCCTAATTTTGTTAAATTTAAATTTGGTTTTCTTAATGAAAGTTAGGTATATCAAAAATTCTTGTTCGTAAATTTTTACACGATGTTTTCAGGTCACCGGGCGGCGCGCGCGGTGTTGTTTGGGATTAGTTGTGCTTAGAAACAAAATATACATACATATAAACAACCAAATTCGTTTTAGATTTTGTTCTCATTTCATAAATAATTGCTTCAACAATTTTGTTCGCCTTCAAACTATCGGTGCTAAGTATTATTAGTTCATGTTGGGAAAATATGACTTAATCAAGATAGCTTCGTTGAATAAATTCGTCTTCATCAGGTGCGAAATTTAATTTTAGAAGTGAAATATTTTTTGTTCTCACGATAAGATAGAGATGTGACGAAACGTTGTTCAGAACTTCTAGTATTTTTTCCATGTAAAATAATGCGAAGAAAATATTAAAATTCTTTGGAATTCCAAAGTCTCTGATAGATGTTTATTTCGTATCAGTAATCCTAGGTAAAAAAAAATGCGTATATTTGCGATCAACTTCTGACAGAAATTTTCCTTAGTTCACACAATATGACATAGCAGTAAAAAAGATAAAAATACAGTAGTTTTTCGTTTTCGCCCTCTAAGCGAAAAGTCGATGTGAACTTGTTGCTTCCTTGGAAACAGAATCCTTACCATCATCAGATCATCTTATGTTAAGCTCCCGACATTTTCTGAATATCCTGAAATATTTGTGGAAATTCTTAACGTTATTTCAGAATGTTTGAGTAAAATTCTAATCAAAAGTAATTTTAGCGTGAATATATTTATTCGTTAATCATGGTCCTTTTGCAAGAACATTTTAATGTTGTCATATTAGAGCAACAAAACCAAACAAAATCTTGGCAATATATAAACAGCACATTTTGCTAATGACCGAAATCCATTACACGAACTCATGAAGCTATCGAAAGCATTTCAACAATCGTCAACAGGTAATGGGCAGTGATTTTCAGGAAGTAATGAAACTGTTTCTGAAGCAATCGGTAATCAATTACATTCCTGATTGCAGTTGTTAACCCTGACCCAAATTTTATCTTTTGAGACTGCAAATGCCCACACATCGGGCCTCCACCGGCGAAGCATTATTCGCTCAAGTGATTTCTGCACAAACCGCCATTAACGAGTGAAACTACCCAATTTTAAATTTGTTTTTGAAACAACGACCTGTTCAGTTCAAACACACACACATTGATATGACATCAAACACAAACAAGGATGTATCGACATCCCCCAGTTACTGTGGAGGGTATGTAAAATATAGAAAAGCTCAAATTTCCCCTCCGGTATCCAACTGGATGGCGGCGGAAGAGTGGGCAGATTTCTATATAACCAAGAGCTTTCAAAATAATTCAAGTTCACTCTGACACTGGACCTTGTTGTCCGGATACAGAAAAAGGATCAAAAGGATATTTTTAAATCCAATCGAAGACGTCAGGTTTGTTTACTCAAGGAATCAGGCTCATTTATAATTTATCCGTGTTTTTCTTTTTATATTGCATTTAGTCATCCTGAAAGCTTTTCTATCAAGCACCCTTGAAATTGAAATTAGCAATTTCCTTGAAAGTCAGCTTCAGCCACAAGACTGTAACGATGGGTGCCGCCAGGAGCTGGGAAAATGGCCGGTGAATTCGAAAGAGTTGGCATTTCTTTAATCCTTCAACAAAAAGGCCCTTAACAACCTATTTTCCATGCCTTAGTTACAGGCACTGCTAAAAGATACTTATGATGTGGACATTTAGGACGATAAATGAGCTTATTTTCCACGTGCAGTTATGTACTTTGCATCCATCAATTATCCTCTCAACATTTAAGAAATATTATTTCTAGTCCTGTTGTCAACAGAAGTCGTTTCATTATTTCTTCAGTAGCACTACTTGTTTCTCTGTACATTTTTTCTCTCTCCTTTATTAATAACAAGGGAATAATGAAAATATTTATCTTAGTCATGTGGATTTCTAGGATCAAAATTTTATGTCAGTTTCACAAAATCGTGCCATGATTTCTACTGCGACGTATATGAAGAAGTCTTACGGAATAAACTCGGTTGAAGACATTCCACTAGATATCCTTAGAATATAAATGATGCTGCTGTGGATTTTCTCCCTTTGGTACCATATTCTGATGTTAAATTCGATTTGCGGCCAACCGTAAGTTAAATTAAGATGTATTTTGTGTCTAGAATATGAAGCAAAAATTTCCGAATTATTTAAACCGGAATTTTCATGATTGCAGGAAATCACTTCTGTACTGAATTCAGGGTGCCGTTCTTATAATGTGGAAAAATTTTTTTATGTTGATAATTATTTTCATTGTTTTAAGTACCTTCATTTAATTATTTTTTCGTACACCAATGATTTTCATTCTCACCCCTTTGAAAATGGAGGAACTATAATAATTGTCAGCTAGTTACTTCTATATAATAAACTCTTTCTCTGTATAATTTCTTGGCTTTAACATCAAATATCTGCCAACAATTTTAATGGTAGATCAAGTATTTTTTTTTAACAAAGAAATCTAAAAGTATTTTAATGTAATCTCTGAGGGGGAAACGTGTCTATCATCCTCACTCAAATGACAAAGGAATTTTAAGTATTTTCACAAAATTTCTATATCTTTCCGGCATTTGAATTTTCAATTCAAAATTTTATATTGTTTTATTCTTCTTTCAAATTTATGCGTAAAATTTATCGGGGAGCAATGAAAGCTTTCTCCACTAAAAAAAAAACTTATGCAAAAATTTCTCCGCTATATACTATAAATGACGTGCACAGTCTCCGATCGGAATGTCCTTGCTTAAGATCACATCTCCCCTGAACTGGTTAATATAAAACGTAAAAGCACATACAACCAGTGCTTTTTCACATACAAGCGAACGTCTATCTCTACATTCACCTGGGAGAAGGGGGATGGAAAATCGCTCCCAAAATACCATCCTCGTGGATTTCAGCATCAGTTCTGTTCATCTACTCAGTGGCAATAGTCACACAATTTTCCCCCAAACAAAGTTTTATTTCTAAATATATTTTATTTTTCCCTTACAAATGGAGTGCAAATCAAATTAAAACACAAAAATACCAGCTCCTTGTGTTAATAAGTTTATTTTATTTATTTTATTTTTTATTTTTTTTGTTTATCATTGTTTGTGAGTGCTTCCAACATGAAAACAATTTGGAACAGAGTCCCATAGTGATAATATTATTTTTGGGCAGAAAAACAATTGTTTTAGAAAAAAAAAAAAACTTAATCAGAAATATCAATATTATAATAAATTAGAAACAATGTTTTATCAAATATAAATAGTAATTAATAACTAAGTAAAATTAATTGAACGCACACTTAAGCATCCACTGAAATTTACCTTTTCTGCAAAACTATCGTAGGCAATTGTTATTTTGTCGTTTTGTAGAACTACTAAGCCTATAAAAAAACTTGTTGCAAAGTGAAAGTTTAAATGTGAAACGTTGTTGAATTGTTAATGGTTTGTATTCTATTAAAAAAACAATAACAAAAGAAAATAAAATGCGCCAATTTTTTGTATGTTTGTTTGTTTGCAAGAAGGTTTCATCAACTGCTTGCAAAAAAGTACACCTCAGAGAGACTTCTTTCTGCAACCCCCCGCAACCTTCACACGTCTCTTTTCAATTAAATATTAAAATAATCAGAATTTTGTTGAAGTGTTTTTCAAAAGTTTATCAAACAATTTGCGGGAAAATATTTTACGTTTGGACTTTACAAAAAAAATAAGAGAATTTATTTTGCAATTTTCTAGTATTTGAGAAAAGCTTGCCGAGAATTTTCAAAGGACTTAGTAGTATTAATAAATGAAGAAAATACACTTACAAAGTGTTCTCTAGCCAAAGTGTAATCTTGCCAAGTATGTTTGAGTTCTCATTTGTTTCTAAATTACATTGACTGTAAAAAATGTTACTTCATGACACAAATTGGAAAATATTACGTTCATTTTGTTATTTCGTTTCACTTGAATTTATTTCCTTCACTACCAATTATATTGAAACCATTACACAAAATACAAAAAAGAAAAGAAACCACCATACGCCAGTTCAAAAAGTTCACAAGATCGAGCGGTTATTTTGTATTTATGTTGACGGAATTTATTTGTAATAAATACTGTGTTTAAAAATAATAACATATTTATTCAGTACTCGCCAAAATTAAGATGCAATCTCAGAGCACTAAAATAATCGTAAATTCTCATGAGTCATTATCTTGGAATTTCGTTTGGCTGACAGAAATCCTGTAAAATTTATGCAATAAATTCGGTGAACGAAAGTGAAATTCATTTATTGTAAATATTTTGGCTGGAATTTTGTATTTTGGGGAAATTCTTGACCGATTATTCTGAATGAAATTGCATAAATTCTTTTCGAAATTGTATTTTTGTAATTTCAAATTTAAATACCAACCATTTTAAAATATTTATTTGTTTATTGTTTTTCTATTTTATTAATGAAAGATTCTACTTTCTATTTACATTTATATAAAGGTTTTTCTTGTTGCATCGTTTAAACACTTATACAACATTTATATTCAAATATCGTTCGCACAATTTGCTTTTAAAATAACGCGAAAATAATTGGAAGATTGTCCTGAAAAAACGAAAACGAAAAATCTTTAAGTGCTTATGTATCCGCCTACAAAGAGAAGGATATCTCCACATCATTTTGGCGAAACAAGAAGGACATGGCAAAGAAATATATTTCTGAATTTGGTTTTTTTCTCAAATCACAGAAATTCACAGGATGTCGGCCAAGAATTCACAGTAAAACGACTGAAAGTAGTCGACGGTAAAATTGGTATTTTAGAACGAGGTCGCACGGATTCCCCGTCGGATGTCCTTTCAGGCCACTTTGCTAACTTGTAACTTCTTGTTATGTAGCCCGTTTTGCTCTTCAGCTCAATACAAGATTATGTTCATGCAATAAAAAGGACGTTGAATTGGATATAAAACAAGGAAGGACTATAAATTGCTCTGATGGGAATTTTCGAAAGTCTGTCAACAATCGTCCTATTATTGGAACGAAATTGTCTCGATATTTTACAATCGTTTCTTCCTGACCTCGCAAGAAGAAGTTCTAGAGAGAAGTTTCACTAAAATGTTGTCCTTGAAGTCGGTGCTTTTAATTTCTTCAATAGTTCTAAATTTCCAGAAGATACCAACAAGTTAAAAATCAATATCAATCAAATTACTTTTTTCTTTTCGAATGCTTTCGAATTGAATACATGAAATCAGTTTCTTTTTATGTTCTGTGGAAGGATATAAAAAAGATTTTTGTTATATAGATATCCTTCTATATCCATCAATTTCCTTCCACTGGTTTAATGGACAAAAAAATCCCAAAAATGTTTTTTGAAAGCTCCAGCTAATGCATGCACCTAATTATTAAAGGATTGAAAATCAAAATGAGAATGTATTGAATAGTTATAAGAATGCTTATTGAGGAAACAGGATGACGATTGAAAATTTTTTGTACGAAATATCAGCCTCGATGCAAATGTTGTATGGAGCATTGAATGATTGTCAGGGGTTTCAACTGAACTCTAATTTGGATGCTCATTTAATGGGATTCGAATCGATAAAAAGAACTGGAAGGAGAGCGAATTTTCTTTTTTTGAAAAATGTCCTGGTTTGTTAACGATTGAAGGCCAATGTTAAAAGAGCATTTCGAATTAAAATCATTTTGATTTTTTTTTTTCATTTCTAGAATTTGTTTTTTGAGTTCACTTACATCATACAAACAATAATCGTTTTCTATTCCTTTTTACAACCCAGGGATCAATTTCACTTAGGTACATTTTCGATCCTCAGTTTTTACAATAATTTGCGCAGGGAAATTGCATAAAACTGCCACTCGAACAAGCTGAGGACCAATTGTAATCCTGTGCTCAATTTTCAGGTTGGATTCACAATGAAATTGATCCAGCCTCCAGATCCAGCAAAGTATAGATTATGATCATTAATAAATACTGCCATCTGAGGAAAAATTTCCCAAGGGAGGCAGGGGTGAAGAAAAGACACAACGAGGACATCCTCACCTCTTCCATTATTTTACTTTCCCCTCTAGCGTAACGTTGCCATAAAATCTGAAATTCACGTTTTACACTCGGTGTTGTTGTTGTTGTTTCAGGGTTTTAAAATTTTTTAGCTAAAAAAAAAACATTAGACGCGAATATATTCCGACATCATCTGCATTTGAAAATAAATGATGGAAGTTTATGAAGTTATGATATCAGCTGTATCAGCATTATCCTTGTGTAATGTGTACTTTGAATAATGTCGAAAACGTCAGTTTATCTTTTAGCGAAATTCGGGAATGCTGTCAATTTGTTTTTTGTTGATGAAAAAAAAAGCAAACAAACAAACACACAAAATTTTATGTAAAAACTAAATAATGAAATTTCATTTTCAGTACTGTTATTGGAAACTAATAATATTGTAGTTTAATCGAACTTTGTTGTTGTTAAAATGTTAAAGTTTCAAAGTGCTTAAAGAGCTTCTTGTTACAAAGAATTTAAGAAAGACTTATCTATACACAAATAAAATACTATACATATAATATATAACCAACTTTCGTGTCTCTTTATACACATACGCTTTTAATCCTTCAAATAAACTGTTAGTGGTAATTTTAAGCGAGTTAACTATACATAAAAAAATAAAAGCACTTATTTAAAAAAAAAACTTAAAAATTTATCTCAGAAGAGTAAATTGCTTTTTAAACAATTTGAGAAAGTTGATAAATGATAACAGCAGCAATGAAAGCAATCGCGCCTAGTATTCGACGTCGACGTCGTTGTGAAAAACATCATCTCGAATTATATCGAGAGCAGCCAGATGTTGTTCCTTGCTGGGATACCATCCCTGCACCGCCTATCACCCCGCCACCAGCTTTTCTGGCTCCTGGCTTTAAGCGACTTACAGCCAAAAGAGGTGAGAAAATTATAAATGTAAATTGTTGCTGTTGTTTTTTTTCTTATTCAGGTGGAAAGAAAATTCGTTAAAAAACCGATTTCGCATTGTTTCTTTTTTTTTTTCACGAAAAAAAATTATATACACCATAAATATTAAATAACCGAGAATAACAGGATCAAATCTTTCCGCGCGTTTATTTTGAATGTTAAAGGAAACACGTGGAATAATAATTTTAATCTCAAGTCACAAATCTGCGTCATTTTGCTAAATGCTTTTGCAAATTAATGTTTAACTGAATTAGAAGTTTGTTGTTGTCAAGGAGCAGAAACTGATTCGCGAATTGTATTTAAGTTCACAATTTGGATTAAAGGATGTGTATGAAGATCTGCTAAGTAAGATAATGAAGGATGTGCAAATTATTCTACTGTACAGAATTGTCGTGAAATTATGAAAGGGTGAATTCACAATCTTCTTATACATTCCATGGAAGACAATTTCCTTAAGGGAACTGAAAGCGGGAATTCTCTTGACTCCAAGCATCATATTTGAAGGAGCAAACTTGTCCTTTGTGCAGATAATGAAAGACATATGTCTAGTTAAGATGCCAGAAGAATTTCCTCGCAGGACTTGGAAAACCACGCACCATAAATTTATCAGTAACAATACACGTGGAACGGAAAAGTGTGTCCTTCCTCCATTCACTCCTTGTCGAGATTTGGCATTTTCACCACTTACCATTTCAGAAACGTGACTTGGGCCCCGATTAAAGCCAGTCCACACCCATCTAATTTTTTTGTTGGTTTTTGTTCTTTTTTTTATGTTTTTACATTGCTAAACACAATAGCAACGGAGCTTTTAGAAGTCAATGCTGCTGTGAAAAACGGATGCCTTTTTTCCTTTCTATTCATGTAATCGATGGATACGCCCCAAAACAAACTCAAAATACATTTAGTTCTGTCGAATATTTCCTCTCCAAAGGAAAACGTGTAAGGAATCTCGTCCTTTTCAAACCAAAATCATGACCAACTTCTATTAGAGGCTGTATTTGAGGGTTTTTGGGAAGAAATTGATGTTCTTTTAGTGGACATAAAGGACAATAGCCCAAAACTCAAGTTAGGCCTAGAACAATTTTCCAAGTGATTTATTTCGGAATATTGTTTAACAACTTCTCTGGAATTTGTTTTTTCTATTCCTTGTACAAATTTGAAGAAATTCGATGAACAAATTTTATGAGATTAAAGATAAAAGATTGAAGGATCTAGTCACTGCTTGAGGCAAGGGTAAGTTTGAAATGATTGGGGTCTGCATAAAAAACAAAACTTTTCCAAAAAAAAAAAAAAAACAATATAGACTGTCTCGATTTTTACTAGAAATTATGATTAACAAACAATTTAGCAGACCAAACGCTCAGAGTTTTTAAGTCCTTCGCCTTTGTTAAGAACTTTTAAAGAGATTATTCAAACTTTTTATAAAGATAATTTGAATTAAAATTAAATTAAACTAAACTTCTAACTAAATTAAATTAAATTAAACTTCATCATAACAGATTTTGATTCTTTAAGTTTGGCGATTTGAAATTACTGAAGAACCTTGGACAGCCGACCGCATTTAATCCGAGCTAATGACATCACGTAATCCAGTCGGGTTTGCCGTGTGTCACCGAACTGAATTAGTTGCTGACATATCTTGTCGACATTTGGCTTAATGTAAACGTAAAAATATTTTTTTAAATAAGCTTTATATTTAAGAAAATGATGTCAGCATAGTTGTTGATACTTATAAAGCATGTGGCGCTAATAGGATTGTTTCAAGCGAATCTCATACGCTTAATTATCCTATCTTACTATAGAGCAAACGAAACGGATAGTTTATCATGATTTTTATGTGCAACTTGCTTTATAAGACATGAACACTATAAATTGCTGACATCATTTTCGTAAATATAAAGCATATTTTTAAAAAATCTTTTTTTAATATATTTTTTTATTTTTCATTTTATTTGTACTTATGAGATAATTTTAATTAAATTTTTATATTATTATTATAATTCTATTCAAAATCGGTGTCACAAACTTTAGTTACCTTCATAAGCCTATTAAGCACAGTAAATTTTTTCGTGTATCGCGGTCAGTTTATTTTCTAGCAAGCAAGGAAAAAAAAGAGAATGTATTTAGTTTATACTATCGTTATTTTGCACTAAATTTGCTGGAAAGAAATATTTCGTCCAAAAACACGAAAAACAACAAAATAAAATTTAACTAAATACTTTTTAGTACAACTATTCACTATTTTAATATAGATAGTGTATTTTCCTTCTAGTTATCTCCTTACAAATTTGCCTCCAATTGTCTTCGTCCTCACATTTGATGTGGTCGTACACAAAACAAATGCGCTCAATTGGTACTTGAGTAAGTTCGAACTGCCATAAGTCCTTGCGCGCACCCCTAAATATCACTGAGGACGATTTCCAAAGATGTGATAATCAAGTTTTGTTACACTCCATTATTCCGTCGTCTTGGCTAATGTTTTTGTACACATAAAGTACGCCATTGACTACGATGATCCTGGTAGTTGTACACTTTGTTGAGCTCATGGGAAATCAAGTGGAAATGACTCTTCAACCTCCTTAACGTATCCTGTCAAGGAGGGAACAATTCAGTTTATTGTGACCTTAAAACTAATGAAGACAGGGAATTAGTTAAATTCAATTTATTTCATGTAAATTGAAGTAAATTGTCGTTATATATTGTGAAATAAGAAATAGAACAACAATAATATAAAGGAAGTCGATGAATAATAATTTTATATTATGCAAATTAACAATTGATTTTTTTCTTTTATAAAATGAATTGAATTATTCCTGGTGTTGAAGGGACTAAGACCTCTAAAATCCGTCTCCTCCTATGCAAGAATGCTGTCAATGCAGGATGTCAGCACTCGTGGACCATTGTAGTGCCCTTGACTTTCAGAACCTCATTATGAATGTCGGCAGGAATTTTCTGTCACTATCAGCCCTAGACGCTGTTGATGAAAGCTCCTTACGATAACTGTGCCTATAGCCTATACACAGCCTTTTCACAATGGTAAAAATTCACGGGCGAAACGAGTAACAAAGCTTTCACCCTGTGCCATGGTACAAGGTTACGGCGCATGTCCTTTAACGTCCCTTGAGCTCAGGATTATATAATTTGTTGCAGTTGTATCACTATGTAAAAGTTTCCTATGTAAAAGTTTTGAAAAAAGTGGGGATCCATCACAAATGTATCCGGGGAAATAGTAGATATACCCAGGGCGACCGTTGCAGTAAAGCCACCACCCCCGCATGCAGCGCCCATGACCATTACACCAAGGAAAATGTCCTGGGCAACTATTCCAAGATGCCGCGTTGCTCGTTTGCAGATGAAATTCGATGACAATTTCTTGTTCGTGTCCTCGAACATCGTTCTTTCCAGTATTCAACACTAAATTGTACATTTCCGCGAAGAACCTGAAACTTGCACAAGGTTACGCTCGGTGAAGGGCAAAAGACTCCAACGACCATGGCATCTTATATCCTGGAATGGGATGATTGCCAACAAGTTTTCAATCCAAGTTCGGCTCGTTTTGATGTCGGCTCTTCCTATAGTACAGCCAACTGCCAAGCCACTTTTATGACACATAAAATATATGCTACAGGCAATTTCCACCCATCCCCACCCACATCTACCCTGGCAATGGCCAGTTTCCTATTTTACCTTCTCAAAAGCTTTTTAATCAAGACCGCATTTGTTTGCTTTTATTTCCTGTTAAAAGGAAATTTCTTCTAAAGAATTTCAGTGAAATTCCATAGTTAATTTTAATTTAAAACCTTTCCAAGGTTACACAGAATTAAATCAGTTTTAGTTCATCCTGTATAATACAATATTCTACTTTACCGTTTTCTATAAGCTTATTACCATCTCCTTGGAGAAAAATGAAATTTAATTTCCGCCTGATTGGAATTCCAGTTTTATAGATTGCTACTTAAAAACAAACTACGGAACGTGAGCAGAATTCAAATTCTTCACGTGTATCCTGTCTACGTTCCCGAGCACCCCAAAGGATGCTATTGTTATTAATGCGAAATACACTGCTATAGATGCGAAGAAAATTTAGCATTTCCTAATTACGTAAGCTCAAAGAATGTTACTAATTGCGACTTCGCTTAATTTATCGATTTCAGTCATTTATTTCTAATTGTGCAAAGTACAAAAGTTTCTTCAAGGGATCAGTTCTTGTTACTAATAAAGAAATGACGTTTCTGTATATTTTTTGTTTGCTTTAATGAAGAAATAAATAGCAACAATAAAGTGAAAATAAGGGAAAATCACAGTTAATTTGTTAGACCAATAATGAAAGTATTTTAACATTTCCAACACCGAGATCGGTGGAGATCCTTTTCGGGGATTTCTTGACTTGCACATTAACTTGAAGGAGAGTGAACTATATATTTTGTGAAATTGTGGCTATTTTTCCAGTCGTTATGGTGACTGGTGAGAATGTGTTATTTGTGTTTTACAGCTTCTGCTGATATTGAACAAACCCCAAATTGAAAATACAATCACGTACTCTTATTTTCGAAGGGACAACTGCTGAGGAACAGCTTGCGGCAATGTTTCATTCACAGGATCAAATGCGTTAAGTAGGTTGTTTTTTCTTCATAAGAATTTTCAGATGTTTATTTTATATAATGCGGTTAATATTTGATTGTTGATTCTACAGGGTATCTCATATCAAAATATTTTTGTTTTCGATGGCTTATATCTGCTTTATTTGGATGCTTCTAGGTTACAGTTGTTGTCATTGTTATTGTATAACAAATAAATAAAGGGAGATTAGAAAAACGCGCAATTCTCGAACTCTTAAAAAACATTCTATATTGTGAGAGGAAAAACAGATTGAAAACAAACAACTACTGCATAAGAGAGTACAACTTTCTATTTACACTATCTATTGTCAATCTTTTGTTACCTCCTCCTATACGGATTGAGCTAGGAACAGTACCGCCCATCATCTAAATCACTCCTGTATATTGTATATGCAGCAGATTGCTCCACACACCATTTGTAGAATTTGCATAAAGCACAGAACACTTCCGTTGTTGCTGGTAAACATATTGTTTCTTCTCTATCGTTTTTACGAAAATTTCTTGCATTTCTGTTCTTCTTCTTCCATCTGTTTTATCTCTCTAAAAGTACCCCAAAAGTACGAAATAATTTTGCATAAATAACGTACTTCCGCATACATTTCGTTCCACTCTGGCTGCGAAACGTGCCCATCCACATCACGAATATTTGCATTAATATTATTCAAATGCATTTACACCAACTCCGCATTTCCTTGTTATTTCCTTAATGTTGTATTTTCATCGAAGAAAAGTTTTTTTTTAGTTTTAAATAAATGATGGAGTCGCGCACTACTTCTACATAAACGAAGGATGTTCAATGCATCCTTGTACTACAATTTCTCCGAAGTTCACAAATTAAATTCACAGCACGAACTAAGTTGAAATTGATGTGGCCAACCCTAACCAAAATCTACGATCGTATGGACTATGTGTTGAGCCACCTCATTTCACAGCCAACCACCCCACCAAAAAAATGACCCAGATTTAGAGCAAATAGCTTAAATTTATACTAGATTAACTCCACCTGCCAAGCATTCATCTTCCCAAATGAAATTGAATTTATTCGGCAAAAAAAATATTCGAAATCCGATGAGCCGGCAAAAGTAATTATTTACATCATCCTGTCCAACAAGGGGGAGACACAAGCGTTCACAAAATGGACACACAAGAATACTGAAGCGTCATTTTGATCAAAATTAATTTGATTGTTTTTGAAATTCGAAATAACTCAATTGGGTTCAATTGGTGGGAGAAATTTATGTTTCCATTATATATCAAATTGTTCCAAAAATTACAAAAAAAAAAAAAAATTAAAACAAAACAACAATATTTCTGGACCACGAGGGCGAATTTCGAAACTGTAGAAGAATCTTGATCTTGATCTTCGGCCAAGAACACATCTACATACACATTTTTCGTTTATGATGTCAGATATGATGTAAGGTGAAATGAATGTGTTTTTTTTTCACACTGAATGACTGCATGAAAATCTCCCACGCAGTGTTTTTTCCTTAATATATTAACAATTTCTTTTTGATGGAAGACAAACTGTTTTTGTTGAAGCTTTTCGTATGATTAATGCTTTTGGAAGATTAGTTGAATGATCGCGTATTTTGACAACGTCCAAATTGAGATTGACAAATGTAAATAGGAAAATCATTTGCTTTGCCAAACAATGATTATTTTAAATGCATTACAAATTTCCTCCAAATTCGTGTTTGTGAGGTTTTCTACTCGTAGCACCAAAATCAAAATTGGCAAAAATTGAAAAGCGGTGAGTGATTTTCACGCCCACCTCAAGCCATTAAAGTATAACGAGTTGGAAACTGGTAAAGGAAAATTTCGATATTTTTTTGTTGAACGTTGGTTTGTGGTACATCACCTTATTTATTTATATTTTATGATTTTTGAAAACCTTCACCATAAGAAAAGTACAAAACTGTAAAATAAATAAACCAAAAACAAAGTTCTGTGGACTACAAAAAATATTTTTTTTTCCAAAAGTTTTATGTTGTTGAATCCATAAAAATTCCGACGTTCTTCTTTCGATTAAACAATATTTTGGAGATTATTAATTTATTTTATCATCCTTAATTACAATGTCGTTTATATTTACGCTGTTTACAATTAAATTAGAAATGTGCGTAAGTGTTTTATAAACAAATCTTTCAGTGTTTATGTGCTGCAGTCTCGACCGTGTTAATGTTTCTTTCAACCTGTGTTGTGCCAAATAGATTTTATGGCCTCTTTGTGTATACATAAACAAAACCTTGAAATTTTCTAATGTCATATTTTGTAAGTAAATTATAATTAGCTGAAATACATTTTTTGTTTTTGTTTAGCTTGTAGTTGCTCTATATTCAAGAATAACGGTCGAGGGAAAAATTTCAGGGATTTGTTTGGAATTTTCATAGGCTTCTAAAAACTTCTAAATTTAGTAAAACTTTGTTTCTATCTAATGAGAAATAAAGTCCTTTTTAATTATATTACTTGTACTAAGTTCAGAAATTTGCAATTTAAATTCGAGACTCCTTTCGAGATAATTCCTAGAATTTTCGCAGTAGTTTCCTTTGTTGTAAAATATATTCAAGAGGAAACTTTAAATAAAGTTAAAATTCATGAACTGAACAATTTCTACTTGGATTTCGTTTTTAAATTTGTAAAAATATTTCCCTTGCTGCTTGTCTTTCTGTATCCAGGAAGAATTACGAAACTGTTCAAAATTTCGTAAACGAAAATATTGCGATAAAACCTAAACACTGCTAAATTTCTGAGTAAAATAATTCAACCATACAGAATTTGATATCCTTTATGTCCTTTGGTACTGCATACATAAATTCATATAAAGGAAAAATATAATTCGTTGCGAAGTTTTGGTTGAACAAATTTCTGGGATATTTCGAATTTTGAAGGTGAAACGGATAAACTATGAAATATTTATTAGCAGTAGGGTCAGGATATTAAGGATAAATGTCGGGCAACACTTTACTCTTCCCCTTTGCAGATTGTCAATCCAGAGTAAAAATTGAACTTGAATAATTTAGTTAGCCACGATCTCGTTAAGATCCTGGCAAACAAGGTCGTCTGTCTCTCCTTTGTCAAAAAACAGAAAATTGTTGAAAGTTTTATAGTCTCGTGGTTATTATAATCTGTGGACAAAAATAAATATTTAATCTCTTCTTTTGATACAATTTGAGAGGGGACTGTGAATCATGAGGAATATTTATGCCAATTTTTAATTAATTTTTTTTTTTTTGGCGCATGGAATAAATGTGACTTATAAAAAATTAACAGAAATTCACAGTTTGTTGATTTGTTGTTTTTGTTGAAATTCGATGATTTTTTTATTGAATTTTATATGAATTTTTAATTTTTCAATTCGAAAAACTGTTATTAATTAATAATATCTTTGAATTTGCAGCTTTAAGAAACATTTAATGAAATTAAATTTAGCCACTCTTTTTGATTAAACAAAATCCAACTCTTTCCTCGTCGTGCTCCACGTCACCAGAACTTAATTAATTAAATCGCACCTGAAAGCGAAGTATCTACAAATATTGGACCAATTTGGTCCTGGTAAATATAGAGCAATTTCTCTTTTAGTATATTCACAGGACTAATGAACCGCTGCACCTGATGAATTATTCACTTTTCGGCGGTTGCGGCAATTAGTGCTAACGATCGAATACCGAAATTTTGCTTATGCAGCATTTAAAAATAATGATAATTATCCCTACGGGAATGATGGCAATTTTGTTCGTCGAAACGATGTCAATTTGGGCACAGAATTTATTACCAATTTACACGATTTCGTGCCTCCATTAAAAGCAGATTTTTCAACTACGAAAATTCTTGATGACTTTACGCTCATGAAACGGTGCCAGAGAAATTAGTCACTGAGAAAATATTTTAGATTTATTTCTATTTACTGGCATTTCGGCGCCACACAATATTTAAATGTGTATATTTGGAAAGGTCATGTAAGATGACAAACAGACCACGTCGCACGGAGGATAATCGCCCAAAACCAGAATTATCCCGATTAGTGACAACTGTCCGGAATTGTTTTCCTGAAGACGGAGAACCTGTGGGATTATGACCAAACCATGCAGTTAATCGGTGACGACGTAAAGACTTATTTTTTTTGCGGGACGTTGACATGAGATAAATACAATCTACGACCGGATGAAAATTTATTTTGGGATAAGCATGCGATTTTTTATCACGTCATTTGCTCGATTTCTCTACATTAAAACGGAAACAAAGATCCTGAATGATGAAGTGTATTATACCCTTGAAAAATCAGCACAATTGAACTGTCGTGTTGAATCGTAACAAAAGAAAGGACACATTTTTCTTTGCAATATTTTCTGACAGTTTATTAGTAATGGGCAGAAAAAAAAAAATCCTTTTGTCGGGAGAAGAAAAACGGTGAAGGTTTTCATTTCACAAATTCAAGAGTTGCGGAAATATCATTCAAATTATATTTCATTTTTATTTGGTTAAAAACACTTTGTTTTCAATACAAAATATCTTTGTTTTTAAAAGTACTACAATTTCATTAAAACAATGATTGAAAATGAATTTAAAAAAAGATGAATAATTCAACAGGAAAATTTTACATCCTCATTGCGGCATTTTATTTGTTAATCCCATCAAGGATTTTATTCATAAATCATTTATTAAGGAATGATTTATTGTGACGTATTTCTACGTAGAAGTTATAACAGATTTTTCCAGAGGAAATATTTTCGAAAACTTTTCACCAAGTTCTAAAAATGATTTATTTCTGCAAATACACAAATTGGAGTGTGTGTGCTGCTGACATGAATTTTTCACAATCATTAATTTCTCAAGTTCATTGTAAAATTCCTAACCTTTGTGTTTACCAACCTACTTCATTGCCTCTGAATTTCTATAAATATAACAAAAGAGAAAGAGCAGGGAAAAAGACATCGTCCACCATTCCACTGTAGAAGTAACGTGGTCGAAAGTATGAGAGATGAACACCAATTGGCACAGTGCCCAGAATGTAGTGCCCAACTCTGACGACATGTACTTGTATACTAATGTATATTGTATATACTATATAGTTGGTTTGAAATATGGCCGTTATCCCGACGGAGGCAATCTCAGAAGTCTAACGTACTTGGTGTTAATTTCAATAATTCAGGATTGAGTATCCTCTAAACGCTTTTGTTTGATCTTCGCCCACAATAAGACTTATTAATATTTTAATTAATTTTCTACTGCTATCCTTGAAATTTCAAATGCAAAAATCGTCTCCCAGCAAGTCTTTGTGTATTTTAATTTAAGGCACTCTTAAGATTACGCACGTTTTCAGGGTTTCAAAATCAGAATATTATAAAGATTGTCCTTCATTTTCATTAAAGAGCGATAACCTTACAGGTTTACTCTTTGCTATGACGTCGAGGTAAAAATATACATTTCATTCATAAAAAACTGATATTTTTTCCTTTAATTGCCAAAAACAAATAAATGAGAATGACGTCAGTAACATGCGATGAAATTTTTATCATGTCAGAATATCAGACTAAAATTCGCACAGCAAAGTGAACTACCCACACGTGACTTGTGACAATAATTTCACGACTTTAGGTGATCCTTATAAAAAGAACAAAATCATGTTAATCCCCCTGAGGTCTATCCATATTACACGGATTTCGTATTCACTCCTGTTTGTACTTCGGCTGCTACATTGACATCAGGCTAAAGTGTAAACATTGCTCAAGATATATTTCTGTAAACCAATGTTGTACTTCCACAATTGACGTCATATTGAAATTTGCCAGGAACTTCATTGCTTGTTGTTTTACTTGTGAATGAAGCAGAGTTTTGGAGGAATCGTAACAAATTCATTCACAAATTAAAATTAGGATAATGTTGGCGTGGCAGCTGATTTGTTGTATTTTCGTGTTTATAAAAATGAAACAAGTAGAAAAGACTTTGACATTGTTGTATAGTATAAAATTTGTGCCTTGATATTGACTAGCGCTGTTCTTAGTGGAATATAAATAAATATATTTGTATTTTTCTCTTTCAGAACCCAGAAAAGACAAGACTGATGCACCTGTGGGTGGTAACGGAACACTATCACCAAGTACAGAACAACCGTGTCATGGATCTTTACTTCCGCCTCCGGGCGGAGGTAATATGGATACATCATTATCATCAAAAGCGGAACGTCCAAATTCCCTTGGACCCAATAAAATATCACGACGGGTTATGTGCTACCACAATGATCATTGTACGTACCGAAATATCCATTGTAGATTGTAGAACTTTTTAATGATATTTTCTTATTTAGATCCTGAAGGCGGTGGTCCCCCCGGAAGTACACCTCCTCCACCTCCAGGTGATGGTCAACATCCCCTACCAGGGCATATCTTATTATCTGAACTTCCAGAACCTCCAATACCTTTGTCAGAGATTGGACCAATCCCACCGCCACCGATGTTTTCAACGCCAAGTCCCACACTCATTGCTGGACGTCCACACGGACCAGGTGCCGTTAATGATCATGATTATCAGGACTATGATTATGACGGTAACAATATAATATTATCTAGTACAAATGTATTCATTGTATTTCGCTTAAATTTAGATCATGACGGTGACCACGATGAATTGGACTCCGACGAAGAGTACATGTTCTCCATGTCCCAACCAAATCCCAATATTGACACCCACAGAATCGAAGAAATTCCAGCCAAAGAGCCAAAATTTAATGCAGTTCCTCTGAAATCGGCATTGAAAAAGAAACCTGGCCAAAATCATTCCTCACCCGGCACCCCCACACAGGATACTATGACGAACAATCGTCCTCTGGTTGTGAGACAGGAGGCTAATTATTCCTTAAAGTGAGTACAAAAAAAAATAACTAATCGAAATCGATTTTATTTTGTAAATTATTGGAGTGATAGAAAAATGCCTTGGTTCCGGGAATTTTCCAAAGGGGCGGTGCTAGGGAGAAGGGAATCGCTTGATTGAAATTAATTTCATTTTGGGCTGCGGATAGAAAAAGAATACTGCCATTAATTTTAAACGCGCAAATATATCATGTTTCCCATTTAGAAATATTTTCGAAATTGAATTTGCTCAGGTGGTGCCGGAAACATTTTTTTACAGCCGCGCCGAATATCAAATTCCCGTGAATCGGAAACACTCAAATTGCTTCAAATTTATATAGAAATATTAAATTTATATTGGAAAGCATTTCGATCACTCTTTTTCGATTTTTTTTGTACAATCAATAAACGTATTTTCCTAGAACATTAATAGCATATTACATTTGTTTAACAAATGTGTTCATAGAATGTGTTAAATTAAAATTGTTTTAGACTATTTTTTTATGTGTGTGTGTGTGTAAATGTTCACCCAAAATTGAACCTGACAAAAGTGTTTTTAAATTCTAGGCCCATCCTTCGACCGCGGATTAGGATATGGTAATAAATATACCTCCCCATAAAGTAGCACTTGTGAAACATGTTTGGTTGCTAGAATTGTTTTATTTAATAAAAAGTTTTAGTTATTATTTTGTGTAATAACTGCTCGTTTTTTTTGTAATATGCTTGCCTGTGTTTATTTCGCATGTTGGAATGCACCAATTGCACTTTGAATGGAATTCACATTAAAAAAATATATGTCAAGAATTGTTTGTAATAATTTTAAATTGGAAGTTCTCCTTAAAGTGTTATTTTTTTTGATCTTTGGATCTGGATTTGTTTGCAAATTTGACCTTTGTGTGAGCAATAATATTATAGATGCACATTTCACAATGCACCATGTTTACTTTTGATTTAGATATATAGGTATATATTATATAGGTGTAAATATCGAAATTTGGTGTTAAAACGACTTTCAAGATGGACTAATTTCCCATGTGGTCATTCAACATTCGGGGAGGCTTCGAATGAGGTTTCTATAATAAATTAAAATAAAACAAAGTTTTTCATCTTAAAGAATAGTGAAAAGTTATTTAACGGTCTTGTAAACCTTCCTTACGTTTTTTAAAGAATACTCAATTTTAAAACCAAAACTTCTAACGGTATGAAGTAATGCTCTGTTTTCCACAAAATAAATTTCCACATTCAGAGAAAGT
Source organism: Leptogaster cylindrica (assembly GCA_963082835.1). Lineage (NCBI taxonomy): Eukaryota > Metazoa > Arthropoda > Insecta > Diptera > Asilidae > Leptogaster > Leptogaster cylindrica. The sequence goes on from OY720109.1 coordinate 6,155,967, forward strand.
TTTCAATGCTAATTAGCTTCCGTTGCCGCTGACAGATTTTCTAGGGTTGAAATAATTTGATAACGTATAAACTACAGTTCGCCTGACCTTGGCCTTGAATTAAACTCTCCCTTTTTGAATTCATTATAAAAATTCTCTCATTCGTCACAGAAGTCCCTGAAAAACCGCATTATTTTTCAAACTGTCTCTGCGCCTTCCTGAAAAACCAGGTCCAATTTTAACTTTTCCATTCACCGTGAGGACAAAGAGAAAATTCAATTCCAGTGGTCTACTTTTTCATGAAAATAGCCCGCTCCGGAAACCAGAAGGATTTTTGGATTTTTTTTTTGTTTGTCAATAGCCTCCAACGCATTAATGTACTCGCATATTTTTCTATTCTTTTATTCAACAAAAAAGTTTAATGCGACTTGAAACTTTTAAATATAAATTTTTTTCTTTTTCTAAATAATGAAAACCCTCAGAAGAAGGAAGATTGAAGTGTGGGCGTCAGTGACAATTTCAGAAGACCCTTTTCATCCTGAAATTCTTCGCACTGTGCTCAGCTAAAATTACCCAAATACTGAATTGTAATTTTTATTGAAACATTTTACGGTACTAATTTATGGTCCTTTTACCGTTTCCAGTCCTTGCTGAACACAACTTAGCTGTTGGGAAACTCCCTGTAGCGTAAGGATAAGAAAAAAGTTGGAGTTTCTTCATTGAAATGGATTTCTGCCTGCTCGCCATACTTGATCTCCCGCAGCACTGAATTCCAAACATTCCTGGCTCTTTACTCGCTTTTATCAGCAATCTTCCTTTTTCTTAAAACTCCTGAAACTCATTTAATGGAGTTCCTTCTTCGTACAAGACCCAACTGTCTTATATTTTTCCGTACGGATGTAGAGGAACACGGCTTACCCAGAGTACACTAGTATAAGATAATGTACCTTCATTCCAAAGACGGAAAAACGGCGTGGGATTTTTCCTGAAAGCCGAAAAGGGCCACTTTTGGTGAAAACATGTTACTTAGATAATTTAATAATAACAAATAAAAGCCCAAGGCGCAACAGGCACAGTTCTTTTCTGCTGGTTTTAATGCTATGACCATTAGTTATGATTTTGAAACAAATTTATCAGAATGTATTAAAATGGATCTCGTTAACTGTATGAGAAATTATTCCCTAATTGATAACGGCTTTCTTAAAAACGTAGTGGAACTTTTTAATAAACCCAATTACTCGCACTGTCACTGTCTCAGTAACAAGATTTTATTCCCTTTAGAGCAGCTTATCTCTCAGTTCGAAAGTGGGTGGGCAAGACGGGAAGTATAGGGTGGACTTAAGTTGTTCTGAAGATTAATTCTGTAAAGTAAGAACATTTACAATCATTCATCATTTCCCGACGTTTTGTGGTAAAAAAGTCGATTTTCATCTGGGGAAAAACAAATTCAATAACGACAAATCAATTTTAAACTTTTCCACAAATTTTATTCAACTCTTGTTTTGTTGCAACTTTCAACGCAGTGAAATTGACAGAAAAACTGATTTAACAATTTTATAACTTTCATTTTGTGGTCAATAAATCGAATTACGACAATTGAAATTTTTGTAAACATTTTTTTCTCGAAATTACAGAAGTTTATTAATTTCTATTTGGTAATGTTTATTTCCGTATATAATTCTTTTCTTTTTATCCAAACATTTCAATTTGCGTACTAATGGAGTTCTTAACTTATTTCAATAATTTATTGTATTGCATGTTTTTGTTTATTTGTGCATCCTTAAACGACGTTATTTATACGAATAGTTTGATATTATGTTTTATATAATGTTTTTATAATTAATTTTTTTTTTCATATAACAGTAGTCGACCAATGCGTTTTGGCATCGGTTTACCATGTACACTGGAAAATAAAGAGAATGCCAGACCATATGTGATACGCGAAGACAATGATAGTGACCAGAGTGATGGTCCTATATTGTATCGGGAGGATGACAATGGTAGACAAGCCAAAATTGCCCGAAAGGAGAGTCTATCGCTGAAGCTGCAGCTCAGGCCAGATAAGCAGGATCTTATCAATAGAAATATTCTCCACCAGCAGTCGGATAATGAGAGGCAAGAATCAAAAGAGGCCATCGGTGCTCGACTCATACGACGCTTGTCGATGCGACCAACTGCCGAAGAATTGGTCGAACGAAATATTTTGAAAAGTAAGTGTATTTGATTCATCAGTAATGCTCAGTTGTAATCATTACATTTAATTTGATTACGTAATTCAAATTATTAATTACAATAATATATTATTAGCACAAACACCCGCCGAAGAAAAAAAACAGAAGGAGGAGAAAAAACGGTATTTATTACGAAAGTTAAGCTTTCGTCCTACGGTTGAAGAACTGAAAGAGAAAAAAATAATCCGCTTCAACGATTACATTGAGGTGACTCAAGCACACGATTACGATCGCCGAGCGGATAAACCTTGGACAAGACTGACTCCTAAAGATAAGGCAGCCATTAGAAAGGAACTGAATGAGTTTAAAAGTTCGGAAATGGCTGTGCACGAGGGTAGTCGGCATCTTACAAGGCAAGTATCCCTTTGATTCGTTCATGAGCTTCTCATCTTACTTTTACCAACAAAAAAAATTGCATGCAAATATCACCCAACAATTTAAAATTCCCTGAGTAAATATTCTTTACAAGTTGAGTCTCCTTACAAACCGCCAAAGTGCAGTCATGTTTTGAAAGGATCACAAAGAAACTATTCATAATGCAGAATGAACTGCGAAAGTTGAAAAGTTTTCAAACTTCACTTAGCTTCCATTTGTTATGAAACTTCAACCCCATCCTGAATTTACACAATCCTTTCGGAGGAGTTTCAACAAAGTGCATGGATTTCCGACACAATTCAGGCGATGAATAGTGTAAAAAGCATATGAACTTGTCCGACATTTATTATTGAGTGGTTCATTTATGGCTTTTTTGAATATTTTAACAGTAAGAGGATTTTGTTGTACCTACTTAAATATTACATTGAAACAAGTTTGAACATAATTGACAAATGCACACAAAAAATAACGTTGAAATTGATCTGTTCGTTGGTTCAACAATTATGGAAGTTCGTTGGAATGAAACTCTGAAATTCCTGACAGCGTTTTATAATAAAAAAGGAATTTAATAATGTAACAATGGCATTCTGTTGGAATTACTCAAGCAATGCCTTTTTAGAATTCGATAATTTTGGAACTCGATGATAATTTTGTTTGCTGACTCATTAAGTTATTTGCTTTGGTGTACTTCATTTGTTTCTAATTAATTTTTCTTTTAAATTTATTTTGTATGATAAAAGTTTACAGCTTTCATTTGCTTCATTCTGGTTTGCTGGATTTTTGGAATTTTCTTCCTTAACAAATCCAAAGTACATAATTAATTGCTTTATTCTAACTTTATAATTGCAATGAACTGTTGAACAATGTTGCTTTGTTTCCGCTTTAATGAACAACATCAATTTGCATTCTCCATTTATTTGAACACAAAAGAAATGTTTTTGAATTATTTGTTCAGGTTCCATCGGCCATGACAATTGCAATGGAATAGCGAAAATTTACCAAACAACATCATCACCATCAACATTACCACTGGTTCAACAACATTATCAAGTGATCGTGAGGACACCAGAAGTACTCAGCAATCAATCATCATCACTTCGAAGACAGTTAGTCCTTCGACAGTTGTTTCGGATCAAGTGAAATCTTCCAAAAACAATGAAATTAGCGTTAAGATCTACATCAATAATATTATTAACTACAATTACAATAAACAACAAAATAATAATAATAAGAATGTTAAAGATCGACAACAAGAAACGGACGGTGCGATAGCTGACTGCAAGGATAATACAGTCAATATTTGTGTGGACGGTGATCATCACTGCTCCCCCAAGGACTTGGACCAGGACATTAATTATAATATTGTATTCACGAAGCAAGCTGCTGTGATAGATCTGTTGATGTTATTAGAAATGTTACCTAAAACTAAAAAAATATCGCGTTACTACATTTAAAAAACAGGAATGAAATAGAACTGGAACGGATATCGGAATAGAGCTAAAAAATTTTGAAAGAGGGAATGGAGAAACAATGGAAGAGAGGAAACAGATAATCGCAAGATGGAAACGAGGGCAGGCAAATTGAACAATATTTCGCTGCTGCAGGCAATAGCAATAATCCGATTGTTTATGAATCGATGGGAATGCTGTGAATTTAAGTTTCTTATCAATGGAGACTGTTTTATGGTTTCAAAAGCTCCGTAGATTTTTAATTGTTTATTTCAAATGATATAGCGGTTCGATTGGGCATTGCCTTTGTATCTAATCTGTACATGATGCGAATGTATAAGTGTAGCTTACTCAGCGGTTTTTTTCTACTTTTAATATCTGTAGAAAATCAACATATCTAGGCTTCTGAGTAAAAATGTTAAAGCAATAAAATTCGTAGAGACTTCTGTAAGGTAACAGTAACGAATATAAATTTTATACTTTTTTAAAGAGAAACACTTCCACTACATTAAGTTCAGTTGTATGTCATTGGTGTTACTGTGCAACATATTGTTATTTAGAAAAGATAATATCTTTATAATCTTACATACTTAAATATGTACTTTAAAAATAATAAACAATTTCATGTGAATCGATATAAGCAGACATGCAAAAATGCTTCACCCCTCGAAATCCGCTGAGCCTTCACAGATTTTAATTGCGTTTGAAAATTGTAACGCCCTTGATTAACTTTTCCACCGTCTTTGACGTTCATATTTCATCATAAGTTGAGTTCGCAGGGAATTCTCAAGGAGGCACCATGAAGTGCCACAAAGCGATAAGTGGATTTAAACTACGCAATTCCAGATGAACTCTTTGCCATCGTTAATCGAGTTGATTTTCTTTATAGTCGAATGAGCCCCGGGGATGTACCGTTTCAAGTAAACATTTTAATAATCTAGAAAATAACACTGAATATGTTTACCTACTTTTTTTTATGCCTAGAAATAATTTGTAAATTTTCACTTGAAATTTCTTGAAAAAAAAAAAAAAAAATTCTTTGTTGATATGCAGGAAATTCAGGCTATCGTTGATAAATTTTAGGGATATTGAAGAGGATCATTAAAATTACAAGGATGCTTTAGATGGAAATTTGAAATATCAACAATAACAAAGAATTGTGCAATCCTCCCTCTTTTGAGAATGTGTTGAGTGCTTTAAAAAAGATAACAGTGCTGAACGCAAATATTCATTTGTCCTACTATAATATTGTATATAAATAGTAAGGCAGTACCAATGATATACAAAAGCATACATTCATTATGTCGGAAGTTCTTTTGCAAACAGTTATTAACTGTCTTTTTCATATTTTCTTGTTGCTTCCTTAAGGAAAAGGGTTTAAAAGTTGCTTCCCAAATCCCACTGATAGTCCTAAAAAAAGGTATTTCACACTTTCCTTAATTTGTTTTCTTTTTGATTCGGTCTTTGTCTACGACATTTGACCTTAAATTATATTAAAACCCAAAACCAAAAATGAACGCAATAGGATGTCCTTTTTAAATATATAATCGAGGAGCAAAAAAGTTTCTCCAAAGATTTATGTAATTCTGAGGTAAATAAATTTAAAAAGGAAATATCTAACAACAACAACAGAGTTACAAAATAAATGAGAAAGTTAAATATAAATTTTTGCAAAGAAAATCATAAACCCTTAAAAACGGGGAAGTAACCATTTTAGTCGAAAGGCAGATAGCCAAGAAAAAATATATATATTCATAAGATAAAATATATCTTCCTTGTTTTTTAATCCAGCCGATTAGTTGGATAATTTCTTTTTTCTACAATAAGTAGGTCTTCTATACTTTGTTTTCTATTTTTAAATGAAAGGACATTTTTGTAATTATACTTAAAAAACAAAAAATAAACACTGCAACTTTAAAGTTGTCTTTCTAATTCCTTAGTGAAAAAAAAAATCAAACATAATAATAACTGCTGAAAAAAAATTGTAATTAATAAGTAAATAAAAGATTCAGAATGAAAAAAACTTAAAGATTTTTTAGGTTCTCTTTATGTTTTAAGCGTTAATCCTTGGTGTAGTCCCGCTTTAAGATGTTAAGTTTATTCCTTGTCAATTATTTGTACAATTTTCAATACAATTCAATCAATGATAAATTAAAAAAATAAATTTATCTTATTTATGCCCATTCACCTTTTCTATGTTTCTTAATTCTTCTTTAGTTATTATGCTCCCTTTCAACTATTTTTCGGACATTATTTAATGTATTTTAAAAGAATTCATAAAGATTGAAAAAGATTCATAAACATCTTTGTGTGGGTGATTGTTTTTACGGGGCTGTGTAAAACAAATAAAGGAAATAAACAGGATGCTTCTAAAATTTTTAGAAGAAAAGATGGGAAAAAACCGTGGAGTATATAATTTATATTTATTTATATAAATAAATTATTTTAAAATAACGATTTTTTTTTCGAAAATTCGGACAGCAACAACGTGAAAGCGTTTTTTGTAATGAGGGCGCGTCTTAGCTAAATATCCTACAGAAAACTGCTGCCTTTGAAATATGAAAGCTTTATTCTAGCAGTTTACGAGAGATGGGCATATAAACAATTCCTGATATTTTCGGAAATAATAGAGTAGATATTTTTTAGAGTAGCGGAGAGGAAAGGGTATTCAGATCTTGAAACAGTATAGAACACAAATAAATCGTATTCAGCCCATTCACCGTGTGGTAAGAAAACATTGTAGTAATAGCTCAAAAACATGCAAGTGAAAAGCGCCTCTAGCGGCTGAACCGTTAATTCGATCCCGTCAAAACGGTTTATGGACTTGAAGCCGTTTATTTCCGAAAATTTGCCGAAGATAATCGGTTTTTGTCGTTCATTTTGAGCATTTGACAAGACAACAAACTGTGGAGGTTTGTTTTCATCCCCGTTTTAAGTGTGTGCTGGGAAATTTTGTGTGTGCAAATTATTAACACATCCGGGAAGTTGTATTGGAAAGCGCAATTGCAATATTATTCGCAAATGCTTGCGAGTTGACAAACACTCACTCAAAACACGCAATATTCTAACGGAATTTAACAATTGCAAGTGCACAAAATAGCTGCAATTTTGATCATTGCAGAAGTGGACAGTGTGCGTGCCAGGGAATCCAGCAGCAGCAACCGCTTGGGACAGATGAGTTTCTGAAGGACGGGTGTAGAGCCACCATAGCGACCAAAAACAAAGAAGTTTTTTAATCTTTGGAGTACTACAGGCTTAATTTTCGGGTGAGTAATTTGTGTAGACCAGACGGAAGATTGGAAGTTGGGTAACCTTGATGGGAAACGCTCCATTGAGCAATGTCATCCTCCGCCCTTCGATCGCTTCAGGTCGTTTTAATTATGTTGGTGAGCAACGGCGGAGTTGTGAGTTTTTATTTTCCAAATGCAATAATTACGATTGTGACAGATTGAAAGACACTAGAAATCTCCGAGGAAATCAATGTGGAAAAATACCCCGTTAGCCGAAGACCGAAGTTCGCACATGGTTGCTCCACGGTAACGGCAGTTGAGCCTCGGTGTGCTTTATTTGCCAGACGGGAACGATTCTGTTCGATTGATTAGATATTAACTCGCACTTTATTCAATTAAGATCGCGGACCAATTTCTTATCCTTTTATGAATATTTCTTGCATGGGAACGCTGTAGTCCTAGCGCATGGAGAATAACAATTCCATTGGTTACCTGCTCCCAAAGGACTCTAATTCTACATCTTCAAATCGGTGCCATATGGGGGACAAAGCCGTAAAACTCTTGACAAGTTATTAATCGAGTCAAGGCTTATAGTGAGGTAAATGTCAGGTGCTTTGCAGGTGACGGCTAGAGTTCACGGAACACTTCGTCACGTTCTAGATCATCCAATGCAACTAATTCAGAGCAGCAACCTCATTTGATATTGGCTGACTAAGCTTCTTATTACGCAGATTGAATCTAAACCACTAGAAGGCTGCTTTCTTTCGTTGTCCAGCAATTCCACCAATTTTCTTATCGCAATTCAAATTAAATTGTCTCGTTTTTCATTCGATTTCAGGTACACGCAAATACGCACGGCTCATCAAATAAGATCCACTCAGTGTGGTCCTTAAATAACGATACCTAGGAAGTATGATATATACAGGCGGTAATCCGTCGACCTTATTTTGTGAGCAAGTTAGTACAGTAACAGAATTATTTGAGAAATGGAGCGATTGCGAACGGACTGTTGTAATGTATGCACTCCTCAAGCGGCTCCGTTATCCTAGCCTTAAATTCCTTCAGTACTCTATTGATAATAATTTGACACAGAATTTCGGTTCTCAGGACTTAGCAATAAGCAACGTGAATGCAAATAATCCTGGATATCTACAGCAACTTGTGAATACATATAAGTGTGACGATGATCCAATTATTTATGGATCAGAAAAAGAGGATGAAAAAATATTTAACAAAAAGGGGAATATTTTGAATGATGTGCTAGATTTAATACCGTTACTGAGACCAGGAAACGACGACGCCAAAATTATTTATTTGTCCCTAATTCCGCTGGCCGTGGAGGACACCAGCAAGAAGATTGTTGATACTGGCTTAGTGCAGCAGATATTTTCATATTTATTAATTCATCCAGCAATCACGAACGACGACAGAAGGTAAGTGGATTTTGGATCAGAATTGCCTGTGAAACTACTGAGATATTTTCTTTCCAGATCATTGGGTCAATGGTTGCATCACTTGGAGGAGAATATACAGTCCTCATTTCCTCCAGCTGCCCAACCGAATTTTTTTGTTCTATCAAATCCAATGGAGTCGTACACAAAGTCCGGTTCATTGTCATCCTTAAGCAATGACAGTGTTCGAAGTTGGCAGACAATAGCACCCCCCTCGCAAAGCAATAACAAACACCAAAATCACCACCACCAAGCACAGCAACAGACCGTGCCACCGCCGCCACAACAGCATCAGCCACAACAAGCTCCTCCGCCTCTGCAGCAAGCATCTAATCCAGTTCCAGGCCCTGCACAATCACTGGAGCAAAACGATTGGAGTTCGCATTTATTTCAAATTCCCGATAACCTTTGCGAAAATATTCAGAATGTTAGTCTCGTCGATGACTCATCTAGTCGCAATAGATTAGGCTTGATTTATAGTGAACCACGAATACCATCGGAGAATTCAAACGATGATCATCATGTATCATTTTCGAAAAATGGCACAGAAATTATTGACTTCGAAAGCAACGATGATTGTGATAAATGCAGCAATTCAATTAATTATAATTCATTATTTTCAAATGTTTGTGATCATGTCAACGCACCCAGATGGACTTTGGACACCAAAATTGGTGGATTTAAGACCCGTCGCTCGAATAGTTTAACAACAGCAACAATTGGAACATCATCATCATCTGTGATCAATACAACCGATAATTTTTCCAATTCATCTGAGAATTTGGCTCAGTACGCCCAGAAGCCGAGAAGTTTTTCATTATCGATTGAAAACACTGGAAGCAATTTGACGTCGAGTGGTTCCGATACTCGTTTAGATGACTTTAAGCCAAATTATTTAAAATTTACAACGCACAATATTGGAATGTCGAATATTGGACAATGGCTGAAGAGCCTTAGACTACACAAGTACATCGGATTATTTACGAATATGACGTACGAGGAAATGTTAGAGATCACCGAGGACTATCTGCAAAGTTTAGGTGTTACCAAAGGAGCTAGTCATAAGTTAGCTATATGTATAGAAAAACTAAAGGATCGATTCAATCGCTTGACGATGATTGAACAGGATTTGCTTGGACATACCGTGACAATAACCGCCGTAGTCGAAGAGTTGGCCAATATCGTGTTAACACCAATGAAACCCGCTAATTCTAAACCAAATAATGTGGCCGGAAAATTTATTCAAGTACTTGATTTAGGTAAAATGAATTCAATCACTTTGCAGGGTTATTTAAATGCAATTCGAATTTACTTCCAGTTTGCAATGTGATGACGAAGAATGAATTGATGTCAGCACAAGATGAAGATTGCCTGAATGTACTTCTGTGGATCTTGGAACGATGCATTCACAACGAAGCCTTTGTTGCACACACAAATCAACTTAAGGAACATAAATTTAAATTGTCTAAACTTAAAATGCAATTTACAACAAAAAATCCACACTTAAAAACTGTGAACAATCCAACATTGACCAAGCCAAGGTAAAGTTGTGATGAAAGTCAGTTTACATGATTTGTTTGACTCGGAGTCCTTTTGCAGGTGGAATGGTAAACCAAGGAAACCGGACAAGTGCAACAGTACGGACAGAATTCATAGGAAGAGTTCTAGTGACATCACGTTTATCCTTAACCCTTCGCAGGCACATAACATCGCCTCCCAAGTTCCTCACGATGATAAATATCATTCCGCAAAATCAACTGCACACACTTACAATTCCGGTCAGCAGTATAAGAGCTCTTCGTTTCCAAACTTTTCAAATGCTGGCATCAAGACTACCTTCCATCCTACAGTCTACAACAACAAGCATCACAGACACTCCTTGAGCAATTTGATAATGGTGTCACCGAATCCGCAGCAGCTTCAACAAACCATCTTTCGATTGCCCAAACAACAGTCTGTTGGTGTGTTGCATATTTCGAAGATTTGCAACAATTCCACGATCGAGAAAAATGCTAGATCAAATTTAAGAAAATCATCAGTGCCTACAGTTACATCATCTCAATTGTTGGCTTCGTCCTCTGCTGCAGCAGTTGCCACAGATATCGCCACAATGGCATCATCATCATTACCATCATCCGTAATCGAAAACAGTTCAACGACCACCAGCAATACGGTTAGTAGTACAAATTCTAATTTTAGTAGCGTTAGTGTCCTTTCTTCCAGTCACGAGAAAAGTTCGAACATCGGTGATATAAACAGTAGTTTAGAGTTCCTCTGTCTGCAGATGACGGAGCAGGCTATCAATTAAATTCAGACGGTAGAGCGTCGAGTCTTTAGCAGAAGTTAAAAAACTAGTCAAAAGGATGAATTCAATTATTACGTTTCTTAGTTGTCGTTTCCATTGGATTATTCGCTATGAAGTCCTTTTGAGTGGGAGACACTTTTGGTTGTTGTTAAATAATTGTTTATTTCAGTGCTAGTTCATGACTATCATTTGTTTTATGATGCTTTTTTAAATTAGGTTTCATGTTCCACTTGAATTTTAAAATTAAATTTATATAAAAAGGAAAATCCTAAATCATGATGTTCATATTTCGAAAAAAAAAAAAATATGTGTTCTAAACCGTTTATAGATTAAAAATTTTTTAAATAATATTTATTATTAGGACAATACAATTCTAGCAAAATTTAAAAAAAAAAAAAAAACAATCCGAAAAAATACGCGGAAATATTCCAGACAAAAGAGGGAAGTAGAAAAATTATGTCGAAAAAGTAAATTAAAGGAAAAAAGTAAACAATTTTAATTGCAATATAAAAGTATAAAGACGAAAATCTTTCGATTTAAATTAATTGAAATCTGTTCTAGATAAAAGTTGAAGAATAAATTAATAAAATAAACTATAAATTTCTGCACCGCGACAATGAGACTGACTAAGGTTATTTTTCGGGTATTAATTACGAAAAATAATTGCTGAATGATTATAAATAAAAAAAATTATTATTATTATTAAAAACTAAAAATTATATTATCGATATTTCGATTTAAAATTCGCGTAGACATAAAATTGTTAGTGTAAGAAATGTTTCAAAGGATTATTTGACAAATTGTATTTAAACAAAAAACAAAAAAATTTCTTGCATGTGAATTACGTTTTTATATTAGGTCTAAGAAAGATGTTTTTTCCTCTTTTTTTTATATACATATATAATGATTGTTTTAACCTATCGGAACAGGTGATTCTGATCCGCTGTATTTTGATCCTTCTGTATTTATTTATTTTAAATCATAAGAATCGATTAATTCAGCTGTAAGATGTTTATTTAATTTATTATTGTAAAATGCTTTGCGAGAATTTTATCCCAAACACGGTCAAATATTTGGACTAATTAAATAAATTCGAATTTCAGAATATTTCAATTCGATTTTTATCACAAATTTTCCTGCTATCCTGTCGGGGACTATTTTCGAAGGATGTAATAACAAAACAGGTATATATTTTTTTTTTTTTACAAACATCCTTTTATTGATAATTGATTCGTACAATTTTACTTAGTAATTACATTCATAGAATCCCTATTCACTATCGTTAGCCCTGTAATGTAACATTTCCCATTTTCGAGTTTTGTAAATCAGTATCATTTGCGCAAAAACATTTCATTTAATTATTGAACAATTGATTAAGCATTTTTTCACATGGATTGCCTAATTGGGAGTAGTATAGATTAAATAATTTCATTATGTACACAATTTTAACTGGTTTGAGGCAGTTAATTATCGTCACAGACTTAATAATAGTTACATTCCAAAAGAAATTCCTCGTATACGATTCAGATTCCTATTTGTTTGAGTACGATTGAGAATTTTGTCTCATTACATTCGGTGGACTCCTGCTGCCTGGAGTCATTCAGAATTGGGCTGACGCGTCTGTTGCAGCATGCTTAAACTCTGCTCACTACACCTAAGTAACAAAGTAAAAGACACTAGTCAATCAAATTTCGGGATAGTTTTCGTCATCGAACAGTAATTTCACGCAATTATATACAATTTTAGGAAGAAACGAGTTGGTAAATGATAATATTGTATATTACTTAGTGTCTAGTAGTAAAATGAGGATGTAACAATAACTGAGGGGTTCTTAAACGTTAAACAGTAATCACGATGCATACTATTAGGTGTCTCCATCGAAATAGCATAATTGTATGTAAATATTTCCGGGGGTGTTTACTTTGCAGCTAGTCAACCCTCCTCCTCCTCCGATTTAATCTCGGTCTTCATTTCAAAGGGTAAATACAGTTTGTCCATTATGTGAACTTTTATATGATTATTTAATGTGCTTGATTGTCGGAATTGTTTTTTGCACACAGCACATTCAAAGGGTTTTTCACCAGTATGAATTTTCAAGTGATTCGTCAGGGTGCTGAGCTGGCGGAACTGCTTCCCACAGTAGGTGCAATTAAAGGGTTTTTCTCCTGTATGAATTTTTAAATGATTCGTTAATGTACTCGATTGCCGAAAATCCTTTTCGCATATTGTACACTTATATGGTTTTTCACCAGTATGAATTTTTACGTGATTGGTTAGTGTGCTGAGTTGCCGGAATCTCCTCTCGCAAATATTACACTGGAAGGGCTTGTCTACGGGGCCGTTTCCTACAGTCATTGTACGACTTAATGCACGAGACATAGGATTCTAAAATTTCGCTGAATGTATTTGCCTTTTAACAAATTCGCAAATTTGTCATCGAATTGAATCAACTGTGCTTCACGGAAGTCATCTCTACTCGGTTAAATGCATCTCCCACTGGAATGGAATGTAAACTGAATTAGTTCTGCTGAGTTTTTAAAATTAGGTCTTTAAAAACAACAAGACAAAATACACCTTCCAAGCACAATTCCACTTCTTTAATACACATAAAATGGTGTTGTATTTTTTGCAAATATGCTTCAAAGTGTTGAATTGTTTTATTTATATCAGATAAACCATTATATTGTAACGAAAATGAGACATTCCATGCTCATGTTTGCCCTACAAAAGCAGAAGCGCACATACCTCATTTACGTCCACACTCCACTTTAAAGTTGTCTTCTGAGTTTTCATTCAGTTTAGCATCAACTATCTTAATTATTTCATATTCATAACGATCCAACAATCAAAAGAGTTGTGTATACGGTTAGTAAAACCGAAGGTGAGGTATGTATTTTCACAAACAATATCTTGGAAAAGTTCGGAAGAAACGAAATTAGTTCTTTTACTTGACAGTTGTTTGTTTAACGCCTGAATGAAAATGAATTCGGTACTAGAAGAAACTACATAGAATAAAAAAATTCTTAACGTTCCGAAATTGTTATTTTTATTTTATTTACTAATAAAGTAAATATTATCACTTGTAGTAAAATGAGTTTTTGAAAATTATGAATATTTTGTCTTTAATTTTTTTTTCCAGAAGTGAACAGCAGCAGAACCGCTGTAAACAAATCGTTCATTTAAAGGTAATCTAGTCCAGCTGATTTTTGACAATTCGAACGTTTGATAGTTCTGTTTCTGTCGGTGCTGGTCAAGTTTTATTCCCATTTTTATTGTTTGATATTCTTCAAATGTAGTAAAATATAGAAAAGTACTGATATTTAGTGTTCATTGACGTAGTTGTAGAAGCATTCGTAAAGTGTAAGTACATTTTTAATGAAATGATAAAGTAAGGTTAAGATTGCCTTTTGCCGACTTTTGTTAGTACTTTGCGAATTTATGAGACTTATTGTAAATGATTTAAAGCGCTTTAAATAATTATATGGAATTTTGCAAGTATTGTGCATATTTGCATGTACTTAACAGGTTTCGTGGATTTCTCTAACCAACAACATTTTTGTACCGGGACCAACTCGATTCGTCAAATTCTATAAATTATTTAGATGATTATGACTTTTGGAATTAATGTTCATACAGTTGGTAATGTTATTTTAAAATAGTCATGTGCAGATATTTACGCCTCTGCTTGTGCAAGGAAATGGTAATAATTTGACATCGTTGAGGGCGGTAATCAATTTTAAAATGCATTCTTCATCTTCCCCCAACAATCAATGCAGCATTTGTTTTTAACAAAATTATCATTTTACTGGAATGTCATTTTCTTTTTTCTATCTTCATTCAAATTTTGAAACAATTGTCGGTCGTTTCCCCCTTTCGTTATTGTTGCAGCTTTCAGCTCATCCGTCCTGCCACTTTCCTCTAATTCCGAAGTTTCACACGTTTTAGTTGCTGTTTGTCGCTTAAGTCTTCTGTTTTGGTTTTACCTATGGAGTCACTCTTCACATTATAATAAGTTCGAAAATACGCTAATTTCAAACAGATACAGTAAATTTAATTTAATAAGAATAAATTTTATTCAAACCACAAATGCAAACAAAATTTAGAAAAGCACTAAAAGTAAATGTTTTACAAAATTGTGCAAACCCTCGATGTTTTGTTGTTAATATTATCCTCCATTGAAGTGTAAGCGGGCGGCTTATCATCTGCGAACAAGTTTACTGTAGAATATCGAATAAATATAATAATATAAAAGAAGTACGCACCTTCGACTTGAACTGATCGGGGATTCTTACATGAAATCTCCTTCCCTTTGTTCTTGATATCGGTTATGAATTGCTTCACTCGTTTCGTCCCTGACTCCATCATTGTCTGATGAATCTCGGCATCGTCGGTGGTTGTATGATGATCGTCTTTTCCTTCCCGTCCTGCATCACTTATATTTTCCGATTCAATACCGCTGATATTTGAATTAATCGAAGCTGTTGTACGTTCATCGTCCTCCATTGTTTTCACTCTCAGTTCCATTTTGCTAATAGTTTCCTTCTGATCATTTTCGTTCGCGTCTCTAATTTTCAGAGCACTGTTCTCGATGTCGTCTCCTGAAAATCTTCGTTCTAAGTCTGATAAGTTATCTTCTTGTACGTTTTCCGTGACTTTATCGGTGACATCGACGCCGTTGTTGATAAATCGTATCTCATTCACCAAAGTCTTGTCAAGGATGTCGTCGGGTGCATTTATTTCAACAATAAGACGTTCATCCTCTTTCACGTAGTCATCCATATCAAAATATTTCTCCCCAATTCGTGGCGATTTTGCTGAGATTTTTCTTTCAATTTCATCCACTTGTTCCTTTTTGAGGCCACGATCAGAATACTTGAGGCTAGGTCGACGTGACGGTGGAGTCCTCTCTAAGCTGTCCTTCAGAATCGAACTAGAACCGTCGTCGTCGTCGTCTTCTCCTTCATCATGAGTTGGTGGAAAGGGTACTCTTATCACTGTTTGCGGTGTCCCGAAGCTCGCTTCTGGATACGGCGTTCTAGGTCGAATTAATCGCTCTTGTGACTTCTCACTTTTTACTGATTTCTCATCAAATTTTATGGAGTGAACTGAGCCTTTGGGACTTTTACTGGCCCCTTCTGACGATTTCATTTCTTCCACTTGCTGCACTGAACCCAATAAATTCATCTTATGAACTGGTGTATGATTCCCATTACTTGCAGAGCTCGAATTTTTACCATCGTCATGTTCATCGATGCCATCATTTGTATCACTATTGGAAATTTGATTTATCTTGCCTTCTTGGTCAAATCTTGGATTTGTCGTTTTGAGGATTTCAGTGTTCATCAAGCTGGTATCGTTGTCCTTGGACGACTGCTGCAGACTTTCATTGCTAACCGTATTGCTGTTTTCTGTAGATAACGTTGTCGTATTGTTTACTAGATTCAAAACTGCGGACGTTTTTGAATCGTCAACGGGGAGAACTGCATCAATTTCAGAATTTCCATTTTCGCTTTCTGTTTCTTTTTTAATATTGTTTTCCATGTTCACCACATTTTCACTATCTGCATTAATTGTTGAGCTTTCCAATTCAGCGTCTTCCTGTTTCGTACTATTAGTGCTCGATCCTACTTTAGAGTTCTCTTTATTTTCTACTGGTTCTTCGTCCTTTGTAGCATCGTTTCTATCAGGTAGTATACCCAATGGAATTTTGTTCTCTGTCGAGTGAAGTCCGCTCTCCTTTTGACTTTCAAGAGAATCAGATTTCGGTGCAGTTTCCCGTCCTGTGGAATTTAAATTATCAAATTTAGGAAAATTGGAAGTGTTATCAATTTCCGTAGGTGCTGAATTATTGCTTTTTATATTTGCAATAGTTTTTTGGGTTTCGTCATCTTTTGACCTGTTTTGCGTTGCAATAATCCTTGTATTATCTAAGTTTCCATTGAGATCTTCACTAACTGCATCCGAACTCGAATTATTTCTATCCTCATTGTCCACACTCAAAATGCGTTTAACATTTCCATTTAAAAAACTCGACGCTGATGTTGTGTATGTTTTATTCAAAGTCTTGCTACCATCTCCGCTTTTTTTTGATTTCGGTTTACCAAAAACCAAAACGTGTTTATCACCAACAGCTAAATCCAAAATTCGCAAATTCTTAAATTTCGATAATTCACGAAATGTTTTTAAATGATGTCCACTCTCTGAAAATGTTGTAAAAAATTTGTTCGTTCTTGTGATTGCCGCAAAAAATAAGTTTCCTTTTAACAATTTCACCGCTGGTCCATTCTCCTCGTTGTCGTAATCATAAAATTTCTGAAATACCAACGATTTGTTCCTCAATGATTCGGTGCTTTTGTAAATATTTCCACTTTCGGTAATCAAAAAAATTTCATTCGCTTTCGAAATGTTTAGAAACATTATTTTGTCAAATTCCATTCCATGGATGAGTTCGGTGAATATTGGGAATTTGAATTCATTCATTTGTCCAGCCAGGAACAGTTGATTGTTTTCGGTAAGCAAAAGAGTTGAATGTGGACCACATATCATGTCTCTGATTCGTCCATCTATTGTGACTTCCACAGGGGCTTCCAGTCGCGATTCTTGCAGGCCGAGCTGCTTCTGATCGTTGCTTCCCCATCCGAATAATCTGCCGGATGCTGTAATTAGTGAATCGATGATAAGAATAATTGTACAGTTCAATAATTCAAAGTAGAACAAAAAATAAACTATTGACGACATTTGAATAAGGTCAGGGAAACGAACTTCTTTTGATGCAGATTATTTTTAGTAGATAATTACTCTAAACTTATAAGATATAAATAATAAATTGTTGAGTTGTTATTTACTTGACGACAAAAGAAGAAATTTTTGGGAAAAAGTTTGATTTTGTCCTTCCATGTTTTAGGTGAAAAATGACTAATTTTTTTTAAATAGAATGGTTTATTATTTATGGAAATTGTTCTTATGGGTAACTATCCCAACACAGTGTGAATGAAAATGTCTAGACAAACCTTTCGTATAGCAACTCTATCATTATTTATTTTGTTCGTTAATTATTTCTGCTAAACTTCAACAATATTGCTATTTAGAAATGTCCTTCAAACAGGCAACACGTTACTGCCGCCTGACACGTATCCTCATTTCATTCCATAAATCTCTGTCTAACTATTACCCTCGAAACACTCTGTAATAACCTACTTCATAGCTGAGGCATGTAGAAACCAAAAAAGAAATGAGGCCTAAGAAATTTTCCCTTTTCCTTCCTCGAGCTGTGATTATTGTCGTGACCCATCGATCCTGGCATTCCAAAACATCATGCAACTACACAAAACTCAAAGGAATAATGAACGCCTTTTGATTCAAATAAGGTCAATCACCCATTCAAATGGAACCCTAAAAATTTGGGGCACAGAAAATCAATATATTTTGCGACAATCAAATTATTTTGTTTTCAAAATAACAGTGAATTCAAATGTGCTAAAGAAATACAAAATTTCTATAATGGCAAATATTTATTGGACATTAAAAAAAAGTGTATGTTTCTGTACCGAACAAAGAGAATACGATGTTAAAAAATGCCCATAAACTCAATAGTTCCAATAAAAACTGCTCCACATTGTCGTATTTTATATGCGCTTTTATGCTGGGAATTTTCATGAAAATAGCGCAACACGGTTTTGTACAATATTAAAAAATAAAAATTCCTTACAACTGTTCAATGTTTTCCATTTGCATGCAAACAGAGTTCAGATCTAGATTTGGAAAACTAGGAAATGTCAGCGGCATTTTCCACCCTCTCGTTCTTCCTTCCGAAACAGTCGGGGAGAATTAACATCCATTCAAAGGACATTCTTCGATTTTTTAATAAAGCAGAAAAGGTAAAACAAACATTCTAAAATTCCTTATTGCACTTAAAAACAGTTATGTTCTTGAAGAATGTGGAGAAGATTTTACTGAGAACATTTTTTAAAAAAAAAAAAACCTCTTAGCAAAAATGCAGACGAAATTGATTGGCACTGAGTCCTTTTCAATGTTATAAAAAATTCAAATGGTTTTTCGCTTCAGAGCACTCAAGGTAAAGAAAACTGATTCTGTCTGTGGTACTTACATGTTAGCACGACGAAATGATCATTTCCAGCTGAGACTTTCTCGAAAGCTTCCTCCTTATTATCCTCCAGCAGCCCATCAAATTCTTCCACCCGAAAAGGTTTCCATGCGACCGAGACGTGTTCACCGCCAACATTAACTGGTGAAAAATTTGAAGCGATTTTCATTGTACTGTTGTGGAAAATATTTCGTCCAGAAAAGTAAATTTTGTTGGTCTCTGAAAAATTTTCGATTAATTTTTGGAGAGTGTCTTTTTGGTGTCACGCAAATTACGTGTAAGGATCACAATCCATCCTGTCCCGAAGGCGACATCCGAAGGCTTTAGTCCGAGAGCTTTTAGAGATTTAACACATGTCGGTTTGGTGACCGTATTATTGCTTTTAATGTCACCAGTTCCCAACTGACCATATTGATTGTCACCCCAAACAAAAAGTCGTCCTGATTCTAAGAAACAGAGAAAAGTAAAAGGTACTTTGAACAATTCAGTGGAAGAAAATAAGAAGTAAAAAGTAAGAAGTAAAAAGTAAGAAAAAGGTGAAAGTTATAATTACAGACGCGTGTGCTTCAAACTTGACTCAACTTCAAGCGTTACTAACTGATATTCAACGCTTTCACCATTTTCAGTGTTCAATCTACAATAAAATTGCATTTGAGTACCACAAATCACAGCACTCTGACTGGCACCCGTCGTCAATCGTTTCACGGGATCGTTTTTGATGAAAAAATAGCTTTGGGCATTCTCTGCCAGGAAAGACCGCCCCAAAGTGAATATCGCCCCGCTGCCCGGAATGTCCATCGTTAACCGATGTTTGCTGAACGAATTTGTGCAATTTTTTGAATTTTTACAAACAACACTGTAGAGCCGCGCCAAAGTAACGAACCGCGAAAGCAGCTATTGGGGCTTGTATGCACCCGCAATAGCTATGCCAACCGTTATTCCACTGTTAATCGATCCTCTGGCTCCTTGTACTGTGGTCAGTTACCCGGTCACTTGAACACTGGGTCTGTAGAAGAGAGCCGCTGGCCACAGGACTTCGTATTTTGCCCCCGTGATGTACATTATTTATTAGGTTGGGGGATTCTTGTGTTAGTCGGTGTAATCACTTATCCAATTTTAGGAAATTGGATCCTTGCAAGTAACCGAATAGTTCATTTTCAAATTTCGGCTCTGTTTTTGATTGGTTCACGTCAGCGTTTGAGAGATTGCTGGATTGGTGTTACTAATATTTATGATATCCTGCTATCCTTGCCTATGTACGACAATTCAACTACTTTCCCTTTTCTAAGAGAAATTTATCCTTTCCGCCAAAGAACTTAATTTTCTAGAAATTACAGCTAGTGGAGTTTTATAAGTGTCCGTTGAAGACATTCCACGGTTTTCTTCCACGTGTTTACCCACTTGGATCCGTTTCTGCTCTACATAAATTATCCTTTGTTCAACATAGGATGAAGGAAATCTACAATTTTTGCACTCAATCGAAAACAGTTGGTAGTTGGAAGGAGGAAATGCAGACAGAGTGCCCAGGGCGATGTCCTCTAATGACCGCGTTACATGCTTTAGTTGTTCTCTGAATTTTTTGTTTTGTCCACTATATCGGTTTATTGTTGTCTTTTTTTTGTGTGTGCACGATGAAGCGAACTAAAGCAGTGTCCATTTTCTAACGACAGCACAGAATAGTGAGCAGGATTCAAGCACGCAGTTCAGTAGTGTTGCATGTCCTCGAATTATTATGCATTTATCTATAGGCTCATCTTTATGGACATGCCATGTTCCAATGAGTCGGGAATTTTCTTCAAAAATGGTGCAATTCGTGCCTAACATTTCCCAGTGACTACAGCAAATTAAAAAATAAAATTGATCGATGTTTAAAGGTTCTATGTTTGCTTTCGTTGTGTTGGAACACAACGATCCCACATCAAAGCTGATTTATGTGTAAATAAATTTTCCGATAGTAGACATAGGTAAATTTTTTGTTTTGGCACGTATGCGATGCACTCTCATCGATAATTTCCACAGGGACAGTACTTCCTCGACAATAAATTACAGTCCAATATATATTACAATATATACAAGTACAATACATATAGTACAATATATATTTTCAATCCAAATGGCGTAGATTTTATAAATGGGAAATATTGTCACCGTTATAAATAGTGAGCAATTCTACAAATTAGAACATAGCTATTTCTGGGATTTTCCACAATCCACAATTGATTCTTCGTGAAATACTGAAAGAGTTACTGCCGTGGAAATGAAGTTAAACGCTAGAGTTGACAAATATCGTAGGTGACTAAAAATAGACGGTTACGTCCAAAAGGGACGAGTAAATTTTTTTGCTGTTTTTTCTCCTTTGTCGAATAAGGTGAAATTCTTTTATGTTTCATAAAAAAAACTGTATTTTGAACTGTAAATCGTGTAAAGATAAGCAAGCACAAAAAGAACTGGGGAAATTCTTTGAAACAGATTCGTACAAGAGGGTTGTATAAAAGTTACCAACTGTGCACCATATTCAAGGACGAAATATGAACCATAAACTTCCACTTGACATTCATATATGCGTGATGTTTTTTAAATGCTTTACTAAGTCCCACCGCAACGTGTTGTAATCGAAAGGAAATCCATTTCAATTCATTCGTTCTCAGAACAGTTGCTTTCTAAAAATCAATTTTCCACTTGGCTACATTACTTTAAATATTCCATATTGGCGTATGAATTTGCACTGTAATATCCAACGTTCAACGTTTGTCAGGAATTCTGCTATTTCTCTCAGGAATTTTATATTTACGCAATATAAAACGTGCAGATTTGTAACAAAACGATTGCGTGTCGAGACAAATTTAATTGTACGCATTCTTTCAATTACTCCTTCCTTGCGTTTCCGCTCAAGTCACAGAAATTAATGGTGTTTCGATGCTAACTTATTACCAATGAGTTGAGTCTAGTTTCAGTGCGTAATGGCCACGAGCCGAATATCCTTAATCACTAGATTTTGCGATAGATATACAATAAATATATCTTAATTACTTGACGTGAGAAATACTGTTTTTTCTTTTCATGTCTAGAACAAAATAGATGGATTCTCATGCGACAGGCAGAGCCAGCCCCCAGCAGGACGATGAGTCAATTTCGGACACCACAAATATTTTGAGCACATCGGAAAACACTAATAATGAGAATCGTGAAAAGGAGCTCAATCAGACCGATAGCAATGTCGTTGAGCTAACGGAGGAAGTAAAGGATTCGATTAGGGATGAAGAAGAAAAGATAGAATCTGCAGTTGATGATGCTGTTTCTAGTCCCCCAGACAATTTCTCTACAGATGAATACCACAAAAATGTTACCTACAATGACGATGGAATCGCCATTTACACTGATCCAAAAACAAATTTCCAATATAAATGGTCAGAAGAGAAAAGCTCGTGGGAGTCCATTGATAACACAGGACCAGAGAATGTAAATAATCCTTTTGAAAATGAACACTATCGATGGTGCAGTGAAACGAATCAATGGATCCCGAAAACCTCCTCCACATCCGGCAGTGATGATAAGCTAGAAAATGATTACTACAAATGGGACAAGGAGACCAACAAATGGATACCGAAGACTCAATCATCAGACGTTACATCCAGTTTCGAAGATGGTGTCCACACCTACACTGACAAGGATGGGGCGGTGTACTTTTGGGATGTGGAGAAGAATGCATGGTTCCCGAAAATCGATGACGATTTCATGGCACGTTACCAACTGAATTACGGATTCATTGACAATACCTCGTCCACAAGCGTGGGCCAGGGACAAGGTGATGAACTTCAGAAGTCATTGGCGACAGTGAAAGATGATAGTGTAAATCCACTATCGTCGGAAAAAGCAGGGGGAACTGGAGAAAATAGAGCAGCAAACAAGCGAAAGGCACCAGAACCACCAAGTAAGTAAAACTAGTACGCGTGTGGGAGATTGAGAATAACATGAATTTTATTTGAATTTGCTAGAATGGTTCGACATCCCGCCGGAGCAGAACACTAAAGTTTATGTGTCCAATCTGCCTCTCGACATAACCGAGGAGGAGTTCGTACAAGTTATGAGCAAGTGTGGCCTCTTAATGAGGGATCCCAAGACGCAGAAGAACAAAGTCAAGTTGTACACGGAACCAGACGGTCAGCTCAAGGGAGATGGACTTTGCGACTACATCAAGGTAAGTCGAACTATAATTTCGCATGTTTATTATCTTTGAAAGTGTGAAAGGATTGAATTTAACCAAAGGTCACGAAAATTATCCGGGTTTTTGCTTCTAAAAGTCTTGAATTCTGCAATTTATACAGCAGAAAAAAAAAGTAAAATGGTAAATAATTAATTGAAAATAAAAAGATCAATAAGGTTTGGCACTTATTTTTATTGTAAATTTTTTTATAAACAATTCAACAGAAGCTGTTAATACTTTCATTGCTTTTAATTAATTTATTTATAAATTAGAAAGTTTATTTAAAAAAAACGAATTCGAACAAAGAGTTGAATTACAAATAAAATATTCTCAAGTGATCCAAAGAATCCAATCAAAATTTATTTCAAGCGTTTCAGTTCCACAAAAATTGTATCTTATTTTTTTACAATTGAAAATTTTCATAATATTAGTTTTAATTTTTTATTTTCTACATTCAAAATGAATATTATTAAGTTTTTTTTTGTGTTTAAAACCATTTAAAAACCAACTAGTCATTTTTTTTTTTATTTATTTTAAACTTGTGCATTACAAAAAGAGCAAGACAAAAGTGAAAAAGCCAACTTTTTGTAGATGTTTGTTAAATGTATAAATTTCGCTGTTGTTTTTAGTTTCAACATTTCATAAATACAAGTTAGAGTGAAGTTTAACGGTTATGTATTTGTTTTTAGACGAATATTATTGTTTCTACACATATCTACTGTGGTTTCTAAATTTATTTTTGTTACAATTTTATTTGAATTTGTAAAATAAATCCAAATTTGCATCTAAATTTAAATCTAAGCTAAATAAGTTTGACTACATCAGATTTAATTGAGTCAAAGTATTAAACAGTTGCTTTGCACTGGTCAAGGTCAAATCCAAGTAAGTAGCTTAAATGTTTTACAATATTTTGTTTTTACAAGAACTTAAAAATTTAAACAGTTTCTAAGAGTACCTTACGAGCTAAAATCGCTGCAGCGCAAACACACACGCAGCTTTAGGAGACTTCATTACTTGACTTGACTTATGTTGCAATAATTGATGAGGGCTGGTATCATATTTCACAAAAATTGTTATTCACTGAAATTTCTCTTATCTACTCTGGAATGGTCGACTCATTCTCGTCGGTGTCCTTCGCCCGCTTCTTATTTCGCTGTTGCCTCATTTCGAAGAATTTCTTCTGCTCTTCCGGGGACAATTTCGATAATCTTTCTCTCAATTTTTGTAATTTGAGTCTCTTTTGCTCCTCTTCCTCTCCTTTTTTAACATTGTCGGATTTTTGTTTTCGAATCTCCTTTTGCCTACGTTTTTCTTCTATTTCTTCTCGTTTACGTCTCTCTTCTTCTTCTTTTTGGTGACTTTCTTCTTCTTTGCGTCTTTGTTCCTCTTCACGGGCTGTTCTGTCGGCCTGCTCTCGTCGTCTCGATTCTTCAGCTAAACGTTTCTCTTCCTCTGCTTCTTGTCTAAATATTTCTTCACGTCTTCTAATTTCTTCATCACGTACTTTCTGTTTTTCTGCCCGTTTCCTATCCTCTTCTTCCAATCTCAACAATTCTTCATGTTCTCTCCTCCTTTCTTCTTTTTCGCGTTCTTCCAATAGTTTTTTATACTGTTCCTCCCGTTTCTTATCTTCAGCTTCCTTTTCTGCTTGAACACGCCGTTGTTCATCCATATTTCTGGCCCTACTATCTCCATTATCAGCTTCATCATAATCGAACATCTTTCTTTCTTCATTAGCTTTCCGTTTGCGTTCCAATTCCTCTTGATACTCTCTTTGTCTCCGCAATCGTTCATTTTCCAATTGCTCTTCTTCTTTCAATCGTTTCTTCTCTAAACGGTCTGTTTCAAGACTGTCTTGCCGGTCTCTAGCTTCCTTTTGCTGCTTTTCAATTTCCTGTCTTCGTTTATGAGCTAATTCGGCTTGATGGCGTTCTTTCTCAAGTTCTTCTAATTGTTGTTGTTTGAGAGCCTCCAATTCTTCCCTTTGCCTGCGCTTCTCCTGCTGTTGTTCTTCCATTCGCCGTCTATTCTCAGCCTCACGTTGCGCAGCTTCTTGCATCTTCTGTTGTTCTTCAGCCTCACGTCGTCGATCCTGTTCTTCCTTTTCACGACGCGCCTTTTCTCGTAGCTCTTGCTTCTTTCTTCGATGCAGTTCTTGCTTCTTTCTCCTTTCACGTTCCCGACGTCTCTTGATTTCAATTTCACGATCGAAATCAGTTTTCTGTCGTGGCTTGATCGATTTCGGATTTTGAATTGTTTCATTCGCTTCGACGTTTTCATCATTGGTCGGTTTCTGTCTCCAGCGTCCTCTAACAACGTTTGGCGGAGTCGAATTCTCCTGGGCTCGGGTCGGGATTGGTTTAAAGTCATTCCTTGGATCAGGAGCAAATTGTGCAACTGATTCTTTAAGATCATGCGCATCAAAATGACCATTCGAGACATCATTTTGGTAGACTTGCGGCGTTGCATATGGCTCTGTACCTTGATAACCTTCAGTCATGCTCTGTGGTCGCTTCCGACGACGTCGAATTGGATTCAATCTTCGTCTTACAGGAATCGTGAATGTGTCCGCACTTCCTACGGCCTTTACTCGTCGGTGAGTCCTTAAATATAAAACATAAACTTTCGATCACAAATTGTTTATTATAAAAATTCACGTTGAATATAATTTTAGAGACAAACAGTCAGCGGGCATTTGTTAATACTTGACCCCCACAATTGTTTATTCTAATTAGTAATATTAAATTTTATGTTCCGTTATGCATTATTTTGTTAGGGCATGCTTTATCTTGGAATTTGAATTCGAAATTGGACCAACACTTCTATGATCATTCTGAAGTTACAAAATTTCTTTGGAATATTACAGTACTGAATTAAATTGATGAATATTAATTAGCTGCTTATGTAAATTAGTCCATCCTTTACCAGTCTTTCATGCGTGCTTTGTTTTTAAACTTCCAACAATGATTAATTTCAAACATTTCAATTTATAATTACGCTTTGAACTTGTAATTATTGTTCTTATTTAGATTTTCCATTCAACCAAAAAGTCTTGTTTATGTAATTTATTAATGAATTCTATGATTACAATTACAAGATTACGATTTTAAATTAGGAAGTTATTGCGTGTTGCCGATGTTCACCGTGAATTATTATTGGTAAAAAAAATTAGAGGCTTGAAAAGAAACAGAATTTTTTATTATTTTAAAAAGAAAATTATATTTCGCTTGCAATAGTTTTCTCTTCTCTATAATAAATTCAATATAAATTTATTCGTTATATTGCTCAATAAGACGTCATAAAAACCAATATAAATATGCCTTTTTAAGAAGCAATCTAAACTGAATAAAAAAAATGCCAAGTCGATTGAAATTAACTTTGCATCGTTTTGAATCCATTTCCTCTTTACCGTTCGGATGATATCGTTCCGTCTACATTCAGCTATCGTGGTCTATGTTTTCGTTTTTATTTTTCTTTCAAAATTTAAAAAACTACAGCCTTATGAATATTTCCTGCTCCGGTTCAGGAAACTTACAATTCATTTCGATCGAGTGCTTTCATATCCTTTATAACATCTGAGTTGACCTACACCACCACTACTCAATTTATTTTATGGAAAACATATTGACGCCCGCAGCTACACAAAGGAGGCGGATGGGAAACAGCCCGTCGATTTAAAAAAAATTTCCCGTTTATAAATGCACACGTATTCTTCGATAAAATGGTAGTCGCAAGGCGGGGGCGGTTTTCATTTAGAACATACGCCAACATGTAGAAAGTAGATGATATTTTCAGAAACTTCCGAAAGGGTTGTACTCAAGTCAGAGAGCAATTAAAAAATATTGAAAGGATTTCGATTTGCATCCGTTTGGTTTTGAAAGTTGAAATGAATTTCTACTGCGACAACAGAGGACATCCAAATTCGAAAATCATCAAAATGTTTTGTATTCGTTTTCGGAATCCATATGCCGTGAATCCCGGTTAATTTTGAACTGGGAATTTGGATTGTTCGTTAAGATTATTACTTTATATGCATTGTTTATTTCATACTTTGGTACTTTTCAATACTTGATCCTTTGATATTTTAGATATATCATCTACAAAATACTTTTTCCTTTTTGGGTTCAACTCGTTTTTAATCTTGTAAAATATTTAAAAATAATCTTTCGAAAAATGTGCTGAATGCAAGGTGATTCAACTATCTACCCATAAACACATACAATATGTGTTGATTGTAAAGTACTTACACTCGTTGGATTTTGCAATCCACTCGATATGTTGCATTATTTAGTTTAACAACAGCGCTTCGCCTTCAGATTGTTTTAATGTTTTGAAAATATGTTAACGAAATATAAAAACTCAAAAAAAAGAAACCAAAATTTTCATTTTTTTAAAACTATTTTATGAAATTTAAATCACTGAAGAAAAATTTTATTTTTAAAACAGAAAAAGAACAATATTGTTTGAATGTAATATTTACCTTGTTCCATTTTCACCATTATCAAGGATTTCCAGGAGCACCTCATTAGCCAACTGATTGGGATAAGTTTCATTCCATCGATTGTAGACTTTTACTCGGTTCTTTTCACTGACCTTGGGCATTTTGTGTTGGCATATAAACCGATGTCTATCAACACATGAACGTGCTGACCATCTGAAATTAAGGATTAAAATAAACTGTAAATTTCATAGGAATAATTTGAAGTTTGATGCACTTAAGTCATGCAATTGAAGTTTTTTTTACAGCAATAGAATGTAGGAAAGTGCATGCAAGCTGCACGTGAAATATTTAACTATCAACTAAAGAAATCTAAATCACAAAAGGAGGTTGGAACTTATTAAAAGTGAGTGCAGTATTGTGCTTGCTTTTTATGTATAGTATGTTGTGCACTAATAATGTCTATAAATACTTCAAAAATAAGGACGCTTATTGACTGCCATCCGATTGTGTTGGGAAGACTAATTAGGAAATCCTGCTGATTGGATTGGTTGCCGCTATCTTCCATATTGGATTTTTGCCCAATTAATTTATCCTTTTTTGTTCTACATGTTAACAGATAAGTTTTAAGACTGATATAGCGTTGTGCGAAACCATGAAAAACTGAACATTTTTTTGGTTTTACTTAAAGAAAATAAGATATTGCAAAATATAAAAAGGATTCCGTACTCCATACTGCTAAATTAAAAGCTTGCTATAAAAGGAAAAACGTGAGCACTGTGTTCTACAATATATACAATACAATAGTGCAACAAGATACGGAAGCTGTAGTTTTAAATGCTACTTAAATGCTTCTTAAATTTTTCAATTCTACTTTCTACAACCACTCCAAGATTTTCAATAGAAAATTTTGTCTACTCTCAAAAACCACTTTCAAACCAAATTCCATAAAATTAAAGTAGATATCGTTTTAAGTAAAAAAAAAAATAAAATCACGCAACCTTATAAAGGCAGTAAGGAGTGTCACATCGCATCTGTACGTTTGGTTCATGGTTCTTTTAAAAACAAACAAAATTCGTTTTCATTTCCCGTCAAAGGATGATGTCTGTCTTACTATGTAAATCTTTGAATCTCATTCTACACGTACCACATATTTAAAATGATTCGATTCGAGTCAACACATTCGAAGGATCTTACCTGTATTTTATACTGGGATTAAGCACTGCACAGTGATATCTCAGGTCTTGGCTGCTCCTGCAAATAATGCTCATAAGTAATGAACACAAATACCAAAATTCATATCAAAATCTATTCACGAGGGAAAGTAAGTAAACAGGATACTCACGAGAGCTCTGTACTTGACACAGTTTGTAAGGCATGAGGAAATTATTCTAACCTAATTAAATTGCAAATCTCTTTCAGTTTTTAAACAAACAAAAAATATAAAATGTTTGAAAATTTCTGTTTGGTGTGCAAATTGCAAAAATCTTTATCATCAAAGTACTTTGGCAACTGCAGTATTTTTTTTTTATTATCCTGTCATTCTTTTGCAGGATGCTATAATCTTTCTACTTCGCTGCCCACGGTCGTTAAGGAGCTTCTAGCATCAATAAATAAAACATTTGAAAAAAAAAACACAATTTTTGCTGCTTTAGAAACTCTTCTCAACAAATAAAAAATTAAATTTTATCTTGTAAAATAAAAACAGG
Organism: Leptogaster cylindrica; assembly: GCA_963082835.1. Classification (NCBI taxonomy): domain Eukaryota; kingdom Metazoa; phylum Arthropoda; class Insecta; order Diptera; family Asilidae; genus Leptogaster; species Leptogaster cylindrica. The sequence goes on from OY720109.1 coordinate 6,185,441, forward strand.
ATAATCGTGAAATGTTGAAAACAAAAATTTCCATTCACCTTGAAATGTTAACAAGAAATATATTTTGCCTCCTTTTTATAAGCTGAATACATTCCCGTTGCTCCTCCTCCTCCTCGGTTCCCCTTAGGGCTCTGTAGTTTACTTTTGGTTCTCGATGTTGAACATTGCTCCTGGGCAATCCTTGAAAAATTCATATGCCACCTCTTGCATGCGTATTCATCGCTGACGAAATTTCCCTGTATATCGCAGTGTCCCTGAACATAATATCCCTTTCAAAAGCCGAACCTATTCCTATGGTAAAGGGTTCATGCGCTGTCGAGGTGTAAGGGCAAGTAATAACATCTTATTAAGTTTTCATAAAGATGCCAGAAAACTGTTTACTTTCAGGGAATTACGGCATGACTGTGTACGTTCTGATTAGGACTCTTTGCAATATACACTCCTATTTGGTTCCTTTTTCTTGGAAAAAGTTTCTTCAGAATTTTTCAAGCAAATTTCATATAGCAACAATTTACCGTTAACTTTCTGACACTTAAGGTAAAAATATAAAAATTTTTCAAGACACGAAAATATTTTGACGTAATTTTGTAGCAAAAAAATAAATAAATATTATCCATAGAAAATTTCCCCATGCCAGACAATTTGTTACTAGCTTTAAGTGTTTCTGTCGTGAATTACCCAGGATCCATTTGACTGAATGATTGGTACATGATCTCCTTTCCATTATATCCCCAGTGCCATTTCAGGCTGTTCCAATCATAAGCACCTCCGATCCAAATTTCGTCCGGATCTATTCCGATGAATTATATTATTGCTTGCTGTTATTTTTAATTGTTTACAAAAATTTACCTGTGTCCAAAGCAGTTAAAAACGATCGCAACTTTCTGTCGGCTGCTTTTCCAGGCTCAGCCAATTTGCTGTTTTTGTCCTTGCACTCAAAATGAGCATCCAACCAGTTGAGCCTTGATCCGGATATAAAATAACACTCGGAACCGATTCGTTTGAAATTCGGAGGACACATGGCGTACATGCGTCTCTTCACCCTCGTGTGTTCAGCCAGTGCTGTGCACAGAACTATAAAAAATATTATTTTAAAAATTCAATTAAATTTTGGATTGAAAAAGTCATTTTCAAAGTTTTACCTGTGAGAATTAGAAAAATGCCTAAATTTCCCTGCATTTTGATTTCACGTTTTGTAACAATTTATACAATCAAAAATTGTTCACAATTCTTGTTTAATAATTGATATCGATTTTTGTTTGAAAACTATTTTGCAAAAACGTACAAAATATTCAATTGTTTTCCCCTCCGATGATATCCGGTCACATTTTTTCAACACCTTATTTTATGGTCTGTAAATGAAATAAAAATTGTTAAGACATTATTACATCAATTGGGTCGCAATAGTTTTATTTTTAACTTTTTCAAAAGATACTTTCACTGTACTCATTTTGATTGCGGTTAAAACATTTTACCAATGAGACGAAATCTGATGCTCTGTTCGTCTGTTAAAATTATCTGGCTGTCTGCTGATAAAGGGTGAAACCACAATTAACATGCAAAAAACATTGTTTGTGGGCACGCTGAAAGATTTGCTTGTAATCGAATCCAGATAGTTTTGTAAAAAAAAAAAATGTAAAAATAACATGCAGTGAAAACAATGGAAAGTATCAACGAGCCATGAAGGGTTTAACAAAGTATTGTCGCTCATTGTTGGGTGTTCTTGGGAATTATTTTCCTATACATTGAAAGCTAAGAATAGTTGTTTCAATGAATTCAATGTTGATATATTGCAGTGATTTGATAGAGACTAATGTTTAATAGAGTATATTTTCACATTCTCAATTCATGGATGCAGTTTTTAGAAGAGAAATAGTTGGATGATAGAATGACACTATTTACTTGCATTATTCATCAAGACAAACGTCATCCCGTGTAGTGATAAAGATCTTTTGGTTATGAACCCTTCCCGACAGCACTTGTTCTGGTACGTAAGACTATCGACACGGATGAAGTATTTCTACGTCTTTCGAAATATGCTCTTCCATCTCTTTGTTTTGATTTAATAGTCATATCTCGACAGGAATATCACACAAGTCAGCGTGCGCTTTCCGGAACGATATCCTTCTTCGTTCCTTACATACGAATAAATTTCTGTACAATAAACATAAAAGTCTGATCTCATATTATTCAACACAGCGTATCGGATTTGCTGAAACATGTTATCTCCCGTGAAATGAGCTTAATATGTATTTTCATAAAGCATAATATTCTTCCGTCGGCGAAAACTTATCTCTTCATGTGTCATAAATTTCTATTCACTTTTATCGTCAGAAACTTCTACTGTATTCAAGTGGCGCTACTCTTAATTATTTTTTCATGCCATGGGCGTATGTTTTTAGTGCGATTCGTTATTATTAATAACATTGATATGCACAAACATAAACAACAGTGACCTATTGAGTTGGAACATTTACCAGTGCTCATCAACGTCAAGTGATAAGTTCCATATCCCATGAATATTTCGTAGTAAATTCTAGAATGTAACTTTTATGAAATGATTTCTCTTGTTTTTGAATTGAAAAATAATTTCTGATTAATGGAAATTTGTTTACACTAAATGAATAATATTGTTGCGACATGATATCATCTCTCACATCATTTCTCATGTTTTATTTAAATCAAGTGGGCGCCTTTAATCTCTTGATTTGACACACATATCACAATAATAATGTTGTGATTAATTTTATAAAATATTGCAATGACTGGGTTTATTTTATATACATATTGTAAAAAAAGGGATGTTAATATAGTTCGAAGTTTAAACAAAAACTTATTCCTTTGGTATTTGATTTCAAAATGTCGTTTTCGTTGGTGAATTTTTTTTTTTTAAAGAAGGATTTATGTTGCAATAATTATCTAATCGTTTCGACAAATCCCAAAACGACGTCATGCCTGGCTACACACTAAATAATTAATTCGGGTAACTTTTCGGAATGCTCAACATCTCTTCGGGACGGGTCTTTTTTATCGTCGAAAGGTAGAACGTGTTACTTTATCTTATGACTGTAAAATTTCGATCATTAATGAAGTCAGAAGAGGCCGGCAACTTTTTGTTGTTTTTTTTGGAGATTTGCACTTTTTTTTTTAATTCCACGGCAGCGGCATTATTTATCTTTTGGCGAACGGTGAACCTACATCATCATTCACCAGTGCGGGAAATTCAGGATGCTCCGCTTTGCGTTCACACCTGGTCAATATTTCTACGTGTTCGGCTCCATTAAGTCTCTTTGCTGCAGAAATCTCCGCCAATTCACCTTAATAATGTGATTTATGTGAAAAATGTTGTTTTCCACTTCACTTGCGTCCGTCGAGGAATTATATCCATGTCTGCAACTTTACTCTCCTGTCGGCTTCTGCTCAGCATCCGCGAGGTGTCTCTGCAGTTGGAGATTGTGCGCTGGATCCTATGAATATTGATGTTAAAATATGGAGAAAAAAATGGCGCATTTTTAAGATCTTGTCATTACTCAGAGTGTTGCGGGGGAAATCCCAGGAGAGGGAAACTAGTTGCAACGAAAAGGAAAGCGTCTGCAGTCGCTGCTAAGCAAACACTTTATGAATGAAACTTGTCAGATGACGCGAAGGCGCGTGTAATATGAATTTCGAAAAACTCGCGCAATTCACCACTGCGATCTGATCTCAATCCCACCTCACCCCCCATACTGAGACATTGGAAATGACACTTTTCTAGACGAAGACGTAATCACCGTCTTGAGACCGCTTTACGTAAGCCAATCCGGCCGTGTCGAGCCGGCTGACATTGCGCCAAGACTTCCCAGTTTGAATAGCTTTTTAATCGCCTGGATCCAGCCCACCCGAAAATTTTATTTCCTATTCAGAAATTTTGATGAAGTAGAAATGTCACTTCAGGTAACTTGTTTTGCTACCTGAAAAATTCGCCAAATTTTGAGAACCACATTTTTTTAGAATAAAGATTATGTGAAACGTTTTCTTATCTTGCCTTGTAAGGAGTTAATTGACTTCCCATGCTCCCTCACCACGCAACTTTTTTGACCAGGAACTGTTCATTCTATTGTTATCTCCAGCATTTTTATTATATTCATCTTTTATATTATTTTAAGAGATCTTAAATCTTCCATTTCAACGAATTATGAATTCTTGGAAAGAAGTCCTTTTTTTTTTAAAAAAAAAAGAAGAGACATTTTTGTAACCAAATATTTTTTTTCTAAAAAGACTGCTTCAATATGTATTAATATTTGCAATGAACTTTAACTGAACATAAAAAAAATTTGCCTTGTTGAATAAACATTTAGATCCTATTTTTTCAGGAAAAAAAAAAAACACTTTGACAAAGCGTATTTCTTGTTTTAATAGAAATGCTGGAATTTTTTTTTTTTCATCTCCGAAAAAGCTGTTTTTTTGTCAGATTCGAATTCTGAATCAAAAAAGTTATAAATAAACGCACAAAATGTGTTAACTTTAATGCCCAACTCTTGATATGTAATTCCGTCTCAAGGGCGACTTGGGATTATAATTTTGAATGAAATGAAAAGAATCCGTAAAACCCAGAATTGTATAAGAAAATAATGCGGATATGAGCAGAGAACATTTAAAGGTCACACATTGCTAAATTTTATGTTTTATATTAATGTAAATGACAGAAAAACAAAAGCCATTACTAATAATGTGGACCGTTAATAACATTTACTGGGTCACAGCACAAATTTGTTCCATTTGCGAATTCAAATTTTTAATGAACAGAATGTTAAAAAAACATTAATTTTTTTTAGCGATTCATCCATGACCGCATGTGTGTGTGTGTGTCACAGATGGCAATCCCAACCGAAAAGTGCCAAAACCGCGGCTTCCCTCTATTCCATAAATCATGCCTCCCAGTATCACTTTCTCGGGGGAATTGATAACATTCTCACCAAGCGTGTGCCCCACTTTCTCGTTATGCTAATTAATTTAATGGCAATTTAATTGGGACTAATTAAGGCATTTGCCAGAAAGGTCTTCCAGCGTACAGAGTTGGTAGTGCATGTGTTCTTGACTTGTCTTTCTTCACTCTTCTCTCTGTTACCTCATCTCATTCACATTTCCATTATTTATGGAGTTTTAATCATTGAAAAATTTATAAGAAGATAATTGTGGAAATCCAAAATGAAAATATTTCTCGTGATTTTTGGAGAATCGATTCTCAACGAATTTTCTGCTATTTTTAGATTTTGATTAGAAATCTCTAACCAGCAAGAATATCTTTTGGGCTCGTGTGAACTCGTCTCTAGACGCAGAGGGAGTCGGAGGACGGAGTGATTTCACCGTATCCTGAATCGAGTGTACCTAGTGTCGTTGAAGGTAATATTTTTATCTGGACACATATCTCCACTCCCCTTTGCACTCCTGGGAACGTAAATGGTGATTTATGGTTAATATGTCGCTAGACAGCTCCGAGGGAGAGAGACATGGTGGCAGTAAAATTAATATTAAATTTATTGATCATCAGAAAATGTCTGTGCATATTAAATATTGGAGCAGAATTTACGGATCTTCGACTTTCCAGTCATTCATCGATTTATGCCAATTAAAAATGGTCGATTTAAATAAATCCGATGCCAAAATGACAGCACAATCAAAATGGATTTCATGGCAGTTACTAAAGTAGCCGAGTAACCAGAGATAAAACTTACTTCTCAATGTGATTACGAGCGATTAATTTCTGTTCAATCGCATTATCATTATTTGTAATTAAATTTCGTTTATGTTTCCACGATAAGTTTCCTGCTGCCAGGAAAATGGAAGACTACATGTTTTTGTTTTTGGGGGGGCTTGTGTTCAGAACAGTAATGCATGCAATAATTTAGTTTTTAATGATTTCAAATTAAAACCGAAATGAAATTCTGCAATTCTTATTAATTTTATGGGCGTTGAAAATAGTTTTCCTTCGTGAAGATACCACTTTCTTCTCAGACTCGTCACTGATGCATGCAACTCATAAATAAAATGCTCTAAAGTTTTCTCAACCATTGAATGCAATCAGATAAAATCCTTGAAGTCAATTGAAATGTTAGGCATAAAACATTTATGCACTTCAAATGTTTTTGTTGTTTTGTTTCGGTGCAATGTCGTAAATTTACTAAGATCAGGAGTGGTCGTATTTTTCTTGTGGTGTTCATCATCAAAACAGAATTGCATCATCATCTCATAAATACATCTAACCTAGAACTCGATCCCCACTATACCCAGAATTGTATAACATAAGAAATGTGCCTGACCTGCACTCTTCCCTTAAAAATCTCGCGACAGTTGCTAAATTTAATCTGATATTTTTGTAGCCTTGAAGTATTCTTGGAACTTCCTCCCGAAAATTGTTTCTACAGAATTATTTTGTAATAAATGTCTCCGGTTGGTTTTAATTATAGGAAGGAAATTGGTTTTTTTTTGTATCCGGGGATTAAAAATTCAAATTGAATTTTTGGAGCAGGGTTACCAAATCATGTGTTTCAAAGAGCACAAAAGATTTATTGACACGATAAATATATTCAAAAAATGCATCTCTGAATAATGATGCACATAATTTTTGGCAAACATCTTCTGTTAATTGCAATAAACAAATGAAATATGTGTACGTTAATTTCTTAAGTGATAAATGAATTATATTTTTTGAAAATTAAAATTGTAATATTAGCAGCAAAAAGCTTTTAACTTGTGATTTTAATTTTAATCAGAAAATTCAACTATTTAAATGATTAACCAGTTTTTACGCTATTTTTAGAGGAACACACGGAATATGTTTTTTTTTATTACACAACATCTCATTGATATTTTGTTTTTAAACGCATTCCATTTGTTTGTTATGTTTTGGTTTTTATGTGAATTTCATTGTTCCTTCGATTTTATTTATTGTGATTTATTGAACAATACAGATTATGTCGAAATAGTTTCTCTTGCTAGTTTGGACAAAATCGTGCAATACTATACAGTATTCCAACAACAATTCCCAACAGTTCATTGCCCTTTGCGATCAAACTTTCATGACCTACTCTTCTTGCTTTACTTTCGCAAACAAAAAACATAAAAACATTTTCATGCAAATTTAATACGAATTTCTGCATATTGCTTTGGTTAATCGATTTTTCCGTTGAGGACATCAAATACAATTTAATCTTTTACGGTTTGCAATAAATACAACAATAAGTCTGTATGCTGCCTTTAAATTAACAAAGTTTCCTTGGAAGGCACAAGCTTCCATATTAACGTATGTTGAATTGTTGAATTGATTTACATCCACCTACGAAATAGAGACTTTGTTTAGAATAATGTATTTTACGAAAATAGCAATTACACATTCTAAAACATACAGTTTGATTGCTGTCATATTATTTTTTTTCAATTTCAATTTGCATACGACACATTTTTTGTTATTTGTCCAAATCCAAATATGGTTCTTTGCAAAGGTTTCTTGTAATTTTACAAATCCATTAAGAATTGATTTGGCACGATGGAGAGATGTTCGTGGTGGCCGTGGAAAACCTCGACAGGCATTTAACAAGATACCAAATCCAGAAACCCAACCTGGTAACTTGAGACGCAGACGACGCATTGCTATATGTTTCTTGTTTGTCGTTTGACCGTCTTGCATCTCTGCACACGGACACGGGAGGAATCTGCTGGGCATGGAAGAGATATTATATAACTTTGGTGTCGGCAAAACTAGTATGGAAGCCGTTAATCGATTACAAATCTATAATCGAAGTTTACAAGCCTGTTGTCGGTATATAACATCTTCCTTTTTATAGCCGGTCGGTTTAATTGAATTGGAAATTTTTCCTCTTGTCCTTTGCGACAACCTTAAACTTTTGCTCATGACCACAAAAACCAACGTTCAACACAAATGTTTTTTCATATAATAGAACTTCATCGGAATTGCCGACAACACTGTGCGACACCTTTGATGGTGAAATATTGTACAGGAAAAGGGTTGTGAAAGGTAATACATTAAATAAACTGATCATGATAGTGGTTAATTCACGGTTAATTATTTAAAGGAATAGATGCGGAAGTCTGGTGTATCTAGAGGTCATCAGAGTTCAACAGTTCGACATTGATAAGTTGTTCTGTATCTGGTGTGTTTAATTAAATATATTCTTAAGGGCAATAAATGTCACATTGTTCTTCCGAAATCAACTCGTATCAAAGTGTAATAATCTCGAAATTTTCAAAGACTTATTGAGTAAAATTCACACGATTCTCCAGATGTTATATAATCCCAGTTACAGCCACGCCCAACGACCAAATTCTTGCCGTACCTCTTCCTTCTTCACAGGTACGCATTATCTCCTCTGCTCATGCTGACACATTTACAACAAATTGCATGCACCTGGCGAAGGAATTTTTGCGATTATTGAAATATTTTCTCGAGGCAAGTCCCTGCATCCTTCTTATCTAGTAAGACATCAAACGCCTTTGCTTCTCGTTTTGCGGAATGTGTCTTGTAAACAAATACAAAACGTTCTCACGTTTACAATCTTATTAAACTAGTACATTTTGTTCTACTGTCGCTCGTTACCTGGAGCAATTGGACCTGGACCTTTGCTCCCTGACAATCTTGGAGTTGTGGTCTTCCATTTCATTGCCATTGATGTGCGCGTTTTGTTTATATCGCCACAAAACCTCAACTGACGACCACAGAATAATAAAAGTGACTCCTCGTCACGGGGCAGGCTCGATTAATCTTGATAGTGCTATTGCCCTTGATATTTCTTTCTTTCTTTTTTTTTGAAGCCAATTAATCTGGTTATTAAAAGTTTTATTCGCATGGGAAGAATTGAATAAGTTCTTCCACACAATTAAACAATTTTTTAATTAAATTTTGAAGTATAAACAATCGATTATTTTTTAAACGGAAAAATGAAATCTTTGAAAGTGTTCAGAACATTTAAAATTTATTCTTATGCCCTGGACAGACAAGAGCATTTAATCGAGTTCAACTTCAAGAAGTCATGTAATCTAGTCGGGTTTGTCGTCTGCCATCGAACTGAATTAGTTGTTGCCAATTCTGTTTACATTTGGCGTAAAGTCAACAAAAAATGGATTCGCGACACAGATCAGTTTATTTTCTTGCAAGAAAAGAGGTTCAAGTCAAGTGGATCAGCAGACAGACGATCGATGTCTTTGAAATTTTTAGAATTTCGCTGGAAGACGACATTTGAAGCTGCGAAAGTTAACACCTTTCAACATGTTCACATGTTCTTGCCATTGAGTTGATGTCAACGATTAAAATCACCTCCTCCTCATTACAGAAGCCCCACAAGTAAATGGCTGTGCAAACATTTGTTTGTTACTACTTATAGAGTGTTTTCTATTTGCAGTCGCTGAGAACATAAATACTTAGACATCGGCAGTGTCGCGTGACGTTTCCATCACTGATAAATGCATCAAAAATTTCATCGACTGTTAGGCCAATTATCACTTAATTACAAAACGATTGGCTTTCTCGGGGTGATTTAAGCAACCCACTTTCATCCATTAACAACATTGAGCTAGTTGCGCATGACAGCCATGCACAGAGGCCACAATGCGTCTGCGCGATCGTCGTCATTCTATATGCATTTATTCAACAGCACTTGTTCTGTTGGCCTGTGCTGTGGTAAGTCAAAAAGGAGGCATCGATGTTATGACCGCTAATAAAAAGAGTCGATTTCGCCCAAGAAGTGATGTCATTTATGTCAGCCACGGAAAACTTGGCTAGCACTGTGGATTTAGAATATAAGGTCTGGTGGTTTGAGTGCGATGCGATCGAGTACGCGGCCACGCATGAATAATGAACTTAATGCGGCGGCGATCGCCAAGATGAAATGAATAATGCACGAGGGTGGTGGATCGTGGGTGGGAGGAAGGGCGCTCCGACAAGAGGGTAATACAAAATGAAAAGTTGTTAGCTCACTGCGATTGATGTTGCACAGATAAGAGGCCGCAATTTCATCAAATGATGATTGCTAGGAAGTATTCTAGGGCAGCGCGTGTCGGTGAACTGCCAGAGTTGCATAACACGGCACGCTTGTGTGACATAATTGATTCCAGTGTATGGACTTATGGAGGAGAGTACAAGCCGAGTTTCTTAAAAGAAACAAATCACAATGCATTCTGTACTTGCTTTTGAATGTACGACGATTGATTGCATCATGACAGGAATGCTATTTCATTGAAGATGATGTTGCAGATCATTAAACACTAATTTAGTGTATGTCCTTAAGCCAGAAAAATCTCCTGTTTGTGCAATCTTTGTTGTTTTGTTCAAGTGCCGACAATATGATTATAATTTCGTCACGTTTTTACGCTAAGCTATCCCAAAATATCAACTGATATTAATTAAGAGAATCACCCTTTTCCCGCACGTACAAGCCATCATCCTTTCCATAATTCTGTATACTAAATTTCATAGTTTTGCTGAAAATTTCCTTCTTCCGGAAATGGAATTACTTTGCAAACGCTTGCTGCAATAGAAACTTAATGCGATTAAATGTTCCGGAGAGGTTTCCTTGTTTTGGATGATCAGAATTAGGGCTAACGCCGTTGATAGAATCATTTTCCTATTAAAGTAAGGACGAACTCACTTACAAATCCTTCACAGATCCTTCACAGAATACATTTCAGATATCCTGGAGTACCCAAATGTATGATTACATTAATAAATGTTGCGTAAGATTATGCCGTAAAGGGACAAGCAGATGAGCTAATGTCCTTTGAGTGGCTCTATTTTCTGAATTAAGTCAGCTTGGTTCATTTGAATTTCAGAAAGTTCATTTCCCAGGACGAAAATGAAGAAATTTTGTAAGGATATTTTGTTAGGCATCACTCCTTAGTTATTTAAGTACGATTTAATTTATGGTCCATTTAAAAATTTTAACGCATTTAGTTGTAACCTGAAATAAGAAAATATGTGAGAGGATGTGCGTTTTCTTAAAGGATACCTATATGTTATATGTATATAGTATTTTCAAAAAATTTGAATTGAACAGAGTGTTTAATATTGTTGCGGAAGAAATAACAGAAAATTTCTTTTTGTATCAGTAAACGTTCAACCAACGTTCTGTAATAAACATTTGAAAATTAACAAATTGAGGTGCAACTCTTCTGAAGTCATTTCTTATCTGGATTCTGGAGCAACCGCGCTTTTAATAATCCATAAATGATGCTCGGTACATCATGGAAAATCTCTAGGAATTAGTCATGGAACTGCTCAGTTCTAGTTCTACTCTAAGTTAGCTAAGTGAACGCCAGCATAATTAAAATCACATTTGTGTAATTAAATTAATTTTCCCGTGATAAATTATGAGGGCAGGCTGTCACTGTACTTGGATACATTTCAGTCGGGCAACAAGGGTCCTCCATTCCGACAAAAAGGAAGACGACTGCAACACTAATTATTCCACTCTCCTGGAGAAAAATAGCTTGGGGCCCCGTTTACAATAAAGCGACATTTGAAATATTACTTCTCGCCAGATAATCCTTATCTATACTTGGATTGCTCAAGATTTGTGCAAATACAGATATCAGTGTGCCCGCGAAAAGCATGTGGAAGCTTCGGATGATGTTGCAAGCTGCAGAATAGTGCATAATTTAATTTGGCACTTGTACCATCAAGATTTATTGTTTTAGTACGAGCAGGATTTTTGGGTTTCACTTGATGCATTTCCTTTTAAATCCTAGATTTGGTTATTTAATAACATTCATTATTTTAAGTTAAAGTCGCTTAAAAAACGTTGAACCAACACGAACCACAAAAAAATTCAAATAAAAGATAGTAAGAAACACGACAGAAATCGTTTAGTTAAAAGTTCAAACATTTCTTTTTCGATTACGATGATAAGAAATGATTTACCAAAAATTACGACGAATGTTTAAACAAAAGGATCAAGGTAATTTGGGTCAAATTGGTTCATGGTTTTTGAATGAATTTCCGCCCTTCTTTCTTAAAAATATAAAGATTTTGCAAATTCACGTTTCCTTAATCTTTTTCCGGATTTCTGATCCACTTTCACAAAACATTTTTTTTTTAAATATTCATGAATTTCTCGGAGAATGAATTTTGCGGGGTGCGATAATCAAAATTGTATGAAGGTTTTTTGAAATTATTTTATATATTCTTTGCAACAAGATATTTTCTTTGAAATCACTTTTATCAAATAAACTAAAAATGTTTCTCTTTTTATTCCAGGTAAGAAGCTTTTCTACATCACTTTGTGTCATTTCTCCTTCATGGTAAGTCTGGACAGAATATTTTTGTATTTTATATCCGAGCTATAATATTAAACCTATGCCGAGGAGATAATATACGTTTTTTTTTAATTAAAAATCCGGCATCTTTAATACCAAATTTTATGGTCTGTTTGGTGCCGAACCATAAAACTGGAGATAAGAAAATTGTCGGGAGCCAAAGATGGCGAAGAGTAGCACTTGTCGAATTGCAATATATCGGATGATGTTGCTGCATCTTGTCCAGTGTGTTTTACCAGAGTTAATTCTGTTTCAGCTCTCTGCTAAATAATCCGCCAAAGACACAAATTAATGTTGCTATTTAGATTCAGTCGATCGCGTTTAGTACTATATGAGATTCCAAGTGTTCATTCGTTCACATTCTGTAGAAATTTTTAAACAGGTTTTCCGTATATTTTCCGCTAATTAATTTACTCAGAACAATTTTTTGTTTTTTTAATTTAAAACAAAAAACTGGGATTAATGAATTAGGTGATTATGTATCAGAAATTGAAATGAACGGCGTATTATTCGGTGATACACGTTTACCTACTTGATAACCTTCATTTATTTTTGGATAGTATATAATTGAGCTTTTCTAAATTCATATAAAAAAAAAATCACATACAATAAAGGACGAAATTTCGTAAAATTCTACGACGTAATAAATTTCACTCTTTGAGCAAATTCCGTCAATATCAACGGATACAGCAGAAGATTTATTTCGCACAAATTTAGTGAGGATAAAGTTGTCATAAAAAGGCTCAAATACGATTTCCGTAATCGTGGCCTGATTCAATTCGGGGCGGCTTCGTGAGTCTCCTTTTGAAAGTTTTCCGAAGTGCAAACTCGTCAAAAGGGACAAAAATAGCTTTCCAAAAAAAGAGGAATACAATCAGGAAAAACCTTTAAAAGTCTGATCCGTGAAATGAAAAATTCTCATATATGGTTGTCGTTTTTTGTTTGCTTTTTTGTATTTCGTAAAGGTATGTGTCACTGTTATACAGCTTTTATGATACCTTGATATGTTTCTGTTCAAAGTACCTTTGACGACTCTTTAACACACAGAATATCTGGATTTTCGAATGTGTATCCTTTCCGTTGAAGCGTCACTCTGTGTAAGCCGATTACAAGCCAGAATCCTTCATTGACTAATGTGATATTATTGACAGCTGAAGGAAGCACATACCGTAAAGATGTCCTTCTCTGCTTGATTAAATGCCAATTTTAAAGAGATATTTCTATTTGACAGTTTTTTTTTGCAATTTAACGTTTTCATTATTTTTTTTTCTTTTCATGTTTGCATTTTTCCATGAACCGTATTTTTATTTATTAGGTATATGTATTTTTGAAAATCTTATTGAATCTAATTTAATAAATCTACAGAATTTATTGAAAATTGATTACCTTGATTAAGGTAAAAAGTTTTTCACAGAAATCAGGAAAAGTTTTTATATTACAAGAATTTCGATATCCTCCCAACGTGACCAAATTAAAGAGAGCAAATCATACAAATAATCGGATTTGTCATTGTCAATTTCATTATGTTTTAATGGCATGGATTTTCCAAGTATTGGGAATAAATTTGAATTGGAAAAAATAAAATGGCTATAGTTATGACTTGAAATATGCGAGGAAATATGTCTTCGAAAAATGAATTTGCAGAAATGTTCTTTTGATAAAATTTTGTGCTAAACATAAATTATTATTATAGGATTCTAACGCCTTTTAGGCTTTTTTTCGTTTCAATTCGTTTTATCATTACACAGAGAAATAGATGTGATATTAGGAAATTTTCTGGTTAATTAAATGGACAAAGTTGTGTAATAGATTTCGTGTTATATCATTTGTTTCGAACAGTGCAATCCCCTTGGTGGGGCCAGAGGCTCATTATCCTACGAATTATTACCAAATTGAACGTAACTTTTTCAATCAAAAGTATAAGTTAGACGTTAATTAAGTCGTTGAACCCACAGAACTCTTTCGCAGCCAATTTCCAGATATTTATACTCCCCGGCCGGCAAGGCGAAAAGTGCGACCCCATTTTGTCTCAACAAGTGTTTCAGTATCTAAATTCGTCGAGAGTTTTGCATGCATGTGTTTGTGTGTTTGTGTATTTAAGGTGGCGACATATTTCTATAAATCCAATTCTCGGAAAAGGAAAAGTTCCCTTATCTTGAAATTGTTACAAAACTTTTGTTATGTTGACTATTTTCCACAAACTTTGGTTATACGTAGGTGAACCGGGCAGAGATAGTTTTTCCAGTTGAACTGAATTGTGTTGGTGTTGCAAGGAAGCAATTTAGTGTCGCCTTCCTGACAAATTGCTTTAGATAAATGTCCTGACAGTGAGTTCAAATGAAAGTTCATACTTTCTCTCCAAGTTGTTTCAATGTGATTTTATGCGCAAGAAAAATTCAGCCCAAATTTCTGGCAGTTTCTTTCGCTCCAATTAAACTGGCCCCAAGTCGTGTTTTCTCAAGAGCATTAGAAATTGGGGTAAGTTGATGAAGGTTTAACTGGGTTTCCTTTCTTATCGCTTTGTGTCTAGGTGAACCTCGCCTAGGTTTGCTTTTCCATGATGTTTCGTTTTTGTTTTTGTTTTTTTTTTTTTTTTTTTAAATACCCACTCCCAAGTAGTGCAGTGTTTAAATAGTTGCGCTGTAGAACACGGTCCAATTAACAATCTTCCGGAAATCTGTTTGAATATTGACACAAGTTATGCACCTTCTGAACGAAAGAGGGGAATTATCACGGAAAAAGCTGTATGAATTCATTAAGTTAAAATGCTACTGTTGCAGGTGAATTCAGAGGGGAGGGGACACCAATTTTCACTCCCTACATGACGCAATGTGGCGCGGAATGCTGAACGTTAATCTCTGCAATTTACATAAATTGCTTAAAGGCCAACATAAACCGAAATGTGTCACGCTATCAAATCTTTATTAATAGACGCCGCGAAATTAGTTGTAATTTATGTTTATACTTGGGGCTTGCCGTGGATGAAGCATATAGGAACAATTTCAATTGCAAGTGATCGTGACGGTGCAAATGTTGGAGTAGCCTTAATTTTCACTTTCAGTATAAGAGAAAGGATAAGGTCAAGGAGGACGTGCTATTTTACTTTTCTTTACTCATTTAACCAGAGTACGACAGGCAATCCTTTTTGTAGTTTTAATACAGAAAACCCATTGAAATACTCACTTACTTTGAAAGTACAAATGAATTTTCACATAAAGAGTTAGAGAACAAAATAGGGGAGAAAAAGTTTCCCTTGCCATCTATACAACTTATTAAATGCATTCGTGTCTCGTGAAAGAAATCAATGACACCATTTCCGCTTGGTGAATTCGGTAAACAACAAGGACATCAGTAAATAACAGACCTTAATGCAAACATTATGTTTAGGAAAATCTCATTAAGTTTTTGCTCGAAACAAGTGCTAAAATTAATGAGAAATTTCGTGTTCGCTGTGTGGGAAAATTTGAAGGAAACTGAACGGTTTGGTTTACTCAAACGAGGAGCTTGCTTTTGAAACCTAATCCAATATCGTTGGTGTAAGGATCAACATCAAGAGCATGTAACTGAAGTGTGATTCTAACTTAAATTGAAACAAGCTTAATTGAATCTCCACTTGAGTGTACTCTGGCTGCGAATGCTGCTCTATTTGCAAACGTTTTAATATATCCTCCAGAAACCCTCAGAGGAATCGTCAGTGTTGTCTGAACACTCTCAATCAGAATCGACAGACGCAGATATCACTTTTGCTAATATCCCAGCCTCCGGGTGACCTTAACCAACACTAAATTGAATCAAATATTCAATTTGATTTCAGTAAATATCGTTTTCGCGAGCACACAATTTTTAAAGAGGGTTCCAACCCTCCAGCGATGAACGTTACATTTACTCAGGGGTTGCCGACAGCCGGGCGCGTTACATCCTTAATGTACCTAATCAGCAGCTGATTGTACCCTCATATTATCTTTAGTAGACTTTGTTACGAATATTCAATGAAATTCAATATATTTAGCACAATAATTGCTCGGCTTCTTTCTTCTGCTCGTTTTACAGAATGTCATTCAATTAGCAACCAATTGGTGCATGACGAGGGGAAGTCGATTTTGCTGCAAACAGCACATTTGCCAGGAGATTCGAATCCTAGAGAATATGCAGGTTTACCATACATTTAACGTGAGAGTCTTTGTAATGATTTTGGCAACAGGACTATATTTCCACCACAGGTTGCGGCACTTTCTCAATTGTGGGAGTTTCCCCAGAACGATTTTTGTCAGCTGTGAAAATTGTGCTATTCAATGAGTGTATTTGCCAAAAATTCCAGCTGCCTTTGTTAGTTGATTTTATTCCTTCACCTTATTTTGGATAATTGAAAGGGGATGGTATGGAGGGTGGCTTCGATAATAAACGAAACATCGCCAGTGTGACCTCAATTTTATTCACAATGTCAGCAGTCTGATATATCTAGCACCAACATTTTGATCATAGATTGCCCATTGGAAATTTCACAGCATTTAGCCGGAGTAAATAAGGACATCGAAAGTTATTGTTTTTGTAAAATTCTGTTAAATCAATAACGGGATTAGTTGTGCTCTTTTTAGATGTGTTTACACAAATTGCTTTCAATACTGATTATAATTTAATTTCCGACTTGAAACAAGCTCCAGCTTTCAATTAAGTTTATTTCACCTCTTTGAATCCATAGCTTCGAGCAGAGGAGTTTGCTCTACCCATTAATTAGCCGCAATTTAATATCAACGTTGAATTCAGGCACAACAGCGTAAATAATCGATTCTACAACATTCAGCCTTGCTAAAGTGTTCTAAACTAATGGAGGAAATCTCAAATTCTACAAAAAAAAAAGAACGAAAACTTTTGGACGTTATTAAAAAACTCCGGAATTTCTTTGCACACCTGCTTCTTCTATCAATGGATTTTCTTCCACGGAAAGAAATGAACTTTTCTTGCTCAAGGTGTAAAAAATTGTGGAAAGCTCAAAACTAATGTGCAGAACTCAGTGAACCCCTTTGAAATCTTAAGTGATTTTTAAAGGCGTTTACTTAACAAATACAACATTGTCAATTTCACTGTAAACCATAAAATTGCAGAGCACTTGCAAGTGCAGTAGTGCATAAATAAATTACAGTAACCTGAAAATCCCTTCACTCCCTCTCCAAACCAAATAAAGAAAAAATGGTTTTCCCTGCATCTGTGTGTATCCAGTTTTCCGGTTATTTCCGGTCTTTGGGGGTGCAGGTCCAACAAAGGGCTACTAAAATAGTTTATGTGCTCTATGCAGTTAGTGTACAATTCTGAAACGGCAAACTTCCTGAATAATTTCACCTATTAAAACTCCATCTTTGCGCAAATAAACAGAGGCAAACTTTCGTCCACATATCATAGTTGATGCCGAGGGCAGGGCTCCCCCATAAATTTGAGTCTTTCCATAATTCACGGGAAAGTTCCAATTGACTTCAGGCCTATGCAAACCACCCAAGTTCACATCTGCCGAACTTATGGAAATTCCAATAAAAAAAAAGTTTAGTGGAAGTATTTTTCATTTATTCCCTTTGTTTGTCTATTGCGCTTGACATTCGTTTAGCAGCCACCACAATGACTCAATTATTTTTCGCTTGAGTTGAGGTCAATGGAAGCTATTTCCATCAGTGCACTGTGTTGGTCTCGGTCAATAAATTTAATACTGATCGAAGAATTCCTGGACTCCGACTTCTAGTTGAGGGAAACTCCGTTTTCCTCCAGATTACGTGCAGATTACCAAGCCACAGAACGTGGTCCCAACCATTTACCGAAGATTGCTAGGATTGTTCTTAGATCGCAGATATCTCAAGCCACACAGTGATATATTTCTCATCTATGGAACGCCATCGAAGTCTTATTAAAATAACTCCAATAAAACTGCAGCAGCCTGGATGGAAATGATAAGAAGTTCAGGGAATGTTATACACTCGTTGCTTTGGGTGGTGGTGATACTCTAAAATTTTATCGAGCTCTCAATTTCCCGTGAGCAGATATTGGTGGTGTCTCCAGGACTTTCTTATTCCCATTCGATTCACCTTCATTGTCGAATGTCGGTAACAGTGGTACTCGAAGGTGTAGGAGAAACAATGAAATTTTTTTAGGGAACACCGTTTGGAGCAGATGCTGCTGGGTACTGCCACTCTTATTACGACTTTGGTGATGCCACAATTTGTGGCGATGTGGCACAAGATCAAAGTCGGAATTTCAATTAGACAATGCCAGGGAATTTCCTCCCAGGATTTTTGTAGCTAGGCCTCTATGTCACGTAACCAATAAAAGATGTAACATGCTTCTCGATGGTGCCACGCAAATATTTAAACGTTCTACTAAACATAAATTTTGCACAAATTGCTGCACAATGCGAAGGATACAAAAGTATTAAGTTGTATACCTGGATAGAAATTTATTTTCTTCGTTGGATATGAATGATTGGGACGTGACGAGCATAAAGCATTCATAAATTAAAATGTACTAAAATCGATTGTTAAAGTGTAATTCACTTCATCTTTTTTTTCCGGTCGCTTACAAGTGACAATTTTTACGATGAGAACTCATTTCATTTTCCGCCTAAAGTCAATTTGCAACAGAAGTGCGAAACTAAAGAGAAATTTCAATGTAAACAGTTTATACCGGGTGCGCCTTCTGGCGCTAAGTCAAATATTCTATAAAAAATATTCGAGGAAAATTCAGGACACAGCAAGGCTGAAATTAAATCTGCAACGTTGCGTAATAACTGAGATTAATAAGGGACGAAAAGGCAAGCCAGATAAGACAGTCTCCACTCAGTGCTGTTATATTATATCTTGGTGTGCCATTTGAGTTCCTCTGGAAAATTGTTCAGTTTTTTAGGGCTCATTGTATTCTTCGTAATACATCGGAATAATGAGATAATTAGAACTCAACAAAGTGTCCTCCATTTTTGTTTTAATTTGACTTTAAAACTTTAAAACTTTCTTAAAATTTAACAACGTTTTATCGGTGGAAATTTTGCAAATTAATATTGTTTAATATTCAATCCTGTTTTTAATTCAATTTTTATGGTATTAAAATTTTGCAACATAATAGCTAATATTATTATCAAAGTAATGCTATTTGAAGTTTATTTTTTTTTTGTCATTGCCACAATTAGGTGTAAAATAAACGCCTTTAACAATTTAAGAAAAGTTTTCTTTTCGCACACTCATTTTGTATTTCTTATCAGATCAGAATTCATCAATATTTGATATATTTCAACCTTTCAAATGAACCACAACAGATCCCTGAGGTTAAATCCAATGAACTTCATAAAATCTCCACTTCTTATCCCCTCCCGCCTCCTTTAGAAAAATTCAAATTTTATTTATATATTCAAAGCTTTGACGCAACAAGCGAAATAAAATCGTTGAGAATTGTTCACCAAAAAGTGCTTCCAGAATGACACTCGAAGCATTTTGATGATGAACGTTGAAGTGGCGCATATAGCAACTCACAACTGTTCTTCAAGTTTGTCGAAACGTCCACTGTAAAATACTTTCATTCGAATGCTGGCTATTATAGTATGCTCACTGGTGGTTATCGCGAACAACTCAATAAAATTATGCTAATCCCCGTTATTGTTGTATTAATTAAACGTCTTGCTAATTATATCTGGAGTTCAATGATAATGAACTTGATACGTACCTTGTGACATTGTTGTCGGTATTTGTTGCACCCCTTACCGCGATCTCACGCTTTCGCGGTTTTGTGAATTTCAGAAGAACTGAACCATAAACTTGAAGACATAATTTGTTGTTTTTTTTTTTAAATCTGTTCGCGATAACATTTAATCTTTCGGATGAACTTGGCCGTGGCCATGTTCGATAGTCGCCGTTTGAAGACAGCCGTGAACTGAAATTATTCCAGTCAAGCGAAATTTTGCAATTATTCTGGAATGACCAGTGGATGTTTACGACATACTGCAATTAGTACAAACCAAGTGCTCTAACCCATTTCGTGCTCTATCTCAGCAACTAACAGTTATAGAAGAGGGACCCAAAACATATTTCGGTTTCTATGGAATTATGTTAGCCATTTTGCCTGGCGGTGATCTAATTTTGTATTTTCTGGAAGTCCTTGTGTTTCGGTTATGAATTAACTCATGCGAACAACTTGGATGCGCAATAGAAACAATTCCAAATATTTTCCAATTATAGAGTTGGGTCAGATGCTGCTGCAAGGCACCATCATTTCGGATCTCATTGCATTTTGTGAAGGCACGTATTTGATCTAGTTCAACTTACTTCGTAGAGACCGCCAATATGCTGATCGCGAACTGTTCAATGTTCCTTGTTTACATTCACATTGTCACGTAGAGTATGTATTTCCATTTTGCATAAATCACTGTTCAACATTGTTCTTTTTCCTCGCATTAAATTAATTCATAATTTGAGTGGGTAGCGTGTATTTAATATTTACTTTTAAATTTTTCTAAAAGATAATGATCATAATATTTTTTTAAAAATATTTTACAATATGGGGGAAAATGCTTCTTCTTTTAATTTAAAATAGTTGTTGGCATAATCGCTAAATAAATTTCTTGGGAAACTTCTAGAAAATTATGTTCTGTGTACAGAGTTCAACTCGAAAGTAGATTGCTCCAGAAATTGATTTTATGCTGGTTGAACATAGGGAAAAGGAAATGTTATGTTGTTATATGCACTATAAATTTCTTTTTAATTAGCATTTTAATGAAAATATTCTTGTGCCCATTTGCGGGAGATGATGAATTGTTTTAAATGCAATTTGTTAACCACAACATAAATGATTTTCCAAGGAGCACCACAATTGATTTATGAAAATGGCGAGTCCAGTTTCCATAGTGCTTCCTGGTTTGCTGTATAACACTCACTTTCGTTTTATACAACTACGATTTCGCTATTTCGAACTACATTCTTGCCCAGCACGAACAGCCACGACTCCTAAAGGTGGAGCTGGAAATAATGTGTCTATCAATCTTGAATAATTTGGATATTCTCCAAAAAATTTGTTTAAAATTTTCCAATTCCTAATCGGGATTACAACAAACATACGTGATGCCATGTTGTACATACAATATTTTTTATTTTTCTCTCGTTTGCAATTCGAAACCAATTTGGCTGCGAACGACACAAATTCCAATGTTGTCCGGCAAATTTTTGTTCCTCTCCTCGCGGAGTTCGCCAACCATCTGGATGATAGTTATTAAAATTACGTTGACATTTTCCCACAATAGAGTGATTGACTTAATTGGGTTAGTGCGTCTGTCCGTGCACATAATGAGATAAATTGAATTTTAAACTGATTAAAATTGTGGCAAAGCTCCACTTCGGAATGGACGACGGGAGTGCGATTATCGGGCGCCCCCGAGACAGATAACCTGCGTTTTGCACATCCAAACGCATTCATTGTACAATGTACATACCCTATATTTTTGTTGTAACTTCCCAGTTCCCACTTGTGCAATATTTGAAACAATGTTGATGTTTATTTTGATTTCATGAAATGAAAATTGAATAAAGCTTAATTTTGTTGTGAGGAAAATTGGTTCAGAGATTTCAGTACTTTATTATATTTTTATTCAAACATTTGCAATGCTCTGCAGTTGTAAACAATTGAATGAAACTCGGTGTCTAACTAATTTATTGACATGATTTTAACCATCCCAATTCAGTCACGTACATTTGCACAATTTATAGTGAAATCCTTCAACGACAGAAACTTCCTGCGCATTTCTGATGAGACGCGTGGTTGTTTAATTCCAGTTTATAGTGAAACGATCTTGATGATTTCTTTAAACAATAGTCTAGACAACTCGTGTCTAGGACTTGTTTATGGACTCTTTATTTTCACACCTCTTAAACGTCAAAAGTCAAAAAATAATATTAACTTTCGTCGATGATTTACATTTTAAATTTTTTATTAAAAGTTATTCGACATAGATATAAAATCGATTTCGCTCCAAAACGATATTGTCATTTAATATTAAAATGCAAATTGATTTCTCGCTTCAGGATAGAGAATCTGAATGAAGCCAAGCTACACTCCTCCACAGAATGAAACAATTGTATTAATAAAATTGAGTCTCTATGGCAAACTTTTGAAAATAACGAGATAAAATCTCATTAAAAATTACTTTGAGCAAATCCACTTGTTTTTCACTGAATTAAAAAAATTTCATAGCTGAAGATTTTCAATGGTTTTCAATAGTGGAACCCGAGGGACATTCAAAGGTCGTTATGTTGTTAATAGGACGACTACTTTGACCCATCAACTTGCGATTAAACCATGCACAATAACTGCAATGAATAATAATTTTCTGGTGTTTCGCAATTTCACGTGCATTTATTTAATTACTTTCAGACATTGTCGACTCAAAGGAAACTCAGTACGAATTTTCAGTGGCTTCGTACTCCGGAAAATTGTTGGGAATGTTTTTTTTTTCCACTGTTTCTTGGAGTGATCTTGTTCAAAATTCTTTTATTTATAATATTATAAAGACAGAAACAAAAATAAAATATAGAGCTCAGAAAAATAAATTCCTTGATGAATAGCATAAACACAAAACCATAAATAAATAACTCGATTGTTTGTGTTCTGAGTAAATTGGTTGTTTATTCCCGGAATTCAACTTATACAAAAGATATACAGAATGCTATTGTTTAATTATTTAAGGCTTCGGAAATACTTTGTAGAAGACAACATTGGTGAATACCTGACAAAGTGATGAAGATCTTTTTTGAAATGATTCCTTCCTCTTCAAGAAATCTTCGTGCCTCATCTTTTAATATTCTACCTAAACCGCGAGCATCTTTCTTCTGATTCAATTAGAGATCTGGCATTGCGGTGGACATAATTCCCCAAGACCTGGTTGTGTTTATTGAATGCCACCTGTGAGCTCAGGATATTTTCCCATAATTTCCACTCAATAAAACAAAAACCATCTAATATTTTCCACCCACAGATGAAATTTTTGCCTGTGGCCCACCATTTATTAAATCTCATCGATTTTGGTGGGGAAATATTTTCTGAGAAGAAGTTTACCTAATTCCGGCAATAGTGCCCTTTTTTGCTTTTATTCTGAAGGTAAAGTTGAGTGGGCAAAAAATGTTTTTTTTTTTTTTGGTCAACTTTGGAACCCTGAGCAGAGGTGGGGAAGGTGAATAGCAAGCAAAGAAGTTCCCGAGTATGGAATGAAATATAAAGATGCCGTCGCAGACCTTGAGAAAACAGAAACGATGGCCGCGATGTATTCGTAAATCGGTGATCTGCAAGAAAATTTTGTCAAGTGTTACTAATTGGACACTGCCGAAGTTTTTATCACAAACGAAATTTCCAATTCGGATTGTAAATTACAAGGTTTTTTATAGTCGTTTTTCAAAATCAGTTCAAGTTTCTTAGCACAATGAATACAGTCATGAAACTGGTGAAGAACTTTTTTAGCAGTCGTTTTGTAATTATAATGTCATCTAAATGTATTGGTTGTCCTCCAGATCGATAGTTTCACCGGGAAAATCATCAGATATTTTTAGACATTGTGAAATTAGAATCTCCTACAATGATGCCTAAAATAGGCTGAAGGCCTTTCAGGAAGAACTTTTGCAAAATTTTTATTCCCAGGATTAAAATCCCTTTAACTAAAAATAAATTGCGAATGTTGCTCTAATTGAATGGCAGAGAAATTGTTTTTTTTTTTAACAAAGCAATTTTATTTAAAAGGATAAATTTTATAAAACGTTCCGCGAATCCGATTACATACCAAATGTAGTAATAAAAGATGAAGATTATTTATTTATCTCGAATAAAAGCGAACGTGTCGGAAATCTTATTTGCAGAAGTGAATACTTTTCATTAAACAATTTTCGCTATCTTGAAAATTTCTCAGTTGTTTTTTAAAAATAAAAGTTAAACAAACTCAGTTCTTTTCTACTCATAAACAAGAGATTCACTAATGTGACTCACACGAATTTGTTACTAATAGTTTATATCTACTATAAACAATAGTTTACGTGAATCGCATATCAATATTGTGCTTAGGAACAGCAGAGAATTTTGTTTTCTTAGATTCTGTTAAAGTTTAGTTCTGAGTTAAAATAATTCTGCAGTCAATTGAAGCGACAATTTGTTGAAATGTCTAATTCAAAAACAATTTAAAGTTTTATTTAATGTCACAATGCCAAGATCGGCTTGGCGCCAAGATATTTTAAATTAATGACCGTGAAAACTGTTGCAACAAATTATTAGCATATGTTGTGATAGACATATTTCATATTTTGTAATGAAAACTTTAAATAAAACAACGCACAAACAATTTTCCGTTGTAATTAACAACCAATTATTTTGAATAAATTTTTTAAACAACAAAATTATCAGCCATAAAAATAGTTACCAAGCTCCTTTTTTTGAGAACAACGTTTTTCCATAAAATATCTAGTTATACTTGTTTACCCTCGTAAAAACGAAGGATGTAGTGTGATGTCTAAATCACTGTTTACAAAATAAATATCGATAACACTTTACGCTGTCATTCCACTCTTTGAAACATGCTATCAGCATAAATTATTTTAAGTTAATTGACATTGTTTTGTTCCTTTTTGCACTGATTTTCTTTTCATCGACGACGGTGGTCTAGTTGTAAGCACAAGGAGTCGTGCCAGGAGTTTTCAAAATGTCCACTTTATTGAAAATCTACGAGTGCTTAATTGGAGCCTATTCACAGTTGTAAGAATCTAAGCGTTATGCAGTGAAATATTTACATGAGAAAGGAGTCCTCAAAACAAGAAAAATATAACGAATTTCTAATGGTCTCATAATGCATTTCGAATTAGCAATTTCTCTATTCATGCCTGAAGACTGAGAATGCATTTCGAAGTAATGCACACAAATTTTATTGGACACGTTGAAGTCGACGTGACCGTAAAACGTCCTGCTGACCAAGTAATGACCTCACCCACACAAAATCCGGCCGCGAAGCTTCGCCGATAAAACTAAGGCGCGGTGAAATGCTTGCAATTAACTCTAACCCACAGCGAATCCCACAAACAGAGAACCGCGAATCAAAAGGGAAAATCATTCAATAGAAAATCCCTGAACACTTTGACCGAGATTCATTCCTTGCGATAAGTGTATTGGAAAACGTTTACATGCTTAATTCTGCGGAAATTAAAAATAACAAAAAATAACAAACAGCCTGTGAGCCTGTTTCAATTCAATTCCCACCCACAACAGTTTGCTCTAACATTCATCCTTTCCCTGCAGCGTGCTTAACGTAGTTCAAAAGTAAAGGTAAGAGTAATGAGTTTCACAAGTTAATTTTGTTTTTGTTAATAATTTCTATTCCCATGGCTTCTGCCAAAATATTCAAAATGGTAATGGCAAAAGGATTTTGTAACTTTTTCTTGCTTACGGATCTCTGTGCGTTTGGAAGTAAGTCTCGGCAAAATTCCTCAGAGAGAAGTATTAGAGTCAAATATTTGCTTTTGATTTGACAAAATTCCTGAAAATAATTTTGCCAAAAAACAAGTCCAGAATTCAGAGTTTTTGCACTTTTCAGATTTCGTCTCCTTCGTAAATTTTTATATAATTTGTTAAAGTTGAAAAATAACCACCTTTCAAAATATGAACAAATATTTTCACAATGTATTAATTTATTAATTCATTCACTGCAGTACTTTTGGTACTTGCACAAAAATTTCAAAATTTTATTGTAATTTGAACAAACAAAATAAAATGTGGCACTAATTTCGAAAATATAAAATAGTTTTCTTTTCTCGTTCAAAACGCAAGAAAACTGTAACCGATCCGAAAATTGATTGCTTATTGTATTCACAATCACATTAAACTGCACTCCGTCGTTGAACGTTGCAGAACCAAAAAGGACGAAGATCCCGGCTTTGAAACAAGCGAAATTTTACGTTGGCGAAATAATTGTGCTTTCCCTTCCAATGCAAATCTCACGTTTGGTCGTTTCGAAGGCAAAATCGCAACTGAACTCTGGCAGATTCTGACAATGGATTTGCTTCTAGAGCAACAAGCCCGCCAGCAGCAGCAACAGCAACGCAACGGCAGCAGCCTACCAGCAGTAGTCGGACAACATAGCGAGGAGCAGTTATCATTGAACACCTACCAACGTTGCCCCAGCTCAGCGTCCCCTGGCCGCTGATCCCAGCAACCGAGGATGCTGAGCGTTTTGGACCAGACAGATGATGCAAGAAATTCGCTCGTCGCTCGAATTCTTGGCAATGTACGCACCCTTCGTGGAAAACCGCGATTACTCGATTTTATTCCAAAAGCTCAAATGCCGGTGTTCATTTCTGTCCGGTGAAGTCAACCGGCTCCAAAATGAATTCTTTTATTTAAGCTAAATACAAATTGCCAATAACAACATTTAAGTAAATCGCTGAATGAATCGCTGAATGAGAAAGAAACTGCCTTCCACCTGGGAGCACTTCTCAATTGGCATCCACAGACACTCGTTCTAATTACGCGCCCCTTACAAAAGTCAATTGAATATTATCGGTGACGAAACATGAGAGGGATCACGATGGGTGGGTGGGCGGTAGCCGGTAGGTGAGGTCCCCAATTCCCGAGATCTAGTTACATAAGTCCATTATCAATGCGCTGATAAGGGTAGTATGTAGATCTGGGTCACTTGTGCGTGCGGTGCATCGCTCCACGTTCCTGTTTCGCAAGTCGCATATCGCCATTAATTATTCCGTTGCGCATCAGCTGATAAGATCTCGCGGCCTGGGAATACTTCTAAGCACCTTCGCCGCCCACTTAAATATGCTGTGGCAAGCGCTCGGTGGGCACCTTTAATTGGCCGCATGTGAATGATTGCCAGATCCAGGAACTCTCCTTTAAAATCTTTACACTTGCGATTATAATTTAGTTCGATGGTTTACCGAAGTGTGATTTCTTGGAAATTGCTAAATTTAGAATTTCCCGGTAATAATCCAAATTAATCAAGATTAGGTCAGTGTTCAAGTTTCAATTAGTTTCATATTTTATTGGCAACATTCTACCTTACAAATGATTTCTAATTTTTAATTTTTAATATTATTTCTAATTTTTACATTGTTGAAACATTTTTTAATTTCTACTTACGATATTTTTGTTCATCAAAATTATGCCGGCAAAAAAACACGAACAAAATCCTAGTATTCAGCGCCATGGCGTCATTTGATTCATCCGATGAACATTTTCTCCCATGGCCCCCTAGGAAAAGCTTTGCTAAATTTACAAGCTCGCTTCTCTTTCCCCACTTTAAGGAAAGCTTGTGGGGTAGTGTGAGAAAATGATCCAAGTGCACTTTTCTCTCCCAACTCAGTGTATCCAATCAGTAATTAATTTTTATGAATGAATTTTTTTTTCTAAAGCACCAAATGCAAGTTGCAGATTGTAAGTTGCCATCATTCGCCGGGATACAACTTAAGCCAGGGCTTATCCAAGTTTATGAGCGTTTCGATTTTAGCCGTGATCTAATGTCGAATTCTCCCCGATACCTACATTGAGAATCGACCCCCCTTCATTGCAGTTGCATTCTAATGTAATCACTAAGCCATCTGCGGTTATGCATAAATTAAAATTGTTTACAATTGTACCAAATGGCGTTGTCCATCGTCGTTGCTCTATTTTTAGTGGGTGAACAAAAGCTTGAATGGCATTCGTAACCGGAACAGAATTTGTTGCTGTAAAACAAACAAATTATCCATTTTTTATTATTAGTTGTGACCAAATGTCCAATTTCGTCCCAAGATACATCGACTGTCGTCGATACCGATCTCTCCGGGTCTGAATCACATCCCGAATTATCGCCGTGGAAACTTACACCACAATTCCCTGCAATTGAACAAACATTGATTTGCGCTGGATGTAATTTTGGATTTTCCACGAAATCCCAACATCAGGATCAGAACCAGGACGGATACAGGAATTAATTACTCCGAGACAACCTTAGCTGCCACAATTTAAACAGCATCGGTTTTGCATGGATACGTCATTATCATTTCCAAATTGCAGTTCGACAGGACTAAGTCTGCATGCGAGCATCCGTGTCGCTGCAGGGACAACAGATAGGGATTGTTTACAGCAACGTTCTCTAATTATTTTCGATGCAGTGATCCTTGTAGGCGTGTCCTTCAGTTACGTCGCCATTCTACAGTGGACATTCGCATTTAATTGAATCGAAATCGTATTTTCTTGGTTATATTTATGTCGCAATTGTTTTGCTTTGCTTTGCTCGAATTCCACCATCGATAAAGTATTTCAAGCTATAAGGAATTTCTCTAAATATTTGGGCCTTTAGATAGTGGTGGAATATCTGAAATTCTTTTTTCTTTATGATTTCTTTTTGCAATTGCAAAACTATATAATTCAAAAAGCAATTTAAGAGTTTCTGCTATCTTCGCCGAGAACCCTTAAGAAACCATTAAAAAAGAAATCTTTCCTTTATTCCAAGGATAATAAACTTTAGAAAAGTTTGCTTTTATGTACATCTTGTTTGAGAGTATAGTTTCTAGTTTTCCCATTCTATCGCAGTTGGACCAGCACAAACTTGGCGCAATTTTTTTTTATTGAATTTGCACTAATGTTGTGGATGATTTAAAAGTTCCACATAAAATATAATTCTTTGTTTATATTTTGTTCGATGAAATTCCTTGAGAAATTTTAATGGCACATTTTACGACAATGTGTCAAATATTTGGATGTTTATATTTCTATGGATCACTTTCCGTCACCATTTTCAAAGGAAACTCAGCGAAAAATAATTCAAGGCTAACAAATTTCCCATTAAATGTTGATACAGTTTAACTTGACTTTGTGCAAAAAAAAACAAAAAAACATACAACAAAATGTTTAATGTCAATTTGAAATCATCGCTTAAAATCATTCCTGATTTTTGAATCTCAGTGTTTTCTGGGTCACCAGAATAAACCGGAATTCGCCTTTTCGACTGGATTTAGTGTCTAGATGTGATTAAAAAAAAATATATATGTGATAAATTTAGAATTTTATGTTCTTAATGAATTTTGCAGACACACTCAAGTAACTATGTAGTTGCAGGATAGTTGTTGCAATAACTTTACACGATTTTCTCTTTTAAAAATTGTCTCACAAATATTTTCAAATTGCATAATTTTTTTTTTTTTACTTCTATTATTTACACATTTTTTTATATAATTAATTCTAAATATAAACAGTAATAACAAATGTAAATGAATTTTTACGGAGTTCGTAAATGTCTTGTTGTAACATCATCACACAATAATCAAGTTTATTCATGGACCATTAAAATTTGGCTGTTGATCTCTTCGAAGATTTCGGGCAATTTAAACAATCATAGAAAAGCATAAATGCGTTCATTCAGAACTGAACTTTTTTCTATGCTATTTGAATTACAGATTCGTCTCTTCTGACCCCTGCTTTGGATTCTTTATGCTTTGTGTTACCTTGAAAATGTTTTAATAATGGATTCATATGAATAATCTCCACAACGGGTCATTATTGTTAATCTTAGCGTTGAACTAATGCACAACCACCATAATTGTAGTTTTGTACTATTTCCAACTACACAAGTTACTAAAAAAATTGTATTTCCTTTTTATTTCAGGTAAGCAGAAAGTAGAAACTGACTCAAAATTAAATTAATGTCAACCGCCACTAAAGTAAGTACTAACAATAATTTTTACGTGTAAAATACTAAGAAAAACCGCTTACCTTAACCAGTTTTGTTTGTCAAAACTCAGAACCGTTAAAAAGCATTACACTTTTTAGATATCTGTTACGGTTTTGTATTGGTCCTTATCTGAAATTGAGCAATAAATAAAGTCATACGTAATCATGACTTAGCTCTGGATTGAAAATGATATCGGCTCAGTTCATCGCCAATCGTAAACCTCTGCAACCGCTGCAGAATTCATCTGCACCTTATCTTAATCGGTTTCTTGATTATCGTAATAAGCACCGCCAGCTTTCATAAATCACCTTCAAACAGTGAAGTTTTGACTTTAGAGCATCTTCCGGGTTTTTTGGAAAGTTGTCTTAGTTTCACATCTTGTCACATTTTTTTGTTGAATTCTTGGTTGGAGCAGGACGCAACAATCCTTTACTTATCATCTTGATGAAAACTGATTAATTGATGGTCATGGACAAGAATTACGAGTTAATTTGGTGCTGAGTCGAAACTAATCACGGGTTATCAACTCCATTGCCAGTAATTGCAGGCGATTTTTTTTACATAAATTTTGACAAACACTGAGTCATTGCAGTGATCTGGGATTTTTTTTTAATGAAAACATCTCTGCGAGATTATTATTGCCCACTGAGTTAATTTGAGAATAATTGCAGGGATATATCGTGGGCCACGAATGTGTCGATAAAATTGGGTCAATTTTGGGTCAAACAGAGGATTATTAATCATTGTTTTTTCGCTAATAACATTCTAACGAACACTGTGATTAACTAATTCGACCTTGTTCAAAAATTGAAGTTCAGATTAATAACTTTTTGATATTCACGAACAAATTTCGATGATAAAATTCACAGATATTTGCATGCTCAGATCTAATACCCCGGGCAGACGAGAGCACTTAATCAAGTTAATGACGGCACATTATTTAGTCGGGTTTGTCATCTGCCATCGAACTGAATTAGTCGTTGACATATTGCCTAAAGTAAGCATAAATTAATGGATTCGCGACAGCGATCAGTTTATTTTCTTGCAAGCAAGAAAAGAAAAAGGAAATGTGTATACTTACGTTATTTTGCATTAAATTTGCTATAAAGAAGTAGGAATTTCGTCCAAAAACACGAAGAACAACAAAATTACATTTAACAGCTGATAACTTTTTAGTACAACTATTCACTACTACGTAGTCAGTATGGCGCTGACAGTAGTATATCTAGTCTAATCGATTTACAGCAGGTCGATTTGTAAGTGGAATTCTGTATAGGAAATTTACTTGGGCTACGTCATTTTGACGTCATTAACTCCATTAAGTGCTGTCGTCTGTCCGGTTAAAATCTAAAGAAATTACAAAGTTATTTTTACTGCAAATTCAAGTGTTTTAGAAGTACATCTAGTTGTGAAAAATATTACTACAAATTTAAGTATTTTGAAAGTACAACAAATGAACAATGCATCAAAATGTTCAGTAAGCATTACAAAATGATGTTATCATGAAGTCATCGGTTGATAAGAAAATCTCAGAACGACGTGACCAATTCACTTCAAATCGCACTAACCTCAATAATGACTAAATTGAAGTGGAGGAAATGTCTGAGTTATCCGCAACACCTGAGAGGGTGATTAATCGACCACCCAAGCATTTTCAACGCCCAACGATGCTAAAGAAATGCATGATTCAAAAGTTGTCGACCAAAAGTAAACATTTCGTCGATTATTATTTCCCCCCGAACTCTTTAGTCTTTATATTTAGTTTTATTGGTCGTTTATAATTTTGAGGCTCATATTAATTGGCTGATTTATTTGTTGTACTGGCAGCAACTGGCGAGGCTGCGGGTGGGTGGCCACGAACATCTGCACACTATTATTGAAATTTATGTTTCTGTTTAAGTGTCGAAATTTCATAACCGGCTTTATTTTTGCATACTTCGAAAGTAAAAGGAGATTTTTTTATTTAATATATTTTTTTATTTTTATTACTTTTCTATTTGTGCAAAAGTTATTTTTCTTTTAAATGATACTCGTTTTATTAATATTTTCATTTTCATTTTTGTATGACTTGATTCTACTTTAATTTATTATCCCTGCTTGAAAAAGGATATTTATAAGTTTGCTATGTGAAGAGGTATAAAATCGATTTTATTTATGATTTCATTATGAACAATTGGGGTTTTTCTTTAGTAAAAAGGAATCATGCCCAACATAAATAATTACATCCAGACGGTTCGTAAATCTCACGCACTTATCGCACCTTCCATAATTCTCAACGCATATTATGCAATCCTTTGGTCAGTACCTGATCCTATTTACGTGAAAATTTAATTGATGCATTAATTTAAAAGGAAAACAGTTTCCAACGTATCTTATCAATTAAAATGCTTAACAAAATTATTGCGGCTCGGCTGCTGGGGGTGTAGCCCGCCCCTCCAAGCACTGCCAGTTTATCGGATATCAAGAAAATTTATGTAAGTAATTATCCGCGAATTATGTTGTCATACGCTCAGCAAATGGCTTGTTTAGGTTACCATGACCGAAAGTAAAATCCATCAGGACGTGACTTGCTCACGGAGCTCACTGATATTCCGAATACAGGCAGTCATAAACTTTTGAGGGCGTAATAAAAAGAGCGCTCTTTCTTGCCCCCTCCTTTTCTAGTTGTTGCATGATTTATTTTCGAGGGATGACTTTACTTCGCAGTCACCTCCACAAACCTCCAATACACCGAGATTCTTCTTCAGAAAATTCAGAAGATATTACTTCACCGTCTGGAGGAGTTCTGGTTAAAATTTGCAATATGGCAAATTTACGATCCGGCTTCTCATAGTAGCCGCACGTATTGCGCAAAGGCCATCGTGCTCCAGTTTCCATGCATTAAATAAATAATTGAAGAGCTGCTCCATGCTCCACAAACGGGGCATGTTTATGCGGCCCAAATGCGCTGACACATGAGCCTACAAAAGCGCCCCTGTGGCCTCCAAATGCAAATAATCACAGGAGCCAAAAGCCTGTGGCTTCGTATATATTTCCACTCGATTGATATTTGTTCAAGGAGTAAAATTGATTACCTCATCCGAATGCGAAACTAGGATTTAGTGATTTGTGTCTGCATAAACAAACCAATAAAACTCGTGGCAAGTTTTATAATTCTGAGATTATTTATTAAAATTAACACCAACGAAAAATCTGATTGTACATTTTTACTGGCTCAAACTTTTCAAGAGGTTTGTTTATGTTTTTATTTCAAGTTGACGACGCCGTTGTAATAAAGAGCTTCTATTTAATGCGTTTGATCTGTTCACATTACAATATAATTAATTGCCAGGAAATTCTTATCGTTCCTTTGTGCCGTTCCGATGTTCGTGAGGGTCCCAAAAATTATCAATCAGTGTCAGTTAAAATCTTTAATCTATGATGAAACCTAATGAGGTTAATTTATGTTTTCTTCTCAGTGACGAATTTGTTTTGAGAAGAATGGATTGCGCAAATGAGTCAGGAAAGAGAACATAAAGGAGGCATTCAATTACTGCCGTATTTCGTGCTGTATGGACTTGAAGTGAAAATGACAGGCATCTATACATTTTCTAAAATGCTGTTGGGTATTTGAAACAATATTGAAAATAGCAACAAAATTACATTGTGCCATTTACGGATTTTGAACAGAGAGGGTGACTCCCCCAGGATTCATAATTTCCATCCGATTTCCGGAGTTTGCTTTTAAGCCACTTTCTTTTTGTGTGCTTTATTCATTTTCTGGCTTTTTTCTATTATGCCAGGGTTTACTGATGCTTTATCTGATTTCCATTTTTTCTCATATTGACTTTTTTTTCAAAATAGCTTTTCCCATTGCTAGATGAACACATCCCGCCAGAAACATTGACATATGTAATCAAGAGTTCAGGGGGTCGAACTGTCGAAAGTGGAATATTGCCACCGACAAATTGCGACGATTGTCGGCCACGGCTGGTCTTGATTGATTATATTGGAAGGAATCACAACAAAGGATACTTACGTATATCTGCTGGCCCTCGGCCTGGAGCGTATGGAGTGATGGAGTCATTTAAGATGAAGTCCAAGGTCCTAACACGTCTATAAACTGCTGCGAAACTATATAAGTCGATTTGTCAGATTGGCACCATGATTCTCGCAATCTCCTCAACAGATCACTATTAGTTCCTATTTCAAAGTATTTGCTTCAAATAATTCTGGTGGGGGTGGGGGAGTTGCTGAGAAGAACTTCGGCTCCAGTAACAGGCAAACAATAGGCCGGAATCCCTGGGCTTCTATCACAAATATTTGCAGATGTGGAGCTGACAACCCGCTCCCCTCAATCTCAGCAAATTGAATTTCTATAAGACAAATCACTAAAAGGGAATTGATTGCATGACACAATTGTACTGTTTGTCCTTCAAAATTATTTCGAATATTCCCTGCTGGAAGATTGTTACTGCAGTTTTTTTGGTTTCTTGTACCCACACAGAAAATGCTTTATTCTGCAAGTTTTTCAATATTATTCCAATTCCATTTTCATTTGATACTCGTGAACGTGATTAGTTCTCCGATGTCATTTGATTGGTAACTGATCATTCAATTGCACTCTCCGTCCGATTTGCTTTGGATTCAGCGACCTTCAGGTCTCTGAACAGCGAACCTTTGCGCAATTTTGGTCTTCTGTTCATCGATTCAATTGAGATTGATAAGAATTTCGTCAAGTTCAATTGATTAATTCGACTCAATGCTCTTCTGAGGAAATTATGATGGGCATCGTCAGTTTCGATCAGATTTCGGGGTGGGTTCACTTTTTTTTCTATAAAAAGTATCTCTTAAAAATTCAAAATCGTTGATTATAAGAAAACGAAGACAGACGTTTTCAATTAAATTTCTTTCGAAGAAATTCAAAATGAAGACCATTTCTAGCACTCAAAATGTTGAAGATTTTTTTTTATAGCAATAAAGAAATTATTAATTTTTTATTTGGTCTAGAGTCATTCCATGGGAAATCATCCAGAAATAAATAAACTGGCCCCACGAGTATTCTTTTATTTTACTATATTGTTCCTTCATAGAAACTAGTTATAAAAATTATATTTGAATAAATGTTTTTACCTTTGTATGTCGGCAGCCCCCATTTTTCCAATATGGCCGACACTCAATTTTTTGAAAATCGTATCTCTTGATCTGTTAAGTAAAAACCAAACTTTAAATATTGATATGGGCTTTTATTCTATAAAATATTCTTTGTCTTGTGTGCATGCATTAAAAAGTATATAAATTAATTTCTAAAACTTGTCATAAATTTTGTTTCAAGAAATTGAATTTCAGTCATGTTAAAAAAATGGCGGCTGACGACCAACGAAGACGATATAGATGATTCCCTATGGAATGGTCTTCTAAGGTTTTACACAATTATTTTAATATTCATCTATTGCTTTTTCCTTTCTTGTATGACGTCAATGTTGAAATGGCGAAAGTTTCTGAACGTTTTAGAAGCTCTCTAAATATTTATTTAATCAAAAACTTTACACTATCATCGTCAATGATATTGCCATCATGGCTCCTTTTTCATTCCGCGTACATATTTTCAATTTGTTTTTGTTGGTCTCAAGAAGCAAATATTTGTTTCAAGTGCTCTACATGATTGCACTAAATTCCCTTTAGGCACTCTGCTAATGGTGTTCGGTTAAAACACTTCCCTTAAATTTCTCGTACTCTTTATGGATGTAATTGACGTGCAAGTTTGTTGCACTTGAAAGTAAGTTTTATGTTGATTAACAGTTTCGGGATCATTTTGAAGTGACTTTAAAGTTTTGAAAACGGTAACTGAAGCTTTAGAAATGCTTAACTAATTGAACGTATATGTAACAAAAATTTGTGGTAGCATCGTAAGTCCTAGAACAGAATTCACTTGCGATCAAATTCATTAAGCTTTGAAATCTTTCCGTATCCATTGTTCAACCAAGTCATTAAATAAAATTGCATCCCTCTTCCTGGGAAAATTACTTCTGCCCTTTTGCGAACATCTCCTTAAGAAGGAAAACACTAACTCACCTGATCGTGGTTACTTACTCCGACTTCGCTCAATCATCTCAACGGACGGGCATTTTCAATTGCACGGGAGCCGCCATTGGGTCGTGCTCTGTAAATATGCAAATTGCTTAATTGCTGCATTGAGGCGTGAAGCACGAAGCAAATTATGTTTTTCTTACATTTAACTGGAGTATGACATCATCGTCCGGGACTGCAGCTTCGAAGACGAAGGAGACCGACAGACAGCACGGCAGACAGGATTGAGAGCCCCCTTGAAGGCTATTTGCGAGGTGAAAGTGTTATTATACGAATTCAAGTGGATAACGAGTTTTCCTTCAGGAGAGTCACTCTACTTTAAATTTCAATTTTAGTTGCAATAAATTTTCAATCAATCGACAATACAACAATTTTGCATTTAGTCTAGTTGCAATAATTTAGCAAAATGAAATGAAGTGTTTTTCCTTTTTTTTCGACATTAAAACTCCGGACAGACGAGAGCACTTAATCGAGTTAATGACGTCAAAACGATGTAGCCCATGCAAATTTCCTATACCGAATCTGCTACAACTCGATTAGACTCGATATACTACGCGCCGTAGTGGCTACGTAGTAGACAATAGTTCTACTAAAAAGTAATCAGTTGTTAAATGTCATTTTGTTGTTTTTCGTGTTTTTGGGCGAAATATTTCTTTACAGAAAATTTAATGCAAAACTCGAACTCGATTATGTGCTATAGGTCTAAGGTATAAGTGAATTTTCACAACTATCCTTATGACAATATCCGTGAAGTTGAAACACTAGAATACAATGAGTATTCAGTGCACGTTCAACCCTTCCAGCTAGAGAGCAGTAGCGATCTGATCGCCAGAAAAGTGCATCACCACAAACGATCTTTTTACCAACCACGCTGAATTTGCTGCACATCGAGACTGCTTTGAAATTTACGGCGCGTGACTTCATTGCATCGCAATCGTCCAGAAACATAAAAATTTTGTGAAGGAAGGGATGCATATTTTCCACAATGGTTCACTACACTCATTTCATAGCTACTCTTTTTCATCGCAATCTACTCGTGTAAGATTGTTTTCGTTATTGTTTCTCGCATAACGCCCAGGGAATGTTAAACGCTGCTCAAATCGCTCAGTCTAGCATTAGATCTAATTGGGTTTCGTTCGTTCAAAACTGCTGTAAAATTTAGTCCTTCTTTTTCTGCTGCAAGCTGATTACGCTGATGAATCGGAATTCATCAATAGAAAATGGCGATCGAAGTCGCGCTATCACATTAATGCGAAGCACGGCGAAATGCTTCCGTGGTGCTGCTTCCATGAATTGATGGATCTTGCGAAATTGTTTGAATTGAAATTCACGGAAAATGCAATGGTGGCACTGGCAGGGTTTCAAGCATTTCGAAATTTTCAGTACCTGCTCAGCAGTGATGATACATTTTTTTATGGTTCCATAAGTAATCAAAATTACGTTCGTGGTAATTCCCATGACACTCTTAAATTGTAAACTTTCTCCCTGGGCTTCTGGCTTCTGAAACAACTATTTTTTATGTCAACAAAGCAAAAAAAAATATTGTGATGAGATCGGCTGTAAGTTCATTTGGCAGGTTAATTGTCTGCGACAGATAATGAGCGCTCCACTAAGCAATGAATAGACAATCCCGATAGCATCTGGTATGCGCGACAATCAGCGGATTTGTTTAGACTGCCACTAATTAACTCACCATATCGCGTCCCAAATCTAGAAAGTTCCATGTTCTCTCTCTGATCTTTTTGGTTAGTGCACCTTGAAAAAAGCCACAGGAAGATGGGAATTCGAGCACAGATGGATATCCACCCAAACAGGAAGACAACTTCGAGTTCAGGTAATCAAGCACAAATTCACTTATGATGAATTACTTCGGTCATGGAACCTGGCAAAGACGAGTCCGAACAGCCTGTGAGGCGCATCCGTGAGCAAATGCCACAAAATGGTCTTGTTTTCTGACACAAGATGAACACTCCACAATAGGGAAGGTATCGCATTTTTGAAAGATTAATGACTTTTTCCAAAGTAGCTTCATTTGGAGGCCCGACTCAGTGACACCACTCCTTCACCGCGCAACACATTATTTGCATATGGAGTATGACCCCATTTGGAGGTGCCTTTGCCTTTTGCCGCCGCCGTTTTCATCTCGAAAATAGGGAAACTTCCGAATGAACATGTCTTTACAAATTGCGAACATTTTTTTTTGTAAATATCCAAAGATGGATATTCGCAATAATGCCGACATTCTGTCGCCAGAAAATGCACATCTTTTGTGATTAACATTGGCTTTGCAAATTCTATTCATGTGTAACGCCTTTATTTAATATGGAAATACTAGAGACAATTTACAGGAAGAAATCTCACAGCGTTTTTATGTTGGCTATACCGTTATGTGTATAAAGAGTTTGTCATCTTTAAGGCCACATTCATATTTCTTAGAATAAGAAAACTGTGATTACTTCTTTAGGAGACGTTCCTCAAAAAAGATGGAATTTCTTCAAGTAAATTTTCCGAAATCCGCAGTGACACAACAAAAAAAAAAAGAGAAAAAAGTTCTGAGACTGTACTTGAAATATCCTTGCTGATTCAGTGAGTTTGAGAATCCCATAAGAGCAAAAAGGACAATATTGAGATAGGACCGAACAAAAATAACCCGTTGGCGTTTGCACAGCAATTTATTAATTCACAAAGTGGGTGGCTCCTCCTCGGATCGTCACCATATTAAAATTGTTGTTTTTCATTTCCTTTCTGGTCGTCCGTCGGAGGTGATTAATTTACCATGCCATGTTAATGATCAAATTACGCAAAAAAAAGCATCGGATCACTTGCAATTCGCTGGCGGCGTCTTGTTTAACGAGAGAAGCCACCCTAGTCGACAAGCAGCCGCTATAGACGGGGTACATCTGGTAGATAGCTGCACTAAGCAATCGCTTATCAGATATCAGATAGTGTGCGGTGGTGGTGCAGCATCCAAAGAGCTCCTCCGCTCGCATTGATGGGGAGATTACCTCAAAGCGGTGGCAAAATTTACCTCTCCTTTGGAAATTTATCGCACGCGATTCATCAACGTGTTCGAGGTGTGGTAAACATTGCTAATGTATCATCATCAAATATCTTCTCTTCCAGAGAACATGATAAAATAGTGGATATCAGTTAGGCATGCAATTTTCTATTCCAGGTTAGCAACTAGAATTTATAAATTCCAAGAGAATGCCTAAAGCTAATTGCAAAATGTTAAAGTGAATATGGCTGCCGGAGAAAATGTCTATTTTAATTTGTCTTCTTTATAGTCGATTGCATTTTGAGGTGAACAAAATTACTGTAACATATTACAAAAAAAATTCAGTTACTAAATCATCATACTGCCCAACTATCTGAAATTACCCTTTAACACGGTCCACACTGGATAAATAATATCAAATTTCACACCGCAATACCAGAACTGCTTCTGCCACTAGAATTCGTAGCACATCTTTACGTTATCATGGATGAGTTAGAGCATCATAAATATGCCACATAAATATCCTTCCTGGCACAATCTATGCAAACGAACTTGTGTGCTCCACTCTGGTCTGTCTCACCGCGGCCAGAGGGCGCACCGAACTTCCAGCGACAGTGACTAAGTGCAAGCCACGCCACCAAAAACCAGTAAATGAAAACAAATTTCAAAAGATACTTAACGTGCATGGAAAATGATGCATCTCGGATGCAAATGGCAACCCACACTTGACCTATCATAACCAAGTAAAACTGCACAATTTCCACTTGACGTTCCGCTGACCTTCTTCCCTCCCCAACTTCAGCAATTTATCAAATGTCTATTGATTGATTCCTGTGATAAAATGCTAATTCGCTTTATATTGGCACAGTGATTAGTGTCGGTGGTGGAGGGTCCTGCTGGAATTGGAAACCACTGCAAACTGGGGATGCTGCTTCTTTTGATCTGACAAGGTCGAAGCCAATTAGCATCCTCCTCAAAAAAAGGCACAACATTTAGAGTTTGTCTGGCAGTGTCTGGTCCACGAATTTGTGTGCGGAATTGCACCGCGAGTCTATTTGGGAAATATGCACGCGAATTGCACTCTGATCCGTGTGTATTTTTAGCCGGCGTAATTTATGCGCGGATTAGCATACGCGCGTGCCAGTTTCGAATCGTTTAGACGCACAGACCGGGAATCGAAAATAATTTGGGCGGAAAAATTATTGCAGCAGCGATTCAAAATTTAATTTTGCGTGAGCCCAAGCCCCAATGCTAGTTTAGTGAGGCTTTTGTCTAGAGTCCGTAGCCCTGCTTGTTTCCGATATCAAGGACATTTTTCGGATATCTTACAGGAAATCTTTGAGGAGATTTTCTCAAGTGTCTTGAGCTATTTTCCTCGGAACTGGAAGACCGGAGCTAATTACTTTGATTACTTGCAGAACGTGAGCTCGCTGCGTCCCTTAATTAACGTGTCAATAGCCGAGTGCCAAAAACTACTTGGCACAGATTCTGACCTTTTCTCTCGGCATGCTGCGACAAGGTGTGAGGATTCCGCAAGAACAAAAAATTTCAATATAGTGGCGAGGTTCTTCCTTGTGTTTTACCCCAGCCCTCTAGACTGCTGGTCTTTGGGAGCGGAGTGCACTCGAGCATGAACTGCGAACATGATGCTCCACTGCCAGAAGATACATACTTGGAGTCGGATGCTGCAGAATGTTGGCCTGGCATCGTCAAAGTGTCATTCTAAAAATATTCTTGGCATTCTCCACAGTTTTGTTGTACCTGGTTTTACTAAAATTTATCAGAAAACAATCAAGAACCATTTTTTGTTGTTTTGAAGAAGCAAACCTAATGAATTTTTACAATGCTTTTTTGATTCAAAAATCTCAGGCTAATTTGCATACAAGTTTTATTCATGAAACCAATAGGTACTAAATTTCACTTGTACCAATGTCAATAGTATAACTATTTGTCGAATTAGTAAAATTATCGCTATTTTCGATCTGAAATCCATCTTGAATTTACAAATATTTATAAAATGCCCAAAAATCGGTGGTCAATTGCATCCACCACCTTGAATTTCCCAATTTCCCACTTTGAATTGTAGATTCGAAATCAGTGACTTGAAAATATCTTTAGTTCTGAATTTCCCCCGAATTCGTTAAATTTGAAATATTTCGGTCGCCATTTTGAATTTTACAATTTCGAAAGTGGATTCGTGATCATCATCTACGAAAACCCCCAGATACGAATTGCCATGGTAATCCGTTGGTGTTTCAATTTACTAGTCTCCATCTAGCGTTCGCCATTTTGAAACCCTATCTTTTAGGCAAATAGCCTATGTGTTAATTTGAAGCATGAAATACATTCAGCCAAAACTTTTAAAATATCAACGATAAGGAAATATTTAATATTTATAAGAAAATATTTATATTAAAAACAAGATCCGTATCGACTACAAACGACGTACTTTAACTCTGCAATGGAACACTATTAGTATTTTAGTGTTGGCAATTTAAACTTGATCCACTTTCAAAATGTTTTGCTGTTCCGTTATTTATTAGGGCATAATTGCACCATAGATATTAATTTTAGATAAATAGATCATTCTAAGATCCAACTATTGTTACAATAATGATATTTTTTCCAGAAAAACGACTCAATTACCGATCTTTTATCATTACAAAAGAAAAATATTTTAAACTTCGGAATTCATCGCTTCACTTCATGTAAATTGATGCAATTAATAATTCAGGTTTTTATGTCTACTTTCTTCTTTACTTCTACTTTCTCCATTTTTAGTTGTCATTATTATTATCGCCGTAATTTTATGTTCACCAGCACTTCATTTATATTCAGTCGACAGTGAACTTCTTCAATAAAGTGAATTCGTAAATCTAATAAATAAATAATTTTTTTCCCTAAATCAATTTGTCACTCCCACCACAAGAGGGACCAACCGTTCAACCGACTGCATTAAAATTTATTTCAAGTTTAAAAGAAGCACCCAAATGAAATTTGATAGAAGAAAGAATAAGCTAACAATTTAAGGTTTTTTTTTATATGTTTATTCATAGAAACCTACAGAGTTTTAATTAATTTTTGGTGAAAGTGAAACTATTAACTATTTATCGACATGAATACAATGAAGTCAATTTGCATTTAAGTGCAGTTAAAATCATTTATCAGCAGCCAACTTCTTTTGAGCTTGTAACGACATAATCGACATTTATCACCTCTCACTTGTGATAAATCGTTCAAGTTGTAAATTATGAAACATTTTACAATCGATCAGGACTCGAACAAGTAATTTTCCACTGCGATTTCTCTTTTTGGTAGTCCTAAATCAC
Organism: Leptogaster cylindrica; assembly: GCA_963082835.1. Classification (NCBI taxonomy): domain Eukaryota; kingdom Metazoa; phylum Arthropoda; class Insecta; order Diptera; family Asilidae; genus Leptogaster; species Leptogaster cylindrica. The sequence goes on from OY720109.1 coordinate 6,227,844, forward strand.
CCTTTGGCGTTCTAAATTGTGGGCGAAGCCTGTTATTTTGATTTTGCAGCAACCATAGCGGAAGGTGTGCGTGATTACTGCCCTTTTTTTGAAAAGCAAAAATAAAAATAGAGCATCAGGTAAGCAGACAACTTCATTTCCCAAGTGAGAGGCATTTCCACCCACTGGATGGCGGGATTCTTGCAGCCAACAGCGCGGAACCAACTCCTCGCGGTCGTTATGCTGCGATTCCATTCAGTCGTCCCTCGGTTGCAAGTTCAACTCGTCACCTTCTGGCCATTGAGCTGATCACGACTGCGCAACCTTGACATCGAGCCCTGCGAGACGGCTGGCGATTCCCAGTTGTAGCCATGGAACACTGCAACAGATGCACCTACACAGAAATTGGACGCTCACCACAAATAGATAACCGGTAGTAATGAAGATCGCCAGATAGTGTAGTCGAACGAGCATCCATTGTTAGCCAATGATGTCATATGCTAATCGGCGCCGGCCTATTGACTTACAACATAGCGAGTGACTTCTTAATGACATCATTTGACCAAGATACAATTTATGACCAATGGTCGAACAGTCTGTCCAACAATGTTATCTAACCCGGTCTTCCACATACTTCAACGGTGGCTTAATAATTTTTAATAGACCCGTTCTGGTGCAGCTCCAGAACGTTGTCGCCGGCGCGCATCAATTAATAGATACTAAATTCTAGCAATAGTTGCTGATCGCAACAGAACTCATAAAATTCAAGGAGACTGGTTTCAAATGTTTTGCAAAAGGAAGTCGTAATGTTAACGATAGCATTAGTTTCGTCTCCGGAAAATGTATATCTAGTAATGATCTTGTTTACGTAGTAATAGTATACTGGCGGGGAAATTCCCAACAATGGTTCCTCGATGAAGCTCATGAGAATTCTAGTCGATTCTAGAAGTAGTGTTGAACTCTCTAGCGGTTATTTATAGTTGGACCTGGTGAACGATCATGTGTAATCATTAAACAGATTCTGCATGATCGCGTTTCAATTTCGGAAAATCTGGAAAAAGTCAAGACTCAAGAGTCAAGGCTGCAACCGTTTTCGTAATCGGATCATTTCGTACTTGTGATGGCGTCTGTTCAAGAACACTATTAAGAAATATCTCAAGACGTAGTGAAAAATTGCTGCATTGTTATTTATTTATTGGTATTTATACAAATTCTCACGGCTCGATCTAAATTTGTTGTTGCTCTTTTTAGAGCAGCGTAAACGCAATGACAGCTTTTAATTGCATATTTCCGTGCTGTGCCTTTATTTCCAGCTTTATTCATCAGTAATAAAATTTATCTAAACTTAATTTGCATAGTGCAGAGATTAGTTCAACAAAAATCGTGTTGACAATTATAAAAGCAATCGCTCTTAGCCATTTGTAAATAAGCGGTTGTGCGCTAATGTCGCAACAATATCAACAATAAACCAAAAGGCGTAATGGCCGCCGAGCCGTTCCTAATCGAAATATCTTGCGGTTAAATCGACCGCAATTAATTCATTCATGTTCTGTATCTCGGCAATCACAGATGGACAATGGAGAACGTGCCCCACGAATATGAGAAAATTGTCGGAATTAGAAATCTCGCCAGTTTTATATCTATCTTTTAAAAACTTCACCACGAGAAATTACTTTACAAGCACGTCAACGCAACACGGGTCTGGACACTGGGACAATAATTGCAACAGAAATCTGTGTCACTGCATTGGGGGGACACTGTTGACTTGCTCCACGTCCTTCATTTCACCGAAAATGCCAACTCAGGTCCGTGATTGCTTCTTCCAACACCGGTAGGAGATACTAAATGACCGTGAGTTTGAAAATGGTTACATCATGATAACGAGGAGTCATCAGGGTGAGTCATCTGTGGAGGCAGCCTGGTAAACCAATCTCTGGAGGTGAATACTAATTTTTCATGCAGAACTGATTAATTCTCAATTCACCATTTACAATTCGACAAGTGAACTCTTTTACTTCCTTCTCTTGATCTTTTAATATACCCTGGCATAATTTATTTCTTCTGTAAATACTGAAACTAGGTTTTGCATCCAGCAAGTTCCCAAAGGAAACAAACAAGAGCCCATCACAAAATGCCTGATGTGTAAACAATAATTTGTTTCTCCGTTATACACCGTACAATCTCGTCTCGATCGTAGCATTAATTTATTTTTAGTTCACGTCAATATCCTGCCATAAGTGTGGATCACTTTGCGTCGGATGCCTTCTTCTACGATTGTTCCGGCGCCTTCTGGGATCGCAGCTAGCCCTTCCAGTGATTAGCTCTGGGAACTCCGAATCATTTCGCGAGGATACCGCATCACGTCACTTAGCTACATTTTGCATACAAAACTGCTCATCTCATCCAATCGCTCCTCTTTGGATGCCTCCAAACTGCAAAGAGCTTCAGACATATAAACAAATTCAACGAATCCGAAACAATTTTCTACATATTTCCATCCTGTGCAACTTTTCACTCCTCAAACATTCTCGGATTTTGTTTACTTGATTTGTTGCAATCTTTTAATGGAACCGTTAACTTTAATGAATCTACTTTACAGAAGTTCTTTGCATTTACTAATTCTAGTATCCAGAAATTTGCATACGGCAACGTGACTAAAATCTGCACCATAAAATCTGTTTATTTTGTTAGACCGATCAGATGATTTAATTTCCTCTGAAAAATTTAGCTGATCATTTATGTTTGATAGCATAATCTAGTTTGTTTCCTCGTTTATCGAGTGTTTGGATTAGATATCTTCGATTAAGTCAACAAATTACGTCTTCTGGATTTTCACTGGTTTATTTCGAGTTTTTTTTTTTTCAGTTGCGTTTTTGTTTGAATTGAACTGAACTAAAAACCATTTCAATTACTTTTGAAATTATTTTCTATTTGCGCGTGTTTCTCGAGCGTTCTTTGCCAAGATTTTTGTGCATGCGACTTTAGTTAGAATCAGGAGGACACTTCTATTAAAATCCTTGAATAACATTCCCCGATTGGGGAACCTTTGGTCAGCGAAATGAGATGGGCATAAATATTATAAACATGCAATTACATTTTCAATCGTTTTTATAAAAACTGTTGCTTATGAATCAATTACGAGGTTTTTGGCTCTTATAAAACGAGATTAACAATAGCAACTAAATCCGTTTAGTAATCTAAGTCGTTTTCAATAAAGTATTTTCAATCAAGTATCACTTAAAAGTTAAAAGCACTCCCAATTGGGCAAAAAATGGTCCATTTCTTATTAAAAATTCTTCATTTACAAATTCCATTCCGAATTTGGCTCAATTTACGAACGAACCCATTTTTCAAAAACAACGAACGAAACTTAGAATTTGGACATTTTGATGGAAATCCCTTCAGATTTATAAGTTTTACTCAGCCATTTTCAAACTTTTATAATATTAATTAGTATGATTATCTTCTAAATTAAAGCATTTTGTTAAAACAGTATGTATATTTATTTTATATATTTATTTATTTTCAATAATAGAATATTATTTATTTTCAATATAAATCAGACACCAGCAAACGTAGTCACGTAAAAGCACGCAGGCGGAGGACCTTCGAGACTTATTGATGCTCCGTCAGCCTCTATAATTAGACACGTCAAGTGTAAACGGTGCGAAATTAAAAGAATTATGTTGTTTCACCACAAAAGCACAGTTTTGTTGCTTCCATTAGATCGAATATTGAATGCACCGTCACGAAGACCCTCGTCAACTTCAATGGCGCATATGTGCCGCAATGAACGTTCGCGATGCCTCAAAACGTGGCGGCTATTAACCGCCACTGGAACTGGGTGAAAGGTGGACGCGAATGCACTTTGTCGGGGTCCGGCGCACGGCACGTATGCAAAACCTGGGAATAATTCATAAAGCGTATTAACCTGCTTCGGGAGATGCATATTGGCGATAAGCTCCGCAAGTGCGCGATCATATGGTCCGATCCGCAGCATGTCTACCGCAGATGATGGCTCGAATCTCTTCTGCCCTCCGGCCGAACCCCGTCGACCTTCGTAATTTGTTCACTGGCTAATTGATTTCTGCTGTTTATCCACATTGTAAAGTTTTCCCAGCACCGGGACAATCACAAGTTTTCTATGGAAAATTCATAACCGCTATCGATTATTAATTTGCCTATCACCCAATTTGGTCAGAACTCCTTTTTGAATGGACGTGAAATTAGCCTCATAAATTTGCTCATTCTCCTAGACTTTTAAGGCCAATTATCTTCCTCCGGACACGACTTGCTCTATTTGTCAATGCATCAGCTGCAGTTGCTGGATTAAGATCAACCAAGAGGAATGTTCACTTGTGCAAGATGAGCAGTGATGGATGATAGATTCTTCACACTGCTGCTTGTCTGCCTCCTCCCTTTCTGCAAAGGACTCTCTGTCGGCTCACTGCATTATGTCCCTCACAGAAGTCCACTTGTTTGTGGTATTTGCTCTTGCCACTCGTCAATCAAAGTGTTAATAGATTTACATTTCACACACAGAGGTGAGTACTCGAGTTTGCCAGGGATTCGTCGTCCTCCTGGTTATGACAATTTGAGAATTAATAATAGGTATTCACATCTCCTCGAAGAATGCAGACAATTAAACATTATGCCTTTTGTGATGATAGAGGTTATTTGTCAAGGCAAATTATAGAAATATTGTTTACAATTTCTGACACAAACAATTTTTTTTAGTATTTAATTTTTTCTTGTGTTTTGATCTTGTTAACATTGTTCACACCTTAAAACATATTTTGCGTGACACCTACAACAAAGATGACTTAATCTCATCATGACGGTGCACGGCGTCTCTGTCGATGAAGCAATCAACATTCAACAATGATTGTTTCAATACACTTTATTTATATCCTTGACATCAGAGAGCACACGCTTTAGTTTGTACCAAGTAAATCAAGAGTGAACTGACAAATGCCCGAACCTAAGCATCACCTCTTCTAAAAATAAGGTCGGTCGGAAAAATGCAATTGATATGCGCGGAATTTGTCACCAGCAATTAATCGATGAAATTCGTGAGATGTCGGACATGATAGTGATCTTCCAAATGGTCCAAAGTGTCGAGCTTGACAATCTTAATCAACGTGGACAAGATTAATCGCACTCTTATGTATGTTCGCAAAAGCTTTCTTCAGGGACAATTCTATTTCTCATTCAGTTACGAGTATATCCAAGTGAAAAGTGAACACTGGTCGGCAGCGATCAACAAACGGCATTTAAAATTTAAATGGGGCAAAAATAAAAGCGGCCAGAACACAGATTAATTACTTTTGTGACGGAAGGATTAAGTAGCGTCCGGCCGTATCTCCGGCGCCAGGTCTGCAAGTGCTGAGTTATGGATGATTTCTGCTTGAGTAGCTAATGGAGTTTTTTTTCCAGGACTCACCTTCTGATAAAACACCCACGCCATTGCAAACACATTTTTTAATGTGATCTTTGTTCGTTAACAAAAAATTCGCGGTTGCAAACAAATCTGTTAACAATGTTGTTGTCTCTTTTCAATCACATGGTTAGAATTTGTTTTACTGATATTATCTGAAACGCGAGTTGGATTTGGCAGTTAATTTAATTTTGAATGAAATGCAAAATATTTGAACAAAAATTATAAAAAGAAAACCTTCAATTCGCCGAATAAGAAAACATTACAAAAAATTTTTTATTATTTCATCACGATCTATAAATCGTGAATGCAAATTTTAAATATCCTTAGAAGTGTCTCCTCGTTCATCTTCTTTCAATAAACCCCTTCTATCGCCTAAATGGCGGTTCTTTGTAAGACTTTAATAAAAATAGATTGCTGACGGTCTTTAGCGAATTTTAAACAACAAACAGGGCCAAACTTGAGGTATGCAAATTTTCTGCGCTGGATCCATTTGAATTATTTATGATGCTCCTACTGGCGAAAAGTATGTAAATAATAAACCGACCGACCACCAGAAAACCCCTTTTATAAACACATCGAAGGGGTTGACGTGTGCATGGACACCTCAAAAATTTGTAGCATTAAAATTCCGTACAGGATGTGGACAGTAAAAATCACACCTAAGAAATTAAGAGCTCGTCCATCGTGTGAATAAATCGCATAGCATCCGCTTTCCTTGACGCTCAGTGGGGGGAGGGAGGGACGAATATAAGTGACATTGTGGAAATTCCTCGTCCTTCATACTTCCTAATCCTCAGAAATTCGGCTACAGAGCACTGAAGTGAGATAGTGATTCATGCAAATCCTCAGCTGCTCAAGATGCCGATGATGAGCATCATTCGTGGACCGTTGCTGCACTCATTATGAGCCGGTGGGGGGAGGTTGCAGATAATTCCTTGAGGGACGTACCCCTTTGCCGTGGATCGAGTTTCTCCACAAACAAGAGATCCAAGAAGAGGCCAACCTTGAACCAAATGCAGCCGCGGGAAGTGCCAGCGAAATCTCTTGAAAGTGCGATTAAGTTAAGCAGACCCGGGGGCAAATCATTTCTCTGGAAATCCACTTTGAATATGAAATCAGTGAAAATAGTCTACTCCTTTTTTATGCAAACGCCAAACTTGAGTGTGATGTGATCGGTTTCCTGCAGAGGGATATTAATAACGCGCCCGAAGGCCTTTTTTCTCAACGTCATTGTTGCACAAAACTTAACTTGTATTTGTTGGAGAGACAAAATTTTTTGTTGTTTTTAATTACTGAGAAAAATTTAAGCAAATAGTTTATAATGTGACAAAAACTATTGCATTAATTTTACATTGTTTAAATTTTTTCTAAATTAAAATCAATTACATATTTCCCTTTTTTCAGGTGGAATCTGTCGATCTTGCATTGAAAATTCTCGATGGATCTGATGTTCGTGGCCACACAATCAAGGTACAGCAAGCCAAATTCCGAATGCGAGGTGAATACAATCCAGCCCTCAAGCCAAAAAAGAAAAAGAAGGACAAAGAGAAGCTTCAGAAAATGAAAGAAAAGTAATCTTCATAATACCAGATAAATTCAAAATCAGATGTAATAGCACACTTTTTATTTTGTAACAGACTCTTCGACTGGCGACCTGAGAAAATGCGTGGGGAACGTTCCAAGCACGAGAAAGTTGTAATCATCAAGAACTTATTCAGCCCGGAGCTTTTCGATACGGAAGTGCACTTGATCCTTGACTACCAGAACGACTTGCGAGAAGAGTGTACGAAATGTGGAGTAGTACGGAAGGTTGTGATTTATGATGTACGTATTTTTGGTACCAACCTGGAACATTGTTTTCTACGTTTCTATGTTCTGTGCAATCGATGAAGTGGGGATCATTTCAAGTTTACAAATTTTGTATTCTTACTTCCTCTAAATTTTTTATAGAATGCATACTTGCAGATATAGTATAGTATTCCAGGAGATATTCCTGTTTGATAGATAACAAGACTTTACAATTGAAACTTATTACAGAGGCATCCTGAAGGTGTCGCGCAAATCACAATGTCCGATCCGGATGAAGCTGATTTAGTAGTGAAAATGATGCATGGCCGTTTTTTTGGTAAAAGGAAACTGACGGCGGAAATATGGGACGGGAAGACAAAGTACAAGTAAGTAACTATGTTCAATTTTTTAAAATTTTACATCTACTTACACATAATTTGTTCATAGAATCGCTGAAACTGAGGCTGATCACAAACAGCGTTTAAACAAGTGGGATCAATTCCTAGAAACTGCAAAAACAGCAAAAGATGAGGACGATTCTGCTAAAGTAATTGACTCCGAGGCACAGGATGCATGAATACAGTTTTAGACGTGGCTTTATGTAATAATTATAATTTGAATATTGAAGAAGAGGAGAAAAACGAAAATTATTTTATTTTATTGTAGAGAAAGAACTCATTCACAAAATTCACAGATTCCAATTCCCTAATCTAATACGAATATATTCGTCAGTGTGTGTAGTGTTCTATACGAAGAAAATGTGAAGTCAAGACACATTTCTAAACAAAACCCTTATTATAAGAAACAATCCTGGACCCTGGTGTATAAAAATCATAAATAAGTGGTGACAAGAACTGCCTATATATTGATAATTGATATAGCAAATGCTACACGCTTTTTAAGTTCAACATTTTTGAATTATGTTAAACCATTTACTGTGGTTATAAAATATATAAAACGAGGGTAAGTTTGTCTATGCTTTCTTTACTGACCAAAACTATCATTAAATCTATCTATTTTTTAGGTGAGTGCTTGAATGTGAATATATAATTTTCTTACCGAAAACTTTTGCAATGGGCGGTGGTTTGTGACTTGACTTTTTTATGACTGGTAATTATTCACAGTGGCAAAGTTAAAGAAGTACAAATTATGGACGAAAGAATTAAAAGAAATTAAATTAATTTAAAATGATCAGAAAAAGAGTTAATTCCATAATTCAAGTAAATTTTATAAAGCAATACCTACAACGCATGCATTAAGGAAATTTTCAAATAAGTAGATGATTATATTTTTAAAGCATTTTTTTCATCGCAAGACAATAATCACGAATCGAAAAACTTAACTAATACAGTCTTTCCATTCCGTCATTTTCGATTATTCTGATATTTTCCAATAGTTTTTTGTATTTGCTCTCAATTTTAATGCTTTTCCAGAACTAGAATTTAATTGGAACTAGTTTTATCATTCACGGCAAAAACTAGATTTTTTGCATAACTCACGCGTTTTTAGTTCCTTTCCAAATTCTCCGCGGTTCTTAGTGGGTAGAGGTGTGTGCTCGCCCACTGGAAAGTGGCAGTGAATCTGCCGAGTGCGATTATGATGTACTTAACCACGTAACCAGTTACATAATATTCCAAATTTGATTTCAACATCCGAATAAGTAATGGAGCAGGAAGGAAGTACTAGAGTAGATAGAGTAGATAAAAAAATTTGATTTCTGAATAAAAACTGCACAATAAAAATAAAAACTATGCTTAATGCCTCTATCCTCTTAAATTACTCAAAGGTTCGATTGAGTATTTTTATAAGATATTAAAGAAAATTAACTGCATTTTTCCTAAAATTTTGTTTTCAAATAATTCTAGAAGGAACACCAAAGTCCAAAAGCACAGCAAATTGAGAGCGCAAGATAAGAAGGCTTGATGTTCCGATAAGAAGATCTCGTTTTTGAGCAGAGTGGAATGCAAAACAAGACCAGTGGGTATGCACTTTTCAAATGTCCTACCAATGGCTAATGGAATTCTACCTTTCTATTTATTTCAGCGCCAAATTGGGGTTACATTTTATAAATTCATTGGGGGATCTGAACAACGTAGCCGAATTGAAACTTGACGAATTCCTGCACCGAACAAGTATGTATAAAAAAATCAAATTGTATTAGTCTCCAGAATTATTTATTTATGCTATGTATAAGTATATTTCTTGGGAACATTAATCTGCAATGTTGTGTGGTGCAGGTACAGATAAATAAACAGTAAACTCTGGACCGTTGCCAGGATCACAAATTTGGGCGTAGTAGTGTTGCGGTATTCCATAATCCTTTGATTTCGTTTCTCCCAAAAAAATCAACCAGCAATTATTGGTAAATGCTGTCGATGTTTAATTCTTTTTATAAAATTGGAAAATTAACTCTTTGTTGCGTTGCAAAGTCATCTTCTAATAAGTTAAGACAATGTAAAAGCGTGCACTAATTTCGTGATTATATTCGTGCATGCAAAGAGTTTCCTCAACAGTCCAAGGAAAAGTCCCAAATGTCGCAAATGTCTCAGCGCACAGAATTCCGTGGGACAGGTGCCTGCGGGTGCAGAAATTCCAGAAGCCCCAAAGTCGATCTCTGCACGCTCCGCAATATACGCGACCGGCAAACATTGGAGTTCGCCGTCTGCAAAGTTTATATCATCATCTCATGAATCAAGCACATGGGAAGACAAAACAAGGAACATGGCGCGGGCGCTGAACAGCCCCATGTGGAGGGGTGCATTGAGGAGCCTGGCATGATGTGATTATGGGGGAAGAGAGCAGTGCTGGCGGGAGATTGTGCCACGCTGGTCCAAAGTAAATAATCGGCCAAGTCCACAGGTCAGGATAGACAACTCGCCCCAGCCCCATTCCGCTGCTGCAAAAGACCGGTTGCCAGAGCCGCGAACCGCCACTTTGGAGCTGGAATTTCCACGGCTCCACTTCGTTGGCAGACTTGACATTTCTGCCGCGGCACATCGTGCTCAGTATATCGCAAACGTCAGGAGTAGAAGGTTCGTCTGTTGTGCTGGAGGCTACGTTCGTCGTTCATATTTCTTCATTTTTCGCATTTATTTCCGAGATTGGAGGGAACCCTTTCGTCCAATCTTGCGGAATTTGAATTTTTGGATTGAGAGCACCAAAACCTAACTTTCATCGGTGGAGGAAGACTTGTGAGTAGATCCGTTGCCAATAAATTGAGACTACCGCAGCCGGTTAACCTTGTTGAAGAAGCAGTCGAAATAGTTGCCCCGAAAGGATGCAGCAGTGTGAAGTTGATCGTCCGCTGTTGGTTTAGATATACAAATTAAGAATCCGTTGCCTCGCTTCCCTGTTCCTGCAGCAACAAGGTGTAAATGTGTTTTGCCCGTATCACCTGTGCGGCGACAAAGATTCCCTGTCGAGCAACGTTTACGGATTTTGTGCTGTGATTACCGCGTATCCTTGAAAAGTGCTGCTCTCGTTTAGGCGGAAGTGATACACGTTGATTGAATATTAGTTCTGTTTTTGTTATTATTGCTTTTTGTTTAGTGGTGCTTTTGCCTAAAAATAATTCAGTCTCTGTGGTAGAATTATGTCTCCGACAAAGGATACCAATGCAACTATCTCCCGGAAGGAGGACTACTCTGATACTGTAAGTATTGGATGAAGAATTTAAATTATTTAAGTCGTTCCCCGATTTTAATTGACTGACGGACGTTGTTAATTAAACTGATGAACGTCCAATGCCTTCATTATTTCGCGATAAAGGCGCGAAAGTGATGCGGGATCACTTCAAACGTGCCTCCGTCGAAAATCTTCAAGTCTGTCATGCAATCATATTAATTGCATCTATTTAATTGGCCGCGTCTTACCAGAGCAACTCTTCGGCACGGTCCGCGGCGACTTGGAATTCGTTGAACTTGCTGACTAAGAGATTTTGCTATTTCTTTACCGTTGCAATACAGCATCATTTTGCTGTAATACAGCTTAAAAATGATCGCCAAGTTCAGCATTGATTGAACATCACAATTCACAACGAACAAATTGATTTCCATTGAATGAATATATCCTGGGCTATTAAAAACCCAATGTTTAGTTTCTGAATGAATACAACAAAAAAAAGATAAAAAGAAAAGCAAGTCAAATGAGGTAAAAAAGCTGCAAATGAATATTTTTAATAAAATTTATTAAATCAAAAATCCAATATTAGTCTCAATGAACCGAATTCTTAAAAAAAAAAAACATTTTACATTTTGATACCTAAAATTGAGAATTTACACAAAATGTTCTTATATCAGCATGTTTATTAAAACTCTATGTAAATAATATGCTTTGCCAGTGAACACGAAAAACTTCCCTTCGAGGAGTTCTTGCAAAAGATAAAAGTTTTCCAGCTGAGGAGGTATCAAGGTAAATCGTGATCAAAGAAGTCACGTATACCTCAAAACTTTGATATGCCAGAGATGGTTTTACAAACGGGGAATCACAATGCAACTTTGTTGTTGTTTTTTTTTACAGGATAAGGAACTTATAATCGCAAGAGCAGTCGCGAACTGACAGTTTGATAAAATTGGACTTGTTAGAGACCCTTAAAAATTAAACAAAAACCCTTTGTAAATTTATCTCTACAGTCTAGTTCGAACTGATTCGTGATGACTGCCGCCATTTATAACCGATGAACGGTGTTGACAAATCATTGCAGATATTTAGCGTTATACAATAGAATCATTTATGAAATCCTGATATTGGCAGAGGTTTCCAGAACACTCCACCTACTTGAATGCACGGTTTTCATTAAAAGTTGTCAAATCACAATAAAATTGCATAAACATTTAAACCGAATCCTGTACAAAAAAGAAGCCCTGCAACTTTGGGGGAATTTTATTTTGTGTGCATCATTCAGATTCGTTCCAAACGCACATGCTTCAACTTTCCCCGTTGCTTGAGGGAAGTCAAACGTGCTTCCTGTTTATAAAACAGGGTAAATTAAACATCTTGATGAACTAAAATTATCTGATTACACAATTTACTTCGTTTTATTCACTTTTTTACAGCGGATTGCTCTTGAAATTGTTTTCAACACGTTTATGTTGTGTTTGGAATTTACCCGAACATCAAAGCATTGAGATGGGAAAGTTAAGTTTTTGTTATAAACTTACTCCAGAAACGAAATTGAGCAGAGGAAGATATTAGCACAGAAAAAACATCTGGCAACGATTAGCATAATATTGAAATGGTTTACTGGGGATCAGTTTCTGGGGTAGTTTAATGGAACGGCTTCGTATAGAGATCAACCTCGATGCATATTAATGGCGCATTCTGACCAATTATTAATTATTAATTACTGGTTTTGCATGGAATATTAATCAGGAAGAACACGACCTTTCCCAGTTTATGTTACAAAATCGATGTGATCGTCTGAATTAACGGTAATTCATTTACACTCACACCCCCCATTTGTGAGGTGGTGCAATGTTTCGCGCAGTGCAATCCCCGTGCCTCTGCTAAAAATATTACCTGCAAATGTTGATATAATTGCTGACTGTGAACTCGAATTACGTGCTTTATACCGCATAGTCAAAAGCACAAAGTGAACTGCTAAATAACGGAAATTTCCAAAGCTTAAAATTGTCTCTTCATAGAGGACAAAAATAGTTGAAAAGGATAATATAATTAGAAGTAATTTGAAGCCAATATTGACGTGATTAATATCAACGATGAATTTTCAATGCTCTGTAGAGCAAAGGTCCATAGAAGAAAGTATCGCTGCATAACTGTAATCCGTAATGTGCAATGCAAATTCAAAAAGTGTAGTGTTCATTAGACTCTCGGGAAGGATTTGAGGGTTAATATTTTAGACTAGAGACACAGGATACGCAAGATCTCTGACTCGTCAGCATTGGGGAGAAACCCATTTGGCGTTTTATTAGAAACATAAACATTTGTGGCAGGGCATCTGGCATGCACTGCATAGTCTCCTTTCAATGGCCACCAGTGACGGTGCAGTCCCCAATGGGACGAGTCTATGCTGCGCTGCGAAAATCTCTTAAACATATGAAATTCCAAGGACTCTGTTAGACTGTTCTTGCCATATTGCGGGATTATAGGTTGTAGCCAACAGTCCATGGAAGCGCACAACGTGCAGTCGCATTGTAATCGAGATGAGATTGTTGCAACGATATTACAATTTCCAACTTACGCTAAGCAATAATCAAATGACCGCTTTGTTTTTGTTCAAAAACATTTTGCACCATTTTGAGTGCGTTGAAGTTGGTAAATTATGTTCGTTTAACAAAACATCGCATTGTTTCATCTCAGAATAACAATTTTGTGCAGAACATATTCGAAGACTGTCCATTTGGATCCAGTCCATGGGAGCTAGAAGCTGTGGACGAGTCCGCATTAACTGAAATACGGACACCGATTCAACCAAGCAAGATGTGGAGGTAGAACAAAAGTTGTACGCGTGGCTAAGTGCTCCAAAATAATTGCTAGTTGAAGTTGGTGTTCGTCCATTATCCGGAGTCCGCCTCACATAGAGAAGAACTGGTTCCTGGACGCGAGAGTGTGGAGAATTTGTTCATGTTACCGTATTCATTTCCCAACTCCATTGGACTCTTTCCGACAGCCCAGGCAACTTCCTCACTCCCCTGACCATGACCAGCTGTTGCTGGTGATCTCAAGCAAAAAGCATGTATGTAGTACGTAGGTATGTAGGTATATGTACATAATTTACCCTTATATAGGCAATTATAATGGATCCGGCAGCCGCCGAGCGATCGCTGCACCACCATCGGTCATGGTGGGGCTTTCTTTCTTGTCCCACTTCTTCTCGGGAACTCTGAGTCCACTTGTCCCACATGTTGGTTTATTGTTGCATGAGGATCAGAAATATTAATTGTACAAAATGATCACCCAAAATCCGAATTGATATTATAGTCGTTCCTAATAAAATACATCTGTTCTCTCAGCCTCTCTTATTCGCTCGGTTTAACATAAACATTTACATAGCCGCACCGGCACTCATTAAATTTGCTTTCTCCATTAACTCGGCGCGACCTTTTCATCTTGACAAATTAAAAAAAAAAAAAACAAAAGAGGTAACTTTTGATTTACGTGGAAAATTGTCTACTCTAGAAGTGGCGAAATCCCTGTGGGGCTGTAGGTATGTAATTATTCTTCAAAGACCGCTTTTAACCGTGCAAATAGCGTAAGGAACTTGACGTGCTTCTAATCAAGTAAGAAGGATTCGTTTCTTGCCATTCCTCGAAAGTAACTCGCTTTTAATTGCTATTTCTTCCGCAATTAATGTCGTCCACTGCAATTAAGTTACATAAATTGGATCCATTCACTTCCAAGAGGACATAAACTGTAGTTAAACTCCGGTTAATTAGCGAAATTGCACAGTATTCCTTGCGCGACTCTTTACTGTTCCGTAAATGCTTGACCTTAAAAAAATGTCTACCGCAATTATATTAGAATCAAATTAAGGAACAATCCCGGTAGAAGGACTCTCGAAGGCGACACCAATTCTTTGTTAAGCAAATACGATGACTTTTTTCTATACAGTTTGAGACCAGGTGCAGCGCACTTCAGCATCTCATGCATACCTACATAATAGCATCCACAGTCCACCAAAATCCCGCAGGATTCAATGGGGGAAAATCCTTTTTCGTGCTCAATATTTCCGTGGACTAATCCTTAAGTAATCAAAGTGGCATACTCAAGAGTTCCGGCATCGTTTCGAAAACACTTCACGGTTCGCTAAAAATTTAAGATCTCCGTGGGAGAGGATATAGTAATCAGAAGACGCGGAGGCAATCAACTTCCAAGACGACTCCAGACGCCAGGAGTTTAATCAGATTATATTCCTGATCCTTCCGAAATTGTGCGAGTGGTGATAAATTAGTAATGACATTTCTCTTGTGTTCTTGCAATATTTAAAAGGCGGGCCGCGTATTCGTTTCAAAATTCAATCTCAATTCATAAATTAATCATGAATGCATAATTTCGTCCTGCAACCAGAACAAATGCGAACAGGACTTGGAAATGACATTGTTCATATTACAGCACGGAAACAAGGACTTCCGCTGGCCTTGGATGGGGATGGACTTGTACTGTTCTTATTCGTTTATTTTGCTAGCTTTTTCAGTTTGTTTTTATGGGCTTTCAGAGAAAGGAGGCACATCAGTTTATAGCCTCCTCATTTACACAGGAAGGATGTAAACGCGTTAATGGAAGAGTTCTGGCACAAGAACAATCCCTGGCGCGTTTGCATGTTGCTCTTATTTTTGAAATGAAGGACAGAAAATTTGGTAATCCATTTTTCAAGTAAAGTGTATAAAACAATATTTTATCGCACTGGGAAACACACCAAATCAATAAATATTTTGCTTGATTTAAAACCCACTCTCCTCTGCCACCGCTGTTACTGAAACTGATAAATTTACTTATCACCACCTGGTGGGGTCGGCAATATCTTATCAGCCCACTTGAATGAACTAATTCTGAACTGAATACAAGGATCTGTGTCTTCTTCCTGTTGACAGTACAAATGAATCCTCCGGATTCAAAGATTGAGTCATGGCGTGAACACACCCCAGGGGGTTGTGAACCCTTTCGTGATCCCTGTTCAAGGATTCTGAATTCGCACAACTTTCGATTTACAAAAACAAAGGATTTTAATTGAGCTGTTAACGTAGAGCAACAAAATCAAAAATAGAGGCGAATATTTAACTTATATATTCAACTGGCAAAGACAAGCTTGATACCGTGTTCCCCGAGCGGTAAGGGGCAGTCGGTCAGACCAACAGCTCCACTGGAGCAGACTTGTTTTGTGGGGAGAATGAGATCATGCCCGCGAATAAGTGTACTATGGAATGCGCGTAGATGCGGCAGCATTAGGGAAGGGGGCAAGGTAGCGCGGGGGCCGAATTTCTACCGCATCTTGATTTCGTTACCGGCAGTTGTTTAGTGGGGCGCCTAAAATGACGAGTCAGCAAAAAAGTTGCATGTGACAGCAAGTCACCGAGGGACATGGAAGTCAACCGACGACGACGATGATGATGATGATGATATCAACTCGACAGCAAAACGATTCAGGCACGGATGCTCCTTGTGCGAGGTGGTGAGGGGAGCGGAACAACCCACGGAAGTGTTTTCAGGATACCTCAAGTGACTAGTTCCAAAATTCCCCGCTGAACAGATTCAATTTATGGGGCTAATTAATGTGGCATGTAATGAAGTGCACCTAAAAATAGTCACATTTGGTATCTCTCTTCCCCCCGTTCCGGCGGCGGTGAAGTGCACCTCTGCGGCGGGCTCC
Source organism: Leptogaster cylindrica (assembly GCA_963082835.1). Taxonomy (NCBI): domain Eukaryota; kingdom Metazoa; phylum Arthropoda; class Insecta; order Diptera; family Asilidae; genus Leptogaster; species Leptogaster cylindrica. Next base: position 6,244,376 of record OY720109.1, read on the forward strand.
TGCACCCCTTCTTCTTACCAAGACCGCCACAGACTTCTAAGAACTGTGACGGGGGCATTAAGAAGACAATTAAGCGGACATAAGCCTTCAAGCTCCATTGGATCCGCGCGTTTTTACTTTTGCGGTCGTCGGCTGAGGCTGCACAAGGTCGAAGCCGTGCAGTGCCGATTATATCACACGTCAGGAGATTGCGAGACAAGTGCCCTGACCAAACCCGTTGAACTTCTTTTACTCTAGGGGATCATGTTTCACACAGGAATTTCGCGTTGTGCCATTCTCTACCGCGTGCTTTGTCAAAACATCAGAAGCTGCTGCTGCAACTGAATCGCGTTCTGATGGGCAAAAAGTCAGTCCAACCAAACTCACCCCAAACGCTAAAGTATCGCCAAAATGTTAAATTATTATGCATCATATCAAGTCAGTGGTTGCAGTTGGATTCCTGCAACAGTTACATTCACATATGTTTCCACTTTTCTAATAAACATACACGTATTGCCGCAGTGCTAATGAGAATATTCGCGAATTTTGTTTTTTATATAGAATGAGCTAATCGGGCCACTCCCCTAGGCTAGCGCCATTCATTCAGTATGGCCTAAAGACAGTCATAAATAAATACCACGCCATGCTCACTATTTAGACTCGTTAGCAAACATTAGTAATTCTCCTCGAGTTTAATTTTAGTGATAGCTACAAAACTACACTCGTCAAGACACAGCGCCTGTAAACAAGCTCATAACTCAGGGCTACGTGATTCCGCTTCTGAAATTTTACCTCGTAAAATTCCTGATTGACGTCAGGAAGGAATTTACTTTCACTACCGCCCGGAAGGACTCTGATTCATGCCAGCAGCTTCGTGTCACCTGATCAAACCGCTTTGTGTTATAATGCCACAAAAAACTTTTTCAGGTGACAACAATATTTTTTGAACAAAAGTTTTCGTTTGTAAACGAGGATTGTTGCTGCATGTTTTCGGTCAACCATGGCGAGGAGTTGGATGGCATCAAATCTGCTTGATTTTCCAAAGAACTATTCGTTTGCTTGCCAAAAGGAAATTACTTCTGGTTCTGATCCTAGATGAATGGACAACGATCGAATGGGGGTTTTCCTTTAATTGGGGAACAACATAAATTAGAAATCTTCGTTAAAAATCGAATGAATCGACGAAGGATTGCACAGATGGTTATCAATCCTTTGTGAAGATTGAAAAGTACAGCGCAGTATTTTAAAATTCTCCCAACAAAATTAATTTGTTTCAGGAGATGGACACCATTACTAAAAAGGACTGTAAAATGTTATTGTACTGATTCATCATTCTCAATTCTGATTCCGAAACTCGTGGGTCGGTGCCGTCTCATTTGGTTAAGCATTCAAGACAGACAAATTGGCCCATTTGGAATGGCTAAAACAATGCAATCTAATACAACTTATAATTTATTCGCTGCTTAAAATTCTACGAAATTCCAGCGACGTTTCAATCATGCGTCGCCGATGCGTTCTTCTTTTTGGAGAAGCCAGTCGCCTTCCGCGAGGAGTTTTACTTTCAACTGGTTCTTCCAAAGTTGCTTAACAATTTGCACGTCTGGAAAATAAATCATTTCAATGCCGTCAGCTTCGGAGGAGATAAGAAATTAAGATTCGCTGATGACATAAGCTCTCACGCTGACGTAGCTCGGATGAACACGCTGACCTATATACTCATTAATGTCACCGAAGCCGGGTAGATAAGATCAGATTTCGGTTCAGAGATGCACAATAATAACAACAATAAAAACAAGAATTAGATCACTTCCATTCAGTCCAGATGTTGCTGAATTTTTCGGCCATTTTAGAAATTTACTATAGTGCATGTAACTTGATGCACCGCGAAAGACCAAAAATTGGTGTAGTCCTGCCAGTGGTTTCTGTGGGCAATAGATACGAATTAGGTGGTTCCCTGATCTTGATATATTTGCGGTCACCACGTGGCTCGTTTGTTACATAACATGTGCGTGTCACCAACCAGTGTTGCTTATAATTCTTTGGCTGAAATGAAATTTATGCGATAGAAATTTATAACCATCATGAAATTTTCAAATTACTGCCGCACAGGATAAAAGGTGTGCGCTTGTAAATCCCTTGAACATTTTTTAGGGATGTGCTCCGGCATAAATTATTCCGCAAAACAGATTCAACATTGAACTTTATTGGCTCAAGGATCCACGTTCAAATTTTATGGTTTGAAGGTGACGGGTTAAAAGCCCCTTTTGAACAGATTCAAAGGAAAGCTATCCTGTTCCTTGACTAACTGGCAAAGAACGCTTACGAAACGGAGACACAAGAAAGGCTAACGCGTCGCCTTTTTTGCTGTGCATAGAAGAATATCCTTTATTAAAAGATATGTTAACAAGATAATGGAACCTACATTCAGGATTTACTGGTGGCCGCTTATCTAAACATTATTTCAGGCTTGAAATGGTTCCTATGGTCCTAACAATTTGGAACGAAATTGAAATTACAAATTAGTTTACCGAAAAAAAATTCCTCGCCAAAGGGGTGTGGATAATTTTAAAGCTAAGGAAGAAATTAGGGAAATTTGTATTTACACAATAATATATTAACAGTGCTTGCAAAAGATGCTGCTGGTTTGGAAAATATTGACACAAAAATTACACAACGTATCCGAAAATGATTGACTATTTTTTTCATTTTGTGAAAATTTTTGGAATTCAGACGAACACTAGTCAAGGTCATATCGCCTTTTATCCTGCCGGCAATTGAGCAATTCCTTAAAAATTCGCCCCTTCACAACTGCGGCGTGACATCAGTTTATTCCCATAAACGAAGCTATTTAAGTAGTGTTTCCAAATAATTTGCCTGCGTAGAACGTAAGGAATAAAATTTTTTACGAGTCCTTCGGAAGTCTGGTCTGATAGGATGACAGGACTTATCGCAGCTAGATATATGACTACTCCGCCCTTGACCCCATGGCGACTTTGGCTTTTGAATTTTTCATCTTTGTTGTCGTTCTCGTGCGTGTCCATTGCCAGGACGATAGCGTACGCACAAATATATTATGGTTCTATTGTCATTCATGATAATTCCTCTATCCAAAGAACTCTCGAAGAAGAATCCAACATAGCTTAGTACATAACAACATACAACCACCCATTGACTCCTCCACTCCATTTCTAGCCAATTATATTTCTTAATACTGTACAGTATTCCATTGAGTAGGGCCTTTAATGTGCAGTGGCTAGATGTCCTAAATACGCAAAATGCAGTCCATCATTATCCTCAGAAATTATGCCCCATTTATTGACGATTCATGAATGGACGCCAGACTTGCCGTGGGAGAGCAAATAGTCCTGCTCTGCTCAATTTCGTTTCCTGGCATAGTTACACTAAAACAAGTAGAATATCCTTTGACCGATGGACGACAGTGAATAACGGGGGAAGCCCTGTATGTTTTGGTTCGAAAGTTGGCCAACAAATTTATGGAGCAAGGATGAGGGCTAGATAAAGTGCCCTCGGTGGGTTGTCGGAATTGTTGCGGTTACATCATTCATTCAACTTTTAGGCTTCAGCACCCTCCTGCCGAGTCAAGTGGGTGGTTGAGAGCTGCACAATCTTCCAGAATGCTAATTACTCGCTTCTGTAGATCCTGAATGAAATGAAAACAACTAAGAGCTCATAAGTCTCACGAGAACGACTGCAGAAGGGTTTCTGATTAAATTCTCTGTAGGCCCCGAAATGTTCTCAGAATTAATTCACCCTAAACAGAGAATACTCCACATTGAATTAAGTTATTCACAATTTGTAATTCGATTATTTGTTCACATTCGAATTCGCAAGTAATTTATGCATTTTAACATTATTCGTGATTTATTGGCGGAATTGTGGAGCATAATTAACCAATTTTGTAGTGAGAATCCACCAGGATAATTATGGAATCTCATTGACACCTGGGATGAAAGAAATTACCTCATTTCGCACAAGTATTCGGGTAAATTGTAAGCTGTAACAAACCTACGGTTAATGAGTTTGCGATATTGTAGCAAAACAGAAAATGTATAATTTGTAAGGCTGTTAGTGAAGTAAATTAAAAACTTTTTTAATTTACTTCCTGCGTATATTATCAGTTGCCAAGTATAACAGGTTCTTGAACCTAATAAACAAAATGGCGAGGTTGAAAGCTAAAACGCGATTATTCTTGCTAATGACAGGTGCTCAAAACAACCCACACTCTTGGACTATAGCATGCGTTGATTAAGCTTTTTTTGCTAATTGACGTAATGTATTTTAATATGTATATCTTTTTACTGCGTTTCTTAAAAATTTAATTATTTCATTTATTTGTAAACAGTTTTAGATGTGTTGCTTACATTGAAGGATAACCGAGGACTTTTGTCCATTTTAAACAGAATGTTTTTCAAATTCAATTAAGATTAAAAGATCCGCTATTGTTTCTAGTTAATTATGGTTTTATTTCTAAATTCTTATTGTCTCTCATTTCTTAAAATAACAAGAAAACACTTTCAAAAGACAAATTTGGCTATTGTTAATTATATTAAAAAAAATTATATTTAATTTTTCCCCTTTTCAATTCATAATTCACATAATTTTACACATTTTTCCAACAACATTTGAATTAATTTCTGTGGAAAATGAAAAAAATCAACAAAATTATTTTGCATGGGTTCCATAAGACCAACAGAATATTGCAACGTTGATCCAGTTTTTGTGTAAGTTGAGAATCTCTGTGATGAGTAAACAGCCGTTAAAAGGACAACAGTGAAGTTGTCTGAGCAAAGACTAATTTACGGAATGATTCAGTTGGATGAGTTGACTTCTGGTTGGAAAGGGGGAACTTTCCAAAGTTTGAAAGCAATTTCAGTCATCCAGACGCAAACATCATTTTTTTTTTTTTTTTTTTTTTTTTTTTTTTAATATTTTACTGTTTCAGCCGACCGTACATTTTATTAAAATATTACTCTTGTAAGCACACTGGAGAAGTTATTAAATTTATTATCACAAAAATGAAATGAAAATTTTGTTTAGTTTTGGAAAAAAAATTCCATAGAGATGACGTATGCTGAATTAGAGATTGAATTTAGAAAAAGAAATAGAGCGTAACTTAACTGGGGGTTTTACGTGTGGAAGATGAAACTCCGCACAGTGTAATGTATGCCATATTTAACTTCTTCAACACACATAATAATTTAAAATATGGTTTGAGTTTCACCTACACCTAAGAAAAAGTGACGAGACATCGCGGTCGCCCTTGATCTTAAAATTCCCATCTTTCGAAGTTCGTGTTTGCAGCAATGTTCCAGGTTTACTGACGAAATGTTGACTCCATACTCCAAAGAGTTTTAAAGACAACCTTTCACGACAACTTTCCAAAAAAGGCAAGAGACCAGACCACAGCCTCTATACATTTGCTCAAGGCAAATTTTCTGCAAAATCTATTCATTTGCATGATTCCTACGCACTTCTCCAAATCCAGAATCAACAGACAACGCGATCATTTCTAAAAGTGCTTTGCACCTTCGTGGGTTTGCTGCAAGCATTTATGTTAGTAAGTAAACCAAGGAAAATTTCGAAAAAGTTTTAAAGAGAGAAAATTTCCAAACGAGCATTTGGAACCGAGCAACTAAACTATAAGTAGAGGTTACTTCAAGTACGGACCACGATCGCAAACTACTGTAATTTACTAAAAAGCCGAGAACCAGAATGAATAAGTTGCACTTAAGTTGAATTTTATTTTTTACAACAAACCAAACCTGAGTGGGTGCTTTTTATATGCCATGAGCGGTGCTGCTGAACAGTTGGCTTCGACATTTGTTCATTTAGTGGTGCGAAATCGGATGGAGAAATTCGCAAACCATTTTACGCCTTCTCAGCCGCAAACTTGGGGATTCTTCAGAAGCGATTTGTCCACTTGAAAGTCCGGTGGAATCGGTGATAATTCAGTTCCTTGTAATCTGAGGCGTCGCAATCGATTTGACCCCAAGGCCCTTGAAATCGGATCGTAGGTGTTCAGCTGTAATATTGATGTGATCATGCCTTTCCTAAAAAACCTGCGCGGTTCGATCTCTCGCAAGCAGAACGGCACAGCCGAAGTTCGACTTTCGAGAAACAGTGAATTAATTGACGTTCAGCGGAACAGTGCTCGGAGTGGTTCAAGTGCGAGTGACGATTTGCAACAATCTGACGGAGTAGTGCGCAGTGAAACTTTTACAATCGACGAACGTGACTCCATATTTGCTAGAAATCAGGAGGAGGAGGTCAGGAAAAGCAGCATGTTTGGAAAATTTAGCACATTTACGAGAAAGAAAAAATCGAATAAGCAGAAAAATGAGGAACCGAAAACGAAAGACGAGAATCTGTCTAGTTCGTACAAACGTTATCCGACACCCAGTGACGTTGTTGTTGTTTCTACTAAAAGTGATCCATTCCATTACTTGTATGAACGGAGTAGTCCGAATGGAAGGGAGGAATCAAGCCGAAAAATTGTTGAAAAATCTACTATCGATTATGGAACTTACAAAAAAGGGAAAGTACCAGCTCACGTGTTAGAATCGTTGAAGGACAAGGAATATTTTCCTGGGGATTCAAAAGTAGAGGAATATAAGCAAAAACACCGGGATTCAGATAAGTATAAAACTGTGACGATAAACAGCTTTAGGAAATCGTTCCGGGAGAAGTTCTTGAAGGATGAGAAGAATGCTCCTTATAACCCATCGTGGTTCGTGGAAGTTGAAGTTCCCAAACAAACTGAAAAGGAAAAGCGCGAGTCAATCACTCATCAGCCCAGCGTACTGGTGTTCGAGAATGAACAGTACCGGCCGACAGCTCGGTCCCCCATCCGGCGGGAGTATAAATCGCCCACCCGATCCCCGATTCGGCAAGTGGTTGCAGTGGACCGCTTTGATCGCGATCTCCATACCAAAAAGGTATCTCCAGAAATATCTCCGGCACGACGAAGTCGTTCACTTCGGACTTCCACGCAGTCCCCAAAACGAGAGTCAAGATCGCCTGCCACATCCTCGAATCGATCCCGTAATCAGTCCACTTCCCAGTCACCCAATCGTCCATCAATATTATCCTCCCATCATCGTCCAGAACAATCGCCGAGTCCGCGTCGTGTAGCCAACGTGAAACGGAACGAGACGTTCAAAGTGGAGAGACCAAGCAATGAGCCTCCGATTCGAATTGAAATCAGAAAATCAAGCACCCCGAATGAACCAGGGCGAATTATACCTGTTGGAGTAGCGAAACCAATACCATCACCTGTCCAAAATAGACCCTCTAGAATAATACAGAGGGGCTTGAAGGAAGCCGGAACACAAGACTATAAAATGTATGAAACTCGTGTACAAACATTGGACCCCCGGGATTCATCTCGAACTGCTACGCATCCAAATTTGCTGGTTCCCAAACCAAGAAGAACTCCAAACGTGTCGCCCATTATTTCAAATTATTCGCCCCTGAAGAGTTTTGAACTTTTGTCCAGTATTAACCGTAGACAGGAGACCAGATCCAGTATGCGAAATCGAGACAAATTCCAGCCTCAGCGGAAAAAAAATCACGTAATTTTTCAACTTGATGACAGGAACGAATGGCCCGAGGATTCAATGTACTCCAGTCAAAAAAGGTTCAGTGCGTTCAGCATCCCCGAGAAATTGGTACGTAAGGATGTCACTAACCACGAACACAGCAACGCAGCTAACTTGAAGCGTCCTGCAATTAGAACACCCTGGAGATAGGGCTTCAACCCCAAAAAGATTGCTTTCCCGATGCTTATCCTGTGCAGCTTTCTTAAATATTGTCTTACTGCATTTTAGCTTTTAATAATTCATCTTATTTTATTTATTTTTTTAATTGCTGTGAAATAAAAATAAAATATTAACAGAATGCGAGAACTGTTTGGTGGCTCCAGTGCAAATTATAACTCTAATGTCTTACTCCGTGAAGGTTCATTCAACCCCCGCCTCGCTTCCCCTAAAGTGATCCCCCAAAAGTTTTTAGAGGTGTTCGCATTTTCGAGGCTATTCATCATTTCGTGATTATAGCAAGGACGAAGAACGCCGCGAGTGGAATGACGATGCAAGAACTAAAAAAGTTTTCTGCTTGCATCGGTGAAATTTAGTGCGACAAGATTATCCCTGAACGAGTGTAGGGATGAAATTGGAGCACATAATTTTCCTATGAAATTTACCTCTCTAATACGTATAACATAATCCTTTGATTATGTGACAATGGTATGACCAACATTTTGTAGTCCATTTGCTGTTCATTTGTCTGTTGATTGTATCTCCTGCATGATGATTCTGCCCCGTTGGATATAATAATAGGGGTTAATGAGAAGGGATTGGAGGGCTGTATCTTAAACATATAAGGAAATCTGTTCCCTGTTGAATTTTGTTTATTTGATATTGTTGTTGTAGGGTAAATAAAACCAACAAAATAATGATAGACCAACTAACATGCCTGCTGGATTATCAAGGTTTTTGGTGGTTATTGCAAATTCCTAAGTAAACGGAGGGTGGAGGGTGTGGATCTCATAAGAGTAGGGTTTGTACGCTTCTAGTTTGTGCGGGTACAGAGTCGTTTCTACTTTCTCACCAGGAAGAAGATCTTGTAATTACGGTGCTCCTTTTGACTATAGCGAGATTCCACATACGATTACATCCACAAACCGAAATGGTTGGTTTATCATATCCTAGGGACTTGCAGGGGATGCTTTTAAGATAACCAACGGAGAGCATGAATCCGAGTTTCATGTCCCTTAATGAGGTTAAAGGTTCATAATTTTTAAAGCACTTTTTATATATAAAAAATTTTCTGAATATTTGCTGTTCAAAATATTTTACGTTTAGAAAAGGTCTTGTTGATGACTAGAACGATAACTACCGTAATTTAGAAATTTTTTAATGTTGTCCTGAAAAAATGATGGACACAAAATTACGCTTCTAGCGGATTAAATGGTTTTTGTGTATTCAGTTTATCTGCCACAAGGAGTAAAATCTAATATAGGGAATTGTATTCACTGCCAAAAAACATTGCAGTAAATTATAAAAAAAATGGCATACGAATCTGAAGCCCCGAAGTGAAGTAAAAAACGTCAAATTTTCATTTATTGGAAGCGATTTTGCTTGTTTTCCACTTACTCCTGACTGCATTCTCGACATGCATCGAACAGAAATCCATTTATCACAAGGACCCAAAAATAAATGATGGTCCACAAATAGCCCCATGCCTTTGTATCCTGCAGAGATCAATGTGAACATCGAAGATGACTGAAAATGCAGCCACATCCGGCATCCTTTCTGAGATAGTATCCGCCTGTGATATCGATTATGAGGTGGTTCGTTGTTTTACACTCCCGCAGGAAAGAACCCTTGACTGCATTTTAAAGTGTATCTCTCCAACTGCAAGCGCTGAGGGGTGGCGGATCTTCCGGCTTGTGCCGTGAAAAGCATTGTTTTTCTCGGTATTCGATTGTCTTAGGGCATCCATGACGGAAACTGTGAACATTGTTTTGAATGAAATTGTATACTATAAAAGCCATAGGCTGATAAAGAGGATCTTCAGGAGCTTCATCCTTCTGTTTCTTCTGCCATCGGTGCACTTAATTGGAAATCTGACACTCTTGTATTAGATGAACCGCTCAAGGATGATAATTTTCACGAGCCTGGAGAAAGCGAGAGATAAATTGCAAAAGATAAGTGTGGAGTATTTCAGGTTTGGATACCATCATATCAATGGCTGAGGTTTCGCTTGATGAAGTAGTTGAAGAAGTTTATCCGAAATATTTTTCAGCATCTTGCCACCATGTTTGAATTAATTGCAATCGCTTAGAAATTAATTAAGCGAAGTTTTGATTACACAGGGAACATTGTAATTTGTAATGAGTTCCACTTTGAGTAATAAATGCACAGTAATTGAACAAATTGAGTGACAAAATTTCGATTTTTGTTCTAATGATGAATTTAGAATTGTTTCTGGGAATCAAATGATATATTTACCCTGGACAGACGAGAAAACTTAATCGAGTTAATGACGTCACGTAATCTAGTCGGGTTTGTCATCTGCCACCGAACTGAATTAGTTGTTGACATACCTATTGACATTTGGCGTAAAGTAAACATAAAATGAATTCGCGACAGCTGTTACGTATTTTACAAGAAATTTGATCTAATAAGAAGTCTTTCGTCCAAAAATACGGAATGTAACAAAATGATATTTCACAGCTGATCATTTTTTAGTACAACTATTCACTACTACGTATCCTGAACGGCGCTGACAGCAGTATATCGAGCCTTATGGAGTTGTAGCAGGTGGATTTGTAAGCCGAATTCGCTATAGGAAATTTACATCGGCAACGTCATTTTGACGTCATTAACTCGATTAAGGGCTCTCGACTGTTCGAAGTATAAGTAATCGACAATTCTCTATTTGTAATAGCTTGAGTCGAAATAGCCACTTTCCGTAAAACCATGACTGCACTCGACTTCGCTTACTTATAATAAAATTGCAATGACCGGGATAAACGCCACAGCTTCAACCTATTTAGATCGAAGATACAAATCGATTCCCTTTATTTCAGTTCGGTGCCATCATCTGTGCTTCTGCCTTATAAAGTAGACATTACGCTAAACTCGTCTCAATTCTATGCGACAGACTGCAATTAATTTCAGGATTTGAACGATGCTGTAACTTCCGCTCGAATGAATCTCGATGATCCAATTTCGTATATTACTTAAAGAATTCCAACAGGGGATTTTGGCAAGCAGCCGTTTTTGTTGCGTATGTGAATTGTTTTTCCTGGTTTTTCCTGTGTGTGTTTTCCCTGTGGGATGGTGATGGCCATCAGCTGTTCAAATCCTCTTTTTCAGTTATCTGGTGCACCAAAAGATAACCTAATCCGGCAGCATCTAGAGTTTTTGAAGTGGGAAAATTACGATGAATAAAGTTTTTGCTTAAATCTATTACTTATGTTTTTTTTATTACAATGATTTCATGCAAATAACTGACGTCCTTGCATTGCTTTCATGCTCAATAATTTCTACCACGAATCAACAGGAAGGATCAACAACTTTTACGCTTGTAAGGAGGATCCAAATTATTGTCTCCTTCATCAATTAAAATGTTATGGCACCCGACAAATAAGGATACTTCTGCAAAAGAGGCAATCGCTGTAAGCAAGTGGGTGACAAGGACGAAATGCATGACACGTCTTCATCCGACTTTCAAATGGTCCTCACAAGACTTAAAGCGTTCGAAGCAATAAAATAGCCACAAAGAAGAACGACTTTTCTTAAAGTTATATAGGTTTATATAAGGACCTTTTATGATGTCCATTTATGGGCTGATGTAAAGTCTCATCACTCTCAGATTTTGTTATATTTGCTCTCTAATGTGTCATTGGTTTTTAATGATGCTCGAGGCTTGGCCGTCCTCTTTCCTCTCATTTAAATATTATATGTTTAAATTTATTTTGGAAAACTGTTCACGAATTACACTCTTCTTCCAGGAGCAAACACTGAACCTAATTTTAAACTAAAGTAATCTCGGCCGCGTGTGTGCAAACAAGTACGGCAGTCTTCATGCAGCGACTTCCCTCGGGACTTATCAAAATCTTCCTGGATGGATTCGAAATTTTTTGGCATCCTTCCAGAAAATAACGTTTGGTTGGTGGTTCCATAGACGTTCCCATTGCATCCTCTTCGTTGGTTCCTCAATTTTTTGCGCAATTTTCTTTATTTGTTCTTTTGTGCATAAAATTTGGGACATACTTCTGCCATATACAACACTGTCGTCATTGGTAAACTCAATGAATCCTTTCTTCCTTTTCGGCTTCTATTTTTAATTTCCTAATCAGGTTTGAAGTGAAGGTTATTTTTGGTTGAATTTTTTCATCCGTATAGCAGCGTAAAATTCTGCAATGCGGAACATCGGTATGGTGCAGAAGTGCCACTAACAATTCCCTTTTATTGTTCGATCCATTTCGTGGGGGCTCGGCAAGTCGGCAGTCCCAGCCAATGAGCGTGGAAGGTCGTTTTTGTGATTTTTGCTTAATTGAACATTGGAAAAGGCTTAAGTACCTTTCAGAAGGAGAAATGAGACCACCTTAAGTAGGTTCCATCATTGTGACACCAAATTGCTTTAGAGATTCAATTGTTGACCGATTTTTTTATACCCAAGAAAATTACTGCGCTTTTTAAGAACTTATTAAATATTCCATTGAACTTTTCAAAATCAATTAACTTTGACTCTTTCTGGTCGAAATAATATTCCTGCATGAAATGGATATGTATTATATATAGTAACCAACTAAGAATGCATTTATATTAAACAACTCATTTTTTAAGAGCATTAAAAAAATATTTACTTTTTTCAGGGTGTCGTCATCAGGGAAGTGGAAGACGGAACACGTTGCGAGGAGTGCAAGAATATCTGCGCTGGTTACGCACCCCACGAATGGAGGTAAGTGAATTATTAATTAATAATTAGACACACCCCTTTATGAACTTGACAGCAGTGCTCGTTAAAAAAAAAGAAGAGAAGGGATTTTATATGTAAAAGGATTACTTTTCCAAGTTCGCCTGGGATTCAATGAAATCTACCGTTGGAATCTTCACGAACTGTTGTCTTTGTTAAATGTCGTTGATATTTTTTAAGGGCTTCAGCATATTTTATTCATCCGTGCAATTTACGAGATCCCAATAAAAAAGTAGAGAGGGATGTTGTTGCAATACCACTCTGAAGTACCCTCAGAATGCTGAGAACACTGTTCACGCATATCCGGAAGGCACACTGCTTTAAATTGCAAAGCAACATGCATTTTTCACGGTATTCCTGTGAAGTTGTAACATTGACTAAAAATGTAGAAAATGAGACACTTGTTGAATGTTACCATAAAAACTTCAATATAGCTACCAGCCAGAGCCACCCTTAGCACCAAACGAACGTCCTTCGTGCTTGCAAGAAATTCTTTACTTATCAATGATGTTCCTTAGTCCTGAAAGACACTTAACTTCCCAATTAAAGTGGATGTAATCGATGGTAAACTTTCTCGTCAGACAACCGAGAACATATTTTACTGTCGAAGGTAAGACTCCCCGAAATGAAACCAATTTGAATTACCTCCCTTTCCCATCTGTCTCAACAGTTTCAGGAAATTTCTAAATTTGCACTTAGTGCTTGTTCTCGTTGCTCAAGAATCCAGTAATCCAAAATGTTTGAGACTCTTCAAAAGTGTGAATAAACGTTTCCACAATTTTCGTGTTCTCCAAGTAAAATTTCGACAAAGTTTTATTTTCACACTTTTCCTCTTGCGCTTAAGAGTTTCAATTTTTCAGGAGCGGGAAAATTTTTGGGCAATTAGCCAATCCGGTCCCCCACAGAGGACCAACTGCCCATAAAGGCAGCAAACAGAAATTAATTTCGTGAGTGGCCGACTTTCGGTGTATAAAGCTAAAAAGTAAAGTTAAAGTCATTCTGGAAAATGCAATCTCTAACCTGCATGTCTGTGAGACATTCCGGCGTCGGATTATGGGGTGTTTCGCCACTCCTAGTCACTCTCCTCCAGTCCTCCCCCGGGGACAAAAGTAACGATTTCTTTTAGGAGCAAGGAAATGTGTTGGACGATGTGGAAGCGTATGTGAATTAATTTTAAAAGGGTGATCATTTGCCCATGAAATATCTGTGACCATCGCAACACTTCGCTCGGTTAAGGGAGCATTTTTAGAATGCGCTGCCGCAGCCACGAGGACGCATTTATGACCCTTTGATCGACTAAAATAGATGCAATCACACATTCATTGTGGGTCTTCCTATTTTAGCGACCACAGGATCAATATGAAACCGCTGAACTTTATTCCACTCCATAATTATGTGGTGTTATTAATCTTTTTTGTTTTCATTCTACAACTCAAGTTTTCCAGAAGAATTGCATTTCTCTTTAGGATCATAAACACTTGACATCTATCTTGGAAATTGTGAAAACAATAGAGTCCGAGCGAAGGACAGGATAATATTATGCCAAGTTGGCTGACATAAGTTTAAAAGGATTCCCAGTACGTTTCATGCTTGTCATATCCGCAGTGCATGCAGTTTTTTTTTCATTTTAGTGGAATATATTATATATTTATTTTCAATGTTGACTTGGTCCAAGAGTATCTGATTTTTTGCCTGTTTTCATGGCTTCATATTTTTATTACTTTCACCATTCAAAATCCCTCACATTTTACATTTAGTATCAAAAATGAGGCATACATAATTCGAAGTAGATTGATTATAAAAGGTTTATTTTGTTACGTATTTTATTATTCCACTCGTGATGTGATTTGATATTAAATTTCATCAGTGAATCCACAAAAATTAAAGTAATTTTTTGCTCTTCATTGCCCTCCAAAGAACTGCATTTGGGCAGATAAATGGATTATGCGATTTGAATAAAAATGCCATTGAATTTTAATTCTTTGAGTTATTCAAAGAGTGCAGATAAAATTTATATACGTATTTATTTACGGAAAATAACTGATGAGAGCTCTTCTTAATAGTGCACCTTATTATAATTTTTACTTTTAAATTGTTATCTTATTTTTACACGTATTTGAATTATTTAAAAACATTTTTAACAATCATTTAAACTTACAACAAAAAACTTATTTCAACTTAAAAAAAAAAATACTTAAATGCTCTTAAAAATCAACAATTAAGTTTTGTTTCAAACTTAGAAAGTGTTCAAAAAGTATTTTGCGTTTCTAAATAAATAAAATAAATTACCAAAATTTCTCGAGGCCCTTTTTAGATTTTTCGAAGGTCCGAGTAATGTTCCGCGACAATGCGGTAGATGGCGCAAATCGAAGGTTCAAACCAGCCAACTGTCATTTTTATATTTATATATCATTTATGTCGAAATCATAAATGGCGATGGGAAGACTGTTAAATTTTAAATTTAAATGTATTTTTTACAGTAGGTAAATTATAAAAATCTTTGCTAACAATTGCTAAATTACTAAGGTATAGCAATTGGTATATTGTTTAATTTACGCTGGATACTTACCCGTCTGAACTCGCATGTTGCACATGCACTTGTAAAACTAACACTTCGTAAAAGGGAATCAGCAACTCTAATTTTAGCTTTTCAAAACTCAAATTTCGGGCGTCAAACGATTTCTCAAGAACCCCAATTTCAATAATTTTGATGTATTCAAATAAATTTTCTTTCACAATTCAAATTTCCATTTTGGAATCTGCAAAAAGCTCAAAAGTCTTACATGGGATTCAGAAATTACTTAGCTAGCATATAGATGGCAGGGAATGCAAAGCAGCACATTGCAAGTTCCACAAGTGGTTTCGAACTTCGGTGAATTGTGGAAAAGTCTCGGAGAGACAAATTTCCCTAGAAAGTTTCCTTTGTTTCCCCTCTTTCTCCAGGGAAAAAATAGTTTCTATCGGAAAAAGATAAATTATAGCATGAAAATTATTTTTTTGTTTTTAAATCAGCCTCCTGTAGTAAAACGGCAGAAAATTGGGTCTGAGCTCGGAATAAGTCTTGTAAAAGTATATTTGGATAATTTTTCTTGCAAATTTTTGGGAATATTTTAGAAATTTCGGATTTTAATATTTTTTTCTATAACAAATATTTAGGAGAGGTGCAACAAGCGTTATATTTTCCTGCAATAAAAGTTTCGGTTTAAACTGGTTAATTTTTCCCATCCTTTATTTCATTTAATCCTTCTTCCAGGTGATTTATCCGATAGATAAAATAATGATTGTCTTGAATAACCTTTTAGCGACAGGAAAAAAGAACCAACGCAGTTTATTTAATTTGCACTAGGCACGCATTTTGCTCATTTCACAAAATAGTCCTTTAACTTTCTGGGATTTGAGGACACATTCGTAAATTGCAGATGACAATTTTCGTGATAATTTTGGTGATAATTTTGTTAAAGGTCAGTTTGTGTTTTTTGCAATCTCAACTAGTCACGGAAAGTGATTTCATTTTTTCTATCTTTTTATTTCAATCGAATTTTCGCATTAATTTACAAACTTGTAAAAGTCCTGTTGAGAAGTGTTTTTAATTTAAGATTTAAGTTTCAACCCAATCATTTTGTATGCAACAAATTCATGTTTTCGTGATGCGGCCACATTAATATTTATGATAGGCTCATAAAATGGCAATTTAATAACGAAATTGCGAAAATTGAACTAGTTTTAGACATACGAAAGTTCAATTGGTCTTCATTGCGGTCTGCTCACGGACTCGTGCTTAACCCAAAAACGTGAGTGTAATGCAATTGCATTTAACCAGAATTGCACTTTGCAAAATGTTTTGCAATTCACCATAGTTAACCCCGCCGTAGTTGCTGGAATGTTTTTTATCTATTTCTGGACTCTTTGCGGCAACATCAATACAGTATTTGTTGCAACTTGCATTGACCATTTTTGCAACATTTTCAAGCGGATGAAAACTGAAAAGCGTACATATAGTTTGCCCATAAATCAAACCGTGATTCACAGCTGTCTTTGGTCCGCGCCAATAATGTTCATCTTAATTGCTGGATCACTTAATGATCACCTGATAGGTGCTGTTATGGTAAGGCGAGAACATGAAACTATGTACTTTCCGTGTAAATGGTTGTATCAAATTGATGTATTATTATTAAATTATCCAACTTGATTTTCCAATATAAAATTTATGATTCGAAAAATATCGTGTTCGCATAAATGTGCAGATCTAACAAAACTATTTGGAATCCCCAGCATCTGAAATTAGTGTA
This sequence comes from Leptogaster cylindrica, assembly GCA_963082835.1. Taxonomy (NCBI): domain Eukaryota; kingdom Metazoa; phylum Arthropoda; class Insecta; order Diptera; family Asilidae; genus Leptogaster; species Leptogaster cylindrica. Next base: position 6,261,151 of record OY720109.1, read on the forward strand.
CTAAACTGAGACCACGACTAATTAGCAACATCCCTGGACCCGCCAGGCCGGCTGACTAATTACGGTCTCCAAGTTGCATTTCAAGTGCATCATGTGCATTCCTCATAGTGCACGGAAAGCTTCAATGGGCGGCGAACCTGTTGGGCAGCACAACCAGCTGCAGTGCCGGTTGGGTCGAGAGGGTGGAGGGGGGCTTTCTGCATGCCATGAGTGAATGAAAACCGTGGAAATGTGGACAACGTCAATCCCACCCGTTGATTCATTTGCTCGCCCGCCACCAACGTAAAGCTGATGCCACCGAAGAAAATTCGCCAAAGAAAAATTCTTCTACTCGATTAACTTGCACTTGTGACTTTTCAGTATCTTTCCGACTGTTTGACGCGATTTTTCCACAAAACGAATTGCCGCGCAAGTAGCGTTTCGCATATTTTCCGTTGGATTCAGTCTGCACCAATTGCTTCGCGAATTCAATTAAATAATAATAAAATAAATAAAATAATAAAAACAGTGCATTGCATTTTAAGTAATTGTGGTAAATATATAAATTCGGTGGTCACCGTGTTTTGTGAAATTTACAGATTTTGAGCCCAGTTTCTAAATCACTTGTTTTTACCAGCGACTCCGCCACATTTAAGTTAAGCATCCGCTTTGATTAATGTCGAAGTGATTTCGATGCCAATTAAGCAAATTAATTTTATTGTGTGTGAATAAATAATAATATTAGCAGGTGCAGTTGAATGAGCGACTGAAATGACCTGAGGGAAATCCCAGTGGAGTCTGTTCTTTAACAGAGATTTTCGCCGACATATTCAGATCTGTGCGATTAATTATTGTGGTATTTCGAAAAAATTACAAATTAAGATTAAGAACAGGTGATTTCCGAGAGTTGCATTCCGATCATATTTAACATCGCTACTGTGCAATGTTTGTGTTTTATCTAGGTTTTGTTTTTATTCATTACGCAGATTTCGTCTGCTCCATTTCCGTCAATAAATTGAGCGGTTTGCCAAAAATTTAAAATTCTGCAGTGACTTAAACCAATTTATTCTGAATATTTATCATTTTGAAACTGAAATTTACAATATCCTTAGTGTTCATAAATTAGAATAGATTATAATGAATTGTTTTCTATCGACTATCAAACTAAACTTTGTTTTGGTACCCTGTTGAAATGCGACATGTAAGACAAAGTACTCCCAACGAAAAGGTTTCGCCCACCTGCCTGCTGAAATGAATGCGACTCCATTCATATGCGTATCATGAACGCACTATTTCGCTTTCGTTTAACCACATAATGTGCTGTAATCTGTTGCTTCACACCTGTACGACAACTCCAGATCACTAAATCACTCAGCAGCGTCTTATCGAGAAGCCACTGGCAAATTCTGCAAGCTGACTTTGCAGAGCGATAGCATAAATTTACATATAGCCATCGGGAATCGATGTCTCGCGAAATCAATTATCACTTATGACAGATTCTTTGGAGATCATTGAAATTCAGAAGAGGCACGATCCGGGATGTTTCGTGCTGGGATCCAAGTTTTTTTTTCTGAAGGAAACTCTTTCTCAAGGTGAGCTTGGAGTATTCCTCAAACGTCGATCGCGAAGAGGTGAACGAAACTGCTTAGAAGTTTATGTTAAGTACGAGTAACCTATGCACCCAGCTGCCAATTTAATGGCGACTATTACTGAAACGGATAATCTCGGGGTAAGCGCAATTGCCGGGAGGATTGCAAATAAAAGATGAGGCGTGAGTTGAGGTCCATGACCATTTGATTACACCGCGGAAGAACAGGTTCAGTACGCCACCGTGAGCTCTTTTCAATAAGAAGATCCGGCTGGCCAAGTGGTGTTGGCATCATAATTATTACCAGAGGAAGGGGGTCACGAGATATCCATGGCGTGTTCTGGCACATTTCGATGCTGTCCCAACCACTTGCCACCTGGAAGATCGTGCATCCGTTTGGTCAGCACTTCTGGTCTTCCTCGAAGTACTGTATTCGTGAATTGAATTTATTTTCTAGATCATTTCGCTTCGCACAGAATTCTAAACAGATCCATTTCCTCCCAACCTTAAAGCTTCCTCATAAATTTGCGGCACATCTATTTTTCGAAACATTCTTGCATGTCCGCATCCGGAAATCGGAAATTATATCACTTTGCGTTCAAGCGATCAATTAAAAGTTGCTGCAAATGTTTATTGCTTATTTTGACGTAATAACGCTTCGGCGATGAATTTCGAAATTACCTATTCAAAAAAGCAGACAAATTGCCACGATTACCGAATAATTTGTCTTAGTTTTTATTTATTATTACTCAGCAAAAAGCATGACGAGACTGTCTTAAATTAAATGTCGAGACACACCGGATATTTAAGATTAAGAATAATTACAGAATTAAATATTACATCAAGTATATCGAAATCTTAAAAAAAGAGTCACAGTCGTAAAGATAAGACTCTTCAGTGCCTTCAGTATTTTTCCGTACGCAATTGTTTTTTTCAATTGTGATTTAATGTTTGCCTTTAAAATTTACGCTTCTACAAAAAATAAAATTCAATAATCCAAAAAGTCTATCTGATTGACAAGCAAAATTTAGTGTTTCCCTTGCCAAAACTTTTGTCCTATCTAATAAATGATCATTATATATTAATGGTTTGTGAGAATCATCGAATGGATTGAAAATTAATTTGCATCGGATGCAAATATCCGGTAAGTACTGATGCGGCGCACTTTGCAACAGTTCATTACTCCTAGAGATTTCCCTAGCCAAATGAAATTTTTTTTCGCAAAACATTAATTTTGTTGCGTAATGTAATGCAGTCTTTAAGAATTGTAGATGTCGCTGTATTTATTGAATAAATCATATCCACTAAATGAATTTCTGAAAACGATCGTATACATTACTGATAAATAAGCACTATCGTTTGATGTCCCCTCAACACTGTACAAAACAAGAGCAAAAACCAAGACTGATCGACGATCGTACTACAAAGCAACAGAAAAAACATTGTTTATCATTTCCATATCGGAAGTTGAAATATGTTTCATAAGCGATCAGTGGGAGGATTCATCTCTGTGCAAAGAGGAAACCTCGATGATCGTGAAACCAGATCTCGATGCCATTTAACACCGCGATCATTGGAGTCACTTCAGCGGCAAAGGCTATCACTGGAGCGCCATAAGGTCGAAGTACACATCCAGAGACAACAAAAACATCTGAAACCTAAGGAGATGAACAACAAAAACAATGATGAGGGATAAACAGAAAGAAAACACGTATCTTGTAGACATATTTTTTTTTCATCAGCACTCTTAACGCTTTTTATGCATTAAGCAGCGCGAAGTTAAAACGAATTTTGAAGTTAGCCAGTCGCTGGTGGACATTTGTAGTGATCGCAGCAGCATCAGTGTTCATCGATCACCGCGCCTCACGTGCTTGATACCAACGCGAATTTCGGTCGAAAGAACCATCATCGATTTACGTATAGCACTATTGGGTGTGCATTTATGCAACTCCTGTGCATCAGCCACTAGTTTAATTAGCATCGGATAAGACAGCGTTGGACGGTAGATCAACCTTGGCTTAGAAAACGCGGAGAGAAGTCTCCTTCCGTCGCGGAAACTTTTCAATAGGTAGTGACTTGAACGTTGGAGTCAACTTCGCCGAGCGAATCCAATGTAGAGCACCGTTGGGGAGTATCATAAAGTTTAAGTATAATTCGCGGAGCCTTGGAAAGTGTGCTTGAGCCACTATCGTGGGTCGTCGGTTAAGTTTTCGCGAACAGCCTTGTAGTGTCAAATTGGATTAAAGGTTGCTCAGCAGTAAAGGTTCGCTCAACCGTGTTCAAACTGTCGAAGTGTGGCAACTTTTTTTTTATCAGCTCTGAAAATTTGCCGTGTCAGGGCTGTGGAGCGCAGTTGACAAATCGATTGTCACGTTGTACGAGGCTTATCTGTGGAGCACAGAGTTGCTCCCATGGAGCTCGGAATGCTAAAGCCTCATTTTCTACAATCAATTCCCAACAAGCCCGAGTCCAGTCTGGGTGGAGAGTAGTGCTGCAAGTGGCCAATGACTGTGTTGTGCGTCTCTCATTTACATTAAATCGTTGATGTTGTTGTGATTCCCAGTTGCAACTGACGCGTCCGCGGATTATTTGGTTAAGAGCTCAGCTCGATGAGATAAAACGTTGATTTATTGCAACCGTGTCTGGTTGGCTTAAGTGAATTTGATTGAGTTTTATCGGTGGAATTTAGAATCGGAGAATTTAAGTGCTTCATCGTAAGGAAAGTGAATCGAAAAAATAAAATAAAAATGCGCCTAATAGATGACTTCGATGAGAAACTATGGTTGGCGCACAAGGAACATTTCTTGAGGCGATCGACAACAAATCCAGGTGGAAGTGGTAGTGGAGAAGACGAATTCCTGGTCACTCCTGTATTCATCAGGAAGACACCGAAATTCCCCTCACGGGAAAGGCATATGGCGATAAGACGCAAGAAGCCATCTCAGTCGTCAACGCCATCGCTGAGTCCCCAGTCGAGCGTGGAATGCTCATGTTCTGAAACGTAAGCACTTCGACATGTCACTTTATTACTCATTAAACTCCATGGCAACTGGCGAGAAAGACCGATTAGTCGCAATTAAAGTACGGTCTAATTGGTTTCACGGTTTCCCATTCTCTTGCTATGAAATCAGCTGTTTTGCAGAATGTATTTTCAATATTTAAACTTAGGTTTCGTCATCTTTGGGTTCTAAAGTCTGGAAAGGGGAGGATCTGAGAGATAAACCTAGAAATTAGAATACTATAGAATATTTATTGAACCGTAAAAACTTCAACTATATATAATATATTAGGTATTTTAAGTCAAACAAACCAAATACTACTGATCAAGCTGCTGACAAAATCAACGATCAACAATCCACGTGTCTAGGAAGCAGTTGCAAGCACGTGAATTTTATTGTCATACTTTTCTAATCTCTCAATTTTTTTTTATTATATTTAAAACAAATTACGTTAGCAATGAAATTCGAATATAATCGTTTTAGCGTTAAGAACATTACATTACGTAATCAAATTAACTCCAAGCTGTTCTGTTCAAAACTCTGCGTACACGTTTAACTGGAGGTGTTCATTTGTTCAATGTAATCTCATTTTTTACTTTCACTCAATTTCTGGCAATTCTCAAGTGAAAATAATTAACTTTCACAGGACAATGAAGCGTGAATTTGTTGTTACAACAGAACGCCTCAAAGATATTATATTGTATAAACCGTATCTGCCTGTAAAACTCTGTTAAAATGCAATATTAATCCGATCTGTTTTTTGCGCAGTCAGACCTTAATAAAAACCAAAAGCAAAAAAATACAGAAAAAAAATTATCTCTTAAGGAGCAATTACTGCATTTAAGCAAGTTTTAATTGAAGTGATTAGTTTTACGCATGCAATGAGACTTGTAACTGCATTTAGCGTGTTCTAGTGCATAAAATATTTCAAATAGGGCGTTGCAAGTTTTGCGCAATCAAACTTAAATCTTTTAATGCGCGACTGATTCCTTTAGAAACTTAAGCAACTCCTTTTTAAGGATGGCATTAAGAGTGCAATTTGGTTTATCTAATTCGTAATGCAAAGTGCAGAAGCAGGAGCAGTAATTGTATGCATTACGATGTCAAAATGCATTTATAGCTTTCATCTGTCTTTACCAGATCCGAACCAATTACTCAGTTGGATGCCATTTTACAACAAAACATTGCAGAAATTGCAATTCGCAGTGATTGACTTGAAAGAAGCGTTCACCCATCAGAATTAAATCTCTTCGTAAGCGTAGTTAGTAGCTGCAGCAACTAGTCCATAATAAATCATCTCAAGTGCTGCATCTGTCATGTAATATCAGCTTGTATTAGCGTTAAATTATAGAACACATCCGAACCTGACTCACGACGCACGACGCCATTATAAATTCAGCATTCAACAGTATCATGACTGGGAAGCATTTATAACTGGCCTCGGCTAAATGCCGCCACTAAATGCTCCTAATGAAAAACGAATTTTATGTTGTCGTCGTTCAGGTGTTGCTCAAAGGAAACCCAATCGCCGCAGCCGGACGACTGTATGTATGAAACATATTAGGTCAGTTCTGTCGCTGTCATGTCACTTTTGATATAAATTTTCCAGTTCAATTGGAAAAGAAAATTTGCCCGAACGCTTGGCTGGCATAGACGGAAAAATATTGTCGGAAAAGTAGAGTGGAGGAAAAATTGTGTCCAATTGATAGCTCCACGTGTTCACTGCTAGTTAGCAGATATATCTGTCCGGCAGTAATGTATTCAACTACATTAGGTATATCTGTCGTAAGTGGAACAAAGTTGGAAACGGCAATCGCAATTGAAGTATAACAATTGGAAGAATTTCCCAGGGAACAGCAAAGAGTAGGAAGCGCGAGGTGGAAAACTGCGGGTGTTGCTATATTCTTCTGGCCACCAGACGAAATAATTGGATAAGGTGCACTATAAACAAGATGGCCAGCAGAAAGTGAGTTCGCTATGTGACCCGATTGGGGGGTTGTGTGGAGCGTTCTCTCGTTTGTCAATTATGTGTGCAACAATTTAATGAGATTTATGAGGAGCCGGAGCTCTTTGGCCGGACCGAACCCGTCTCATGGAAATACCTTGTTAGGAACATGGTCGCATAAAATCCAGTTTGCTTTTATAAGATTGTAGCTGACATGTTTCTCGGCGCTTTTATGTAGGCCATGAATTTTGTTAAAAATACACAATTACGAGTTCAAGTTTCAAGGGTTTTTTTCTTCTTTTGTAAAGACAACGATGAAAGACAGAATCTTCGAATTACTTAACGAGGAAACAAAGCGATAAGAATAATGCATCCATTGTACTATTTAAGCACTACCAGCAGATTGCCTATTTCGAAAATGTTGTGTGTTGTTCCAAATTCGTTCAATTCTTTAACGTTAATTGAGCTTCATTGCAGACGCATTATCTTTGATGCCAAACAAGATCAATTCGTTAAAGATTTTCTAAGCCAACAAAATCTTGCTTGACGTCAACGATCACTCTGTTTTCATTCAGGAAGATCACTGCCATGATCAATAGAGGAGATGACGCATGTTCCGTGTTACAAGCACATCCCTCACTGCTTGTCGGGGGATCACATCATCAACTGCTTAAACACCCGCAATTCAACATCAGTAGTTTTTTAAAACATTCTCGCGATATTGCTCGATAATTTGATCGTTGTTATCAATATCAATATGCTCTCCCATCTGAATTTGCACTTGACCTTCACCTACGTTGCTCTGTTGACTGTTTGTCATTAGATATTTATTTTCGGCCGGGGCTGAACCCGACTGAGTACTCAAAATGAAACCTGAAATGAAACAAACTTGAACTGATCTCATATAAGTAAAAATAAAAAACAATCGCCAAAAGATTGTTTTATCAAAAAAAATGCAAGTTCCGTCTTCCAAATTTTTAGCAAGTATGTATTGTATTTTTATTCTGCACTTTGTATTTCCGTCTCATTTAAATTCAATGCGTGCACATTTTGAGTTAATAATGTAAAGGTCGAAAGCATTTAACATGTCCTTCAACCTGTTCAGCGGTGATTGTTTGAATATCAATTAAGGTAGCCATTTTCCTACCTGAAGTTAGATCATTCAAACTGAGAAAGTGGAAGTTTACTCTTGAGATATTTAAGTGGCAATATCATGCAATTATTTTTAGATACAACTTACAACTTTTCAGAAATGAAAACATCACTAAAATATCCAATTGAAGAAATCATTTTACTGAAACTTGCTCAAAAGAAATCGCTCTGTATTTCGCTAATCGCTCCCGCCGACAAAACTGTTGACATCAGCTTTAAATTTGACGCTTGATAACACCAAATCAAGGTATTTGTTATCGCAGTCGTATTTTTTATTTACAATGCAAAAAATAATCTAAATAGATATGTATTTTTGTCTTGCTGAATGCCGAGTATAATGTCGAGACAATTGTATCGCCTTATTAGCATCCAATGAAAAAACTGTTATTTTTAGTTCATTTTGATCGAATCTATATATATTTCGGACAAGTCCATCCTCAGTAGAATCTAAATGACAATAACAATTTAAAATAAATAAACAGAAATATAAAATTGCATGCAAATAACTTAAAATTACCAAAATAATAACTTCAAATCATGACATACAAATAAATTAATTGCAATCGTTGTAAACAATAGAGCTGTCAACAATAAGAGGTGTCAAAGATAATTTCGCGCAGCAGAAACAACTGGGAACAAACAATTTTTAATCCGTACCTAACTTCGTTTTAGAAAGCTATTAGTTATTAAATTACAATAAACATTTGAATAATCTTTTTTGTCATTTTTATCATTGCATGCAAACTCTTCAAATTTAACGATTTGATTGACTTCATGAATTTGTAACTTAGTCTTATTTCTCTCATTAATCAAAATCCCAACGTCATCAAAATTAAACTGATGCTTATTTTCCATTGAATGTTTTGCCAACGCCGAAATATTTTTAGTGTGTGATTTCTTGCAGTCATTTTGATGTTGTTTAATTCGCTCACCCAATTTTTGAATTGTTTCTCCAATGTATGTTGATGGGCAATCTTTACAATCAACCTTATACACCACTCCAGACTTTTCACTTTTTGGAATTTTATATTTCAAATTTGTAAACAAGAATCTATTCTGCTTATGTGGTTTCATCGCTAGTTTCAGTTTTGGAACATAGATTTTGCAAGATTTTTCCACTTGCTCACTGAGATTCTTAACGTATATCAACGATGAAAATGAAGATGTGTTGACGTTATTTGTTGTGTCTATTGTGGAACCTTCAGCTAATAACGATAAATACGGATAACTGTGATTATGTTGATGGTACCGGTGTTTAACATCATTAATGAGTTTATTGATGACATTTTCAGGGTAGCTGTTCTTCCCCAATACTTCTTTAATTCGTGTTAGGTTCTCAGTCCAAAACCTCTTGTGGCTCAATCTAAAAACTTTCCTGATGAAACCCTTAGCCACATTGAACCTCATACTTTTTGGATGATTCGAATAAAAATTCAACAGTCTGTTGGATGCAATAGGTTTATGATACCAATTGGTGATGATCTTTCCTCCAACTACACGATGTAAACTAGTATCCAAATAATCCAATTTTCCATTCTGCTCAACCTCATATGTGAATCTGATGTTAGGATCAAAATTATGAAGAGCACTCAGAACGTCTTGTATTCGGTCTTCCGGAATTGCAGTCAAATGATCATCAACATATGAAAACCAAAACAAAGGAACGAAATCCAATTGCGAATATGCATGATTTATCACATTTTCAAGAACTCGCTGAACCAAAATCGGTGCCAAACTAGAACCCATGAATAAACCAGTCTTCATTCGAATGAACTGATCCTTGTATGCAAAATAATTACAATCCTCTAGACAAAACTTCAAAAGATTCATAAAATTCTTCTTAGGAATGTCAGTATTTACGCTAATGATTTGATCAAAATCATGTGAAACAGTGTCTAACGCCAATTTAGTTGAAATGTTTGTGAAACAATTACTTACATCAAATGAAATCAATTTGTGGTCATCAAAAACATGTATGTTTCGTAGTTTTTTAACCAGCCAGTAAGAATTTTTAATTTCATATTGGGATTTATATGATTTACTCAAAATGTTAGCCAAGAATTTCGACAATTTATATGATGCTGAGTTGATGGTTGAAACAACTGGACGCATATTCCTATCCGGTTTGTGTATTTTCATTTGTCCAAAAACGCGTGGAGGAATTGATGTATATGTCTTAAGTTGTTTTGCCTGAAATTGCGTGATAAATTGGTGTTTTTTATTGTGTAATGCGCTGATCAGTCTATTGTTTTTATTTTGTAGTGATTGTGTAGGATCAGAATTCATAACCTCAAAATTTGTTGTATCATTCAGCAAATTATCCATTTTTTCCTCATACTCAGATTTTAGTGCAATAATGGTTATATTCCCTTTATCACTATGTGATATGTAGATATCTGGGTTGTTCTTTAGGAAATTTGCTGTTGTCTTTGCGGCTTTCAATAGAAATTTTTCAATTCTATTGAAGTGTTTTTTAGCCTTCACATGATTGGTAATCGTATTAGCTAAATCAGCACGCATTTGTTTCTGGATGTTTTCGTTAGCAAATCGAGAAATAATGAATTCCACATCAGCAATCAAATTCAGTGTTGGTATGTCTTCAATCGGCAAAGCAAATTTAGGGCCAAGTGCCAATAATGCCATCATGTTTTGCGGAACACCCATGCCGGAAACATTTTGGATGCAAGATTTATCAAAATAAATGTCGTGCATGGGCTTCTGCTCTTCTTTTAATTTCTGCAACTTAACATGTAGACGTTGATTGTTCGTTTTCAATTCATTTCTGAAAAATTCATTATGTGTTATGCTGGCTGGCAATTGTTTTTTCAGATCACGAATGACATAATGACAATCACTAATTTGTGCGTTGAGCAATGAACTATTCAATGTTGTGATAGCATTTTTGACTATTGTTATTGTTTTAGTGCACCGTGAATATGTTGTTTTTGATATGCGTTGGGTCTTTCTATCAATAAAGTGCGGTATTAGTTTCCAGCGACGACATTTGAGTAAGAAGACCAAGCGAGCTGACTGCTGCGCTAACTTCCTAACACTCACATTATTGTTCATCGTAGATGACATAATAATTGCGTTGTTTTATGTGTTTTAGATGATAACCATGAAGAATTAAGCATGGAGACACTTAGATATGTATTTTTGTCTTGCTGAATGCCGAGTATAATGTCGAGACAATTGTATCGCCTTATTAGCATCCAATGAAAAAACTGTTATTTTTAGTTCATTTTGATCGAATCTATATATATTTCGGACAAGTCCATCCTCAGTAGAATCTAAATGACAATAACAATTTAAAATAAATAAACAGAAATATAAAATTGCATGCAAATAACTTAAAATTACCAAAATAATAACTTCAAATCATGACATACAAATAAATTAATTGCAATCGTTGTAAACAATAGAGCTGTCAACAATAAGAGGTGTCAAAGATAATTTCGCGCAGCAGAAACAACTGGGAACAAACAATTTTTAATCCGTACCTAACTTCGTTTTAGAAAGCTATTAGTTATTAAATTACAATAAACATTTGAATAATCTTTTTTGTCATTTTTATCATTGCATGCAAACTCTTCAAATTTAACGATTTGATTGACTTCATGAATTTGTAACTTAGTCTTATTTCTCTCATTAATCAAAATCCCAACGTCATCAAAATTAAACTGATGCTTATTTTCCATTGAATGTTTTGCCAACGCCGAAATATTTTTAGTGTGTGATTTCTTGCAGTCATTTTGATGTTGTTTAATTCGCTCACCCAATTTTTGAATTGTTTCTCCAATGTATGTTGATGGGCAATCTTTACAATCAACCTTATACACCACTCCAGACTTTTCACTTTTTGGAATTTTATATTTCAAATTTGTAAACAAGAATCTATTCTGCTTATGTGGTTTCATCGCTAGTTTCAGTTTTGGAACATAGATTTTGCAAGATTTTTCCACTTGCTCACTGAGATTCTTAACGTATATCAACGATGAAAATGAAGATGTGTTGACGTTATTTGTTGTGTCTATTGTGGAACCTTCAGCTAATAACGATAAATACGGATAACTGTGATTATGTTGATGGTACCGGTGTTTAACATCATTAATGAGTTTATTGATGACATTTTCAGGGTAGCTGTTCTTCCCCAATACTTCTTTAATTCGTGTTAGGTTCTCAGTCCAAAACCTCTTGTGGCTCAATCTAAAAACTTTCCTGATGAAACCCTTAGCCACATTGAACCTCATACTTTTTGGATGATTCGAATAAAAATTCAACAGTCTGTTGGATGCAATAGGTTTATGATACCAATTGGTGATGATCTTTCCTCCAACTACACGATGTAAACTAGTATCCAAATAATCCAATTTTCCATTCTGCTCAACCTCATATGTGAATCTGATGTTAGGATCAAAATTATGAAGAGCACTCAGAACGTCTTGTATTCGGTCTTCCGGAATTGCAGTCAAATGATCATCAACATATGAAAACCAAAACAAAGGAACGAAATCCAATTGCGAATATGCATGATTTATCACATTTTCAAGAACTCGCTGAACCAAAATCGGTGCCAAACTAGAACCCATGAATAAACCAGTCTTCATTCGAATGAACTGATCCTTGTATGCAAAATAATTACAATCCTCTAGACAAAACTTCAAAAGATTCATAAAATTCTTCTTAGGAATGTCAGTATTTACGCTAATGATTTGATCAAAATCATGTGAAACAGTGTCTAACGCCAATTTAGTTGAAATGTTTGTGAAACAATTACTTACATCAAATGAAATCAATTTGTGGTCATCAAAAACATGTATGTTTCGTAGTTTTTTAACCAGCCAGTAAGAATTTTTAATTTCATATTGGGATTTATATGATTTACTCAAAATGTTAGCCAAGAATTTCGACAATTTATATGATGCTGAGTTGATGGTTGAAACAACTGGACGCATATTCCTATCCGGTTTGTGTATTTTCATTTGTCCAAAAACGCGTGGAGGAATTGATGTATATGTCTTAAGTTGTTTTGCCTGAAATTGCGTGATAAATTGGTGTTTTTTATTGTGTAATGCGCTGATCAGTCTATTGTTTTTATTTTGTAGTGATTGTGTAGGATCAGAATTCATAACCTCAAAATTTGTTGTATCATTCAGCAAATTATCCATTTTTTCCTCATACTCAGATTTTAGTGCAATAATGGTTATATTCCCTTTATCACTATGTGATATGTAGATATCTGGGTTGTTCTTTAGGAAATTTGCTGTTGTCTTTGCGGCTTTCAATAGAAATTTTTCAATTCTATTGAAGTGTTTTTTAGCCTTCACATGATTGGTAATCGTATTAGCTAAATCAGCACGCATTTGTTTCTGGATGTTTTCGTTAGCAAATCGAGAAATAATGAATTCCACATCAGCAATCAAATTCAGTGTTGGTATGTCTTCAATCGGCAAAGCAAATTTAGGGCCAAGTGCCAATAATGCCATCATGTTTTGCGGAACACCCATGCCGGAAACATTTTGGATGCAAGATTTATCAAAATAAATGTCGTGCATGGGCTTCTGCTCTTCTTTTAATTTCTGCAACTTAACATGTAGACGTTGATTGTTCGTTTTCAATTCATTTCTGAAAAATTCATTATGTGTTATGCTGGCTGGCAATTGTTTTTTCAGATCACGAATGACATAATGACAATCACTAATTTGTGCGTTGAGCAATGAACTATTCAATGTTGTGATAGCATTTTTGACTATTGTTATTGTTTTAGTGCACCGTGAATATGTTGTTTTTGATATGCGTTGGGTCTTTCTATCAATAAAGTGCGGTATTAGTTTCCAGCGACGACATTTGAGTAAGAAGACCAAGCGAGCTGACTGCTGCGCTAACTTCCTAACACTCACATTATTGTTCATCGTAGATGACATAATAATTGCGTTGTTTTATGTGTTTTAGATGATAACCATGAAGAATTAAGCATGGAGACACTTAGATATGTATTTTTGTCTTGCTGAATGCCGAGTATAATGTCGAGACAATTGTATCGCCTTATTAGCATCCAATGAAAAAACTGTTATTTTTAGTTCATTTTGATCGAATCTATATATATTTCGGACAAGTCCATCCTCAGTAGAATCTAAATGACAATAACAATTTAAAATAAATAAACAGAAATATAAAATTGCATGCAAATAACTTAAAATTACCAAAATAATAACTTCAAATCATGACATACAAATAAATTAATTGCAATCGTTGTAAACAATAGAGCTGTCAACAATAAGAGGTGTCAAAGATAATTTCGCGCAGCAGAAACAGAAAAGTGAAAAGTCTGGAGTGGTGTATAAGGTTGATTGTAAAGATTGCCCATCAACATACATTGGAGAAACAATTCAAAAATTGGGTGAGCGAATTAAACAACATCAAAATGACTGCAAGAAATCACACACTAAAAATATTTCGGCGTTGGCAAAACATTCAATGGAAAATAAGCATCAGTTTAATTTTGATGACGTTGGGATTTTGATTAATGAGAGAAATAAGACTAAGTTACAAATTCATGAAGTCAATCAAATCGTTAAATTTGAAGAGTTTGCATGCAATGATAAAAATGACAAAAAAGATTATTCAAATGTTTATTGTAATTTAATAACTAATAGCTTTCTAAAACGAAGTTAGGTACGGATTAAAAATTGTTTGTTCCCAGTTGTTTCTGCTGCGCGAAATTATCTTTGACACCTCTTATTGTTGACAGCTCTATTGTTTACAACGATTGCAATTAATTTATTTGTATGTCATGATTTGAAGTTATTATTTTGGTAATTTTAAGTTATTTGCATGCAATTTTATATTTCTGTTTATTTATTTTAAATTGTTATTGTCATTTAGATTCTACTGAGGATGGACTTGTCCGAAATATATATAGATTCGATCAAAATGAACTAAAAATAACAGTTTTTTCATTGGATGCTAATAAGGCGATACAATTGTCTCGACATAATCTAAATACTTTTATAATTATTACATTTTGCTATTTGCACATTATTGTTGCGAATTATGGCTTTTAAAAATCTTATTATTGTGCAAATGTGAACTGGAACACAGTGTTCAGTGTTTCTTGCGACAACAAAGAAAAGTCAAGGATAGCATTTTTGTGTTGTTGACTTTTGATGTTTTTCAGTATGATTCAATTAATGTTGTTGTTTAAACTAAAAAAAATGTTTTTGTAAATGACATTAGTCAAATGGTTCGATTTTTACACAAAACTAAAATAAAACGCAAAAACTGTCACAGATTTATATTACTTTATAAACAACTATTTGTTTACGTCACTAACAGCGACTCTAAAAAAACACTTAAACACATTATTGTTTGTTAACGAAAACGAAGAAATAAACAACAATTTTTAATCAATAACATTTTGTAGGTTTTTAAGGGTTTCTAAATGAATAGTTTGTTACATTTTTTTATAAAAGTATTCAATGAAAATTTTGTTTAAACAATTTTTTAATAAATATACAAATTTTTTGAAATGATGCGTATGTCGTCTTGTTCTAAAAAAACAAAACTTTTTTGTACTATAAACTTTTCTTAGTTGTTACAACATCCTCCCACGCCCTCGGAAAATCTCTGATCGCGCTAAATCAGTGGAAAAGCGAGGCACATCTCTTTTCCCCGCGTGCACACTTGACCGTGACGATATCTCATGTGACCTTTGTGCATCCAATTGTTGCACCAGAAATTCGCAAAATAATGCGAGAGGGAAAGTGGGAAAATTGGGAGTTCACAGTCGGTAACAAGTGGCGACCTTTCAGGCTTTCCAATGTGCGCGTCGTTTTTGGATGGCGTGAGCTTTCGGACTGGAAAAGCTCTTCCATGATTTCCCTTTCGTTTCCACTGGTGCATTCACGCCTGCCACCCACTAGGCCACCACCACCCTGCTGCCAAGCAGTCATTTGTAAACAAACTTTCCATTTTTCATCCACTTTCCAGCTTTCGTGGAGCAGAGATGCGAGGACAATTTCCTTTTTGCAGTGCTCCCATTTAACGCTCGTTTTATTGTTGGGGGGAGATCACTTCGGCCGATTGCCATTGAAACAGTCTCAGTTATACACGAATTGTGAAGCGGTCTGGTCGCTGAGGTGAGTTTTGGAATCACTTGGCGCTCGTGTGGGGAGTTTGCGATAAGCGCGGGATTTTCGCAGCTCAATTTGTATCAATAACGGCTTTTATTGGGACCTAACCTCAAACATTTTTGTTTATATTGTTTTATGTGTGCAGTTCTCGTATGTGTAATTTAGTTATCTCGGTGATGGACCTACTTTAGCCGATAATTAATTGAATTGCGGGATCGGTGTTAATTTGCTTGACTCTTGTTAGATCGGCTTCCGTCTTCGGTTTTCATTTGGGAATTCAATTAGAGGCTGGCGGGCAAAGGTTGTAAGAAAATCTAGAGATTGTGTGCTCAGTAGGCGAGCGTTGTTGTCTAGCTAAAAAAGACAAAGGCAAACATCGAGTAAATGCGACGGAAGCAATTCATTGCGATGATAACTTCAGTGCAAATTCGATAACAAATTCATGTCTCCCAAGACTGCTCATGGAAGACGAATCCATGATATAAATCTAGTAAGATTTCGGAGATAAGTGGCCGTAGGCAACTATTGCAGTCCTTTCCTTTTGTGTAATATTCTACAGCTCAAATATCGAAAATATGATGAGCTTTTATTAGTAAGTTAGCAGGAATTGAAATCTGATTCGAGAGAGAAATGATACTTTTTTTAGAACCTTACAAAGTTTCGTATGACTTCATTTAAATGACCTTCTGGGAACTGAACGCATAAATTTCGCTGTTATGCTAATTAAGGAAAAAAAAGTATAATGTTGATAATGTCCGGAGTTTTATCGGTGATTTTATTCATAGCAACATTTACGCGCGATTTTAAATGAGAATATATGATAACATTTTATTGCTGAATAAATTTAAACATCTGTTCTCTTGATAGGGTTTCAGTAAGAGATCCATTTTACGTAGTTGTTATCTTATGAAGATCATAAAAAAGTACATCTTGAAGTTAAATGACGCATAAAAATATTTATCTTATGAAGGATGTTAAATTGGTGAACGCCTATAAGCAATTCAAGAGAACAGAAATGTTTCAGATGTCTTATAAAGTAAAGCGAGCGATCTGAGAAATTGTTTAAAGTGTTCCGATTATTATTTTTTTATTTTTTTTTTTTTGAGTCATATTTGTTTGGACTCGAGTCTTATTTAACTCTTCAGTTTGTTCAACTGACTTATCAGAATTCGATTCTCTAGAATTTACCCCAACAGATAAGGTGCATTAGACTGAGAATAATACATATCGTTCTTGTTAATCACTTATCATGAAGGGGATTGCGATTAAGTAAGTCTACGAATGTGCTTAAAAAACAGACACCATTTTTAATAAACCGACAATATCGAAAATTACAGGGTGTGGTGCAAGAGTATAATCCAAAAAATAAAAATAGAGGTTGAATTGAAACACGGTGACTATTAACAGCAGGAAATCTCCTCCTTCCCTCGGTATAATCACGTTGAAAAAATGATTTTCATTTTCGGAAGCGTGCAATTCTCATTTATTCTAGCCATCCGACGCCACCGTTGGGTTCGGCAATTCTGTTAATTATATCCCACCCCCAGTATGAAGGTAGATGAAAAAGAAAATCTAGTTTTGGTAGCGTGTTACATATTAGGAAAATGTCATCACCGGAGTTGCAAAACCATAGTTATCACTTTAATTAGCAATTAGACTAGAATTAGTGATACAAGTTCAGACATATTTTCCGCTTATCAGTGACGACGACGAGTGCACCATAAAATGTTTAATATAAATCATTTAAAAAATCCGTAATAAAGGAGATGAATAATGTTTTAAAATTGTAACGCAGCAGAGTATGAGGGGAATTCCGTGTGGTGAGTAAGAATTTGGAAAATTAATTTTCAAATGTCAACGATAAATATTCCCGTAAATAATTCAATACAATTTTGAATTAAGATCAATGCTAATAACATACTTTGATAAATATTATCTACAACATGTAATTTCCATTAGATCTTTATCCTTGAAGTGGGATCGATTATTGGCGCTTACCTTTAATGCGTGCATATAAAATGCTATTTGCACTTGTGATGTGAAATTGCTCAACCTTCAGCTTCCATGAAAAATGGGACATTGCACTTAGTGCGACGATTTCTACTAATAAAAACAAACCGATTAGAGGAAAAGCTGCTAAAAAACACACCACC
Organism: Leptogaster cylindrica; assembly: GCA_963082835.1. Taxonomy (NCBI): domain Eukaryota; kingdom Metazoa; phylum Arthropoda; class Insecta; order Diptera; family Asilidae; genus Leptogaster; species Leptogaster cylindrica. The sequence goes on from OY720109.1 coordinate 6,279,099, forward strand.
GAGATTGGGGCAATCTCAGTACAGGCCAATGGACGCCAGCTTCCTGGCCGGCGGCAAATCAAGTGCGTTATTTCGTTTACATCCCAGAAAACATGTGTGAGAAATGAAATCTGCAGTTGAACAACTGCAATGAGCGATTGTAGATACTTAAAGATTTTCGCAAAGATTACTTGCGAATTCGGAAATCGCCTGCGATTCATCACTTCCCTCGGTTTGACTCGGCTTCCCCCGGTAATGGCTTTTATCGGTCCAAAAGAATTGATTCCGGCATGAGAGATTCGCTCATCATCGATCAAGTGATGATTGTGAATGGATACTACAAATCGATGCTTCTTGCAGTGGCGGAAATATCATGAATGGCGTTTAACACCAGGTGCTAGGTAAACATTTTGTTAATTTTGCAAGTCGAAGCAGAGAAATGGCGGTGCAGAAATGTATGCTAGAATGCTAGATTGCAAACACTTTTCCCATTGTAATCCGAGTTCTGTCGGTAATCGAGAGGCAATTAAATCAGGATGAGTTCCGTTAGGCTTTGAGTACATCGGAAGGAGTCCATTTTCTATTGTCGTTTTCTGATTGATGGATGGGCAAAATTAGTTTACTTAATACAGCTACAGTAAACAGTTTTTGTAACAGAAAATACACTTACAATATTTTTACATTTCGCAGAGCCTTGCTCTTTCTTAGCAGAATTCAAAATAGCTCGCCCCCGTTTAACAATAAATCATCCACGAACAAGAACAGTGTTTTAATATCTATCAAAACTTATTTTGAAGACTTCAACATTATTTGCATCTTCATTAAAGTACTAAATTTACATTTCACCGCGACTTTCGTCGCTTTTATGACCACAAATCTGTGTGGCACCATCAACCGCGAAATCCATTAATATTAGTTCGGTCATGAGTAATTGCCGCCCATTAAACAGCCGCAAGTTTTGCAAGTGGGAAAGTAAGACTTGTAATATTTTAAATATTTTACATTTATCCATTGAAGTTCCATCCATTGCAATTTTATGACTCAAAACTTTGTATATTTTCCATTAAGTTCTCATTCAAACTGTTTTATTGCACAATCCATTAAATATCCTGCAATAAATGTTTTATGGAGGCTTTTCATTACAACTGGTTTTCAAATTGTTTATTATTATTTTTTCAATTCATTATACCGAATTCTAAAACTATCATTCGAGAAATATTCGAAAGTTATCACTTTAAAATGAAACGAAATTAGTTCGGTGTATTTTCGTTTTTCTTATTTTGTTTAATTATATCGGACATGTTATTGTCGCATTACATGGTACAAATAAAAGTCAAAGACTTAAAAAGCTTAGTGCACATGTTAAAGAACTTCTTAACAATAAGCTTACATTTGTTTAATTTTAAATTGCAACATCATGGCACCAAAATTTGTTTTGACTTGCAAATTAGCTGATTGCACATTTGTTCAAATCTGTTGCATTCAACTTCCGTAAATTGAGCTGGAATAAGCACACGTGGTTTGAATGAATAAAATGTGCATTTTGGAAAAATTGGCTCATCCAGAATATTGTTTAAAGCTAACACACGAAATTCCACTGAAAATGCGTAAAACTGAAATACATAAATCTAGAAAGAAAACAAAAGCCACTCAAAAGTTTCCAGGAAACTGCTCAGCCGCCTCTTTTTAAATGAATGTCCCGAAGTAACGTGTTCACGTGTGGGAAAAATTTACTCATCCTCGTTTCAAGTTTATTTCATCACAACATTAATTTAAAACAATCATGAAACGTTCAGTGCAAAAAATGTTAAAATTGGATCAATCCCATTCAAAATTCCGTTCACACCGATAAATAAATTTATTCCCAATCGCGGAAAAAAGTGTTTGATAAAATAAACAAAATTTGGGAAAATTGACAGGATTCTGGCAGCATAAGATCAAGGAATTAGTTTTCTTGGATGCAATCAAAATAAACAATTTTGTGATTTTTGTCAGTTTTCCAATTTAGTAATTAGGATAACAAACTGAAGTCTTTTTATCTAGAGGAAAATTTGTGGAAGACAGAAACGGACACTTGACTTAACAGTCGCCGAGAACGGAAGTCGATTGTAGGGTTCTTAAACGAAACACGGTGATTGCACGTCCTTAAATTAAGAATACATTTTCACAGAAAAGTGTTGGATATTCGCAATTGTTACGAACACAATTAGTGATGATATAATGTTAAAAGATAGTGAAGAGATAATAAAATGGTGAAAATGCTTGATTTGGATCGACACGCAAACTGTCCGTTGTGGGAGGCAATGGCAGGACCTCAACTTCCCTGGACAGGGATGCGATACGCATGCCTGAAAGTATTAAATGCTTACTGCAAAGTTTTTGATCGACAGGAACTGTACGACCTCGTCGCTAGGTATGTTATCCTTTTTATTCGAATTTCCAAATATTTACCATCTACCGAGTTCCGGAATAATTTCTTACTCAAATAAATATTTCCACTTTTATTACAGTAATTTTCGAAGTTTGAAAACACATTTTCCAAAATGAATCTACAAATCAAAGGCAAAATTTCTTGGAAATCTTCATTAAGTTGATTATTTTACGATGATTATCATATATTCCGAAGAATTTGTGTTGTTGGTTCGCCAAGTTTTCAGCATATTTAAAAATTGTTCTGACAAGCAAAGTGTTTAGTGATTGTATGTAAAATAAACCTTGCTTTTCTTGAATCCCTTGAAGTAAACCTTTCCAAATAGACCCAAAATCATTTCTTCTAGAAAGCACCTTGTTGTCTCTGGTGCTAAAGTCCCACGCTGTTTCATTTACTTTACACTTCATTTCTCACTAGGGACTTGGGAAAATTCCTGTCAGTACTTCATTTATTTTCCTAAATTCCTTTCACACAATTTACTTTTCGTCCTATTTCAGTAAATGGAAAATGGATTTTTCCTCAAATATGCTTCCAAGATATAAAATAATCTTGGACAAACTCTGTAAAAAGTATTTTGTCATTTATTCTATAGAAAATTATACACTGTTGCCTAGATGACTATTTTGAGATGTCTATAGCTTAAGTGAGTTGACGGCAAGGAAATAAGAAGGGCTTTGTTTTGGTAAATAGAAAAATGGTTTAAGTTGTTCAACACTGGAAAACGATCATAATTCTTTAAAGTTTATAAATGTTGGGAATACAGGAGCAAGAGTAATAAGTACCTGTGCGTTTGACCCTCCCAGATTGATTTTTCATCATTGCACTTTCAATAAACAAAATAAAACATTTTCTTTGTAACCAATTAAAATGAATTTATTTCAAAACCTTAGCAAAAAGTTTCTTCCAATTTTTCTATCTCCATGACAATCTTGTTAAGATCCTTGGACACTGAATCGTCCCTGAGAAACTCGTCTCAACTTCACTCCGTTAATTCCAGAGTTCGTTAAATGTCAACTGAAAATAGCTTTTATGAGGTGCTCAACTGCTCACTCGTCCTTTTCGCCATCAAAGTTCACGCCCAAATCGGCTCCCATCCAACCGTCCGCTGTTGCAAGGTTTTTTGTTTTTTTGTACCTTTTACGATCCTTTCCTGGTTCGCTTTTCATTGTCTCAGCAATCCTACCTTAATAACATCATATATGATAGTGTACACTCCTTTTTCACAAGCTGCCCTCGGTCAGCATTTTATCAAGCGGAAATGGCTTTTAAGGAAAATTGCCACAAAATTACCGCACTTAGTTTGTAGCCTTTTTTTAAATTAGTGGTAAAAATGATCGATATAAATTGGAAAAATAAAATAGCTAATATTGTGGTGTAAGTGTTTACTGAAAAATATATTTCACCGAATTGAATCTTCTTCCAATTTTAAATATATATTTTAAATTAAATTCACAGAAAAACATGCCAATCGTGCAAATGTCCCCGGGAGGCTCATGCAATCTACCAGGAGCAGGTGACATCTGTTCAGGAACGACTCGGCTTCAAGCCAGAAAACCAAACATCCCGTATAGATCCTCGACAACTCGGGTACACATGGGTACCGCCTGGTGTAATGACATCAGCCAAGGTACAACGATATTTCGATAAAATTCCTCAGGATAAAGTTCCTAAATTGGGCACATCCGGTGAACGTTATCGCGAACGACAAATAACATTGCAGCTTCCAAAACAGGATCTGTCCTTGGATCACTGCAAACACTTGGAATCACAATATCGCGCCTCATACGAGGACTTCGTAGCGGCGAGAAATGAAATTGCCTTAGATATTGGTGAGTATTATACAGACATTTGCGTCCACAATTATGAAAAATACAGGAATGATCTTTCTAGGGTACATCAAGGATGCACCACAAAACACAAAATGTACTAACTGCGATGATCGTGTCGCCAAGGGTGATCTGGCTGTGATTGCACCGAAATTCAGGGAACAATTGGTTTGGCATCCGAAGTGCTTCACCTGCGCCACATGTGATGAACTTCTCGTCGACTTGACTTATTGCGTCCACGAGGACAAAATATACTGTGAACGACACTATGCCGAACTGTTGAAGCCTCGCTGCAATGCCTGTGATGAGGTGAGTCCACCGCCATTTTAAATTATAATAGGTGCTCGTCCAGAAATAATTGGATCGAAAATAAAGTTCTTCATTAGAACTAGAAGGACATTAGAAGGACATAATTCTGCCCGTATCAAATAACATTTCGGTATTCCCTCCGCCGCCGTGAGACACTTTATGTGCACTTCTAGAAAGGACAATCATCTTACATCGCCCACAGCTGTACAAAAACCAGCCATGTGAAGGATTCAATCTGAACAAGGTTTCGCAGTAAATGAGCCATTTTACAGCGTCGTCGTAAAAGTATTTTTGTCGTTTTTTGACATTTTTTGCCCAGACCATATAAAAACAAAACCGAAGAATATAAAGAATATAAAACGCTGAGGGCGTCGGCAGGTGGTTGGTTGTCCTGGAATATTTTCTAAAAATAAAACTCGATACGGGATTCAATTAGATAATGAATGAAGAGACTTTTTTAGTATCTCATTAATTTGTCTTTACATTCACATAAACATTATCCCAGTTCTATCGCAAGAAGTGTTTACTCTGTGTACATTAGTTAAGGGCGAGTATGCAATTGAGTGATAATCGCACTGGTTCTTTTGATTTCTCCTCAGATGCCAGTAAATTGTTTTATCACTTTTTCCGCTTAATTGGCAATTAAATTTCGTAGTAATCTACACCAAAATGTTTATTTATATATTTAATTACATGGAATTTATTGTTACAAAAAAGATAGAATGACCCTAAAGACTCTATAAAAGGATTTCTTGCATCACTAGAACGCAGGTGTTTCAGTCTTGATTCGACCCATAACACTCAATGGGATTCTGTGAATTCCTTTCAATATTCCAACATTTATTATTAAAAGTTTTGATCTCAATAAACAACCTTCTTTTCAACACCCTAGACTGCGTTCAGCTCTAAATTCATTATTTGATTTAATTTATGCGGCAATTTTCTTTTCAGGAACTTGAAAATTACACTCCACAATTCTAATACGACTTCGTTTTAATGTCGGTGCAAAGCCTTGAAATCCCAGAACTGTGACATTTTAACAATTTCATGATATTTCCATGCCGCGTTAGAAGACAATTGCTCCAGAAGCTTGCATTTATCCTGATCACCTTAGAGGAATTTTTATTTTCCATTTCATTTAATTTTCCTTTTATGATAATGATGATGCTTAACTTAACATACTCTTATTATAAAAAAAAAAGTTGGAATAGTTTCAACTTTTACTCTTGTAAATTAACTTGATTTTCTGAAATCTGTCGAATACCCCTGTTTTTTCTTATGCATTTCTGATCCCCTTTATACAAAAACACTGAAAATTGTTAATAGTTTGCCAACAAGTCTGTCAACAATCACTAAGTCAAATATTCAAATTGAATAAACTTATGGACTTCTCCAATATGTACGCCTTCGACGAAGCCGGTAATCTCAAAAAATATAAGGATTCAATGGACATTCTGCAATCATTTTTCCAAATGCGTTTAAATATTTATAAAAAAAGAAAAGCCTTCATAGAAGAATTTTATTTCACATCTTTTCAATTCTTCACACCGATAATTCCAAAATTTATGGGCACAAAATGTGAATGTGACGTCAGAGGGGTTTGACTTTGACATTTAAGTTCTTGCGGCCGATTCTACGAAACAAAAAAAAACAACTCCCTTTTTTGGATTTCTCAAGGGTTCTGACTTCTGAGGGATCTGCCTTTTTATTTTGTGGTCTGCGGTAATCGTAGGTTCAAACCAGGTATATTATTGTTGAATATTATATAGTATATTATTGTAGTATATTATTATTTCATTTAATTTTCCTTTTATGATAATGATGAGAAGAAAATTATTGTTGTTGTCCTGAAAACTTAAATTTATCCTCCGTCGTTACATTCAAGTTTTCCCGCCAGAGGTAAGAAAGCTTTTGCACAAAATATTGCTGAGCTTTCAACATTGAGTTCCACCGATAAGTATGCAACAATGTAAAGTTTTTGTCGAAATATCATCGACATCGATATTCATTTTTTATGGAGGTTGTTTAGGAGATTTGATTAACGGAAAATTTAAAATGTGTAACCGTCCATTTTGTCTACATTTCACGATGATTGACAGTTAAGAATTTTCATTTATTTTCCTTGGCAATAAATTCCTTCACCATTCTTGTCTCTATTGGCCTTTGCAAAGTTTTCTACTTTCACTTTTCGCTTCCTTCTCGCTAGTTGAACGAATACCGAGGAGCACATTTTTCACTTCACCTCTCAACGTTGGACAAGTGTCCCAAGAATTTCATCAGTGATTTTCCAAAGTTCCTTAAGAAGGCGAAAACCTTTTCAAGAAAACTTATTTTCTTGTTCATTCGGGATGATTTCATTTCCTCAGTGAAGTTTTGCACGTTCAGAAGTTATGTGTTTCGAATTCCTTTGAAGTTGCTTAGTTCGATGTTGAACCTGAAGACAATAACGCAATAAAGGATAAACGGCTTTATTTTATTCGAAGTGGCTAGCATGTGAATTCAGTTAAATCAATTATGTTAACTACATATTTTTAATGCAATTTCTAATTTATTTTTTGCTAATAATAAATGTTAATAACAGTGAAATTCGTAATGTTGTGACTTCATAGGTAAATATTGTGTTCGTTTTTATTGTAAATGTTTTCTAAGAATATTGTCAAGAGTTTTGTAAGATGAATGTTAAGCAATTTTCTTAACAACCTATTATTATATGCTAAATTATTTTTGTGTCTTTTCTAATGCCAAATGTACTTAAAGTTCTTCTCAAAACTGATTTCAAGTTGGTTGATGTTAGTTTAATGCCATTGCAAAAACCATAAAACGCGGGGACTAACAATAAGTGAAATGGTAATTACAACCGCGTGTTTTAATAATACATGAACTCATCGCAAATATCTGCGAAAATTTTGGCTCTTGTTATATGTGGTAAAAACACTTAAAAATCTAATTGTATATTTTTGTAAATATCTAGAAAAAAAAACAGTTCTTATTTTTCGCAGACATGTTCTTGAATTTTACATTATAAAATCTTCACAAAATTTGCCCGAGGTCACATCACTAATTAGCAAACAGAGTAAACTGATTGATGTTAAAATGTTTTGTAAAAAGAATGCTTTTGGAAACTCTTTAATATGTTTTCAGTATTCAGGAAAACAAATCAATAAGAAACCCGAATGGCATGTAATGTGTATTTATTCACTGCTAATTGAATTCTCATTCGCAATGTCGTCGATTGCAATTAAATATCGCCACTGAAAAAGTGGAAGTCGTGGGCGCAATGCTGTTCACAAAGTGCTTGAGAACAAATTCGTTATTAGGAAGAGAATTGCGCACACAACTTTGCAATAGAATTCTTAATGAAATTAATAATTAACAAGGGAGTAAACATGTCACTTGCCCACCGGGGGTGTATTGCGTAAGATCACCATTAAATACTGCTAATTTGATTCCATGCCAAAGACGGCGTTGAGTCACTCACTTATAAAGGCATTTCGGCTTTTATGCACATTTGTTGAACTGCTCTCGTTTCTGGGCCATCAATTAACCTCAACGCGAGTTGCATAATTATTTGTTGACAATAAAATATTGTGGTAGAAAATATGTGAAAAGCAAGGGGGAGGGGAATTACCAAAACACGCATTGTGACCTTAATCGAAAAATTTCCGTTAAAAGTTTTTGAATAGATTGCAATGTTCTGGCAAATTTTAAAATAAAAGGTATCAATCATTTCACGGTAAATTAACAACATGAATGTGTTTACAAATTTATTTAAAAAAAAAAAGCGAAACAAATCAGAAAAAAAATCTCATTACATCGCTGCTGGGGTAAACACCCTCGCAGTAATAAATTGAGATAAATCTAACAAATGACCAAAAATAATTAGTGACGGGTGTTTTCAGTGGCTTGCGTGGTCGGTGCTATTGTCCGAACCTCAAGCAACCACCGATGATAGATGACTTCTTTGGTGACAGCAAATGTTAAGTGAATGGTAAACCAAGTTGTCCCTCCCCCCTTTATTTCGCCATTAGATTCGATGGCAACGGGGGTGGTGGCGAAATTTCTGCATAGTCGCGTGTGCACTACCACCCACTCGAATTTATTTTGCTATTCAAATTTAGAAACAGGCATAACAGTGAAATCAAAGGATTTATGACGCAATCATTTTTGAATTTAATTTAATGACGCGATTAAAATATGGGGCCTCTTGAAATTTTTTTAAATATTTGAAGTGTGATTGGAAATAGCAAAGGCAACAAACTAACATCGAAATTCACTTTGTAAGAATTGTGGTCCTTTTCGTGTTTACATCACTAAACTAAATTTAGATATTTTCACTTTTCGTTTTGTTACGAAAATAATGCGGAAAGCTTACGCGATGTAGAGACAATTTCTATTTAGAGATGGTCAGGCATCTTTCTGCATTGTAAATCACTGATTCAGATGAGGTCAAGGCTCTTATTTCGGATTGACTTATTCTTTATGTTTTATATTTATGTTTTATGAAATAGGTCGAGTTGACAAATGATTTGTATTTCAACACCTGTGAATTGCGTTTGTTGTATCAAAATCATTTCCAAAACGAACAAGAAGTGAGTGTGAATTTCCGCCGAAATTAGTAACTAGGACAACAATATGTTTTCGGCGATTAATTTAAAACAGAGTGCAATACTTTGGCGCTATCCAAAAATATGATTGCATAATGTCTTCACCAAATTTCGGGGAGCCGAAGCCAAGTTTTGATGCGGTGAGTGTACACAGTCAGTTAATGTCTCATCAAAATACTTTGAGGAACGGACCAACTGCATCATGCGAACATAAAAATCCCTCGGGAAGGTATATTGGCGGCATTCAAAATAACGTCTGCCAGCGGCCAAGTAATTCACGATCACCGCAAAATGGATCGCAAGTGCGACATACATGCACAATGTCCATGCCACAATTGCCAGTGTTCTACTTCTCTTGAGCACTCTTAGCCGAATCCTAGATGTATCCAAAGCGATGTTTCTTCTGCCAATCTGTCAACCGTTAAGTACTCATTAAAAGCCTCCCGGTTAGATCATTTAACGTCTTCTCATTTTCGTTTATTTTCTTGCATTGTTTTAGCACCGATCATGTCCCCATATATCCGATAATTTTTGATTGTGTTGCACTTTTTTTTTATCAATCCAATTGAAGATCGACTGAGATTGCACATGACCAAGTGATTGATGTCTATTGCTCTGGCAGTGATACGAACCGGGAGGATGATGATGTTATCAGAGCGATTTTAACTAAGTCGCAATACGATCGATAATCGGGCAAATCGCGAGACCAAGTGTCATTCAGGTTGCTTTGATTCTTACCGTGATAAGTCCTTCGTCGAATTTTGAGGAATATCAATTAATAATAATTGCTAATAACTTATAGAAATATATCTTGGACTGTGAAGTGGAGTGTGTGATGTCCGTGGAAGTGCTGTGAAGTCTGTGTGCTAATTCTGCATCGTTGAAAGATTTATTTGTAAATTTTGCAAAAATTTTCTGATTGAGTGTTACGAAATTTTTGATTACGCAAGACCAGAAAAAATATTTGTGCATTAAGTATATTGAAAATGTGGCCGGCTATCGGGGAGCTGTTGTTTTCGGTGGTTGTTAGCTACATGGGAGCGATTGAGTTGTTTTTTGTTGCAAGGCAACTTTTCCATTTGGCATTTCAACATGAAAAGCGGCTGGCATTACTTTCGGATGACACCAGCTTAAGAAGGTTACAGGATCAAGTGGATGATGAAATTGCTGAGGTAGAAGAACGGGAAATTCGAGGTTTTAATGTAATGAAAGATGGAGTGTTATATAAAGATGGATTTAGGATTGACCCAGATGAGATCAATGACCAGCGAACAGCAACAAGTCGAGTGATTGGCGGCATTTCAAAAATAAATGTGAACGAAATAGAGAGCAAGAAACGTAGTCGAGATAAATTGAAACAAGAATGCTCTCCTTCAAGAGAATTGAGAACGGATGAGATTGAAGAAGAAGAGTGTATTAAAAAGGTCAATACAACAACAACTTCTCATGCCCCGAGTGTCGAAAAATCCAGAGAACCTGATGACGAACGAACGACTATAAATCAAAACATTAAGATGCAATTGGAGCAATCGAACTTGGTGGAATTTGCAGTTCCTGAAGATGCTGATGGATCCAGAAGATCAAAATCTCCTTCCGGAAAACAGGAAGCCAGTTATTCTCATGCAGGGGAGGACTTCCCGGGTACAACTGCACAAATGCATTTTGATGCATACGAGCGCGAGGAACCGGATGGCCAAGATGTTGGTGCAATGCAATACTCGGATGATTACTTGCGATCATTGGATGGAATTAAAAGCAAGCCTTTGGTTAGAGATGACGGCACAGGAAGACGTCGAGCATTTAAAAAGCGTCGTTCCACAGAATCTACGTCATCGCGTGAATCTCGCGCCTCGCGAGAGGAAGAACTGAAAATGTTTACTTCCTTGGAGGAAGAAGAATTTGAATCAATACGACGAGGAGACAGTGAATATGTGCCCATAAGGTACTCCAGTGATCCCAATCTGATTAAGGGCGAGAAACACCACCGTCGACATAAGAGAAGCCCAATCAAAGATCTAGGACACCCGAGCCTCGAGGAAAATGTGGGTAGTCTTGGATTGCTGGACGAAGAGGATCCTTCCCCTTGGGGTGAGGTAAAACCAGAGCACTACAGGGATTCGAAACTGTGGAAAAATGAAAAGGCCACGTCGATCGCAGAAGAAAGTGACGACAACACTCAGGTATGGGGGACTGAAGACATGCGTCAGGAGAAGGCAGGAGAGGGGATGGGGTCACCTAGTCCTACGAGAAATATTCCCAAACTCTCATCATTTGAAGATGCAACGGCGAATCAGCATGAGGATGCTATGACAACTCTAAATCGTCAGAAGAGTCAGGATAAAGTGAGTATATCGAATGCATACAAGGAATTGCATAATGCGATGATAACTCCACACAACCCTTTACTTCCAGCAAGTAACTCAGTCCTCTGAATCCAAGGGCATGGAAAAAGTAAGTACGGGTATTTATTCCGTTGCGAGTGAGCTTGTTTCTGCATCCATCAGGGAAGCTTCTAGTGCAGCAGAAGAGGCACTTGCATGTGACCGGCAACCGAGTATGCGCAGAAGTCCCCGGCAAACTGATATGGACCAGTATGAGAGCCGCTTGCGTGATGAAGAAAACAAAAGCTTTTCACCTATTTCCCTTCAAATTTCAACTCTTGCTAAAAGCAGAAGTTTAAGTCCCTCTCAACTAACACAATCCTACCCTGGCCAAGTAACACAAAGCGATGCTTCTGTAGCTTCACAAAGCTTAATTTATGCCGAACGAAATATTCATGAAAAATCATCTTCTCCAGGACTTAGAAATCTAACGGAAACCATCCAAAAAGACAAAAATATCAGAAGCAAAACACCAGTAATCGAAATCGAATCAGTAGAGTTTAGTATTAATGATGAACCCACCCCTACTGCTCCAGGAACACTTTTAGAAGGCATCAGCGACTTCTACGACTTTAATGCATCCGTTAATCCGTCCCGATCTCCATCTCGATCTCCGTCTGTTGATAGGTCGCGCTTTTCCAAAAGTCCGTCCAAATGCTCCCGAAGGTCTTCCTTCGAAGAACAACGCACAGTTGCAAAGGATCCTGCTGCCTCGGCCAGACCCACAACTGGCGTTAGTGATTTCTACGACTTCTGTTTAATGATGAATGAAGTTGCCTACGGACAGCATCGTGTAGAGAGGCGAGAGGGACATCGATCTACTACCGATTACCTTGAGGATAAATTGGCCAAAAGAAGTACAAGGAGTAAATCACCTTGCCTCCGAGTTACTGTTCCAAAAAACGGGGCGCTCAGCCTCCGCCCAGAGGAAGGTGGAGGGACAGCAAGTCCTGAAATTACGTTTCAACCTCTCGATTTTGATGTAGGATGTGACAAAAGTATCCCTCCGCTTGACACCCCCAGCACTCCTGAATATCGCAGATCATTTTCTGAAACAATGCGCCAAGTTGAAGAAATTAGGGATGATTTTCGAAATAACCTTTTCAAACGATCTACTTATGTGGGGGAGTCAATGGACTTTGACAATGATTTCGAAGAATTGCGGGAGCAAGCACGCCATTTTAAGAGATCGCGAAGCAAGAGTCGATCACCATTTTCTATGGATGATAGCGAGCCCAGCACAAGTAGCCAAGCGGCAGCTGCTGCCAGACGAGAACTGCAGGATAAAATATTAGAAGAAATCACAAGGACAACAATCAACTATCAAGATTTTTATCGTGACGTCAATCAGAGATTCATTGATTTTGAAAGACGTGGATCAGATTCCGCTTTGATCCAAAAACCGGAAATAATGATCCAAATTCAAGATGACGATAATTTGCTGGATGAATTGGAAGGAGAAGAATATCATCACTTCCGGCGATACTCGCTCGGTCTAACTTATCCGGAGGAAGAGCAATATCTTGAGAGTGACGATTCTGTCTACGAAGAGAACATCATCAGCCGCCAAGACTACGACGAACGGACTGAAAGAGTTCACGATGAAGACGTAAACGTCTCCGAAGGTGCTGCAGAAAACGATTCGGATCAGGCAGAGGCGGAGGATGTTGATTCAGAAAGTGAAGATGATCGACAAACAGTGGTTGATGTGGACGACGAAATCGATGAGGATATTTGCGACTTTGATCGACCTGAAGAGTCGAATGATCAGTCGGAAGGTGAAGAGGCTGATCGTGAAATAGATCCGTATGCTTCAAAAAACGCCGCAGATTGGAATGAAGAAGGCGCTGTTGGAGGCATCGAAGAGAATGTGGAATGCGACTACAAAATATTTCGAAAGGATAGTATTATTATCGAACAAATGTACAACGATGCTGTACGGAATATGGAGGAATCTGGCATAGAGAAGGACTACAATTCTATCTTTGAAGAAATCAGCGATGAAGAAAAGAAGCGAAGACGCGATTCGAAAGTATCTATTGAAGCACAATCAACCAAAACCGAAGATCTTCTGGAAGAAATTCTGAGCGAAGATGAAGCAAAAACTAAGCGCCGGTCTCCAGGATCTTCCCACGTTGGACTCTCAAATGGACATCCGATCAGTTCAACTAGACTGCGATCTCGATACGGTATTAGTCCTGCGACGCCGCGGGTCCATTTCGAAGATGTTGACAGCATAAATATTGACATGAATTATATCCCGAAGAAGGAGTACAACTGGAGGAAGAATTTTAAAATAGACGATGATGAGGTCCCGAATGGTGTTTCAAGCAGACAGGAGAGTCAAAATGAGAAATTTTTTTTTCAAGAAAGCGAGAAAAATGCACAGAATTCTGAAATTTTTGAATGCCGAGAAAACGGGAATATTCAAACTAATGAAACTGAACAGAATAATTTGGATGAAGAATATTTTGGAGAGGCATTTTTGGAAACTACGGCAGAAACGCCAGCTGATGAAAAACGCAATGGCGATGAAGGACCACATTCACTTCAAGTCCTTCAAGAAAATGAAGTTGATGGGAAGGTCTCTGAATTTTCAGATGTACAAAGAGATCAAAGTACCGAAAACAGGACCATTAACTATGTGGAGGAAACTGAAAAAAACAGTAAAAAGAAGAAGAAGAAAAAGAATAGAAAAGGATCCAAAGGGAGTCTTGGTGAAAGCGATACACTTGCAAGTTCTTTAAATTGTGATGATTCCATTGAAAGTGAAAATTATTCAGAATCTGGAACAAAAAAGAAAATTAAAAAGAAGAGGATCATTACAGATACTGGAACTCCTCAGAAGCCTCAAGAATTGTCCTATTTGGAAGATCCTGATGTGACTCGATCAACGAAGAGAGAAAGTAGTTCACCCTCTAACTTAGAACTCTTAACAAATTCTCATAGTTACCATGCAAAAACCCTTTCTCCTGGTAAATTAACGAATGCTTCCAGAACTCCTTCCCCGAATCCATCCAGAAATCTATCAAAATCACCTGAATTCAATGCTGTGCGAACATTTAAGGATGAATCTCAAGGAGCACGAAATCGACCTCAACTCGAACGCACTGATACATTTGAGCTAATCAAAGACGGAAGCATGTATCCTTTGTTTTGAATCACACTAACTCTTTTTTTATATTGAAATATGTTTTTTATATTGAACTTTTAAAAAAAATATACTTTGATCCTTTGTTTTTTGAGTGCAATTATTTTATGTAGAGATACAAATTTATAAAATTCATCCAAAATAAATGCTGTTCCTGAGCAACCGATGACGAATTTTAATTCGAATGAATTTTAATTTACAAAAGAATCATATTGCATTTCAAATAAATGAAATCGTTCCTAATTGGTAAGTGTTTAAAAATCTCTCCCAAAATGTTGCTGTAAACGATAATTTCCACAAATAAAAATAATGATATAATTAGAGTCGACGCAGGAATAAATCACCAGCGAGGCAAAAAAATGCGGAATCTCCGCATTTTATCTATTTTTATCAGATCAACTTAAAAAATATCCTAGTAATTTTCATTAGAAGAAAATTTATGCAAAAGTCCTTGAACCTGCCCAGAAGTTGCTTCGTCACAAAATTATTTCCTCAATGAACGTTTCCCACCCACCCACCACCCAGGGATGCGCGGCCCATTAGATTTTACATTACCGACGTAGTTTTTTTTTCAAAAAGTGTGAATAATCAAAATGGAAAAAATCATTGTTATATAGGCGGGAAATTGTGAATGGCGACATTAAGTTAATGTGCATTTTGTTTATACATATTTGCAATGGCGTTATTGTATGCCACCCTCATCTGCTCGTCTGCCTTCGTAATGAATTATTAATTCCTCGTTAGTGCTGCCGCGCCCGAAGGTCTTATGCCCTGGTATGGATTTGCCAATGGGCGTTTTATGCGCAAGAAAAAGTTTACTTTATTGTTTAACGTAAACATTGCATTAATTAATTACGATTTTAAAGTGGAGGAAACATTTTTAACTGCCAATTACGACATTGTGAAAGTAAAGATTGCTTACTGTAAATTTTAGTAAACGAAAAATAAAATGTTTTTTGGATTAAGAAAAATAAATATTGGCGTGGATATATTTTTGATGCAAATTCAACAAATATAAATAAACGTTATTATTATACTAGGGAAGCATTTGGAAAACGAAACTCAAATGAATTCACTTTTAAAAAATTACTCGCTGGGAATTTTTCCAACAAACAATTTTTTTTAAAAAAAATATCTTGAAATAGAATAAAAGAGTGTCGTGCCGAGCGCAAGATCCATCAGCCGATCAAAAAACAAGAGTTGTTTTAAAATTTGCAATGATAAATCCGCTGTGAAGTCATGTTGCAAGTTATTTGTGCGACCAACTGCAAACCGGGGATGGCTCTGGCTATTTCTGAGGCATCCCGATCCCGCCCAAAACACCCCGACATTTAAGACTCAAGGAGCACTCAATTCCAAGGAGCAGGCGCAAAGCACTAAATCACGGCTGCAAATCGAACTGAATTAGATCTAAGAAGAAATTGCCACAAGTATTCAAGATGATTGCTGCTGGGCGCCCGTGTAGATGTGCCCGAAGAGCTTTCCAACAAAATTATTACATTTTCGATATTTAAGAATAACGACAATGTGTGGTACTTTTTAAAAAAAATTTGAACGTTTTCACATCATTGGGAGTGTTCAATGAGTTCAATAGTTGAGTAAGTTTATTTTTTAAAAAAAAAACAACACTTATGAACTTCGAGTTTATAAAGATTCAATGTTTCAAAATGATTGATGTTTCCGAGAACAAAATGTATATTTATGTTAACAAGCAAATTTTGCCAAGAATTATAAATGAGAGCATATTGCTCTTGTTTAAAAACAAAAGCTTCCAACAATAAATTTTCATCTTCATAATTTTATGGTACGAGCCACAATATACAACATCTCTCCTTATTCTTTTAACGAAACACTAAAAACACATTGTGCAATTTTAATATTGTGCTTGCAGTATATTGTTGTTTTTAAAAGAACAACTATTAATTATATGAATGCAAACAAGAAATTAACAAAACCGATTACACAAATCGTTTCTGAAGAATTGTGAACATTTATGAATTTGTTATGATTAGCAAATTAATTGCAACAAGAAACAACATTTGCTGTCGACATTATTAAAACTGGCGAATGTTTGATTTATTTCGATAGAGCTCTTCGGGATTAAAATATCACGGCTAAAATGTTCGTTGTGAAATTCATTCATGAGAAATAATAATAATTGATTTTCAGTTAATTTTTCACGACAGTCGGTAGCGATATGTGTCGTCCTTACAACTTTTAGAGAAAGGTAATTGGCGTCAAGGACCTCATCCGCATCGGAACGGAACTCAATTAATTCCCAAATGTGACCTTGGTCCAGAGCTGATGTCAAAATTTAAATGAGGTGCACCTGTTCTGCAGCGCAACTAGGCCTCTTCCGTTTGCATAACAATCGGGTATCGAGGATTGACGAATGGATATTTTTAGCGGGATTCGGTATCGGGTGGTTTAATTGTGCTGTTGGCACAACCCAGCATTCGGCGAATATTCATAACGCGGCATATGATCGCCGCCCGAGCGCTGATGAATGCTCCACGGGCCGCGCTAAATATAGCGAGACTTCGCCATCAATCTATCTGGCAATTAGTAAAAAATTCCTGTTCCGCACGCATTGCAGCTGATGTTCAAGTGCAGATTCATGGACTACAAGAGTTCTTCTAGTTTGAAAACTTCCTATTCGAGATCGTCGTCTGGGTTTCGTGCTATGGACGAACAAATGAAAAACGGTTGACCTAGCCCAGCGCTCGAGGCGTCTTGATGACGGCAGCCTCATGCTTCAGCAGACTTAGCTGATATTGTTGCGATAACGCGAAAATATTTTTGGGGTTTGGGTGTGGGAACCGGGGGAAATTCCTGTGCTTTTTCCGTACATCAAATATGTAAATAAAGAATCGTTTTCATTTCATTTTTATACACATATTTCGAGCGATGTTGCGGGTCGTGTGCACAAAAATACCTCTCGTCTCGAGTCACACGACGACACTTGAGCATCGCTGAGCGCCCCAGCATCTCCAACACCAGCACTCCCCAATCCCCATGGGCGTGATCATAGTATCATACCTGACTTCTACTCCTCTTCTCTCTTTTTTTGGGCTATGAAAATAGATTTTTATGCCAGCGATAATTTGAGGTGAATGGATTTCCAACAACCAAAAGTGCATTAGCGGTTGCACATTACAGAAATGCATTTATCTCCTCCAGCAAGCCGGAGCATTCCTCAATGGTCTCCATCAAGTATTCTGTGGAAATGTAGATCACATTCTGTGTGCCAGGATTGTCGCTGCTATCATCTCCTCGAGATCTTCCTCGATCGCTTGATCCACCGCGAGTTGAGGGCATGATCATTGTAACAGGAGCGAGAAAAGTTGAGGCTATGTGGAAAAAAAAGCACACAGAGACCCAAAACATCAGATCAAGAACGAGAATATTCAACAGCCTCCGTCCAATGTTCGGCCGTTTTCTCTGGTGCTGTCTCGTTCTGTGGAAAATGCATTTGGGGAAAACTGAAATGTTGGATCCACAGTTGAAATTTTGACTCGCGAATGTTTGCATCGATCTTCCTTTTGTCGCGAAAGGATTTAGAATAGTTTTCCCGAACGTTTCGTCATACCATAAACGGAATAATTTTCATATCTCGTTGCATCGTACTTGATTGTCTAATTGCTCGCCAAAAACTTGAATTGAATTTAACTTTAGTGCTTTAATTTTTTTGAATTTGCAAAATGGCGGATGTCGATGTAATGCACACGGTTACCGAGGTCAAGAAAACGAAAAAAATTAAAAAAGTTTCGAAACGTAAAGAGTCCCACGATGCAGGTTCCGAGATCACAATTACGGAACTCGATCAGACCGTCAATGAGGGGTACGTGCCGATTGTGACATCGTGATCGATCAATCTCGATCGATGTTCTGTTCATGACGATCATTTTCCTCTGTGGTTGAAAAATGGGAGCAGGACTAGTGAAAACTATGTGAATAAGGATTTTCGCAATGGCAGTGATTTTCATAGAAGAGATTTTTGTTCATGTTGGATTGGAAGTTTGTGATCGACAGATGGCAATTTATTGGAACTTGTAAGATGATCCGCGTTCATGGCTAGGTCAAATGTTACAGATCGTATTCTTGCGAAATTTTGAAAACTCTGGGAGACTTCACTTCCAATTGTTCCAGCTTTATTGTGAGCAACTGCAAGAGCAATGCACTTCTAATGCGAATTGCAGCAGATGTGCTCAAAATACAGTAATCCAATACCCGAATGCAGCGTAATCTAAGCATAATGTTTCATATGCTGTATGCTGTATTTTGCAGTGTTTTGTCATAGGTGTTGCGTTATTTCTATTTCTTTGACAGAGGCTTTGGAGAAACGCACTCTCTATTTCTGGACCGTTGATAATTCAGTTCCTGTGTCCCCAAAATTAATTCATTCATGCTTTAGGAACTCTATGCGATCCAGATTGTTTTTTTGGTTTTTTGACGCTGCATAGTTGCTCTGGCCCACAGCTTCCTCTCACAAATATGGCAATATATGCCGATCACGAATGAATCACGTCCAACAATTAACCATGCGTCTAGCCAATTAGAAATAATCCCCTGAAATTCACAAGCCAGTTCTAGGCTACATGCTCAGTGCGCAGGCCGCAAGACCTTTGTCTTAAGGTTCCAGTGACACTCCGCCGAATGTTTGCTTCAGATCAAGGATTTGCATAAGTGAGCAAATTTTAAGAGTTAACAAATGGAATGTGATCTTGCAAAGCATATTAGTAATCTAAAAAGTCAATGGCAGAAAAGTGATGACTGTTTTGTGTAAATTGAACAATATTATAAGTAAATAGCAACCTCTTCCAGGACAAGTGAATTTTGGTATTAGACTTCCAGAAATTGTTTATAAAAGTGTAGTGTTTCATTGCATAAGATTTGAAACTTTAGCTTTTCACACATTCACACATTTTTATAGCAAAAGAAAACAAATTGTTTATCAAGTACCTTTAACAGTGAAATATTTTTAATATAGGAAACTTAAAATCCAAAAATCTTTCAATTAATATTTCCATTAATTATTCCATTACACTCCATTTTGACTCCAAACTATTGACGAATTCTAAGCGAAATCAAACTGATAACCGCAGAGCAGTGAAAACATGAAGAACATGATTTCAAAATCAATTCCAAATGCACGAAATCTCACTCAGAAATACGCCAACAAAAGATAAATAAACAAAAAGATGAGTTTTCCCCCAAAAATCACCACCGACAAGCCACACGAGAGAAAATGAAGCATGTGCAGAATTAAAATACCACATCGACACGTACCCCCGACTAAATTAAAGGTACATGATTTGAATTAATTACTCCACACTAAAAATAAATTTATCATTATGCCACCAAATGCCGAAAGCATTTTCGATCCAATTAAACTGCACTGAGACCGTTAGATACAAATTACCATTAGTTAGTTGTACGTGGAGAATCGGTTGCAATTCACGTCCTATTTTCTTTTCGCAGTTAATTTTCAGTGGCGAGTACACAAAAGCAATGTCCAAGGACTGGCATTCAGGGCACTTTTGTTGCTGGCAATGCGACGAGAGTCTCACTGGGCAACGTTACGTCATCCGGGACGATCATCCCTATTGCATCAAGTGCTACGAGAACGTGTTCGCCAACACCTGTGAGGAATGTAACAAAATCATTGGTATTGATTCCAAGGTGAGTGGAAAGCTTTTTGCAGTTCTGGATTGCTAATGATCGCTGTGGCCACTTCCAGGACCTTTCCTACAAAGACAAGCACTGGCATGAGGCGTGTTTCCTGTGCAGCAAGTGCCGAATATCGTTAGTGGACAAGCAGTTTGGTGCTAAGGCGGACAAGATCTACTGCGGAAATTGCTACGATGCCCAGTTCGCCTCCCGTTGCGATGGATGCGGCGAAGTTTTTCGTGCCGGTGAGTTTTTCCAAAGATATTTTCCGAGTTTTCTTCCTATTTTTCGTAAATAAATAACGGTTTTGATACACTACATTTTTGCACCGATCAAACTTCTAAAGCTTTTATCGTTTTGTTCTCTCTTCCTTCTTTCACTGCTTTCACTAATACACCGCAAAAACTTTCAAACGTTCGATAACACCAAAATATTTGCCGCCAACAGGAGGTAAGTTTTAACATTTCATTTGATTTAATATTAACTGAAATCCACTGCTTTTTTAACAACTTGAAAATACTTAGTTCAAATTTGAATTATGTATTGTTCTCAAATATTTCCAACAAATAAAAAATGGAACATGGAATTCGTGACAATTGTGCGTAATGTTAAAATGATTATTTCGAAACCGTTCCTTATTTTTAATTCATCTATATTAACTTCAGGAAAATTTACTTGTTATCCTTAATATTTTACGATGATTATTTAACTGCGACAAAGGATCTAAACAGACATTATTATGAAATTGGACAAGTGTTATTTTTTGCTGCAAAAAATTGTCAGTTATATCTGTTTTTTTTTACACCTCGAATATGTGCTGTTTGAACCATTTTCTTATGCAAGATTCTTGCGCAATCGTTCATTCGAACATAGTCGCGAGTTGTTGGGATTCAATTACCAAACATAGACGCTTCGTCGTTTTTTATTCTTTATTTGCATTCGTCACAAGACAAAACAATGAACACAGCGCAAATTAAGCCACGATCTGGATACTACGATCATCGCGTCACCGTGGATCAGGTAACGAGCCGCAAGATGCTCATCTTCAGGTGTCAGTGTCTCCAGAGATGGGGCTCTAGGCACTACGCCCAGCATCCGAACGGATGAAGTTTTTTGCCGAGACAATGAGTGCCCCCTGGACTTGCGTTGCGTTAAAGTAGTCACCTGCTTCGCGGAGGCAACAAGGTGGAATCGCATGGCCGGCGCGCAACGCAGATTTGCATGAATAAAATTATCGCCTAAAGGCGAATAATTTTCGCTACAATTTGCCGGTTAAATTTGTTTGCACCCCTGGCAGTCGGAAACTGTGGAAATTGCTCTCCTTGAAGTCTTTAGCGGCAGGTTAGCAATATTTTTGAAAGTCGATCATGTTGGGATCCTAGCAGAAGAAAGCAATCCCCTCCCCGCACCCCTTCCATCGCAGTTGTCCACTTGTGTTTCATAATTGCATCGTAATTGATTTTTTCTTCTATTTCATTGTAAAGATGATCACCGTATACTTCATGCAAGTTCTAATATTTTATATGTAAATTGTGTCACCTTTGCGTCTCCCGCGTGGGCTGCTTTTGGACACTTGTCGCGTTAAGCATGATAAATAGACTCAATGAATGTCAGTGTCACCCAAGTCATTACATTTTCCATTTGTAGGAAGATTTGTGAAGGTATCTAGCTCTGATTTTATGTAACACCAGAACAGCCAATTGTAGACTTTACGCAGCGTCAACAAATATCGAATACGGCGTTCTTATCACTCCAGGATATATTACAAGCCATATTGAAAGACAGCAGAACATAAATCAATGTTTAAGAATATTTTGAAATCACAGCTTGATTTCCATTCACGACGATGTTATGACGATGTCCGAATAAATAACTCAGTAGTGGTATTGACAAATTGTTGCAAATTTAGCGTTGCCTCACTCACTGTCCATGGCATTATGTATTTTCGATTTTGGATCTTTCTAATTTGTTGTTAATTCAATGCTTGACTCACAGTTGATCTCATACACCGGAGCGAATTGACGACGGTTCCTGAGAGTGCCCCTTTCGGACAGTTCAAGTTCTAAACAAGTTCGAACATTCATTTAGCCTTGTGCTTTAATTTATTTTCAATGCGCCAATGATGAAATTAACAATATGTTTTTTTTTCGATTCGAAGATTAATCAAATATCTTTTGTAATTTCGATATTTTATGTCATCATAAATACGCGTACTTTTAATTGAACAAAACACAGGATAACAAGTGGATCTATAAATAAAAACGTCGATCGATTTCCCTCGATCGTTGATCCCATCAATTTGTTCGATCCGCCGCCTTATTACCGGTCTCGACTCTCGAGTAATTGCCCACGGATATTTTCGAATAGCCACAATTAAGAAATGCTGTCTGGAAACGATGAAAATTTGCATTCAAAATTTTGAGCAGTGCAAATTGTATGTACGAAGTCCGCCGCCCAATTGTGGTGCACCACCCCGACTCTCAGGTGGTCATTAATTGCGCGAGTTGCTTACAAGTAGGCAGCCATATTACAGTCTTGGGGTTCTGCATTTCCGACGCCACCTGGGGGGGTGGGACTGCCGTGCAGCAACCGGAGCACTAAGTTGTGGCCGTTCTCCATATAGTAGACGGTTTTATTCCGCACCGCAGGAAATATGAAGCCAGTATGTGTGGATCAGCAGAAGTCATCTGGAGGTCGGCCAGTGATTTACATGATTCCACCCACTGCGGTCCGTGCACCTGTTTCCGGAAATGTAAAGAAGAGTATGACCAGGTCGTCTTGTCGCACGCTAACCCAGTTCTTCACGTGGGAGTCCCCGTCGAAGATTCTTGCAGTTGTTTTTAACTGTCCACAAATCATTGTCCACTGGGATTTTTGGAGAACAGCACCTTAAGTGACACAATGGCGATGAGGTAGTCTTCGCCCATTCACCCACTCGATAGGTGGTGAAAACTCCAGTGGAGTTCCGGTATCCATTGTGACTACTATTAGTAACCGCAATTCGGCAGTATAAACATCGTCTACTACGCAACTTGGAACTGAATCACGATGTCGTGGAGTTACACAGTTTCAGTTACGGATAGACAGTTGTCGTGAGCGGATCGAAGTGGTTTAGTGGCGAACGTAAGCAGCCGAAGTTCGTCGTGTGCCGTTGTCTTCCGATTAGAGCAATTGATTCCAATCAGAAGAATCATTCGATTCGTTTCTAATCGATTTCGTCAAGGAAAATCCAAAAAATAAAGAAATTGGCCCACTAAATTTAGCTTTGTTAATAACTTTGTTCGGGAAAATGCAAATGGTCGGGGGGAGAGTAGTCAATATATATAATGCAAGCTGATTTAATTTATCATATGGCAGTGTTTGATGCTAATTTAGTGATAACAAAACGGTTCTTGGGCCGTAGATGGCCCCACGACTCCATATCTAGAACCCGCAGGCGGTGGTGTTTCAGCTTTCAGGGTTAATATTTGGGACGTGCTGCGTCATATCCGCTGATCTAATTTGAACAACTACATTCTTTATTCGCCCCCACAAATTTGTTTTTTATGGTATAACAAAAGTGTGGCATACTTTGTGTAGAATTCCAATTCAAAGGGAATCATTTGAAAAACATGGAACAGCCGCAATTGATTTATTGATGCAGTTTTTCCAATCACTGGTGTTCGTCGACCTTCAGCGAAAATATTTATTTTAACAGATGTTTTACGGATAAACAAATGTTGTCGGTAATACCTTTTCTATTTTTATAAAAAGGTTAAAACTTAAAAGTATATTATAAAAAGCTATGCGCAAAAAACGAAACATACTTAATGCAGAACAGCTGTTGGCAACTGCATTCACTGAACTTCTGTGATTCGATCACCACCGATAATAAAATTATAAATGCACACCATCATTTTATCTATGGCCAAACAACTGTGAGGGTGATAAGAACGCCACCAAGGGACAATACCAGAGTCACCCTAAATTTCCGGTGATAGGAGACCGCGAACACATATGAGCCATCTTGACTTGCGGGATGTCTTGGGATCCGTGTCATGTCCTCGTGGTTGGGAAACCCTTTCGGGCGACTTATTTTCTGTCTGGATAGCGCTGAGAAATAGGACTTTGGTCTGCGGTGGCACTCCATATAGCCACGCATTCACCGTTAACTCTATCCGCTGTTATACCGTTCAACTTACGACGCGCGTCTCTTGTCTGTTCCCTTCCACTTGTTAATTGATATTTTTCATGAATTTATTCAGAAAGGTGATATATGACATTGATTGCGATTTGAGGTTAATATGATTTCGGTGTAACCGCGGAGGCTGTACTGAGGCATGACGACGACGACGGTCTGCGAAGATCAGTGGGACGCGATCAAAGGAGATCTTTTGTGAAATCGGTTTACCGATCCGATCTAAATGCGCCTTGCGGTTATTAGAGACGCTGAGAAGCATCCAGCAGCTTCTCTTCTAGATTTTCCCGTTCGAGGATCCTTACCTGAATTGCGATCGATGACTGTAATGCTTACAGAGTCATGATCAATTGGCGATTTATTTGGCATTTTTTCATTACTATTTACGGTCTGGCATCGTTCGTTCGGGTGATTTTATCACATTTCTCAAGTGTTCTTCATAACTTCCATCCATTACCGAGATGTTGTATTCCCATTTTGTTGTTGTTGCCCACCGGAATGGCACAGAGACCGATTGTTATTCGCGATCGGATGATCTTAAAATGGTAAAACGAGATTTAATACTTGTAATTCTCTGGCTGCAAGGAAGTTAACTTTGACTAAATTGAATTTCATGTTCGAGATAAAAAGGAAAAGTTTCACCTTGAAGGATAACCTCAGAATGCATATCAATTACCTGGAATTTGCATAAATTGAGGTGAGCTTTTTCAATAGAATCTCATTAAATTGGGTGGAAGTGCAAGTGGGTCGAATTTATTGGTTACATTCATTTCGTCATTTATGGTCAGTCGCATGCATTCGAACAATGTTGTTTACAAATGCAACGGAGTGTTAAAATGCAGCAAATGTAAGATCACACTTTGGTAATACAACTTAATTGCCAGTCACCAGCAGAATGTCGTGTAGGTTTGCATACTCCGCCGTGATCATCATCTAGTTGATAGTGTTTAAAGTAATTAGAAATTTCAACATTGAAAACTCTCAATCTTGGTTTCCGTACTTTCTTTACCACCGTCTCCGGTGTAAAAACGAACTTCACGATCCGCTTATCTTAATGAGCGCAGAAAATACAAGTGTCCATTGCCACATTTCTGTCACCACAAGGAACAGACCACATGAATTCTAATTATGCACTTACAACATGTCATCACATAACGATCATCGCAGCATACTGGCGACCTTTTAGAATCCGTTGAATACCTCCCCGAGGGCTAGACTCGCTCGCCCGGAGCGAAAGATAATGAGATCGCCGTGATTTAGCGTGGACATGTTGTACGGTAGATTGTAGAACCCATTGCCATCATCGCACGTAGGTAGAGGAAATTCGTGACATCTTTTGCAGAGAGTGCTGCTTCCTTTCGTCCGCTGAACTTCGTCGATGCCCGCATTTTCCAGAGTTTAATTGATTTCTCTGCCAGTGTAGAAGAATGGCGGACTCAAGTTACTAAACCCTCTTTTATTATATGCTAGAAATTAAATGATAAAGTGTCAAGTGACCGACCACACACAGTTTAGTGGGCCAATTCAATCAACATCGATGATAATCTTTTTGTAATGGAATGTTGTTCTCTAGAAATTTTTAATGACGACGGTGCAAGCCGCATCACTGTTGTGAATCCGTGACAATTTTAAAGTGTCCAAAGTGGGAATAAGATCGTGATAAGAATAAAGACAGTGTAAAAGTTATTGACTTTGATAAGGAAAGGTGCCACAAACTGTTGGAAGTTCTCTCACCGTATTATGGCAGCTGATATTCTATCATCCGAAATGAAATCACGGCTGCATTTAACATCAAAAACTGTTGGGGCCGACCGAATACGGAAGGCGCGAGAAAACAATGAAGACGTTGCAGTTCTCAGTATGTTTCTGCCAAATGCATCTGCTGTCCAAGAAAATCGCAATTTCCGGTGTGCACTTGGCTCACAATGTCGTCTGGGAGACTCGACAAAAACCACAGCAGGTAACATTTTCGCACATTCAGTTGCGGTATTTTGACGACTTTTTAATACATAGTTATGTATGATAAAAAATAATGTTTATGCATTACAAAAAAAAGTAAGCGTTAAGCATATCGAGAAGAGTTTGTAAGGAACTCAAAATTTGAAGACGATTATTGCAAAACACGAAAAAAAGTTTGAATTGAAAGCATTTTCTAAATTATTTATTTTACAACAACAATTTCTGCAAGGATGACCCCGCAGAGAAGGCCTCGAATGGAAGCTCCGAATCGAGTCGATTTGCTCGTCGTCAAGTGCAAATATTGAATCTTCTCATTATCGATTAACGCGGCGCAACGTCAAAACCTGAGCCACGAAAGTGAATTTGATTTGAAATTGGCAAGAAGCACTGCGAAATCATTGCGACATGTCTACATGTAATTTCACCGCCGAACTTGACCTTCAGCTCCTTGTAATTTCCACCCACACGCGAGAAGACTTGGAAATTGGCAAAAAATGGAAACAATCAAATGATTTCATTCTTCCTGTGCCAGTGTCTGACTGCGGCGTGGGAGTCTCTCCCCACGGATTGCGGTCTTGTGCGTGAATCAAAATTATTGCTGCTCGCACGAGACGAAATTCAAGCAAAGTTTATTCGCAGTCGATCAATAAGAGATTTCAATTATTTTACAATTAGTCACAATCGCTATTTAGTTTACTGCCAAAGTACAAAATCCTCTTTTGCTTCGGCAGTGATTTGTTTTCGTTCTGTTGATTGATTTGCATCCACGAAAATTGATAGAATTATCTTGGAAATTGTTTCTTGATGTTTCAATTATTTCCGACTCCGATTGAACACTTGTTCTCTTGGAAATATTCACTTGCCGATCAACGGAAAGGAAACATTTCGGCTTATGTAAGATCTCTGTAAATCTGGCAAAGACCGCGGATATTTTTAGTGTCCGCTTCCTGATTTTCTGTTCCTGCTGTGCTCCATATTGATTGCCCCTTCGCGAAGTTCCTCAATCCTCTGGTGAGCGCAACAAAAACAATTCCATTTTTAGAACGAAATGATGATTTCATCGGACTTGCTGCTCACAGGAACACAATGAATTCAGTTTCACTTTGTATATTTCTTTAAGATCTGCTGAGAATACGCGAATGTTCGAATATGTGGAGCACGAGACTTTTCGGTTTTCGTAGCATTTAATTCGGCCAGTTGCAATGATGATAGGCATCTCTGATTCGGAGGAAGCCATGGTGTGGTCCGAGAATAGGACGATCGGTTTCCAGTTACAGTTGTATTGATTCTAACTCTCTATGTTTCATCAAATGTATTTTCCAAATGTAAACTGATCTCGATGCCATTGAGAAGCCATGATATTTACCTGTGTGACGATCATCTTGACCCGTGAAATCACGTCATTGAAATTTGCCACAATTACAAACGAGATGACAAATGGAATCATCATCTCAAATAATTTCCAATAATCCGAATATTAACAAAAGTTTTCTGAAATGTTTTCAACCAATTTTTGAGGTCATCGTCCAAAATAACTGTATGAGATCAGAATTACAACCTGTCCGCAACGCTAATTCGATTCATTTTTCAAATCAACACTTTTCTCTCAATTAAAAAACATTTCTAGTCTTGGGAAATGATCACACCGCGACGATCATCTCGCGATCGATCTGGGATTTTTCAATGGGATGGAGAAACAACCTGACCAGGTGTGTTACCGCAAGTAGCCATATTAGAAGATGTTCGATCGACTGAGGTCAATCTTGTTTTCCGTTCAGGGTCAACGTTTAATGCAAATGTTCTCCTGGCTATTTCAGATACAATGTTAACAATAAAATGTTACTAGTTGTTTACATTTATTGACGATACTCCAACAATTAATAAATCGTGCAGTAACCCCAGATTTGAGGTATTCCGATGGCCTCATAAATTCATATACATAAATACATTTCCGAAAATACGCGTGGCTGTTATTGCCTTTCGATAAAAGTTATCTCATTCCGGAAATCCTTCTGATTATCAATCTGTGTCTCATAAAACTAAGTCAAAAAAGAAATGTGAAATTAGATTCGAAACTCCAATTCAAAATTCATGGATTCTCATAAATATTTCCGAAAACAAATAAAGTGTCACGAAAGACTTCACATGGCCATTAAATTCCGTAAAAAGCGTGCGTAAACAGCGGCGAATGACGCATAAATTAGTTACTTCCCACCGCTCCCCGACGGCAGTTCCTGTTCGATATGAAAGTGAATGTGCCGCAAATATAGAAAGGACATCGAATACCTTTGTCGTCAGCTCAACAGATTATTATGACTTAGCAACCCTTTACAGCCCCAAAAATTCACCGAATACCGTGCTACTGGAACCGCTACTTTCCATCGCTGCCACTAATTTGGGTGGCAACCGATGCCACGGCGAATACGCGGCTCTGGCACAATGTCACAAGAATTCCGTTTCAGAAGTTCGAGAATCAAAAAAGTTTTGCATGTCCCCCAAACATTTGATTTGAAATAGTAAAAAACAGCTGCGGAGAAAATGCAATTTGTATACGTCTCTAACTGTCCCAATTTTTGCATGCACTAATTTATGTCTCTATGGCGGAGATATTTGTAAAATAAACATTAAAGAAAAATGAAAACTCTTGAATAAGAAATACTGGAATCATTGCAGGAACAAAGAAAATGGAGTACAAAACTCGGCAGTGGCACGAGAAGTGTTTCTGCTGTTGCGTTTGCAAGACTCCAATCGGGACCAAGTCGTTCATCCCGAGGGAGCAGGAAATCTACTGCGCTGGCTGCTACGAGGAAAAATTCGCAACGCGATGCATTAAGTGCAATAAGGTGAGAAGTGCGTAAAGGTTCATCTGATCCGTTTTTTATTTGTTCCGCAAACAGATTATCACTGCCGGTGGCGTGACCTACAAGAACGAGCCTTGGCATCGCGAGTGCTTCACTTGCACCCACTGCAACACCACGCTCGCAGGACAACGTTTTACTAGTCGAGATGAAAAGCCATATTGCGCCGATTGCTTTGGCGAACTGTTTGCCAAAAGGTGCACATCCTGTGCCAAGCCAATAACCGGTGAGTTTAACTTTGATATAAAATAATAGTTTCAATTTCCAAAATGTTAACTGTAAATGGCAATGGATCTTCCAGGAATCGGTGGAACCCGATTTATTTCGTTCGAGGATCGTCACTGGCATCATGACTGCTTCATCTGTGCCAGCTGCAAGACGTCGTTAGTCGGCCGCGGATTCATCACGGATGGACCCGACATCATCTGCCCGGAATGCGCGAAACAGAAACTCATGTAAACACCCACAAAAATGGATCCGATCCATTTGCAACATGTTTCTGTACATTAAACTAATTAATTCATTTAATTCAAATGCATCGAAGTCAGAAGAAACAACCACGATCCTTTTAAGAAGTTCTTTATTTTTTATCCTGAATTACTTACATTGAAATTTTCTAAATTAATTAATAAGAAAATTAAGATATCCCGAAAACGGAATAACAATAAATTAAATATTTTCTCAAATCGAGAGCAAAAATGGACGCAGGATAAAGTAGGAAAATAAATAAAAACTAAGTAAAGAGGTCGTAGATATTTTAACAAATTTTACTTAACAAATTAAAGGTGAGATTAATTATGATGTTTAAAGCGATTCTATTTTTGTTAATAACTTTCTCGTAGCATTAGGAACTACACTATTTAATTCGACCACGTCTCTTAGTCGCTCTGTTGTCGAATTTCGCCTGATCACGTGTGGTCATACTTGTTACCCTGCTGTAATTAGTCTTAATGTCCGTTATAAATATTTTTTAATATGTTTTTTAAGTTGTTTTTTTTTCAATTTTTTATCTTAACATTTGGACGCCGACAAGCTTGGACCGAATAACTTGTTACTCTCTATTTAATTTCATATTTTCAATTTCTAATTATATCCGGATAAATTAAAATTTGTTTCATAAATATTATTAATTATTTTAATTGTGAAATATACTATTATTTCAAATATACAATTAGACAGATTTGTTCGTTGAATTATTTCACACATTCCAACAGAGTTTTTGCTTGTCTGTTGCTTTTTTTCATTTTCCATAATTAATCTAAATGTTTTGTGTTATGCGCACCTTTTTTCATGATATTAATTCTAATTAATTCCCAAAGGAACCAAAATCAAAGTGTTTTAATTATATTAAAGCACGGCCTATTCACAAAAGTTGCCTTCTTTTTATAAATGTAATAAAGAAAACAAAACACTACCTTTAACTTTAACTAGAGGATTCAAGTTAGGAATTAATGTATACACTTGAAAAATAAAATAAAAATTCAGTGCAATTATTCGAATACTATTTATAAAGAATATTGTATAACTAAATGTAGAAAAACAAAAACAAAAACTATTCGAAATTGGAAGAATAATATTTGAGTGTTATGTTGAAATTGTTGTAGATATTTGAAATTTAAATATACATAAAATAAAACGCATCATACAGTTATTTGGGCTTTGAGGCTGTTCTGTTGAATGAGATGGTGAATTGTATTTAATGCAAATGGCGAAAAATAAAGTAAATATATTTGTTAGAGACATTTTTTATTGATCACTGATTGGTTTCAGGATCGTTTCAAACAAATGTTTTGCTTCTATTTATCAAGATTTACAGATAAAGAGAATAAACATGTAAGTAAGTATATACAAAATAATTTACTTTTATAATAATGTATGAAATGTTTTTTTTTTTAAATATTAAAATTTATTTCGAACGCATACAACAAGAAATTCCTGTAATTCTTGCAATTACTGCAGTAAAAAGTGGGAGTGTGGTCTTGTCTCGAATACGGTGCGAAGCTTTGCTAAACCAAACAATTTCGTATAAACAAACAAAATTACTTATTTTCCAATATTCCAATCAATGGAAAAAGGCTAAGCATTTGTGACCAATTCGGCAATTCCAATAATTATTAATTCTTGAAACAAGTTTCCTGGATCGAAAATAATATTTTTCGAAATGAGAAAACCAATCGAATGGTTTCCGAATTCGAAAGGCCTAGAAATTGACAACTTCATCATTGCGGTGATGATCTAGATTGCATGGAACATGCATGTGTCAGATTGAAAAAGCATAAAATATTAATTTCCGGATTTAGAAGAAAAGTACATACACAGTTACCATGGTTTTATCAACAGCGGAAACTGAGGTAAGTATTTCCATAAAATTCTGTGCTAAAAGAGTAAATACTGTGAAAATCAAGCGAAAAGTTATCTGAGGAGACAGAAAGTTTTTTCACATTGTGAAGTTTTTAGGATAAAAATAATTTTGCAGTTTTTTCAATAAATGAAGAGTTACTTCACAGTTTTGGAGTGATCATTACCTTATTTAAAGCAGAAATTCTACCAAAAATTACGTGGCAGCGTGAAAGCAACTAATTACATTTCACCATTAACCTATTATTTATTGATCGGGGGGAAATAATGGCTGAATGTCCCGTTTGAATTAATTCCACGCGTTCACGGACACACCAACGATTGAATCAAAGCAAACCCATAAAAATATATTAAATCATATCTACAACAGCTTTTAATTCAGTGACAAACCATTTTCGTAAATTTAAAAAAACCAATTATAAATTCATCTCGATTTTTGTTTAAATTTCTTTTATAATTATATTAAAGAGGCAGGCGTAGAAATAACTCTATTTTTTAGAAATAAATTGCAGTATATTGAAAGCCATTTTAAATAGAAATGTTTAATAATTTTAAAAGCGTTCAAGCAATGTTTGGAAATAAAAATTATTCGCTTCACGTAAATGCCGAATGCCCTATTGTTTATGTACTTAATTTTTACTTCTGTAGAACCCCGAGCCAAAGAATCCCACTGGCAGGGATGTGAAAGAAGAAAGCAAGGACCAAACGCAGCTGCAGGGAGGACAGGAAGCCCCCGCCGCTGATAACTTTGTTAAGCATCCATTGCACAACACTTGGACACTGTGGTACTTGGAGAGCGACAAAAGTAAATCCTGGGAAGAACTGCAAAACGAAATCACTAGCTTTGAAACCGTCGAGGACTTTTGGAGGTAATTGATGCACACCCAAAATTATTTAACACGGTCAACTATAAGCCCGTTTCCAGTCTATACAACCACATAAAGCCAGCGTCTGACATCAAAGTCGGAAGTGACTATTCGCTGTTCAAGAAGGGAATTCGGCCGATGTGGGAGGACGAGGCCAACAAGAAGGGAGGCAGATGGGTCATCACAGTCAACAAACACCATCGACGCACCGAGCTCGACAACTTGTGGCTGGATGTCGTAAGTAGTTGCTTCATTATGTATTATATTCATTTGTTCTCACTTGAAATCATTTTTTCTATCCTCAGCTGTTGTGTCTCATCGGTGAGACCTTCGAGAATTCGGACCAGATCTGCGGAGCAGTGGTTAACATTAGGCCGAAAGCGGATAGAATTTGTGAGTAGGTTAATTGGAAACAGAATAGTTGCTTATTATTTCTCAATAGCGATTTGGACTGCCGATGGAAGCAACCAGGAAGCTGCTCTAGAAATCGGACAGAAACTGAGGGAATGCCTCCGTCTTGAGCCCGATAAGCTCAGCTTGGTTTATCAGCTCCACAAAGACACTATGGTAAAGCAGAGCTCCGTAATTAAGGCGACTTATACACTATAAGATATCCCATCCCAATTAAATAAGAAAAACGTCGGTAAACATTAAGGAAATTATGACTAAATTTCGGTTGAATTTTACAGCGTCATTCAAATGTTTTTTATGCGAAATACTTTTAGAGTGCACATTTTTATCATGAATACCCCCATCAAGCATTATTGTTTGTTACTTCTAAGGAAATTGAAAACTGCATTTTCCCGGCATACAAAATTGCAATGAAATATCGGTTACTTTTTTAGTAAGTGAACTTTTATTTGTTATCATGAATTAATATTTCTAATATAC
Source organism: Leptogaster cylindrica (assembly GCA_963082835.1). NCBI lineage: Eukaryota > Metazoa > Arthropoda > Insecta > Diptera > Asilidae > Leptogaster > Leptogaster cylindrica. Next base: position 6,312,559 of record OY720109.1, read on the forward strand.
AATTTCATTTTAAAGTGTCATCTTTATGAACTCCAGAGTTAACTATTCAGAATTGTCGCATGAGCAGCTCCTTCACTTTGCGGCTTAAATCCTTTCGTCGACAATTTTCCAGTGCTTCGCATATCATAACGGCGATCTTGCGTCGGTCTCTGCGCTCTTCCGCCTCCCAATACTCTAGCATTGTCCGAATTTTAGTCTTCGAGTCTCGTGGATAGTCCATTTCGAAGTTGTCCATTTCTCCTTCTCGCATTCCGATCTCTCTGCCGAAATCTCTCCATTTTCTTCCGATTTCCGTTGAAATTAAATTGTAAACAGCATCGCGAAGTTTACCAGTAAATGCAAATGGATCATCCAGCGGATTATTGGCGGAATTTGTTGAAGGTTTTACTACACTAGATGAAGGATTGTTTTGTGCTTGAATTCTTAGTTGCTCCTGCATGTCACTTTGCAACCTTTGCAAAGCGTATTCGTTTTCTAGTTCATAGTCATTTGGCTCCCGATAATTGCTTAAAATATCTAGAATTTCGCTGTCTGATAAGAAATCCGCAATTTCCCAGAAAACTTGCACATTGTTCTCGTTGAGCTCATCTCGTCGCTCGAGGATATCCAGAAGATCTCGCAATGACTGTATACATTCCATGCGTCGTGTGGACCCTATTTCCTCGGTGAAGCATTCTTTTAAGTAATTCAACTGCTTGGAAGTGATAGTTTTAGCAGATAACAACTGCTTAATTGAGTTGTACATTCCGAATGGTTGCGGTGCATAAAAACAACAATTATTCAAAACGGATCATCTGTTTTTGACATTCGCGGTAGCGTCCTCTCTTTTTCAGTAGCTCAATTGAAAAGGATAAGCTAACGGAACTGCCAGTAGCGAGAAACAAATGGAACGTTACGATCCCAAAACAAGCTTTCTCCATTATCAAACAGGCTAGTTTAAATGCATTCCGTTTAATAATTACTTAAGTACCAGATTTAAGCTACTTCCGTTGCTATGCAGAGGGGTTGCAGCTAATTAAGAAGTTGCTAACCTGTATTTTATTAAAATAACCTAGCCTTATTTGAATATAACCTAAAATTAATTGGTTCACAACGACTTCCACAAAACGGTATGCAAAAATGCGAAAGAATTAACTCGCGGTGCCAGCTAAAATCTAATTAAAAATGATTTTGCATAGCGTAGTGTGACTATCATTCCCGTTATTCCCTATAAATGTTTTTTTAGGAATTCTTGATGAAAAATGACCGATCTTCTTGTCAGCACATCTACAGTGTGGAACTTGTGGGAGTAATAGTTTACGAAACCGAAATTATACTAAAAATTAATGGGATTCAGAAATCAGAAGTGTTAAAGAAACTGGAAATCACAAGTGGAAAATAAGGCTGCAAGAAATAATTTTAAAAGTACAATTTAAAGGGCATCATCGATTTTGGGAGTTACTTCTTTTAGAAGGCTACCATTTTCAAAAATTAAGCGCATCCATATACACTGGCTGATATAAAACTATTACGTTTTCTTAACCTGACAGTGTTTTTTTTATTTATAAATTCAGTTAGTTTGTCGCTTGTGCGGCGCGCGGACTAGCTGGTAAACTTTTTGATGTGAAAGAAGTTTTTCGTACTTCGGAGCGGATAGTTTTTTCCTAATACTATATTGGAACCTATAGTTCGTTGGACCTGACTAAAATATTGGAAATTCCTAGTGTCCTTTGTCGAAATATTCCTGTGACAGCCTCGAGGACAGTCTGCATTGGAAGAACTACTGGCAAAAATTACATAACAACAACAAAATAGCTGCATTAAAAAAAAATTTTTCCAGTATAACTTTACATAAAAGTAGGGCATTATCTAAACTCTAAAGTGAATTTGTTGGCAAGTTCGGGGACACGCAGCGAAAATGTTCTCGCAAAGTGTTTTTCACAGTGCCCTTCCTAATTAGTGATAGAATTTCAATCAACAAAGAGTGAACAATCACACTTAGTTCGAGTGTTTTTGTTTTTGTTTACTTGGAGTTTGCAATTGTTCCAATTGAAAATGCCCAGCGAGATTAAAACATCGGACATCGAAAATGTCGACTGGAGCACCGGCACATCAGGTCCACACTACCAAAATGTTGTCCGGTGAGTTCTTTGTTTCGTTTTGCTTTATTTTTTTTAATCAATCATTTGCAAAATCACGACGTGAAAGTTTCGACATCAAACAGGCAGCAGCAGCATAGTTCATTGAACGGTGAATGTCAATTCACCTGGCGATGCTCGACAGCGGACAGACCCGCTGATAACAGTGTTGACGTTTTTTCTTCTGCATACAGAAAAAGGGTTACGATTTGAGTCCAAAAACTTTCTATTCAAAAAATGGGCTTGTTCAGTCTTTTTTTCACTACACACTCTGACACACTCATTTGGTCGTTGTTTGATGCTCTCCTGAACACGAGAATGTGGAGAAATGACGGGGAATTGGCTAATATTTAAATTTTTGTTAACTGGATGTATTTGGTTTCAGATCGCACAAAAGGTAAGACCACGATAGAAGAAAGTAGTCTTAACCTCGATAAATATAAATTTAAAATCGGATTACAGAGTTGTTTCACACGGGGCCAACAAAAAAAACATTCTTTAGATAACAGTTTTATAATCAATTAGTTTTGAAATGTGTGCTGCAGACACGGGAGAGCGACTGTAAAAAATGAACTCATTTCAAAGCAATCATATTCCAGAAAACTTCAAACGGAAAACATTCTTGGAAGCGATGTGAGACAGGATGAGGATAATGTAAGCATAACATAGCTACATTAACACTTGTCCATCGTTCAAAACCGAATGTAGACAAACTTGAAACCACTTTCTAGCATATAGACCGGAAATAGTTTCGTCCAAACTTTTGGCAACTTTCAATAGGTCAAGGTCTTGCGTATCAACTCTTCAAGTTAGTAGAATATTTCTTCTAATTCATAAATTAAAATTTATACTAAAGTAAATTGTATTTTTATCAATCGGACTTAAATAAGCATAAACTCTGATTGTAGTTGCTTTCCAAGCAAATGTGTTAACAATTAAATTATCAGAAAGTAAATATTTTGCAAAAATGCGAGGTAATAAGTAAATTGTTTAAAGTTCTTATCATGAAAGTGAAGAGACCGCTTTAATGGAAACCAGAAAGCAATTATCACATCAAGAGTCTCCCAAGAGGAAGTTGAAAAAGTGGAAAACACTTTTCCAATAATTTGATTTTCCGCACTAATCCACAAAATACTAACGTGGACCATTTCCTGAGTCAGGCGGAAGGAGAATCGTGATCCTCTTCGCTAAAGGTTCGGCAAATGTTTTTTCTTTCCTTTTTTGTTGTTTCTTATAACGTTTTGCGAATATTTCCCAGCAAAATTTCATTTCGTAATTAGTTCCTAATTGCTTCATCAGTATAACAACACTTAGCAGTGGATAGACGAGTAAACATTTTTAGATGGCAATTTATGAGGGGGAGGAGATCACGAAAATCCACTTGTGCTGTTAAAAACACACGAAAAGAAACTTCCCATTGAAAACATCTTGAGAAAGTGGTCGTGGGGTCGGATTTCTTCAGTGGAGTGCTGTCGATGCGGTTACTGCATCTTTGCTCGCAGTTTCCGTCTTTTCATATGCAAGATCAGTGCTTCCCAATATTGTTTTAGATTTTAATACAACGCGACATTCAAGGTGATCAAATTATGCACACTTTGGATGGAAATCAGTTTGATGACTTACTGTTAGAAAGAAATCGTTTAATATCTGTCTGTCAGTTTTTCAAGTTAAAAGGCAATCAAAATCAGACAATTTCTTGTGGAGGACACTTGAGATAGATCGAAAAAAATAATCGTACAAAGAACATTTTCTTTTAGTAAAAATATGTAATTCGCTTTTGATGATTGACGGTTTTCTAGCAAGACCGATAATGTTGTGTCTATAGGGACGAAGCCATAACATTCCAAAAGAGAAAACGACGTACGAAAAACAATCAAATCGATTTAGCAGGAGCATTCTCAAGTTACCAAGGCGGAAAATTTTCATTGGATTTATACATAATGGAGCATTTTCTACCGCAGGCCCCGACGCAATTCCTTAACACACGGTGTCATCTTTCATCGCGACAATGCTGTAGTTTGCGAATTGCAGAGCTGCAAAATGGGCTTGCGGCTGGAAACCCTCTTCAAAGAAAACCGCTGAGATTTAGTGCGATGCATCAAGGTCCCTGGAAAATTGGTATTCGTCATATTTGAACAAGTAGAGGACAAAGAAAACGTTTACTTCTTAAAATTCAATTGTGCAAGAATGACTGATTAATTTTTAATTGCACAAGTGTAGTTTAATTGTTTCGGCTGTTGAAACAAGAGTTTAAACAATTACGAAAATTGCATTCAGATCACTTTTTCCTGCCGTCATAAATTAAACAATTTTATTTGTTTCCAGTTACATTAAATAAAATTCAATATTTCAAGAATTTTGCTGAGACTTTATAAGTTTTAGCCGCAACTTGGCAAACGCATTTTCTCAAGTCGGTAAACCTCTGGAGCCTTGAAATTGTTCATTTAAAAAAAAAATGCATAAAGTAATTTTGTTCTTGAATGCTTTGCAAAATTATTCCATTCTCTCCAGAGCATCATAACCTGTGCATTTGATTGCATTTCGGTGCCAAAACAAAAAATCACAAATTCATGCGGACGAATGGAAAGAATCTCGGTTGGTCCGAATAGAGCGTAAACCCTTCACTTGACCTTGTGCGATGCAGAATTCTTGGCAGAACTATTTATAAATATATACGTAAAAATCGTGTATAAAATATCCTCTACGTCATCGTTTCAATACCAAAAACACAAATTTTAATTTTCGTTCTGTTTTATTTGTGGGCATGAAATTATGAAAACAGAAGTGAAAAATTCTGGTGCAATTTCCGCAATTGCATAATGCTTTCCTCCCCGAACAGTAATTAAAGAGTAATTAAAAGCAACTGATGGAAAGTCCTTTGTTCTGTAATTGATCAAGTTGGTGATACGCAAACATGTTTTTGCAAGGGAGCAGCAGATCAGGACGATAGCAGACAGTCTAGACTGGCGTGCGCCGTAGAAGATTAATGGCAGTTGCAAACAATTCGTGTATCCTGCGGACCGACTGTATTAAATCTGCACATTTACAAGTCGCCAACAGTGGAAAGGATTCGGAAAACTACAACCCTCATGTGGTTAGAGTGCAGCGAGTGCATGAAACTGATTTTGCAATCATTAAGATTCTTGTAAGCGTCGTCCTTGCATAAATTTCAGTGAAACTTTGTTTCGCGTTCATCTAACTTTTGTGAGTCACGTCCAAGTTTCTCAGATCCTCCTCCGCATTTCTTAGAAAGGGCAATTCGTGTTGCAAAACGCTCCAATGCAGAAGGTTTGGTGTCCTCTGAATGTGCAGCAAATGAAGTGCCTCTGCAGGCGGGGGACGGAGGACGGAGGTGGAGATGTCAACTGCGCTCCCTTCATTTATTGTTAACTGCAGAAAAGTCTCCGGGTCTTTGTGTATCTTTCAAACTTGAAGAACTTTAACGGGTTAATTCAGTAAAGTGTTAATTAATTTGGAAGAATCGTTTTTAAAGCGGAAACCTCGCAGGAAAATTAAGACTAATGGTAGAAATCCTTGAAATAACGGAGCAAGGCCACTGTAGAGTAAGCAAAAAAAGCATATTTTGAGAATCAATCAAAATTCTGTAAACAAGTTTTTGTTATACTTTTGTTATACAACTAATAAACTTTAATCAGAATTTTTTTAGATGATGATTAAATTAATTATTTCTCCGATGACGCTTTTTTTAGAGGCATACGGACGTAAGAACTGCTCCTGCAATTTTTAACTTTGGATAAAAACCAAAAATTTGTTGTTTATATTTAGAAGAGAACGACAGGAGAAGGACGTAGGATTTTTTCGATATATTGATATGTATTTGCAAAAATGGCGCATGTTTGAAGAAAAATTTCAAATTTCACGAAAAAATCGCCAGAAAATTATTATAATAAAAGAACTATGCAATATAATTCAAAAATCCTGTCGTTGTGGTTTAGAGAATACAGTTTTGAATCTACAGTAAAATTTTCAACTCGATAGGCGAAGATTTCTTTGAGTTATGCCGCCTATGGTTACGCCCAGTTTGAAAAAGGAGATTTCGAGAAAAAACGCGTTTAAAGTTTGCAGTAGTAACAAATTCTCATAGAAGATGCTTGTAAAGTTGTAACGGACTGAGAGGAGCTGCGTTAGGATTCAAAATTCGTGTATTTACAGACATTTCTCGCCCAGAATACCTTGGAATTTCATTTTTAACAAATCAAATTTTTTGAAAATTCATAGAGTGGTCTTACTCCTTAAACAAATTTAAAGTTTTGTTTTTCAATTTTGAAATGTTTAAAAAGTATCAGATAGAAACACTCAAAATAGATGTTCTTATCTCGTTCGTTGCAGTTAGAAAAATTTAGATATTTGCTGAATCTCAGACCATCACGTTTTTTCGGTTAATACGCGTTAAAAGTTTCCCCTGTGCATTTTGCAGTAGAATTATTTTTTTGATTACTTTACATATTTTCCTAATTTTATTAATTTGCAAACTGCAGCACTTAACATATTTAATTTAACCCCATCCACTCTAACTGATTGCAGAAGACTTCAATTCTCATCAAGTGTTTTTTGTTTCAATTCTTAATTAATATCGTTATCGATTTAAAGACTTGAAATTATCGCAAAATATTATAGATCAAATTTAGATATAAAATTTGGAGGAATAAAGTGTCAGGCCCTCCTGTTTTGTATGTTAATTTTTTCTATTTTCTCCCAATTCTGCTCCTTCTGAATTTTATCTCCCAAATGATTGGCTTATCGTGGAGCTCATCTTAACTGTAAGGAAACCAATTTCGGAGCAATTAACGTCACTGCAAGGCATTTAACCCACCCATCCCCAACCAGCTCCAAAGGGAGCCTCCGGCGGGAAAGAATTGTTGTTTAGTTAGTTGCTTTGGAATCAAGTAGCTTCTTGGAGGCGGGGGAAGGAGGGAAAGTAAACCAAACGGAACCGACGCAAGGTGACTGCCAAATTCAACACCGTTCGTCGAGATGTTTACAAACACCGAAAACAACATCTTCCAACTCGAGTGATGAAGACACATCATTCATTGTCATTATTTCTGGCGCTCCCACACCTTAATAAAAACAATTCGTGCTGGTCGAATTACGCTCTTTTGCTGTATTTCAATGTAAAGTGTATTTTAAAAAAAATTCAAAAATTTTCTGCTGGCTGAGTTTTGTTTGCAGTCGAACAGGATTGCGTAAGACGCGACAACCTCGAACTGATCTTTTTATACTCGGATGCTAAAATCACATCTCGCGTAAGCGATTGAAGTGGATTGAGTCACCTCAGATTAGATGGATGAGAAGGTTGCGGCGGTCTCACTTTCCCCACCCCCTTTCTCTGTCGCATTGTATCGATCTAATTTTCTTGTTATTCTCAAAATTTCTGCCTTGAGGGAAGAAGCACTTTTCGAGGAGGAACTGAGGAAGCTTAAGACAAAATAAAATTCTTGCAAAGTGAAATACATAATTAAATGGCGAGAGCAGTAGTATTCTGGAAGGGGAACTGCTTCCGATGTATGTATAGTATTTGGCGCTCGGTGATTTCCAACGACTACCCCACGGCCCCACGGCCACGGTGTGGCTTGATGGTTCTGGGCGAATTTTCACAGTGCGTGCAGAAAACACAAAGTTCGGATTTGATTTCAAACGAATTATGATAATGATGTCCTTTGACGATATCCTTTCACAGTCTTTTAGTTCCAGATTTTTAAAGTGGACTTGGTTGAAGCAATAATGCAGTGCATCTCTGAACACTCCCACGCTCCCTCTGACGAGCTTCTGAACGGTCTCAAGACAATCGGAAACTGCCTGAAGTTCGCGGAAATCTTCTGCTAATTTCGTTATTAGCCTGGCTTAATAAACCCTTTTTGTACTTCTTCACATTTAATTAACTTGATGCTATGTTCAAGCTGTGTCCATCAGGAGCTGGTCCTTCATCTAAATCCTCCGCTGGAAGTGTTTACATCCGAACGCAGAGTGGTCGATTAATGGACGACAAAATATACCCCCGACATCCCCGCGTAGTAAACACTTCCAGGGAGGAAACTCATTCTGGAAATTGTTTTTCCCTCGGTGAAGTTCTATTTTTCGCATTTTCCGACCGAATGCAAAGTGAAATGAAATGAAAAGTTAAATTAGAAGTAGTGAGCATATTTCGCCCCCGCACGGGAGATGGTCGAGGGGTCGAAGAACTGCTTAACATTTTAGTGCGCCCTGGAAATTCTTCATTCTCCACCAACCATTTATTCGAGGAGCTTTTCATATTTGTAATTCATTAAACGCGATGCATTTTAGCAATTTAGCAATCTAGAGCAGCCGTTGAAGGAGAGTGATTAAATCAATGCCGCGGCCTTGTCTACTTGGGGATGAAAAGGGTTAAGATGGTGGGGAAGAATTGTAGAAATATTGCGGGTAGAAAGGCAACTGCCATCAGTGGCAGAATATCAATAAACATGTTTTACAAATTAATAACTGGATCAAGGAGGAAGGAAAACTTTTTATTGGGTACTTATAAATAAATCAATTTGTTACGTGGACTGCGCAAGCAAATGTTATCAACTGTAAATAATTTCTGCCTTCCTGAAAATAATAAAAAACAAAACAGCGAAAATCGTGAAATCTAATTAAGCAATCGATTAACTTCGAACTGCTTCTCTATCTGTAGATTAGTAAAAAATCCTCCCCAACTCATTGTTACGTAAATCTGATCGATTGCGATTGTGAAAGTTCATTTAAGCGATAATCTTCGGATATAAATAATATCAAAAATTTAGCGATTGCAGATATATCAAATCGAGCTTAATTTTTCCAAAAGCCTTACTCTATTATATTTCGATAGAAATCACTCAAAGGGCTTGTAGGAAGAGACAAAACAAATTCGGCTAATGACGCACTGAAAAAGGGGTTAAGGTCATTTCGTGTGCCCCGAATTATTGTATTTGATGCGTGTCCACTGAATTGCAGCCAGGATAAGGACAAACATTTCAGTAATTGCCTACAGAGTATGAAGCGCGAGGCCCGGAGACAGCACTGAAAGCGATTCTATTAATTCTATTAATATTAATGGCTGCCGAGATAATTAATCGCTTCCAGATAAATGATTCTGTCAGAAACGCGTGCGTTTCGCCGCTATTCACCTGTTCTGCTTTCAGAAGCTCAATGTAATCAGAGTCTAATTGATGCATTTGCTCGAGGTCATACGTGAAAATATGCGGTTAGTGACAGCAGCAATTTTGGGACAACATCCCCACACTTCCATCCACATTTTACCCCTTGTCCAGATCAATTTGTCACTTAGGAAAAGTGCTCAGATTCCTTCAAATTTCAATAAGCAAACCAAGCCGGGAAGCCGGGCAATAAAATTCTATAGACAGATGAAAACAACCATAAAAACGACCCAAAAAAAGAATAAATTTTAAGCTGTATTTTTTTTAATCTTTTGCTCGTAAATCTCCTATAATTAAGATATAATTTTATATTTTTAGCGAAATTAAAAAATATGTTTGTTAAATAAAATGTAGATTTCCGAATTCGAGATAAGAATGAATTGCGTTCTTCGAAAATGTTGGCAATGAAAAAGGACCGTTATCTCTGGTCCTTTTTTTAAATTCGTTGAAACTGAAGAAATTTATGACCTAGTTTTCGATTCAGCTTTGACCTCATGTCCTCTTTTACTTTATAATTACGAGCTTTTCCCGTAGATATCACCTGAAAACGGAACGAAAGATGGAACCGAGGAGAGGAAGGAAAATCGATGACTACGAGTTTTTCTTGGATGTATCAATGAAATTTGTTCTTCTCGAAGAAGGACCTGATGTCGCAAGTCTAATACCCAAGGACAATTCTAAAATTTCCCAATTCCAATGTGGGACTGATCTAAACTAACGGAACGCGATTAATTAATTTCGATTACATTTTCCCTTCTGATCTCGATTGCTGCTGCATGATTTTGGAAATGAAAACCGTTCATTATGGAAAGAAGCGTAATCATGGTTCCTGACTTCGTAATCTAGAACCTCAAAACTACTCACACGAGGTAATGGGACGGATTCGAAAAGGGTTAACAATGAACTCCTGACCCCCTGGATTCATTCGAAGGGACGAAGGTGAGCGAATAATGAATCTAAATAAGTCGGGGATGCCGCAAGCCCGCAAGTCACAAACCAAAAGTAATGCGCTCGTTTTCCACTCAAAATTAATTAATTAATTAAAGTTTATAAGGTTCACTCTGGGCCCAGTCCAGTGCAGTTAACCCGTGTGGAAAATCCCTTGTGGAAATCTCATTAAGTTTTAATGATTTCCACATTGTTCGAATGTCGTGAAATGCTGACATGAAAATTTTACAGTGTTCCAAAGGAATTGGATTTACAACGCCCAAATATATTATTGCTGTTATTATTGTTGATTGTTTTTCTTAATTAAAAATCAACGCTTATTTTCTAAAACAATGTGAAACTTTGAAAATTTTCGTAATCCGTTTATTATGGATTTGCTAATTTGACCTCTCTTTGCATATTTCAATGCGGGCTTTTCATTGCCAAGAATACTTGTCCAAAACAAGTAAAGAAATACACACAATTCAAGCCTTATTTACAGATTTTCTTTTTCCAATGGATTATCCACTTTCAACGAGTTTTCACTTGCAAATTAAATGAGAACTTAGCGCCGATCGAAATTCGAAAAGCGTCATTTCTCCCGTGCTTCATTAAATCAATCGCGGATAAACTTTTCAAGGGCAAACATATTATTTTTTATTATGCATTTTTCTAGCTTGCTTCTTTATTTTCCAAAGTAAAGTTGCATCGGAATTCCACGTGACATCGGGATTGAAATTCTTAGTTATCGAGACGAATGACTAATGTTTGTACGACTTCGAAATAGCACGTAGAAAAAAAAACGAATAATTGCAATAAGGTGAACAGATTTGTTTGAGGTTCTGGCAGATTGTGCAACTCCAAGACTGTTTCGAATGCTAATTGCAAATTTGCTACTAGTATTTAAACGTGTTTTCAGAATAATTCAGTTCGAACTCAGATCGTTGAATGTGATCCGAACAGATGCCGAAGAATTCGCTCAGAACGTTGGATTCTTCTAAAAATAAGCGATCGTCAACTTAAAAACGAAAATCATTGGCCCAGTTTCAAACTGTTGACTGTTTTTGTGCTTTGTGGGCAACACGTGTTCTTCGCAGGGAATCCCCTTCCCGCACGTCTCTACAGCTGACTACCGCAGCCATGTTCCTGGCCCGACACGTGATCTACTCTTGCTCACTACGGCAAACCACGGTGATTCCACAACTGGTTTTTTCCGAACTGTTAGTGCAGGTCAGGTAAAAATAATGCTCAAGGTGAATCACCTCTGCAAAACCGATTAAAAACACACAAAAATACTTTTTCTTGTTACTCGGACATTAATCTTTTCGGATACGTTCGAAAAACACTCTGTGCCAAATAAATCAGCTGCTTCAGGTGGAGTTCGTTCGTTCTTGAACTTAATTGCTTGCAAATGTAATTGCATTTCTGCGGAGGTTGCATGAAACATTGCATTCCGCACCGACGTTGATTGGCTCTTCATTTATGTTCTCGCTCGCATTTGCTATACAATCAAAAATTTATGCAATTCTCATCTAAAAATACCGGAATCGAGAATTTTTTTTCTTGCCGATTGAAAAAAGTCAGCCATTAAAAATGCTGTTTTTAGATAAGGAACACAATTCGCGTCACACTTTCGGAATGTTATGTAATTTTTACGTTGTGGAGCAAACAAGTTTTGATATTTCTGCATTTCAAAAGCATTTAAAGCGCCTAATTAAGAGGGCATTTACCACCATTTACCATTGCATGAGTGAAATGCAGAAATACTGTTTTCCGGCTCTGAAAGTACAATGAATAATTTTCTTTTTTTTCGTTTTGGAAAATGACCGGAGGGAATTTCCTTCTTTTTTTTTCAACAAAAACGGAAAAAATTTTCAGTACGAGATGATAGAACGAATGGAGGAGAAATGAATGCATCTCTTGACAAAAATCAATATCAAACAAATTTTATTTATCCACAGAGAAATTCAAAATGAATTTACTTTACTTCTTTATTCTAAATGAAGTTCCTGAACCGTCTTCGTCGAACGTTGAACAAGGAGTACGTTCAGTCAACTCCCAACTTTCGCCACTCCTCAATTCACTTGCGCCATTGTATCACCAGATTTGGCTATTTTTGTAGCAATTTGAACGTGAGTTCGCATACAAATTTCTTTTGGGCAAACAGCATCACGTTGTCGTGCGGGGGTGTGGTGAGGAACGGAGCGAAGCGCCCATCATTGATCCATGATTACATGTTGATGATGGCCGCCACGATCGAATGAAATGCTTTCTGGATTATTGCGAGCTGTTTTCGGAGATCCTCATTAGATTCACGTATGCGAAGCCAATTTCGAAACTTCCCTCTGTACGTGAGATGTGTTGCTCCAGAAACGGTCCCTCTGGGCTTACAGAGGACTGCGTAACGGTTCACGTGCAAATGAAATTGCGCTCCCCATTTTGTGCGTGACTATTTTTATTCTGTTACAGAACGAATGAAAATCGATGGTGGTGGGTTCTTGTGGGCCACAGATAAAGGATTTAAGAACTTCGAATGCCTCAACTGACGACAAGGTAAGATGTCCTGCTGGTTGAAGAAGCCGGGGTGAACACTTGAACAGTATTATTAATTTTTGGCCTCCCACGATGTTCATGCGTAGTTGGAATTGTCAGTGTAAATATTTTGAAAAGTGGCTGTGAGGAAATTTAAATATTGTATGTTATTGGAAGATAGCCTCCCTGACTCCAGATACAGTCTGCGTAAATATTTGCTCGAAAGAATCACAACCTGATAAGGCGAGCGGTCTTGGCGGTGTTCGTTTGCCTTCTTCGTTTTTTCATTCGTTAAATAATTACAAAATCGCGAAGAGCCGAGTGGATTCCACCTCTGCAATCTGCTTTCCATACTCACTCGAGTAGTTGTGCAATATTTTGTCTATTTCTGGAAATAAAAGTGTGCAATCCTTCTCATAACCTCTGACAAAATGTATCGCGTAAATATAATAAATTTTCGTTTATCGCATTATCGATTACTTTTGGCAAACGAGGCTCATTACATGCGTTCTTCTTTTCCAAAATGTTCGGAAATACTTGATTTATTTATACAAATTTTTTTTATGACGGTGCTTCTACCAGCAATTTAGCGGGAAAAAACACTGCCGAATTAAATAAAATATTTTATAATTATGCAAATCAATTAGACTCGTAAATCAGAAATAGCCAATTAAAAACACAAAAAACATTAATAAAGGCACAAAAAAGGTTCGTTATGCGATCATGAACAATGGTTTGCGAAATTAATTCATTGAGACAACTGTGAAAATTAATTTCAATTTGCAATTAACTCGTTGTTTGGATAAGCCGCGACTTTTTCATCTTCAAGGTGAAGGGGCGGGCATATTGTGTGTTTGTACAGGTGCGAAAACCATTGATTTGTAATGCGTTAAGCTGCGTGTAAATATTGGAATTATGCTGCATTGTGGCATTGTTATCAAAAATAATTAATCGTTAGTCGAACTAATTCGCGGTTTCTGTTGTTTCAGGTTCGGTTCAAGCAGCAGTCAAGCATCACAGAGCAGCGGTGACATTTGCAGGATCTGCCATTGCGAAAGTGACCCCCAAAATCCCCTTTTGACCCCATGCTACTGTTCCGGAAGCTTGAAGTATGTTCATCAAGCATGCTTGCAACAGTGGCTGACGGCATCGGAGACGAATGCCTGTGAATTGTGCAAGTTCCCATTCATAATGCACACCAAGATTAAGCCGTTTAACGAGGTTAGTATACTGGAGATCCTTCCCCAATTCCTTGAAATCAAGAAATAAATGTTATCTTGGAATCACATTTTAGTGGAGGAGTCTCGATATGTCTGGCGTTGAACGAAGAAGACTGTGCTGCGCAGTTCTGTTTCACTGCGCAGCGGCGCTCTGCGTCATCTGGTCTCTATGCGTCCTCATTGAGAGAGCCGCCGAGGAGGTGAAACGCGGCCTAATTGGTAAAAAAAAGCAATAGCCACTACCCCTCGGCCTCTTTCGTAATGTGAAATAATTGCATTTTTTCTTGGAAAGGTTGGCCTTTCTGGACGAAGCTAGCGGTGGTCACGGTCGGCCTCACTGGCGGGGTTGTCTTCATGTACATCCAATGCAGACAGTATTTACACCTGTGCCACCGATGGAGAGCCCGCAACAGGTTTGCTATTTCCAACATTGAAAGAATGTAATGATCACCTCCAATTATCTATGTAGGATCCTTCTGATTCAGAACGCCCCAGAGCGGATTCATCCTCAGTCGCCACCATCCCCGGTAATGACAACTCGCCACTTGCCCCGAAACAACAGCGCCACGGCGGCGTCGGCCATGACCACGAATAGCTGCAATTACAGTAACTATGGCTGCACCTCCGCCGGAAACCGCTCCTCGTCAGGCATACTGCACACGTCAAACAACCCAAATGTTCCGCAGCACGGCCAAATTGTGGCAAACATCGAGAACAATTCCCAGAACTACGATCGCGACTGGACCCTGGACGACGTTAGCCAGATCTCGTCCTTCCGTCCATGTCCACAGGGGTCCGGCAGCATGACTCCTTTCCACGATTCCGTGCACAACGCTCTCGAGAACTCAGTTAGTTGCAGTAACTCCATAAGTGGATCGCGCCAGGATCTCAATAACTTAATGCCAAATTCCAGCAACTGTAGCAATCGATCGAACGAGGTCGATGCATTCAAGACGACGTCCGCTGCAACAGCAGCCCCCGCAGGGAATGCCACCGCCATAACTTACAAGTACCCTAACTGTGCAGTGTTCCTGGAGAACAGAGACATCCTGAACGACGGCGGGTATCCGAAGATAAATTACAGACATTCTAGTATATTAATGTCGCCAGAGATCAACGACAATTTAGATAAGTTTCTGGGCAAGGACCTGAGACGGTATTCAGACACGAAGTTGCTACAGCGGGACACAGACGTTCTCAGTCCCATATTTAACGTTGCGGTGCGCGTTGGTACCGCTGCAGATGAAACCCGATCGCGAACGCTCGCCCATCCCAAAATGAAGTCAGGTAAAAGTAACAACAACGAATACGTTTCTCAAAACTCAATCGGCGCTCCTCAAATCACGGAAATCATATTTGAGAACGCTACTCCTTTCGAGGCTACGGAGTTGAACCAAATCCACGAGCTACTGGAACTGGATGGGCAGTATCCATATGGGGTAGCAAAGAAGTCCCGCCACTCCCTGAACCATGTCCCAAGGATGGGCAATGATCCTGCTGACGACGAGAAATTCGACAAGTCGCGACTGTTCTTCAAGTCGCTGCCAAATCTTAGCAGCAGCTGCGAGAGCCTGATCAAGAAGTGAGGCCCACCTTCGCCACCGCAGCCCCACACTGCCTCAGGGTCGTGATTTAGCGAGAACGGCGTTGCGGACAGGGACTGGAAACGAAAGTTAAATGGTTAATAATTATTAACAAATGTATCCTTAACAAATTTTGCTGTGATAGCGTCGTCTACTTTTTCAGATATGATAAATATAGAATTTATGCTTATTTCTTAGTGTAGCAATAAAAACGAATATTTTTCTGCTCTCTTCAGTCACTTTTCTGTTCGTGGGTGCGTTTATTTTCCAGTTTTAACTTCTTTAGTTACTGCTTTTGTTGTTCCTGTTTTCTTTGCTATTACTATTTTTGCATTTCTTCGGGGGTAAAGTGGAGTCCCTCCATTAAAGTAAAGCAATACTACAATCATTCCAATACATTTTTGAATACCTACTTATGGTAAGTAAATCTTACAAACTAAAACAACGCAGTTGTGCATTCGATATTGAATCCGATAGTACAATATTAGTATTTAATGATCTTGATCAGCAACAGTTTTATAATTTTAAAGTTGTGTTTCCCTTCTTTTTGATATTCATTTTCGTTACTTGTTTTAAGTATTTTTAAGGTAGTCTAGATAAAATAAGCAAATCTCTATTCGATCGTAAATGAAAGGTTACAATAAAATTAAGAATTATTTTACACTAGAATGTATAGAATTTTATGAGACTGCAATAGGAAACAACTTTAGACAATTAAGAAACAAAATTCGTGAATTTTTTTTTATTGCGACAGATAGAAGTTCGTAGATTATTGCGTTCCAAAGGCAGAAAGGAAAAGTGTTGGTGTCCATAAGTCTTATGATATATTCAACTAGAAATTAAATTGTAGTTAACTCTTTCAACAATTGCTGTCTGTACAGTAAGTCTTTAGCTTGAGCTAAAATTCCGCGCAGTTGGTGTTGAAAATATTTTCTTATATCTTTAATGCTGAAAAGCATTTGAAATCTGTTTATATTTATTCTTGATACGTTCGCAACTCACTGCGGTTCAATGATAAAAAATTATTTTTTAAATAAATACATCGATTTCTTGTTTGTGTATAAATATATATATGTATTTGTTTTTATTTTCATATTACATCAATAAATTATGAATAATTCTTTACATAACCAATACGAAATTATATGCTATTTTAGGAGTGTTAAATTTATCCCAATATTTTTCTCAAGGTTGATTTGTGAATTTTTTTAAAAATAAATGATTCATTACTCTTTTGAGACAATTTCACTTTGGTTTGCACTTTGTTACAATACAAGGATCTAATTGGATTAAAATGCGACAAATTCGTTTCAGTAAATTATAAATAATGAAACTAAGAATAATTAAAATGCAATGATTTAACACAAATATAAACTCCACAAATTGTAAATTAATATTACTGACAATGAGACATTTTTAAAAAAGGCGCGTTTCGGCTTCCGAAGTGAACACAGTGACATCTATCGGATTCGCTAAATGCTAAAATCATACAATTGTGAGCTTTAAGTTCTGCTAGATTTAAATAGATTGATAATTTATTAATTACTGCAGCTTAATTTGTTATACGATTATTATAGTTCGATCACGAACAAATGTAAAATGATACATTTTTGGACAGTATCCGCGTAAAAATTGCTGTAAGTAGCGGTATTCAGCTATTGAAAAATAAACGGCAAATCCCTTAATGTGGAACTTATGGATCTTGACGTAGTAATAGCTCAAAAACCTGTGACTGAGACCAACGCGAAATTTGCCGAAGATAATTCGGTTTTTTGTCGTTTACTGTATTGATTCAGAGAATTTGACAAGACAACAAACTGTGAAGGCTCGCGGTCCGATTTAAAACGCTTTTCCGTGCAATTTCGAGGTGTTTAGCTGAAAATTGGACGGGGAGGAATAAACCCTAGTCACATAATTGGAATTAATTAAAAATCAGGTGGAAGTTCTCTCATCAAAAGCCGCAGCCAGCACGCGAGTTTTGTTTTATAGAAACAGTCGACGAAAAAGTGCTGATTGTGTTTCGTTCGAAGTGTGCTCTGTGAAGTGAAGAAAGCGGAAATATACGGGTCACGCATAGGTCATTAAATCTAGGCGAGTGTGCTTTGTGAACTAAGTGACCTGCCAGCCGTATTGCACGTTCCCATTGGATCTTTGTCCTAGAAATGGCTGAACCTGAAGTGCGTCGCAGAAAACCAGAAGACTCTTCGGAGGATCCGACACCAGCCGGTGGTGATTCGGACCAAAAGAACCAGCGGAGTGATTCGCTGACAGCTGATTTCTCGGACCACGTACGTATTTCGCACACATTCCGCCTCATTTATTTCTTCGAATCTGGACTCTGCACTTCTCTCGGTAGCTAACAGCTAATTTGTTTACAATCGGAGAGTTAAAAATAGCTCAAACAATCCTCGCCCCCATCTCCCCGTTGAGTTATGAATCCAGCCGTGACCATTTGCTGCAGTTTCAGAGGTTTTAAAAATACGAGAATATTATATAAAATGCAATCCTCCAGAACTAAGTCTCAAGTAAATTAACAAAGATCGTAGCATTTTAAAGTTATTGTTACATAAAAATGCGCCCTGCGTTGTAGGCAAGCATTTATATTGCTGACTCTGATAGGAGTGAGTGTCGGTTTCCAGCAAAGCAGGCTTTTTACCGGTTTCCTCCTTCCATGAACGCGCTACAGAGAAAATTTATTTGAAATTTATTCAAAATAGAAACAAGTAACCAGGCATTTCACTTCGTTCCCTCAGCACAGATTCCATTAATCCTAGGTAATTTTAACTCATCCCCCTTAATCCTTATGATTAGCATTATAACTTGGGAGACATTCAAATATATGACGATTTTCATTGCGTTGTGAATCCACCTTGAACATTCTGATTCTGACTAGAAAAGCCTGACAGAACAGGAATCAAGGTCACTCAAAAACAAAGTCTCATGTTTTATTCCCCAGACATTTCCCTTCTCTCCCTTCTCTTTGTTTACGTTTTCGACTGATCTGAATCAAGCCAACAATAACACCGCAATGTCTCATCCCTGAAGTCTTGGCGTCACAAATCTCAAATAACAACTCTTCCTTTTCTTCTTCTTTCTGTACTTCCCTTCCAACTAAAATCAGTTTCCCTTTTAATTTGTTTTTTGTAGTGTTATCTATTCTTATGAAAGTACAAAATCAATTGGCTGAAAATATAAATAAGTTGCAACAACGGATGCCATTCTATCTACAAAAAAATCATAACGTAAATGGCAATTACAATTTATTGCTATTTGGTGGAACATTGCATCTGCATTGATGAAGTAACTCCAACGCAGTCGTCCGTTATCAGTCATTCACTTGTTTACTATGCGAAGCACTGTTATTAATCAGCGATTAATTGTAATTCGATTGCTGAAATAAGTGACGAAATGACTGCTCCACAAATACTCCCCAAATGAGCAGAAATGTTTAAAAACCGAACCAAGACGTATCCACTATCATCATCGAGTCGAGTGATTCACGCACAGCGGCGCGGCGTCTGATTCGAGCTGAGTTATCATCGAATTTCCGACAAAAAACTTGTCTACTAATTACATAGATTCTCCTTGAGACTTTCTGATTACGTTTCCTTTGTCGAAACTATTTTGAAATCGAACAAAAAGTTTAAAGTGCACTTGATTGTAGTGGAGACGATAATCTGTTGAATCCTGCTTTGTAGACAATTGCGCTAGAAAAAACTAAACCTTTGTTCTCTTAATTTAGAACATGGATTTGAATTTATTCATTTGTTGCAGATTGATTCAGAGGAAGAGAAATTACCGGAAGAGAAGTATGTCGAGGAGCTTTCAAAATCTCTGGCCCAAGGAACGAACAAAACTCCAGAAGTGTTGGATTCTGCACTGAAAAATCTTCCAGATCGGTGAGCTAATCGAATTCGTATTAAAAACTATTTCGCGTAATTTCTAAAAAACATTCTATCAGCCAAGCAAAAAACTTAAACACTTCCACATCAATTCTCAATTCATTCACATTTCAAGCTTTTCCATTTTCCTCGTTGAAAATCCCTCCCAAGTAATGTAACGAATTCCTCTGGGTAAAACTGTTGTACTAGTTTTAATTTTACTCATGCGACTAATTTTTCAAATGCTCATGGCACCGCACTAAAAGTATTAATTAATGATTGCTCCCTGCAGATGGAAGAATTGGGTGATTCGCGGAATTTTCACGTGGATAATGATAACTGGATTTGGACTTCTCATCTACGGCGGGCCGTTAGCTTTGATGATAACAGTAAACATAATACTATTCATAATATAAAAGAAACATAACTTAATTTTCGCCTGCTTCCAGACTTTGATGGTTCAGGTGAAGTGCTTCGAGGAGATCATTTCAATTGGATACCAGGTTTACCGGATCCACGGGCTGCCCTGGTTCAGGAGCCTCTCGTGGTACTTCCTGCTGACATCGAACTACTTCTTTTACGGAGAAAACTTAGTCGACTACTTCGGTGTTGTGATAAATCGTGTTGTAAGTGTCTGATCGGATTCACTGGCTCCTATTGAAAAGTTTGCATTTTCCAGGAATACCTGAAGTTCCTTGTCACTTACCACCGATTCTTGTCGTTCTGTCTCTACTGCATCGGATTTGTCTGGTTTGTGCTGTCGTTGGTCAAAAAGTATTACATGAAACAGTTCAGTTTGTTCGCCTGGACGCATGTTTCCCTTCTGATTGTGGTCACCCAGAGCTACTTGATTATCCAGAACATTTTCGAAGGTAAGAAACAATTCAAATTCAAGCGTGGTGCATTTAGATTCAGTTGCGTTCTTTTAGGATTGATCTGGTTCATCGTCCCGGTCTCTATGATTGTCTGCAATGACGTGATGGCTTACATGTTTGGGTTCTTCTTTGGTAAGACTCCGTTAATTAAATTGAGTCCGAAGAAGACGTGGGAAGGTTTCATTGGAGGTGGAATTTCCACAATATTCTTTGGATGTTTGTTCTCGTATTTCTTGTGCCAATTTCAGTATTTTGTTTGTCCCATCGAATATTCCGAAACACTGGGACGTATGACGATGGAGTGTGAGCCGAGCTACTTATTCCAAAAGCAAGAATATTCCTTCACTGTGGTAATTGGATTTACTAAAATCGATTCGTGTGGTCTGTTTCTGAAACTGCTTCCTTTCAATTTTAGTTCGGAGTACGCCAAATGTTCTTGGTATATCCATTCGTGTTCCACTCCCTCTCGTTGAGTCTCTTCAGTTCAATTATCGGACCTTTTGGTGGCTTCTTTGCCTCCGGATTTAAAAGAGCATTTAAAATCAAGGTAAGCTTTTCTGCTTTTATTACAATCACTTTCTTTGTCACGTGGAAATTCCATATGAAGTTTTTTTTGATTAAGTTCATTTGAATGCCATGAAATAAGTGTTCAACTGGAACTTTAAAATTATTATTTATGAAATTGGTAGGACATATTTATGTGATGTAATGACTTTTTTCTTTTAAAAGGACTTTGGGGACATGATTCCGGGACATGGAGGTGTCCTTGACAGGTAAGACAATAATTAGGATAGTTAGGAGGGTTAATAAGCATTTTCATTGGTGAAGAAAAATTGTCCAAATGAAAACCATGTGACAACTCACTTTCAAAACCCTGAAAACCTTCCTGCATTTCCACCGTATTTACTGGTGACATCCTTTAATTATCTATTTGTTTCGATGCTTAATAGGTTCGACTGTCAGTTCTTGATGGCGACATTCGTCAACGTGTACATCTCGAGTTTCATTAGAACGCCATCGCCAGCGAAATTGTTGTCACAGGTCAGTAATTATTTGCTTACCAATTAATTAAATTGCATAAAATAAAATTTTTTGCTAAATTATTTTTAGATCTACAACTTGAAACCGGAACAACAAATTCAAATCTTTAATACACTACGAGAAAATCTCGAGAACAAAAACATTCTCAACTTAAACTAAATCTTAGATTCAAAATGCATTTCTCTTATAATTTAGTAATATATTTTTTTAATTAATAACATTATTGAACAGTTCAATAAAAGCTATTCTAGTTATTCCTGCTAATTGGACTGAGGATATGTATTAATGTAAACAAGCACGGGGGCAATTATTATCCGGAAGGAAATTCTAAATTCTGGTAATTACAGCCTGAAGCAAGAGAAAGTTTTTCTTTTTTATTTCCAAACTCTTCTGTATTGTTGTGATCATAAATATTTAAAATCTAAACAAGAAAACTATTAAGATTGTATTTTCAATGTTCAACATTTTATTAATATTAATATAAATGTTCTATGTTTTAGAAAACTAATCAAAAATATCACAAAATTTTTAGCTAAGATCATCAGTCGTCGATCAATAAATGTTCATTAATATAGATTTTAAACGGAAGTTAGGGAACAAATCCGGTGGTAGTTTGGAAGTGCAACATGCAAATTCAGAAACTCATTCATGATTATTTTGATACAAAAACCAGAGATAACTTTACGCGTAACAGTTAAAGAAAACTTATTTTCAATGTTGTTAGAATATTGTAAAATTATCTGGAGCAAAACAAAGTAAGAGAATATGATATCTAGTCTAGTGTAGAATATATATAATAGATTTAACAACATTCTACTGAGAGATTGACTTGTCACAAGAATCGTTGAATTCTAATTTATTTTTTGTTTCGAAAAATTTTTATGAACAAAACTTAAAGTTATTCCAATAAATAATTTAGCTTTAAAATCATTTCGTTTGACGATTGGAATTTTGGATATATTAGTGTGTGTTAAGTTTTGTGCAACGATTTTAATTTATTACACTTAAGGAGGCAAAGGTAGAAGAAAAAGGATTGCTTGTAAATCTCGAAATACCACGTAAGTTAATCTTGTTAAAAAAATACGATAAGTTTTGGAAATTCCATTCAGAAGTAAGAGAATTGAATAAACCAAAAAATTAGTAGAATTAATTTGGCACTATACAAAAATGGAATTAAGAAGAATTTATAATATTTAATATGAAGCACTGAAATAATTAATCCATAAATTATTTAATGCAAGACCATTTTCTTCTAAAATAACAAAAATTATTTATTTTCTTTTGCACAGTATAAAAAAAAAAAGTTTTACTGCAGTTTAATTTAAAGAAAAATATTCGCGTATTTAGTCCTTGCTTTTCAATCCTCATCAGCCTACTTCAGGTTGAATTGATTCGGCGCTGTGCAAAACTGGATTGCAATAAATCGATATGTGTTTAAAAATTTAATATTAATATTATTGTAACGGAAAGTAATTTGCATTTATGGCATATTTTATTTCTTCGCTGTGTTCATTTTATGTTCATATTATTTATAAAGAGAATTGTATGGGACACGAACTCCAACTAATTTGATTAAGATGTTATAAACTAAGCAAATTGAATCAGTCTCTTTAAATGAATCTTCACTCAGAACTCTTTAATTTCCGTCCATCCCAATTAAAACCCAACAGAATTTAAATGTGGTAACTTTTTAACAAAACAAACAAAACTATCGGCCAGAAACAAAAGTTTAAACATTGAAAACGAGTTGGCAGTTCGTGCCCTGTTGTAAGATCAAAGATAATATATTTGTCTGTTAATGTTTAACTGTATTGTTGTATGTATTGTTTTCGTTGATATTTTGTGTTTCGTTATTTTTTAAATCAAAGGATGAGTTTTTTTATGAGAGACATTATAATTGTAAGTAGAGATAATAATATAAATGTACCTTCAAGAATATCAACAGTTGTATTGATGTCACTTTAAATGAAACAAATGTGAAATGAATATTAAATATATGGCAAGAAGTTAATATAAGTGATATTGTTTTATTTTCAGTGCAATGTCTTTGAATTTATAGTAAGGAGTATCATTAAAACAACTTTCGATCGGCGACACTTTTTGTATCAGTTTGAAGGACGAATTTACAGTCATTCAACTTTCGTTCTTGTATCATTAAAGTTTCTTTTTTCTTTTAGAAATTAATAAAGACAACCGAAATGAATATAAGCAACAGCAATAATCTATATTTTAAAATGTATTCTTTATCGTAACATGCAAATTCGTTCGGTTGATTTCCATCCGTTGTTGTGATTGCTCTTTTTTTCGCCACAAGGAAACGAAAGACTTAAGCGACGAACTCGCGTTCTAAGAAGCTCCAGGTCTCCAACTGCCAGAGCGACTCTCCACAGTAAGATGTCACCTGTGGGGAATGGCTATGGGCAGAGAAAGGTTAAAGGCTCCACTTCCTATATGCAGGTGTGTAGGCTGGGTGCCAAAGTATCAAACTGGAGAGTCTCAGCGGCGGCTTTTACTGTCAGCGATTCAGTGCTAACGGAAAGTCCACCTGCAGAAGACGTCAAGCCGCACCGGCAACTCATTCGTCGATCATCTGCAGCGGTTAAAAGTGCGATTATAGTTTTCGGAAAGTTGACTCACATGTGCCTCATTTGTCTACATGCTGATTGCTGACATTGGTCCATTGTAGTGTGCATCTTGCGTGCTGTGATCCGTTCTTTTTCTCAATTGTTGTAAGACGTGTAGTGGCCTTGCGCACTTAATCTTCAGTGAGTTTTCAGTTCAAACAGTTCTGCTTAATTGGCGAGATCAACTGCCCCCAGTTGTGAAGTGTTCGTTACGGTGAGCAACAATGCTTTCGAAATTTGTTCATTTAATGTTTAATTTAGCACAAAACCGTCAGAGATCACATCTTGAATCTAGTTTACGTACAAAGAGCGAAAGTATTCTCGTTTGATGTCCCTGATGCAAAGTTTGGATGCGTTTTTTCCCTCTCAACTGCGCACCCTGTAGCCGGACGCTCAGAACTGCTCGCTTAAGATTTTCTGAATTAGATAACACTCTTATTGTTGGATTTAAATATTCAACAGGCAAAGTTGCGCACGGCTAAGGTCTGCTTAGTGGGAGGTCAGAATGTCAGATTATAAAAAAACACAATTTCATCAAATAAACCTATCCAAATATTCTTTTAGCGGGATTAGTTAACGAAATTTCGCAGACAAACTGGAAGCATTTTGGATGATTTTGCATTGTATTAATGAACACGTGCGCTTCTACTTTTAATATTTAAATTCGGGGTTTTTCCATTCTAGGACTAGTCGTTTTGAACCTCTGGGATTTTTTAACCCGGAAATTTGGTACTTATTGGAAAAGTGAAACTAAAGAAAGCAAGGCGCCACTGCAGCCAAATTAATATTAAACACTAATAATTCAATAAAATGCATCAAGATGTCTACAAAGAAGAAATTTTGGAACTATAAAAAAAACAATTTTTTTTCACGTGGCGTCATTTGCATAATATGCACTTTTGATGCACCTCATTTTGGGAAAACAGCCATTGATAAACGGAATTATATTATAAAAGCGGCATTTATCTCGTTTCTTAAATTTCCAAAGACGGAAATGTGACTGGAATTCACTGAATCACTTTTATTGCTATGTAGTTCAAATTCTTGGATCGACAGGAGCGGCGATTACGAATGCGTCCCACGCCTTAAATGCCACTTTGAAGGGAAATTTACTTGTTTCAAGGAAGATAGACATCTGAAGTGAGTGATTTTATTGCACCGAAGTTCGTGATACAAAATGAAACTAAACAAATGTTGGGCTCTGCGGAGGAAAACATCTCGACTTTTGGCGGCACGTAAAAATCATATCGAAAACTTTCTCTACTAGATTTTAACATGTTAAAAGCAAATTAACAATAGTTGTTTGGACGAAAAGTGTCTGCACGAGAAATCTAGCTGTTATGTTCTGCTTCCCTTCGCGAACGGCGGAATATGCAAATTACTGTGATTTACGAGCGCAAATTAATACAATTTATTAAAACTATGAAAAATTCTGAATTCCAAAGCCAATGGGCAATGGTGAATGGTTGGTTGTAAGCTATACCAAGGCTGTTCATTAATCTGCAGACGACAATCGAAAGCGGTTATTAGCACACCATTACGAATGTTATTATTGTTGATACTTGTTAAGTAGTTCAACAATCAAACAATGTGATCTAGTTCGGAATTATTGTTTATTAATTAATCCGAAAGAATGCGGAAAAAGTCCACTGCTTAAAAGTTTTGCACTCATGAAATTTCATTCATATGGTAATTTACAGGAATTGAATTATCCTTGTACCAAGATTATAAACTTAAACATTGACTTGATATTGTTCTTATTATACATTTGCATCCGATCCATGTTCTTTTGTTGGTACATTTATTTTTGAAATTTTTCAATAGAAGATATATTGAAAATTGCCCACTCATTGGGAAGCAAAAAATTAACAACTTTGGTGTATTGAAGTGGGTATAGGAAATGGAACAACACATATGTTAATTGTTAATCCTTGTTTGCGTTCATTATTTTTCATAGAAAGTACAAGTCATTTTGCACTGACTATACCCAAATACCCAGTGGCTTTAACGCCCAATAATTTGTTCAAACAATACGCGCAATCCATTAGCACATCAATTATACACCACGGTTGAGTTTGAAGATTGATCTAATGTTTTTTAAATGGCTATTGATTTCTGCTTTACACTTGGATTTCGTGGGCGACTCATAAATATTTTATTTCCATAAATAGAAACACAATTTTTTTTTAGATAGCAAAAAATTTAAAATAGTCTTGCGCGGATTTAAGCGTTTAATTTTATTAATGGGCATTGATTCATTATTTTATTATTTTGTATATTTTAGAACGACAAATGAAAGAATTTCTGTGGTTTAAATAAACAATTTATTGGCTAATCTCGAATATGAAATTATGTAATAACATTTCTAGTAGGTATTTTATTATTTAATTTATGCACATTGTTAGTAGATTTTAAAGCCTACACAACTAATGTTAAATAAAATTAATGTGTATCATCAATTTATATCTTTTTTATGTTAATATGCGTTTAATTGAAATATAATTATGGAGATCATTGCTCTAAATTCGTATTTTAACTACAGAGTTGTCTTTATGGCAGAAAAATTTTTTTCGATGAGGAAATCAATCAATCTTAAGACGATGTCGATATTAATTATAGGTCTAAGTACAGTGGCACACGATGATCGAATGGTGCCGGCTCCTAAGTCTTAATGATTCCATTCGATTAAGCCGTTCAACGGCTCTGTTAAGTCCGTCGAGATATCCACATGATTGTGTCATTAACTCTCGACTTTAGGCGATGTCAAATAAATAAATTAATACGGACAGCAAACATCACGTTCTTCGCTTTTCAATTTATCGTTTTTCACTTCTGGTGCGATGCATTTTTTATGCATAAACCGATCGAACGCGATGAATTTAACATAAAACTGGAAATTTTTATTGGCATTCATTACGATCCCTCTGCCCCTGTGGAAGACTACTATAGCGTTTGATGATCATCAAACGTGGATCTTATAAGATGGAGAAGATCAACGACAAAACTTTGCACGCGGCATGGATTAAAACTTTCTGTTTTCATTTCATATGGATACCAACAAAATCACGGTGATGTTAATGGCCCCGTGAATTTCCGATAGACTACAAACTCTCAGCTTGCTATTATTTATCCAATATTCCATTTAATTACTTACAGAGAATTTCATAAGAAATCATGGGATCATTCGTGAGAAATACCTGAATCCCTCAAACCAACGGAATCGGAGGCAAACCATCATCATAATTTATAAACAAAAGGAAGAAAATAACGCTGTAATTTATTCAACGCCATCCGCAACTATTCTACTTCCTTAAATCATTTCAGATTCCCCAGCGAATTTTCATTTATGCTGTGCAAAAAATGGCTGCAAAGTCTTTCGGATCAATATTAATAGTATATTTAATAAAATAATTTATTATTTAAATTAATTATTGTATTTTAGCTGGTGATTATATTAAATCCAACTTCATCACATCCCCCATGTGGACTTTACGGAGCTCCGCCGTGTCAGTTTCTCCCCGCACCCCCCGGTCAGACGCCAGCTTGTGCCCGACCTGGGAAAACATTTTGCGAGCACATCGAAAACTATCCGTCGTAAGTGGAACCCAAGTTCTTTTGTTGTTATGCCTCAGTGTTCATCTACTGCATCGCTAGGGTCTTATACAAGACTCCTTCACCAAGTTGCAATAGAAAAACAAACATTGCAAATGTTCACTTTCTTTTTTCAAGAAGCGATGCGAAGATTCATTAAACGAGCATCAATTTATTTACATTTCATAATTCGACTCGTCAACTTCATCTCACAAGTGGAATTTCCTTGAGTAAATACAGAAGAGTATTACTTGCTAGGATAGGAATTGTTTAGTGGCTCATTGAGTCTTTTATGTAGGCGTTTCGCAAAAGGTCTGATGATTTAAGAGAGTCATCACACGCACATCAGGATGTCCCACTTTTAAGTTTCGAATTTCGAATTCGAACATTCTAATGTCCTACAATGTTCTGTGTCGTATTCCTTCTCAAGTGTACTTAACTCCTACATGAGGAAACAGTCAATTTTCTAGGTCAAGGTCATCGTAAATTTCGGCCAATAGGACAAACCTTAAATTTTCCCACAGAAGAAACTCTGCATGCGTCCGTGCATGCGCAATAAGCTCAGGCTCAAATCCCTCGCCGCGGTTAACGGTGACGCGAATTGGCACTACTCCATCATTGCGATCACGTCTGGCACAGTCATAAAACGCTCGTTGTCTTCGCCTCTTCGTCTTTTTGAAGGCAGGTGACTCAATCAAACGCAGGAGTGAAGCTCATCGAACTTGCGCAGAGATTTCCACCGCACTCGGTGTGGGTGGATAAAGTGTCACCGCAAATCTTTCTGGAATTACTGAGCTGGGAATTAGAGAAGTAAGGAAGCATGAAGCATCTGTCGTGTTCGCACCTGGGACAGACTGCCCCGGCGAACATTGTGAATGTGAACTCCTCCTGCCGCTTTCTTTTGTTCGCCGATTCGAGCGACTTTTTTAAATAAAATTTGCAGAATGCTTATTGAGCCCGAATTGATTGATTTCCTCTCCAAATTTTCAGGTATCTTATCAAACATCTTGTTCAAAAATGGGGCTACGAGGCTAAGAATCTGATTATTGATGAAATTGGAGAGGAATTCAATGTGCTCAGATATCATCATCATGATGTTTCACACTTCTATGGTCCATCAAGTGGCTTTCATCCACCAGTAGTAAATCATCTCAATCCGTTTGACGGTTATAAATACGAAAATCCCAACGATCACCATTCGTATCCTGAACCAATATTTATTCCGAAAGCTCATGACACAGAGTAAGTGCTAGAAATTAGTAGAACTTAAAAAGAATAAACTGTAATTTCTTCGATTAGCGTGTTAATTTATAGTTCAATATCTGCTCCAAATTTTAAACATAAAACGAACAATTGGGGCCGGCAAAAAGTGTCCCATTATAATCCTGGCGAATGGCTGAAGAGATACGCGAGGGACTTAAGCAGGAAGAGAAAGCAGCGCAGTAGCGCTAGAGTGTCTGCGTCAAACGTTTCAGGGAACGCTTCGAAGAAGCATGAATTCCTGGAATTTGTGGAGAGTGTCAGAGATAAGAAATATAGAACGAAAAGACAAAGTCCTGGCAGGTCGACCTTGTGCCAGACAAACTCTCAGTTCATTATGCCCCAAGCGGCCTTGAACAGCAAAGGTGAGTACCCTCTACAATTCACCTATGATACTATTACAAATTTATTTTCAGGAAATTGGATGTTCGTAGTCAACGAAATGAACGCAGCGCGGCAACTGGTGAAAACTGAAATTTGCGCGTAAGTTATTTCCATAAACTTCAGTAATGAGCATTATAATTAAAGTACTGCATGCGACTAACGTTTTTTTTCAAACATTTTTTTAAAACGACTCTTTCGCCACCTGAGAGTGGTTACGGTAAGTCCCCTGACCTGGGCAACTCTAAAGCTCTGGTAGAAGTAGAGCTTGAATCCGTTAAAGCTTCATTATGAAAAGCTTATTGAAATTTATTTTCCGTTATTTACAGCTCGTGTTACATCAAGAAAACGATAATTATTTTTTAAAAAAATGTTCTTAAATCTTATTTCATTTTAGTAATTTAAACTCATGAGAAATGGCGAAAAGTTGACTTCGAAGCGCGGTTGTTCCATTTGGTACTCTTGCAGTCTTAAATGAATTAAATACATAATTTAACTGAGAAATTACATTACATCCAGCCCTTGCTTTTCACCTGTTAATCCTACTTGGTGATAATACCGCTGCTGGTTTTATAAGTCACCCCATTGGGGGTACGGAATGATCTGACCTCATGGCTCATGGTACTGCGGAAAAGGGTGTCTCCCAGTTTACGTTGTGAAAGGTTGATATTTGTGGTTTTGCCATTGAACAGAATCCCTCAATTGCTGAAATGTCCTTATTACCAAGTGTCCCTAATCCAAGTTTTCTTCCGGGTAAGGGCTGATTTTCCCCTATCACAATAGGGCTCCGTTGCTCTGCAAGTGATACTACCTCTCATAGCGGGTTTTCGGGATGTATACTTCTTCTGGATGGGAGGCCAGAAAGAGTCGGGGTTCGTCGAAAATGTGTCACAAAAAAGGATATCTCGGCTGCTTTGTTAGTGCGGTAGCTCCTATTTGTTTGTTTACCCATGCATGCTGACAGGTCGATTAACTCACCCTAGAAATGGCAATGGTCTATTTTGAATATTGCACAATTGGGGTAAATCGTAATTGCAACCCTTCAATTAAAACCAGAAACTGTGAAGAAGATAAACTGCGATGTCCTTGCAAGTCAAGTGGTCAAATATTGAATTGTTCCTTGAATCCTTGTGCTTCTGTATAAATCCGAACTCGTAGAAAAATTTAACATTCAAAATTAAACTCCGATAATTTACTTCAGCTGCTTTTATAATCTAATCTCGATTGTATCCTTGCAGGAGTAACGTATGCTCAAATCTATGCCAGCTGCCGAATGGATACACCTCTCGATGTGAACAAAAATTCGTGCAAAAAAGGCTCGTTGCATTGAACGGAAATGGACAAAATCTGTACACGGACACATTCTGGTTTCCAAGCTGCTGTGTGTGTACATTATCAAACGCGTAAAGGACATCACGATCAAGGACGCCTGCCATTGGAATGGGAATTATATGCTGAACGGTTTGCTGGTTGTGAATACATTCAAAACATCATTTATACTCTGCGGAAAACACATGTCCTTTTTGAACGTTTTGTTTCTTTATTCCTTTGTGAAATTTACCTCCGTCGTAAGCTGCTTTTATATGAACAAAAGTATTAACATCGCGGACCATAACTCAAGTTCTTATTTTGACAATGTATAATGTGTGTATTTAATAGTAACTATTTTTAAGTATTTTATCATTTATGCTCTAGTGTTAAGCATCTAACGTTTCTAAGTATTTCTCCTGCCAATTTGAGGAGTCGAGGTTTGTTGTAATACAAACAAACCAATTTGAATTGTGTTAAAGTATTTGTTAAATTATTGTTGAATACGAAATATTTTCAATAAAATATTTAAACTGTATTTTGAAATATATTACAACTTCCGAAGGCAGAGCACAGGATTCTAATTTTTTTTATGTTGCAAGTTACAGGTGTGCCAGACTAGAATCCTTGAATAGATCTTGAATTTCGGGGACACTTCCCAGACAATGGATTTATGAACAATTGTTGCCTGCTCGTTTTTCTTGTTTTTCACTGCATCTTTTATTTATATACAATTTTTCCTGCATTTGTATCGCAAAATCCTGTTTTACCTGGAGCCAAGGAAGTCCAGGTGCATGTGATGGAAACGAAAAGCGTTCAGCCTTGTGAATGTAAAACCACAAATAAATTCAGTATTTAATCTTATATCAATATTGAATTAAATATTCCTTCACCTGGAGTTCGCCGTTGTGTGCAAAAATTGTTATCGATTCCGGTAAGGATCAGAGGTGTAGAATGCAGATTAACTTAACAGCACTGTGCCGTGTGGGAAGTGACGGTTACAGTTCTGTTAAGTGTAATAATTCATTCAAATGCGAAGAAAATATGGCGACTATGACTAACGACTGGATACAGAACTACATGCGGCGGCGGCCAACTCAATAATGCATTAAACATTAGTGTTAATGATATCGTACCCTCTCAGCTGTGACGGGGCTGATCGCAAATACTGGAGGTGAGCAGAAAAATTCGCTAACAACGCGGATAGTATCAACGCAAAGTCAAACGGGACCAGCGCGAGTGCGGGACAGAACGATGACGCAAAGGGAGAAAAACTCTGACGAAATCGCCAAGTCCACCCCATTTCAAGTGTGAAATTACTTCGCCCAATTTACATCCACTGCAAGTGTGTGATTACGAGGTGCGTCAACCCTCCGCGGCCTCTCATCTGTTCAGCACTTCTGCAGCAGCAAACTCTGCTCCTTGTGGGTTGCGCTGTTCATTTTGATTTCCTCTTATGCACCCCTCCCCTTTGCGTTACACTGCTTCTGTCCGAAGCCGTCGTAATCGCGTAATTTGATATCAAAATCGAAAATTTCTCATTTCCGAAAAGGAATGGTGTAGGAATGGCCATGTATGTGCGTCGTCGCTGCTGGTGCTTGTTTAGTGTGAGTGCGGGAACAATCATCGGGGCAGCAGGCGGCATAGAGAAGCAAAAGCAACAGACCTCGAGTGCAACGACAAGGGTAGCACAGGAAAAAAATTCGAACATCTGCTCCTGGCCGGGAAAACTGCACATTTCGGGATGCCGGAGTTTTCCTTTTTGGACTCTCAGCGCGATTTTATTTCTTTATACTGGATACCTTTGATTTCATTTTATTTATTTATTTATTTAGTTTTTTTGATGACAAGGGAGATTCATTGGTGGTGTGCAATCATGCAAGCGAATGTCTAGATCCCTAACCTCGGAAGGACACATCCTCCGGATGGTGGTAAAGGCCGCAAATTGCAAGACTCAGCTGCAGAGATTTCTAGTTCACGTATCAGAAGCATTGTTCAGAAATTACTTTTAAGCAAATTAACGTTGGAGTTTGGAGGACATCCGCAGCAAACCGGAGCAAAGGAATCAAACATTTCCTCTCTTCGAAGCTCATCAATTTGGTTTGATGTTGAAAATCATAAAATGTGAACAGCTTTGATTGGTTATTGAATTTCCTCAATCACTTTTGTTTGTATGCCCTCCTCCAGCCACCCCCGCGCGGGATGAATATTTGCGATGCGTGTGTATTTACGAGTGTTACGACAGAAATCGATTGTTCACAGACCGGTAGGGCTCATTAAAAAAGAAGTGTGTCATAAGCACATACGGCAGCCGAATTAATAAATATTTCCATCACCCCCAGAATTCCGTTGTGCACTTCCCGGTATAAAACACGCTCGGATAACGGGACAATTCCTGTCAGTAAAGAAAGGATGAATTCGACGAAAAAATTCGGAAAGAAAATTTAATGCAGAAAAATCAAATCTCAATAAGTTGCCGGGAACATTTTCATTTCTTAAACAGGCCAAGACAAGTGGCAAAATATATATTATATATTTATTCACATTTGGAATGTGAAGAGGGAAAAGCAAGGATAAGAATCCGCGAAAGTAACCGTCGAAAGACGTGAGAATTTCACAAAA
Organism: Leptogaster cylindrica; assembly: GCA_963082835.1. Classification (NCBI taxonomy): domain Eukaryota; kingdom Metazoa; phylum Arthropoda; class Insecta; order Diptera; family Asilidae; genus Leptogaster; species Leptogaster cylindrica. Next base: position 6,345,699 of record OY720109.1, read on the forward strand.
TCAGAGATTTGCTGTGGGAAAATAAGGAAAATCCCGCACTTATGTCAAGAGGGATAATAACGCCAGTAACTGCTCCTGACATGTACACGAGTACCGCCGCGTTGATCGCGAGTACTTTGTGCATTGCTCCGAAAGCGTTCGACCTCCGCGATTTTTTATTTGCCTACATTTCTCCCTTGAGTACACTCTTGAATAAGTTCGCGAATTTGAAGGGCGAACAAAACATAATATAAGCAGATTTACGAAAAAGATATATAAACATGTAGATATAAATGAGAAAAAAAAAACATATCAGATACCGCCACATTCTGTCACCTGTTCAGGATTTTCTCGCGCTTTAACCCTTCTCCTTCAATTTGCTTCAGCAGCGAAGCTTCTTGGAATTTTATGCATATTCACGGAAAAATTGAAATCGCTCCTCAAAATTTTTTTTGAATAACAGGAATTTGTCTAACTTATATGTTCACTGGTGGAAAATCCTTTTCAAGAGTGAAGAGTACTTTTAAGGCCAATCGAAAATACAAAAAAAGGGAACACATTTCATATTATTATAGGAATGGAAAACATTTGTCCTGATTCGGTCGGGAAATGAAATCAGCAGACAGAAAACTTTCGATATCTGGATTGACTATAGTGACGTAGGCACGTAATCAATCAAGAAAAGTAACAAACACGATTAATGAGAAGTCCTCCTTAAGTCTTGATTCTTTCGCTCATCCCACAGATGTTGGCGTATCCATCGGGGATCGTTACTGGCATATTTTAATTTGCTCGCGAATTTCGCTCAAATTTCCAATTAAGGTAAATAATAAATAGACGGGCCTCAGAAGACCCTTCTCCTCCCTCCAATATAACAATAAGCAGGTCCTGGTTGGCCCCACTTAGTGGATCTGGGAGTTCCGAAATCAATGATCGGGAACCTTTGGCACCTCGCTCGACTCAGAAAAGTTAAAATCAATGAATAGAGATTGTGTCCTGAAGTTGGAATAAAGGCGAAATACGGTTTCCCAGCAGGGTTAAAATCCCATCCGCGACAAATTGTCCTTGCTTTTGTTTTATTTTCCCTTGTTCTGGTGTTATGGGATGTCCGGTTGCCGCCCGACTTCCCCCCAAGGGCCCAACAATGTTTCCCGGCGAACAATGTGTGCTTGGACAGCGTTTGCAGCTTTTTGTCTGCGGAATAGTAATTGAGTTTTTTTTTTTAAATTTCTGGAACGCTCAATGATGTGGAGAATCCTTTTCATCGTTTTCCGCTTTGTTTTCATACAAAACTGTTCCGGTTTCGGTCACAATTGCAGCGCGTGCAAATAATGTTTTTATCTCAGGTTGGAGGACATTGTTGAATCCTTGATAAAATTTTCATCAGATGCGGTTTTCTCTTACAGCTTTAAGCGGAAAATATATACACGAATATTCCAAACATTTTAAGAATTTCACATTACTCATCGGAATATCCTAGCAGTAGTCTAATTGTCATCAATCGACTCACTCATCCCTCTTTGTTCAAAGAGAGCCAAATTCATCGGTAGCCCCAATGACTCATTTTAAAGTCCCCCCCAATTACTGTCTTTAATTCTCAACCCCTCGGCATCATCTTCTTGTCAAATACTCTGGAACAGGAATTCTTTGAAAAATATAAGAACTTCCTCCAGGATATAGAATAAACACCCACAGCCTCTCCCCCTTCTCTCCCCAGTGACCATTGAAATGCTTTTGGCGCGAAAAATATGACTCAGTATCTCAGCATATAAAAATAAAAAAATTGCTCGCTGTTTGAAGGCAACCTCGGTGGATAAAGAACAAACGCAAGAAGAAAATATTTGCTAAACAAGGTGGCTCTTAAGGAAAACGAGTGTTTGCTGAACACCCTATGACGGTTTACTGCTTGCGAATTAATTAAGAAAAGAAAAACGTCCTGGAGTAATAAGAATGAAGCTCAAACACTCGTGGCTAAGTGCACTGGAAATGCAGACCAAATATTATTGCGTTTTATTTTAAATATCAAAACTATGAATATATGAACAAAGGGGATATTCAATTTTAATAAGAAAGTAATGAGTTCTTAGGGAGGAACTCACTAACGAATAACGACAAGGAACAAGAGTGCAAAACTCCTATTTTTCAATACCATTTCTTCTTATAAAAAAAACATGAATATTGTACTCTTTATTAAAAAATAAGCTTAAGCAGGATCAAGACTCTAAAATTGTGGAGCTTGGAATCCGGCTGAAATAAGTGTAAAGAATCCACTGAAAAAAGTGCAGCATGCACAAACAAATTTGTGAGGAAATGTAGCTAAGTGTGCTAAGCTAAGAGGTCATTTGCCGTGGAAACAGCGTGGTTCCCCGTTTTCAGAATAGTATTCTCCAATGAGGATGAGGATGAACCAACACATCCGCAAGGACCCGTTTCAGTAAATCAGATAAAATTATTTTCCCGAAGATCCTGCCACTATAATCTCCTTAAATAATTAAAATCGTGCCCAGTGCACGGATCCTGGTTTTAATCCTTCGCCAAAAAAGGATGTATGAAAAAACAAATGCAAACGTTGCGTACGATCCTTCTGCTCCCAGCCCGGTACAACGGGCACACAAATAATGTTACCCCATTTACACATGGATATGACGCAATGCGAACACATACATATCCAATAATGGTTCAATTTTCCTTTCAATTTTCGACCGACTGAAATTGCACACACATAAGCAGCTGGCACAGCGTACGCCAAAATGATTTTGATTGGCGTAGAAACGGCAGCTGTTCATCGCTACGTTCCGTTAACCGTTACGTTCCGGAAGATCCGCACGTTCCCGTTTCTGCAGCCAAGTCGCATTTGTTTACATGTTTCATTGGATGTGGCGAGTCCCTTGTTCGGCAAAATAAATGCATTTTTCATATAGGAAAGAGTTGTTTGAATTTTTGATAACACTTAAAATTCCGAGATGAATGTGACTTTTAAGAAAAATTTGCAATATGCATATTGCATACAACAATTTCCTGTTCAGGCAGGATTTATTCCACTTAGAATCCGAAACAATTATCTGTCCCTTTTCTGACAATCTTAGGATCTCATGCTATCCTTGCATGCTTATGCACGTTGCATTACGCACACAAGTATAGTTCACGTAGCTTGTGAAAATGAAAACATTAAACAGACGGCAGAACGGGAACATTAGTTATTAAGTGTTGAAAACACAGTGGAGCTAAACATTTTATTAGAATTAAACCATTGGTATTCTAAAAGAATTTAAGCATGGGTTTCGATAACAGAGCAGAAATGTTAACACTTCGCATTTCAATTATCTATAGTATTCGTGTTATATTATATGTAACATAACGAAATATTCCTTTTTGTAGAGATTAGCTACTAACACTGGAAGTAGTAAGTTGCTCGTAAAACGCTGGAAGCGGTCGCACGCACACATCAGTTCGTCTCCAAGTAAATATTTAGCGAAATGCGGATGTGTTACAAATTTACAAATAATACAATAGGAAAGAAGCGTCCGTCATCTGTTCTAATTGTGGAATGGTGCGGAATACGAGAACGGTGTGAGGTAGACAAAGCGCATAGCTGACAAGAATGCAGGAGTGGGAAGACTGACAACAAAGAGAGCGCGGCGCATTTCTTTCTTGTGTGGACGGAACGGAACGGGCGGCTGCATGCCTGCCGTGAACAAAATCAGAATTGGTTTCTGCGTTCGGGGTATTTGGGCAGTTGTTGTGTATCCTTCGCGTGGTGTAAACGTATTGAAGCCGCACGGGAAAGTTAAAGGGAACAGGAATTTGACTGTTGGTGTCTCGTTCGTGTTTTGCTCCCACAAGGATATTATTTTTGGTTTATTTGAGTGTTTAGTGCAGAAAATGTGCAAATGATAACAAGTTCGAAATTTTAACGGGTAAACGTATCATAGTCGGGTGGAGAGTGTGAGTGTGGATTGCTGCGAGTGAAACCAGCTGAAAACCATTCTTGTACGCGTCCTAAACAGTGCTCGTGCGGTCAGTCCTTGTTTTCGTGGTGTCGTGCGTTTTTCTCGGATTACAATTCATTTCGCGGCCGTGAAACATGAAAAAGTTCGAATCATTTCAGTGCCAATTTGTACTACTCCCTAGCGGAAAAAGTAGCGTCTTTCCCGCCACCGGCTGACATTTTCCCGAAGTCCACAAGTCCTTTGGCGCGGCTTGATCACAAGCGCCCGGACCTCGACTGCATTCAACGGATGTGAACGCTAGTTTCAATTCAATGACAGCATCTTTTCGCGAGCGTGCCGTGCCAGCAACAAATGATTACCACGCGTCGCGAAATTCACTCTGATAACACAAATCGCAGGAACCAAAACATGATAACCGCTAGCAGCAGTGTTCACACAGTGATTGTTTTGTGTTGCTAAATTTGGATCAGTGGAATTATTTTCGTCAATTTTACGCTTATTGTTTTATTGCATTCGGAAATGGAGAAAATGCCCCCGTGATTAATAATTACTCTAATCACGGTCTTTGTACTCGCCAGTTTGTACAAATTGTTTCTTTCCACTCGCCCCTCTAGTTTGGAATCTAACTTCTCAAGCTTCCTTCCCATCGCGGGACCTTTTCGGCGACGAGTTCCTTTTTTATGCTTGAAGTGCATTTTTTTTAAAGGTACGAATTAGCTGTAGATGCCAATTATATTTAACATAAAAGTAGAATATAGATAATATATGCATTTCAACCGTTATATTTTAATGTGTTTGTAGAAATTTGGGTTCTTGGTTGGATGTAGTTAGTTTTGAAAGGAGACACGGAAACATAATCATACCTATGATGGATGTAAAAAAAAGGTTGTTTAGAACTATAAAAATATCCCCGCTGAAGATTTCATTGATTTTAGCATCCACAAACAGGTAAATAATTAAGTTAAAGTCCCTATGTAGACACAAACGGTACATTACTTGGCAATCCTCTCCTTTAATGCAAAATGGACTTGATAACAAGTTTACCGAACAGCTTATTTGCGGTTGATAAGCAGACACCCCAAAGAGGAGAATCTGATTGATATGAAAATTTCATTATCTTCTGCAGATAACTGGAAATGGCCGTCGGTTAACCTAGCCCCATTCACCCCTCTGACCCCGAGCTTCTCATGTCCTTACGGAAACCACTAATCATATTAAACCTTTAAACTGATTGCTAATGAAATTACACAAAGTAAATCTTTTGTTGCTACATCGTAAACTACTTAAATTCAATTTTAGTGCAACTGATTAGTGTAGAGTAAAAAGTAGTTAAATCACTAAAAATGTCCTGTACTCCTTGTTGAAAGTTCTTGAATAGTTAGTCCTTGCGTCTAATTGAATTCTTTTCCGAGAACAAAAGCTTGCTCAGCCACATGTAAAATTTTCGCGATGATTCCTCAATTTCCGACAAAGAACACTTTCAGATTTAATGAACTATGAAAAAGTGCTCGCACAAAAGGACCCACAGGAACATTAGTGCTCTTCCTTGCAGTGGCCAAAATCATCACTATAATTGACCATTTGCGTTGGAAAGACAAACTCCACGACAAGAGAAAAAGTCCCAACCGTAATAAGACTAATCCCAACATTTTACCCGTCTTGTCTGCGGCAATTTTATGGCTCATCCGCAAGTTCCTTGGCATTCCTGTAAGTGGTTCTGGAAGTGGGAGGAGGGAAGACATTTTCAACAATGTCCTAGTAAGTAACAGACATATCGTCCCGTAAATACTCACTCGAAAGCCGACCTTCAAGCAATCCGTACGCTGAAAACTCGTATATTTGTTGGCGTTTTGCCCCCTCCTCCGCCACACCCCCCGCACCCGTCCGACGAAAGGTGAAAGCGCAAAAATAATAACAATAAACAACGGCAACCTGACAAGCAGAGTTATGCCCTTAGCCCGGAATGATTGTGTTGGCGAAAGACGAACCGAAAGCATCGTACTTTCTTCGCCTTGCGCCCTCTCATCCCCTCCGTCCAACATCCTTCGGTGTCCTGGCCGAAAATTGTGAAAACAAGGCAAAGCACATACAAAAAGCTCTTAAATTGGTAACGTGCCACTTGTTTCTCCAGAAAACCGGAGTAACCCGAAGAAAGTGAATGTCCTGCACACATCCTCATTAGGACGGCTATTCGATGCTCCTTTCCCCTTACACTTGAACCTCTCCGGCCGATGTGGAGTGCTGGAGCCGAGATGAGCGGCGTTCGGAGGCCTGTCACCAGCAGCTCCATTCTCATAATCACGCCGTAAAAATGAGTCGTAAGTCTTCAGACGCCCTTCGAGGCAGGTGAGTGCCACCTTGGGGCGATGGGGAGCCGGCGCCTGCAGGGCTCCGCGGCCAGTTGGGGCCAGAAAGTGGAGCACACAAGTAGACGAAAAAAGAGCAACTAGAAGGAAATCTTCGAAAAACACCGAAGGCTCCAAAGCGATGTGTGAATGACCGAGATGAGGAGCTGTTATGCGCGGGGGTGGACGAAAGATTAGGCCAGAAGCCCACTGTTGGGCCGCAATTCGAGAGTTCAAGTTCAGCTGACGAATTCATGTTCATCCCCCGCGCGTCAGTTGCGTTTCACAGTCGTCCCACTTCCCAGTTTCTATTTTTGTATTTTCGCACACTCCATGGGGCAACAGGGAAGTCCAACGAAATTCCGGAGTTGCTGAGCTCCGCGATAAAGCAGTCTGGAAGAAGTCCTCCTGAACTGAATTCTTGTGCATCTGCACAAGCTCGTCAGTCGTCGGCTCGCGTCGAGTGCGCAAGCAAAAACGAACAAGACGAAACAGAGTGAAAAACCAAAAGCACAACAGGACGAAGGCTCTCAAGCTTCTGGATGCTCCTCAATTCGGTAGGCTCTGTGCGAGAGATGTGTGTTGCGGTGGGGACGGAAGCGGGAGACGAGTGTCCGAATGAGGAATTGAGGACTCCTCTGCTCTTGACATTGTCCACACCGGAGGCACGGAGACATCAGGATGATGGCTCTACAATCTACATTCACTTCTTGTGCTCCATTTAAGATCCAAGACCCATCGACTGCTCCCACCCACGAGTTCTACGAGGTCCTTTGGTGTTGACCGAGATTAATTTAACTCGGAGTTGTCTTCTTTTCCGGGAGCGATGTCCACACGTACATGTCTTTTTATCTATCAATACTAAGCGCCTCCGGCGGAAGTGCAAGGGAAGTGGAATTTTTCTCTGAAAATTTTCAGTTTTTCGGTTCCTGATTTTGCGATTTTTATCGTTAGACCTTTTTTTTATTTGACTGGAACCCCCAGAGGAATGTTAATTAAAATTGATTATGGTGTTAGCAAGTTTCGAAAGTCCATAAAAACAGGGTATGAAGGTACCTCACCTTTCCCCCCATCAACCCCGAAGGCCATGCCAAATATTTGGTCATAATTTAAATGAGTTGCAAAATTCTTTTCCCGGGCAATTTACTCCCTTTGCAGCGCTTCCGGCTCCTTGTTTGCGGAATCGTAAAAGGGAGTTCAATCGAAGGAATTCGGCCAGCTCCTGTGGGATTTATGGCATGCAAAATAAAAGATTAATATTCTATTTGGATTTATCTACGTTTTTATTATTAAAAATAAAACAAAATTAAGAAAAAATTGCCGGAAGTGAATTCTCCTTTTTCCGTTCGTCGCTTTCAGATGAGGTTTCATAAAATTGAATTTTCGAGACAAGCAATCTAACTGAAAACAAGGACAGAAGCATAATTGCTCAGATTCATACACATATTACCACTTAATCCAGTAAAAAGGACGAAAAAGTAACAATTTATCCATTCATAAATAAACAACGAAATTACGCCATCTTGAAAACATTTAATATCGCACCAATTCATGCTTCGTGAAAACTTCTGAACTTTATGCCGTCGTTTGGCGCTGACTGAAAATCCAGAGCTTAATGTTTTGTTAAGGGGTTAAAGATGTGTACACGGTAAACAATTTAAGATCCAATGTGTGACATAAAATTTGATTAAAACATAATTTAATACTTAAATAGAGAATACGATGGCAAAATGTCAGCAATGTTGGGAAGTTGGAAGACTCCAAGCCGAAGTTGCTCCTTCGATGGTTGGCTTCCATCCGCGAACGCTGAACACTGGTTAAGTTCAATAAGGACTTCGCCGAATGAATTGTCGCACATATTCGCACAAAGGCGAATTAAATAAGCCAAAGTCACAGGAGTCGTGTGCGGGAAAGTGTAGGCGTTGAAATATACTAAAGGAACGAATTCGTTTTAGAATATATCCTTACCAAGGTCTCATTTGCCATTTCCCGTTGCCCGTCGCCCCTTTCAAATTTCTTTTCTCTGCTGGCAGGCATTCCTGCAAAAATATACCGGAATGAAAATGAGGAAATACGAAAGAAATAATTTTCCTTGGAATTGTAACTTAGAACTTGATTTAGTAACTCGTCCGGATCGGGAAATGTTGGCGCTCCTGTTAAACTTCCCAGGATTATCATATGGGGAACAGCAAGTGGCGGAGGAACGAAGGGTGAATTTCATTTGTGTTCAACAAGATCCTGGCGACATTTTACACGTGTTAAAAGTTCGTCAAGGATTGCGAAATTACATCTACACAATTTTCGTCAGTTACAAAAATTGCTCTAAAAAAATTCATGTGAAGTTGTTCAGAGAATTTTATGAATGGGAAAATTTTTTGATACTCTTCTTAAAAAAGATCCGGTTAACAAGGAAGACAAACGACTTCATTCTGAATTGACAAAATGTAAAAAAAATATAATAATACACAAGAGCAACGAAAAAGAAATGGCAAAAGTTCCAAAATGAAAACGACAGAAACGACGACAGTATTTCAAGTCAACTTTGAAAGCCATTAAAAAAATGTAATAAGGGTTGAAGCGCGCGCGGGTGAATATAACGGCAGAATAAAAATGACGAAGGGATGAAAAAATTAAAGAAAATGTGTGAAGGTGAGTTTTCCGCGCAATGGGTTCACTTCACCCCCGAGGCCACCCTTCGTGGAGCTCTCTCGAGGCCCTTCAACGGATTCAGATTATTTTTTTTCTTCACATTTTGCACAATTTGAAGCCGAACAACGGGAGGAACCGAAGCCAGGCACCGGCAGCACCCAGAGGAGCCAGCTGTGCTAACGGTGCCCGGTGCTGCTTTTTTCTCTGTGCTGATAATTTCGCACACGTCGGTGGGAGAAGAGGGTGCGGCGGGAACAACAGCTCGACCGGCACTACAACCTTTTAAAAGTGAACTCTGGAATTAGATAGAAAAAAATGGCAAACCTCCTGGAGGACTTACCTTAGCAAAAAATATAATAAAAAAACGGAAAACAACAAAAGGAAATGTGAGTCAAGTTGTCTTTTTGCTCGTGAGCCACGCTAACGCGAAATTAGGTATGTGTGCTCACCAGGTGATTTATTGGAGCACACTCCACCCACACTTGCGAAATACTTTTGAAGATAACGGTATTAAGGGGAAAATTGCACAAATTCCTAAGAAATATTAGACCAGAGCGTATTAATTTATTTAGAACATACGCGAGCCTCACACATCAAATGAACGAGTTCGGGTGTAAGGCACTTCCTGAGATATTGCCGGTGTATTGATTCATTGGCAAAGGCACCCGCACGCGGTCTCTATACACACTCAACCCTCAGTTGGCACCCTCCAAGATAAGATGAAGCGAGCGATTAAGGTATTTTCAGGTGAGATGAATTTCATTTTCATCCACTGATTGGGATGTGTTCCTGCGGCAGCCGCCATCGTTTCGAATTGAAATTGTTCGTCCTCTGTTTTTTTTACACAGGATCTTGTCGTGTCAATTGAACACTTTTACCGATTTTGTTGATTGAAATCGTTTTTCATAAAAAGGAAATAATACGGGAATATTTCTTGAGCTGATTAACTGAATAAATCTTACAAAAAACAGTTAGGTACATTGAAGGAATTGCCGTTTCTAATCATGTCCGACAGAATATGACATCACAAAAAGTTATTGTTTATGCGTTCTTCCTTTACAAAAGTGCTTTTTTCATTATTTTTTTCTTTCATTACTTTGTCCATCATTAATTTTGTTTTAAACAAAGTTAAATTAAATGACTGTCAAGCAAAAAATCAGTTATAAAATTGTCAAGAAGTTTTTCGTCTCTTGTGTAATTTTTGTCAACTTGAAGAGCCTTGCCAAACTTCTCAGCTACCAACAAGAGGAAAAAAATTGAAACTTTTCCTGATTCTGAAGGCTCCTTAAGCCGCTTTACTTCCTATTATAATTTTTTCCTCTTCATTCTTCAACATCAACAATATAAAGTATAAAAAAGTACTTTTTTTTTTTTTGTCGACTATTTTCAGTAAATTTCCAAGTTTTATTTTAATGTTCTTGTCAGATAAGAATTCAATAATTATTTTGATGTCCTGTGCGGTGTTATTCTATACTGCTATTTAAAAATATATTTTCAACCCTTTTCAGGATTGCGGTCGTCATGTAGCGCAAACGGGATTCAATTAAAAATTCGTTAATCTAGTGCTAATCCGAAAAGTTTGGCATCACATTAAGTGAAGCTGTTTATGAGCCTCGAAAGTTTTATTATATATCTAAAATCGACTGTTAATCCTTATTCCAAAATTTACTGATGTTTTTTTTTTTTGTTCGATTTGTGGAGAGAAACGCGTTTTCGTTTTGCTATGTATTTGAATTTTTCGTTCCTCATTTATTTGGCATCCTAAATATAGAGAAAAGATTGTGCACCAGCAGATTCAAAGTTTGGAGAGTCGTATATCCTGGCAGGATACCCACGTAGTCGTCGAGCTACATCTGTCGTCTTCATAATGCTCCGAAATTGCTTTTTTTCAATCTACGCACGTTTTATCGTCCAAATGTGTCTATATAAATACGTAACGGCATACACCTGTGTACAGACAGACAATTATTATGTGTATAACGAAAATAGGAAGAAAATGTTTTTTCTACACACATTTACTACACTAACCAGGATGAAAAAACGCTTCGTTGAAGTTTTCTCTTTTTTTGGCAGAGTTTTTTTTATCACCTTTCTCCTCTTAAGGACTACACAATCTTCGAGTTGAAATTTTGGGCAAAAAGCTGCTGGTGCCAGCAGTCAATGTACCTTTCACCTCCTCACCACTTGCCACCCCATAATTCGGCGGGTGTTCGCTCCCCGACGGGTGAGACTGAGGATGTATGTCTCGTGTTTACTTTTCGTCTTTCTTCAGCGCTTTTCGTCTTATCCTTCGACTTTGAGATTTTCAAAAGAACGACGCCAAAAAAAAAGAAGAGTTTTCCTGGTATTACCGTACTTTGCGCGTCTCGATGTTTCTGGGTAAGAGTGGATGGGCGGTGGGCGGACGTAGAAAGGGTCACAGTATGGGTTACGCGCCCAAAAAAAGTAACGCGGAAGAGGATGTGAGTGGATTAGGTGAGTTGCACAAATCATCACGGCAAGGACTCCCAGAATAACAATTTGCGACTTGAGATTGCCACGGGATTGGGGATGTGTCAAGGCATCGTGCACGATTTAAGGAATACTCTTCAATTTTTATTGGGGTGGGATTTATTGACACCTTTTAGTGCAGACTGTGAATTTTTTATAGAAAATAAATCGCTTTTTGTATGCACTCGGATTTTTGAGCAATATGCAAATTTTGTTTCCGATCCAGTTAAGATATTTTGAAATACTAAACTGGAATTATTATCAGTATCACTACACTGTTTAAAATAGTAAAATAGTTTTAACCGTTTTTTAAAATAATTTTGTCTACGTTATTTCAACAACATTATTTCCCTAAAGGCTTTCTATAAACGACTTTTTTCTTCTCTTTTCAGATAAAGTTAAATCAGTAACTCAACCAAAGAAAGGATCACAAGCGAGAAAAGAAAAGAAAAACATACACAACAACAAAAAAAAAAAAAAAATATCTTAATATAATCTTAAAACCAAACTATCTAATCATAATTTTAACTTATTTATTTATTTAATTTAATTAATAATTTATTCTAATCGTAAACACGTTTTGCTCGTTGGAGGAAACCGAAACGAAAATAAAATCAACCAACTAAAAAACAAGCAACAAATTATGAACAAACCTTTTCATATAAATTGCAACAATGTTATAACTATTTATTAAAATCTAAAGCAAAACAAACAAACCAATAACGGAGACATAATTTAAAGAGTTTTAAAGTTTAAAAAAAGCAAAATTCTATCGTAATTTATTCGGGGAAGTTAATTTATTTCGGAAATTAAATATTAAAAAATTGCATCTATAAAATAGTGTTACGTTAATTTATTATAAATCCTAAGATAATTTATTTTGGAGACCAAAAGTATAATAATAATATATTTTTTATATTTCGAAACAAAAGTAAAACGTAAAGTACAAAATTTTAAAAAAATTTTTAATGAACGTATATAAGCAAAGATAAAAGTCTGACCGATACCAAAAAATATTTTTAAATAAATAAAGCAAAAGTGTTAAAACAAAACGTAGTAAAGCGTAAAGGTTATACTTGCGTATTAATCAAATAAACAAAAGCAAAACATAAAAATTCAAATAAATGGTATAATAAAAAAAAGTATATATTTTTGACAATAAAAGCAAATTTATATGTGTTTGTGTAACTTTCGGATGTTCTCTTTTTAAAACGCTACGAAATTTTTGTGGATTTATTTTTCAAATCGTGTTGGGACTAAACAATAAACACTGCTACTCGAAGCATCAACAAATGTACAATAGTGAAAACTTTTACGAAACAAAATATTCAAATTTGATTTCCTCTATAAAATCGCAACAATTTAAAGTGTCCGATAAAATAGTACAAAGTTATTAAAAACGCAACACAAAAATAGTAGTTATTTATATATTAAAACTAAATCAACAAGTGTTCAAAGTAAATACATACAAATATACACATCTAACCAAGTTTCTACTAAACAAATAAAAGAATTAACAAGATAAACAAGATAAATATACTGAAGCCGTGATCGATATTCCAAATTAGTTTTGCTGATTATTTTTTTTTTTGAAGTTACCAAGAAAATACCAAACGAGAATTTTGTAATCAAAATTTATAAACCAGGACATAAAAAATTACATATTTCGCAAATTACTTATAGCCACGAAATTGCCAATTTTGTGTTAGTAAAATCATTTAGAAATAACTGGAACATTTACTTTAAACAAAACAAATACAACAAAAGAACAAAGAAACTACCTCAAAGTGAAATTTCGTACAAAAGTAATTTTTAAATAACCAGAAAGCAAGAAACCAATCAATCAATCAGATTTTAGTGTTCAAATATAGAAATAAACAAAGGAAAAAATAATTATTTGCGATAAAATCAGTTAAAACTTGAGTTATAAAATCATTTTACGTGTGTGTGTGTATCTATACGAATTTTAAATAAACCGCGCGTGTTACGCCATGCTGATCGTATCAAAACAAGATGGCTTCTATGATGAGTGCTCAGTCTGCTGGAGGGACTGCTGAAGAAGGTGATCAGAGTCATTTAGGTAATCCTCAGCACCACTTAAGCATAGGCCACCATAACCAGTACAGTGGCACGTCGTATTCCTCGAACGATCTCGTGGATCACAGCGGCTGGGAATACTATGAACGGCATGACGGACGTTCTGGCCCAGATTCGATAACTTCACAAGCAAACAGCAACTATACGCGTCCTTGGGAAATGGACACCAAGGATACAAAAGGTTTTGAACCTTTCCCAAAACTTCCATCATTCCAAAGTCAATTCCATGCATACGGTGATTCTAGTCTAATACCCGAACCAAGCTTACCACAACCAGTGCCAGTGCCCGTCTCCCCGAGTAGTGCATCACCCGGCAATGGTTCATTAACGCAACTAACACCAATCAATCCCCTCCAGACTGGCTTAACAACACTATCAACACCAAGCTTTCACACATTAACCGCTGTAAATACCCGCCCATACCCTCTAGTCCCGGCGCCAATCCAGGCACGCGATATACCTTCAATCAATCAACAATACATTGATGAACGGCATATTCAACTATATCAACCAATTACGACCTTTTCACCACAGAATGTGGTGACTGTGATTAAAAAGGAGCCCGGAGGTTTTGATCTCAACAATGGTGCAATGCAAGCAGCTGCATTTGAGGGATCGGTTATTGATAACAGTTTTCACAATCCATCAACAACAACAACACCAGTTCCAACAACAACAATCAAAGTTGAGAAAGTATTAAATTCACCAATTGTCCGTGTTGATACAAGGAAAAAGGAACGACGGAAAATTCGGGCGAGCTCACTGGAATCCAGTGCAGAGTCTGAAAGCAGTGCAATGGAAATTGATCCTAGCAATCCTGGTCAAGTTGATGCTGTGTCAAGCACTGCCAATTTTAAGAGTCCGATGAGCTCGATTGGAATGAACGACAACAGCGAGGTAGCGGAGAAACAGGTAAGTTCAACATTTGTTGCAAATGTCTTGATATAACATATTAACATTCAACATTCTTGTTGCAGACAAAAAAGAAACGTAAACGGTGTGGTGAATGCATAGGCTGCCAGAAAAAGGATAATTGTGGTGATTGTGCACCGTGTAGAAACGACAAAAGTCATCAAATCTGCAAACAGCGGAGATGCGAGAAGCTGACGGACAAGAAGGTGAGTCCTTTAATACTTTTTAGATAGTTTTTGCCCTTTGTTTGTTGTTCGTCAATATTCAACATGGCGGCGGTCGGTTTGCGTCATTCTTAAATTTCAGACTGCTGAATATTGGTCAGGGCAAAAAACCATTTTTGCATTGATATTTTTCAATTTAAGCGCAGAATATGGGTTTTGTTGAAGTGTTGGCACAATCCACACACATATAACATCGATTCTCCTGAAACATTACGGAAATGCGGGAACTTGGCAATTTGGTGTGTCTCGATATCGAGCGCAGCTATACCTTTCCACATTCATCTTCATTTGAAGCTTCAACATTTCAATGCATTCCGTTCATGTGAGCCACTTTTGTTCGGCCCACCAGCATGCGATTGTCGTTGTAGAGCAAGGATAATGGGTAAACTGATACCTTCCAGCCAGGAATCTCTGCAGAAGATCTCTGAGTTCTGGAGCAGAGTTCAAAACAAACGCGATGAGAACGCGACGGTTCAGGGACACCAGAAACTGTCATAAAATGCGAACATAATGGATGCATATGAGGAGATGACATCCTTTTCTATCTATTGGGGATGCGAAAACACCTTTTCCTGTTTTTAGAGACATCATCTTCTATTCTTTTATCTTATTTTCTGCAGTTCAGTTTTGAGATATCTTTTCATGATGTGAAGAGGAAATTATGCAAGCTGCGAATTTTGGGTAACTTTTTGTTACTTTTTTCCTCTTTGTTGATACGTAATGAACGAAGTTAGAAAAATTGTGCCTTATATTTTTGGCATCGAGAATTTTTTCTTCTTTTTTTAAATATCATTTTTAAAATGATTTATAATAATATGTTCAGCGATTCTTATTGTTAGATAAATGTATCTTTGTTAAGCGCAGTTCCTGCTTCTCGTAAATTCATAAAATGTGGAGCAATTATGCAGAGGTAATAATCCGCGGAGCAATCTACTATTTATTGTTCATATTTCATTTCTTTTATACAAATTGAACATCCGGAAAAAATCTTCTGCTTATGATATTTGTGAAAACATCTGCATCAATCTCCGAAACGCACCAACGAAAATCCTTACTCATCTTCTAGTAAACAAAAGTTCATTGCACTTCCTTTCACATAGACATTTTCACCTAATCCTTAATCCAAAGTGAACACCGAACAAAATCAACCCTACGAACTGTATCTAATGATAAAAAGAGGTTATGTTAATTCCAATGATAAAGGCGCATAATTACACACAGCCGCACGTACATTTGCCGTAATGTGGAGTGTTGGGCCAACCCTGGAAAAGGTGCTCCGAAATGCTGATCATCCAGAGCCCCCGATCTCTGTGGTAGTGTGGCGAATAGCAGAGCCAGACACGAAGCCATGCAGTCGAGTAAAAAAATGCAATAATGAGGAGCCGTGGAACCGGAGAGCAGATGTTCAATTTCAGTGCTCCGACGATCGTTAAACGTCGCCGTAGTACACCAAATGCACACATGTCGACTCTTTTTGGTCGGTTTCGCTTGGAATCATATACAAGAAGGAATCCGTTGGCTTAACTGTCGGCCTCGGCGATCCTCGATCATATGATCGCAGCCAGGCAACAATGATAGATCCCTACCTGGGACAATTCCATCTAGGTCGCTGGGCTCATCTTACGCACGATCAAAAGGATACGCAGCACATTGTTTACCTGTCCATATGGCCCGTGAAAAATGTATTTCAATTTCCCAGGACCATCGATTCGCTGGATACAATTTGTGAGGATCACCTTGGAGTGTTTGCCTTTTGGGCCTGTCAATTTCCTTTTCCTCGATGCCATTTTTTCGGGCATTGAGCTTGACAGTGATTAAGAATGTTTATGATGACAGTATTGATGTTGATTGAAGAACACATTCAAAATGAATGGAATGGAATGAATTTATTACAAGGAGAATGTTTTTTCAGCGTCAATTGGAACCAGCTGGACGGAAAGGTTGATGGACTCTTGTTTGTTCTGCGCCACACACGCAAACAAAGACTGTGTACGCGTTTCAAGGATATTATGCACAATGTTGATATTTAATACCAAAACAACAGCGTTATATTTTAAGTGGTTCGATGCTTTAACAACAATCCTTGGATATGTAGTAAATTGTGCCTTTATGTATTATTCAATTTCTGTGCTTGGATTCTGAAGGCACAAAAATTTTATTTTAATCAATCTTTATTGTGTGGGAACAATTCAAATTGAATGCCAAAACTTTTGATTTCTGATTGGGATTCGTATTTCGATTGGATTGGAATGTCTTTTGAAGAAAATTTTCAAATACGTGCAGATGATGAAATTTTCATCCAAAAAATCTAATTGTCATTCATAATTAGGAAGGGCGAGAGTGAACAACAGAAAAATTCGAATTGAATTGTGAAAAATTTTCTCAGGTTTATCGCCAAGATGGCGACGTAATTAAATTATATCCTTTCCCATTCGTAAATATCCTTTCGAGCTATATTAACTTCAAGACCGTAAATTTATATCGCAAAAGTACCAAGCAAAACCAAATCTAAATTCATCATCTCTCTCCAAGATAAATTAGTGTTGATCAGAGGTACTGAGGAAATAAAAGAAAATAGAGAAAAAAAATGGAAGAAACTTGAAGAAGGGAAAAATAAAAGATTCCCGTTTAAAGAGGACTCAAGATTGTCTTTGGTCTTAGAATTCCTTTGGTTGGAACGTCGCAGTCATCTCCAATGTGCACGAAAGTGGAAGGATAACACAAGTGGGCAGCGGAAGTGACAGAGGAGGGAGCAGTGGAAAAGAATGCGAGAAAAGCAAAGTAAGAAAATGAAGGAAATTAATAAAAATTCTCTTAATTACAAAAAAATGTGTTTTCTTCGTTAAGAGTTCTTTAGCAATTCACATTCACCACCCCTCACCCTCAAACCTCAAAGCTGCTCCGCTCGACCACTCAAGATATTTTTTTTTCTTGTTCTTGATTTCAAATGCCCACCACCTACCTACCCCCCAAATATCTTCAGAAACGTATTCATACTATCATCATCTCATAGCACTCCCCCAATTCGTCCCCTCTTGACTTCTTACTGATGCTAGAAAATTTTCTTTTGCTTTTATTTTTTATTAAGTCAGCAAATTTGTAAGGAAATTAAAAATAAGATGGACCAGGCATCTCGACCGTTTTCATCTCGGCGAGTGGAATGAGTGATTGACTACATTTCATCCGATTGTCCTAATTTTTTCCCTCTCTAATTTCAGTAGAGGGAGGGGTATGAAGGGTGTTACGCGAATTCTTCACTTTATCACCCAAAATTTGAGCCCCCAAACAAAATTTTGCCGTACGTCATCAGTGTTACGCTATTAGAGAATCAGGAAAGAAAAACATAATTCGAGAGTGTGAACGAAACAAGGAAACACGTATGCACTTTATTTGTGCAAAGAGGGGGGGAAGAAAGTTAAGAGTTTTATTAACAAAATGTTTAATAAAAATGAAAAATATCATGCAACTTTATGCAAAAGAAAAGGGTAAAATCTTTTTCTCTAATTTCATTGGGTTTTTTCTTTTTCCATTTAGGACAAGGTACAATTTTTTTTTGGAAAAGGGTCGACGGTGTTTATTGATTATGCCTAGAAGTAAAAAAAACATTCACAAAAAAGCCCGGGAGCAAAATTGTTATAGCAATTTGCTGAACGATAGACGAGATTAGATGGGATGAGCGTTCTGAGCTGCGAGTAACAGTGGGAGGAGGGCGAGGATCATCAGACCTACAGATTAAAATAATTTTGGCAATTATATTATATCACTTCTTGGAAATCCTTAAAACGTTTTTGAGTTTTTTTTTAAATTGGTACACGTACCGTAATTTGCATTGTGATTTTTTTTCTTTTTAAATTGCGATTAAAACGCCAAATCTGAATTAAGAAGGGCGTAGGGGAAACATCCGGACGCAGGGAAAAGTCTGGTTAACATTTCACAATTTAATTATCCTTTTTTTTTAGGCAAAGGTTCAGACATTAATTTCATTTATTAATTCACGCGTAAATATACGATTGCGGTGGCCCGATTAATTGGATGATTCCTTTTTTTCTTTTTTTGAGGTAAAACCAAATGTCGCAACAGTCGTCCAATCATGTGAATCTGTGTATTAGAAATCGGTTTTTTTTTGCATTACGTTTCACTATTAAATTATCCTGCATACACTGGAATAATGATACCTGACAGATGCACAGCTCTGTTGTTTCCAATAGAAAATGCAATACAACGAAAATGCATGTCTCTGGAACCAATAGTGATATCAAAATGCTCACAAACACCATTGCATACACCGCAAATGCACCCTGCATCCGAAATAAAATTATAATTGAAACTTCACACACTGACATCAGGACTTCATGATGCACATTTGGTTACGTTCGCTGAGTCCATTTTGTTGTTGGCTCACAATTTGCCTCGGTTCAGTTCAGTTTCATCCGAAGTAGAGTTTATTCAGGCGAGGATTGTGGCGAAGCGGTGATAGGAACAGCAATTCCGGCAAGGGGAGGAAGGAACCTGGAATCGGGACTTTTTTATATATATACAATATTATTTCAGGGAGCGCGTTTTTCATTATATACCGCACATGTCATGGACGCACATGTACGTACAGTTATAATAAACAGGACAAGAGGAAAAACTGTTTTCAGGACGGGTTTCGATGTGGCTTTGTTTTTAAGCATTTGTGTGGACTATACTCAGAAAAAAATTAATAATTTTATTCTTATTTTCGATTTTGAAAAAGGATGACGGTGCACAGATATTTGTTTAATACAAAGAGTACATTTAATTGATGTGTTACAAAAAGAAATGAAATGGCGGATTGAGTTTGGTTCAATGGCGACCAAGGTTTACGATAAGTCATAATCTCATTGACGACAGATGAATGCTTGTTTAAAACAATTCCTTCGAAATGGACATAAAAAATATATTTTTGTGGCAAATTCGGTGATCGACAAGATTCGTTCATAACTGATCATTTTCATTGGGAAAATGTCAAAATGAATGATTCTTTTTCCCAATTTAAATTAACTTAAAAGGGAGACTTTGGTATTGGAAACCACCCCGTGTTTAATTCATTTCCTACCCTCTTTTAATTTGGGATTTTTTTTCACGCCACCCGTAATCATCATTTATTTCCGGTCCTGAAAAATTGTCTCCTTCAACATCGCTTTCTCTTCTTAATTGGAACTATCGATTTGATTAGCATTTTTAATTTGTCCGTATTTCCTTCCCAGTTGGTCTCCTGTTTCCTAAACCAGCAAATGATAAAAGCCGCAGTAAAAAACAACAACAAAAACATTGTAAGAGGGAATGTTTGTTATATTTTTCTGCTACCACTAAGAAATTGATACGCGATTTTCTTTCTCATGCAGAAAACTTTATGCACGAAGAAGTATTGCAGTGAAAAACCCTTTCAAGTGCAAAAGTACCTGTGTCACTACTAACCCCGAAACCCATCAAATTCACCATTGAAGTGGGACTTTTCACGTAAGGATATTGCTCACTCAGCCGGACTCTTGTATCGGACTTTAACTAATTGAAAAACATGCCGCGGTTTTTATGTTGAAAAAAAGCAACGGACTCCAGCTAATTTTTGTTTTTGTTCTTACTTTTTACTTCTCTTTTGTTTTTAAGCTTCGTTTTATTTGCGGGTAAGAGGCTTTTTGGTTTTGTGAAGGTGTTAAATTGATATAGTTATAGGCGCTCTTTATACAACTACTTTAATTTGCATTTACTGTCATTTTAATCAACGATTTTCACAATGAAATAATGTTATGCAATTCCTAGGAGTATACAGCGACATTTTCAAGTTGCATTTATTGAGGCAAATTTATTGATTTTCTAAATCAAGTTTAAGCAAAACTTCCCCGTAATGAAGAAATTCTTCCAGGGGAAAAACAAAATGTTTTTAATCCGAGCAATGGTTCTCCTGCATGTGTTCTCCATTCACCTCATCATTTCACTTTGCCTGTGTTCCTCGTAATCTCCGCTAATTGTCTCGATTTAAAAATTGCTGCAAAGCAATTGCGGGCATTGAAACAAATAATACAAAAACAAAGGCGAACACAAAAAAAGCAAATGAAAATCATAAACAGTAAATTATTATGCATGTGCGGGTGTACATGTGCTTTCAAAAAAACCGCGCCATCACAGATGACGATACTTTGATGATGAGGATGAATTCGTGCGTCGGGCGTCGTGTTCTGTTCTCTTGCTGCATGCAGCCGAGATGCCGCAACGCTCTACGGTAGCCAAACTTCCTTTTTTTCTCCCATTTGTCTCTCATTTATTTTTTTAACATTCTGTTTTAATTCAATTCGTTTTTGTTTACTTTTTATTTTTATATATTTCTCATCTCTCCTTACCTTTTAATGGACTCTTTTTTTTTTTACTAAACTGCGTCCGCATAGTGTTGTACATTGGCGAGTTGTTGTAATTCGAAACAAAAAAAAATCAAGTACAGGCACAAGTGCTTCACCAGACCTTATTAGCTTTATTGAAGAAAGCAATTTCCTTGGTGGACCTTTCATCATTGTTAGGAGGAAGAAAATAATAAAACAAACACGATTCTGTTTGTGTCAACATTCTATTATTCTCTTGCGGATGTTTTTCCGTTTCCGAATTAAGAAATTTAGTTTGAAATGATTTTGAGTGGTGGGACTGTGGACTGGTCGGTCTGAAATTGAAAATTGCATGTCTTTTCCGAGGTTTATTTGCCGTGGACTAACAATTGTTATTAGTAGCATTAGAGTTTGTCTGGATAACATTCAATAAAGCGCAATTAAAGTGATTAAGGTTAAAATGCTAAATAAAGTTATTTATTAAATTGTAAATAAGGTAATTTTTATAAAGATATTTTTGCCCCAGGCCCAGCTTCTTATACCTAGGATATACGATAGTACTTAATCAAGTTCTGATGTCACGTAATCTAATCGGGTTTGTCGTCTGCCACCGAACTCAATTTGTTGTTGACATTTGGGGTAATGTGAACATAAAACGCTTCAAAGTCTTTACACATGAGTTTATTATTCTGAACTGGAGACTTGAGTGAAGCGAGCGGCGGGTCGCAGAGAGGCAGTAACTAAACGGGACAATTATTGGCGTAGTGGGCTGTGGTCCTGGTTTCTTTACATTTTTTTCTTTATTTTTTCTTAAATTTTTATAAAACAATTTTTACTTAATTATTTTTTAATTTTTTTTAATTCTTCAATCTTTTTCTTCGTCATATTTTCGACTTCATATTCGATCTTCTCACCCTAAAAAACATAAAAAAATACCCCACATGCCGAAGATCAAAAAACTTCAAAAATACATAATTTTACACTTCTTTTTCACCCCTTAAACCCTTGGGTGTATTCCGATCAAGCTGCCGATCTTCGGGACACAACTGAGGTCGCAATGTAGCCTATTTGCGAAAGAACGATTTTTTTCGACCGGAAATTGAGATAGATATCGCTGACACGGGGGACGGCGAACGGACATTGCTTTTTGAACTCTACGCATCTTGAAACGTAAAAGAAAAAAATGGAGGGGGTGTTAAAAAAATTTTCCGAACCGATTACATACATAGGTGTATTATTCAGAGAACAATAAACCATAATGGACCCGCGACAGAGCAGTCAGTTTATTTTCTTGTTTATGTACCTATGTTGTTTTGCATTAAACATGCTGTAAAAAAGTATTTCGTCCAAAAACATGAAAAACAACAAAATGACATTTCAAAACTGATTACTTTTTAATACAACTATTCACTACTACGTATAGCCAGTACAGCACTGACAGCAGTATATCGAGTTGTAGCAATTAATGAATTTGTAAGTCGAGTTCGGTATAGAAAATTTACAAGGGCTACGCCATTTTGACGTCATTCACTCTATTAAGTGCTTTCGTCGGTCCGGTGTAGTAAAAAACATTCAACATACATACTTATATATCCAATTTTTGTTGTAAATTATTGTAACCCACTGCACATGTTATGTTGAACTTTTTCTATAGAAATACACAGTGCGACAAATAAGTATCGAGACTGGCCGTGGAAAACATCAATGAAACAAGACATCTGAATATTTTTCAATTTTTTTATTCAAAATGTTGTTCTCCAGTTTCAATACAATTGTAACTGCAATTCAACAGTGATTCAAATTCGTGTTCTAGCTCATTTTGGGAATTGAATCTAATACTCGCGTTGGAGCTGTCGAAACGTCATGAAAAAAACCGTCCTTTCAACTTCAGTTGAAACAGTACATTTTCAAGAGTTCTTGGCTCCCATATACCGTTTAGGTTTACTAACGGCCGAATGCAAATTGAACTGCACCCTTGCACTTTTAATTGCTCTTCTTTGTTCTGTTTTACAATTTCAGTTTTGGGAGAACTGTCATAACCTTGCTATTTCTGAACCAACTGTGTGAACACATTGCTGGGACTACTAGCATAGACAAATGAAGTACTTCAGTATGAAGTACTTTATTTGTCTATGCTACTAGTTACTCAGGTATGGTTCGAGTGTCGATACTTATTTGTCGCATTGTGCATGTTGGAAACTTCCAAACTCCAAAGTATCTACAATGTGCAGATTCTACATTCATTGTTTCCTAGTCTTCAAAATATTCTCTGGAACTCATGCACCCAAAATCTTGATAAAAGATATTAAACCCAGGAGTTTATTGGCGACGACTACATTATCTGTGAATACATTTCGGACACATTTCATAAAGTTTTGCACCCGAATTCATATACTATTCACACATCCCAGCGGCTAAAAACTTTACGCTAGTAACTATTAATTTTAAACTAGCTTTTATAAACTTTACAGACATTTTTATTCATCTTCCTTTCACTGTTTGCCATGTTACATGATATTTATGTAATAAAGACTCCCAACATCTGGGTAAAGTGAAACACCTCGAATCTCATAAATTATAAATTAGTTGGGCACAAGAAACAACCCCACAAAATTTATTCCAGGAGGAACCACTAAGAATCTTATCTTTTTTGTAGCAACACTTAATACGTGTGGATGATGGAAAAAATGCCACTAAAAACCAAGGATAAAGTTCAATCGCTCGTCGGAAGTACTCGTCGGCTTCTGTACGTTTAATTAGACCAGTAAAAAATGAAGCTAGGAAAAAAATATGTCGAATGTATAACGGTTGTCTGTTGGGTGAGCACACGTGCTTCAAATATCAAAGAACTTTATCCAGGATAGAATTCTTGGATATGTTAGTGCAGCATTCGATAGGAAGAGGATGAGTAAAAAAAATAACATAAAAATGGGTATTTTCTTCTTCTTCACATGTTATTATTTTTTTTAAAGTGATCTTTTTATTTTATTCATTTCATTTTGTTAGCTGGTTCAATTTGAATTCAGAGGATCACTTTCATTTTATTACCAAAAATCAAGGATTGTTTTCCAATTGAGCATCTTTTAAATTTGTTCTTAATAAATATTCTTATATGAGTAGTTGCTTGAGATAATAAAGAATCTTTTATGCATTTCTGCTGCATCAACGACTGAAGTTAGGAATCGCATCAAGCAGTCAAGCTCCATGTCATACCTCATTTGTTCCTTTCCTCGAATCGCATCAAAGTTAGGGGTTGCATTCTAAAACAGAAAACAGTAAAAGTAAGAAATAATAAAAACAATAAAGGGAAAAAATACTAAACCAGATGAAATTTGCTTGCGCAGGAGCCACCCCGAGTACTGCAACTTGAGAGTCCCATCCAAGCACTTATTGCAATTAGTGAATTGAGGATTTATGGCAAGGCACGTTTCGGCTCACAGTTCCACTTCGCAAAACAAATAAATAAATAATAATAATAAAAAAAACAACGACAAAATACAAGGAACATTCCAACTCTCGCGTATTTTGTTGATTTCGTTAAAATTTAATTCCTGCTTTGGTGCTTGACAATGTGCCGAGAATTGTGCATATAAGATTTTGCTGAACTGCATCTAAGTGGGAGGGGCAGAGTGCACAGTAGAGGGATAGAAGAGCGATGCAAGACGATTGCAATAGAAAACTGTCACATAATTTAACTCCCCCAATGCTCCCTTATTTCGCCATTCTTCAAAGTGATCGTACTAAGTGCACTCATGCTTGACATACATACAGAAAAATATTCACAAATTATGTGAATGTGTTGAACTGTATGTGCGGGTGTATTTGTGATTGCATCATATGAATGCATTTTTCAATACATTTTTCACAAGCAATAGTCAAATGTGTATATACAAGCCAGGATAGGAGTGCAGTTGTACAATCTAAAAAAGATGCAATGAAATGCACAAAAGGGTGGAATTCTGAAAGGCTCTGAAGGATGTTAGAGTGTCACACAGTTAAAATGGGGGAAGTGTTCTATTTAAAAGCGTAGCATCGCATGGTAACAGCATAATATTTTTTTTTTTTAGGGTAAAAGTACACAGGATTTAATATGGCGACGGAAACATTGGCAGGATTGAGCGAGGGTCCATACACAAAGTACGTGGTATATGGCACTTATGTGCGGAAACCAAGGATAAGGTGAATGTGGCAGGACAATTTTTACGCAACAGAGATATCAATGTAATGCACTTGATTTCGTTTAGCGAGCTTAATTGATTCGTTATATAAGTTTATTGGAAAAATAGAATTTCTAGAGACCAATCACGCAGATTGCAACATTGCTATTAATTAATTCCCTACAGGATAATTGCCATAACCCCAACTGATCCGTTTTCTTTATTTTTTTTGTGTGTGGGAATGAATTATGAAAACAGAAGCAAAGAAAATGTAAATACACAAAGTCTTTGTAAGGGAAACTAGCTCACATGAAGGACATGCAATTATTGATATACAGATTAATGATTGAGAATCTTTAGAACCCTTCCCTCATGGAGTTCTCCTTGGGGTTGTAACGGGTTTTGTATTGAGATAAGATTCCCTGTGCGTTTTACTTCATTTGAGTTATCTGTATCCGTGCTTTTTGGAGCACATTCGTTGCTACAAAACGTTAACTTGGGTTTTCAATAAATCCTCCCTCAAGTTTCTACTGATTTCCATTGCATAAAAATTTCATTTTTTATGTTTATTCATTCGTAAAAAAACCTTTTAATTCAATTCACAATTGATGCATTTTTTTTTATATACTTTCTTCTGATCATATTTTGTAAAAAACAATAATTTTTAGAAAATAATACAATTTCTTCTAAACGTATAATTATTCATTAAAATAATTTCCAATTTAAAAATACGTCAACCGAAAAGTGTGTATAGTGGCGTTCTCTTTCACCCTCCCCCTTCCTGTTCGCTATTTCAGGAAATATAAAAGAAAACCAAAACAATTCTATTCCACACTAATTGCAATAAAGTTCACAAATGAAATTTTACGAGTCCTCCACCGAAAAATTTCAGTTTGCTTGACTCCCGATTGCAGCCCTGTTAATAGCCCCAGAATGAATCGGGAAAATAACAGCGGCAACAAATTTCATTTGGAAAAAATCGATTTTTCTTTCATATACATTCCTTTTTTTTCGCTTCTCAATACAATTTTAGGTTGATTTTTTTTTTTTTGTTTAAAGTTGCAAACTTCCAAAAACTGGTGTACTATGGCCATGCATGTGTCGGTATATAAGTCCTAGTAGAAGCAAAGTGTGATCCAGAGAAAAAAAAACAAGGAGGAAAAGGAAGCGAACGCACCACCATCACCACCATCGGCGGCGTCCCCGCCCGCTCCCTCGCCGACGGTATGTACACCGTCTACCGCCTCTGATAGCATATAGTAATATTATCTACTTCTTACGCACTTTTCCTACTTATGGTGCTCGGTCTGCTCTATTTCCCTTTCTTTTCTGCTATACTGTTGTTCTCCCCCCCAGGACATGGCAGTTTGTTGTTGCTAGATGGTACGCACTTACCACGGTATTCTTAATAGCACGCACTTACACATGGATATCCTGGATGCTGCTACCCTTGATGCTACTAGAGTTCTGTACAGTAAGCAACAGAAACCAGCGCAGCATCAGGATCAGGATATCTTCAATGCTATCGGAGATATCCAGCTCCAGCAAGTTGTGGCACCGTCGAGCGACAACAAAAGCAACAACAATAAAAAAGAGGATCCTGGCGCTTACCAGGACTCCAAATTGAACGTGATGATGATGGCAATGGCAGTCAACAAAGCACCACCAGAAGCAGCAGCAGCCAGCAGTGTTAGAAATGGTTAAAAGAAAGCTCGCTCTGTTTCTTCCGCCCACCATACCCCGTTCTTGATAAACTTGTATGCCAACCCTCAGTTTACAGGGTAGCACCACCGCCATGAAATGCTATCCGCACACTATTGCAGAGATCTCTGTGCCATTTCAGATTGCACACTCGTGAATTTTTCGTGTAGCCACCCTCTGCCCACTGACAAGCAGCCTCCCCTAGGCAGAGGGAAGCGATTCTTTTTTCTCCCCGGGTTGTCGTCGTATTCAACAAAATGAGTCACTTTCGCTGGTATCGATTTTCTAGTTTTTCGGTGAATTCCTTTCGGTGTGTGTTCCCCTGGGATTGTGTGCGTGAATTATTTTGTAAATATGCACAGAAAATGTTCCATTCACGCTTCGCGCGATTAGAAAATGTTCCTCTGGCGGAAATGCATGTACAGCCGCTTTTTTGATGCGTGTGTTTTATTTAATCTGCGAACAGCAGCGGAGGGAAATTTTGCACGGTTTTGTCATGCTTGAGTGGCATCTCGAAGGACCTGGGGGGATCTAGATGCAGCTGAGCGTGACCTTTTTCTGCATCCATTCCCCACCGGGAGTTGCTGAGATCTTTGCGGTGAAACGAGGATGCCTTGATAGCTTCGGTCTTCACCTTTTTTTCAAATAAATTTTTCCTCTTCTTAGTTAAAAAAAAATCCAAATCGACTTCATGAAAAAAGAGGAAGCGAATCGGTTGCAGGACCGAGGTTAAACTAACCCCTAGCGAGGGTGAACAAAGCTTTCTTCTTGATAACCCTTAACTTGAAGGAGCACCATAAAATCCTTCGTACATTGACCTACCTACATACACATATAGTAGTTGGGTTTCTCGATTTCTCTTATACAGCAACCCTCAGAGGTCCTCTGCCATGGTTCCATTGTCGCCATCGAGCGCTGACTGCGGGGCGAGTGCAAGTAAAATAAACTTGGAAATGACGTTCTCCGTTGGCACACACAGTGGTTGGAGGTCGAGTGGCAGCAGAAAGGGTTGAACTGGAAGAATCCGATCCGCGTACTCTGCACCTGCCCCACCATGATACCAGTGCAGTGGTGCACTTTCTTGCGGATGCAATGCAAAATAGGTTGAACCCCAGTGGTACACATTCCTCTTTCACCCCAGTCCGCCTCTTATATTCGCCCGCCCCCCTCTACCATGAATAAAATGAAATGTTTTCCTTGATGGAAAGCAATCCAACTGCTTGGAAACTTCTTAGCTCGTCCGTCCCTACTATTAGTTCAAACTCCATATCCTTCATCTCAATAAATTACGCACTTGTGCTTAAGTCCTCATTAAGTGCGTACCTATATTTACCTTGGGGGGGAAATAGCTATCGCCATCTTCTGCTGTAACTAATTGCAAATCCTGGCAACAACCAAGTCTTAACATCCTTTTGTGTGGCCACGTCACCTTCATCATCTATCAGCCATCCGTGTCATGCGGAATTTTCTGCAGTACTGTACCCTCATATATAGTGTACGTATGATACGCATTCAACCGGCATTTCCCTCTGCACTTTGGCCATCCTTTCCTGGGGCGAAATGCACACGCATCAACCATTTTCCTTTTTTCGTTAGCGAAGACGCCACAAGAAGCGTACACGCATTATTTGCACGCCTCTTTCCGTTGTAGTTGAACTCGATTTTTATATACACACACTTTTATCCCTGCGCTATATACTTTGTGATTTAGTTTGCGTATTAAATTGCATTTTATTATATCTAAGCACGAGAGCCCAACTCTTCTTCGTCATGCAGGGATGTTCGATTTATTATATCCTGCGTTTATTGCGCCCTGCAAGGAACTCATGTGAAACGAACGCATTATGATGGCGGCCGCCATATTTTCCTTTCAACCGCAATAAATTATTTGTTTCGATTTTTATTCAGAAGTTTCGAGTCTGTTATCTGCCATTGATTTAATTGTTTTAATTCTGACAATTTTATATTTATGAAGGATATCCGAAAGTAACTGGGATAACAAAATATTTACGATATGAAATGGAAAAAATTGATTTCCCCGACCAAAGAGAAATTTGAATTTTTGGAATTTTGCAATTTTTCGTATTTAAGCAGATCGTTGGGAATGTCATGCAAACACTCCTTGACATTCGAACGGGTATTTTAGGTTTGATCAAAATGATTAAGTTGTAAAAAACCTTTAGAGATCTACTCCAGAAAAATAATCCTCTTCCTTTGCACAGAACCACTTGAACACGGTTTTTCATAAACAAGTGTTTTGCACGGGAGTTCGTCGTTCAGTGCTTCTACACATAAAAACCGCAGTGATTCATTATCATCATCCTCGTCAGCATCCATCTATCACTTTTACCTGGTCCTTTTTCACGTTTGCATTTTCAAACAATTTTCCTCTGGTTTCCGTGTTTGATCTCAATTACAGTGAATGTCAATGAATTGTGATGATGTTGCTCTCATAATTTCAGGCTTAGGAACACAGCGACAGAAACACTATCGTGGAGGAGGGTCCTTGCACGACGACTGGGCGAAATATTTAAAATTAAGAGGGCTCTGTCTGTAGAGGTGTTTACCATAAAATGATACACGGTACTACAGACACTACAATATTTTATTTTTACAAATAAACTAATTCAGAACTAATTAAAAAAAGGTTCTTATTGGATCCAGCGAAATAGAAATTGTCATCCATGTAGTGGATTAAGCCGGCTCCCTTCTTTATTCATAAGAAACTAATCAGATTTCCGCCATAATTAATTGGGCTTAAATCAAATTACGTTCAACATTCACCCCCTTAAAGTGCGTTTAGTACAATTCATTGCTCTTATCCGTTCACCAGTAGGGATGATGTACAAGGATGACACACCGCCGCCGCTGCAACATCCCCCATTCCATCTGTTCTCTTATTAAACACGGCAGCCATTTTGGTCAATGTGCAGATTCACAGGGTATCATTTTTTTCCTTGGTCTCCTTAGGAGTTGCACAGAACTCGTTTTAATTGTATGTGGCGTACGCCACAGTGGCCATTTATCCCCGATGATTGAGCCTTTTGTTCCCTGTTCGGAATTCAAGTCATGTTGTAACCGCAAATTAAATTTTTGCTCAGCTCTACTACATACACGCATACACGCAGTATACATGAACGACCGCCATTTTTGAATGACACATGAATAAAAATAAACGAAGAAAACCGTACAACAAGAAGAAGACTTCAAGAAATTGAACTTGCTGCGTTTTTGCAAGTAATTTGCACGAAAGAAAGTCACAAACTTTACAATTTCTGTGGCACTCCTAGAGGAGGGGAGGAAGTCAAGCGACGCACCGTTACACAGGGTAGGTGGGAAGCTTTATAAACGCTTGTTTCCGGGAAGGGTGAATGCGTCCTTTTCTTCATTTTTCCATACCGTTACCGTATTAAGTCGGTTTGATTATAAGGATTCTGATATATTAACAAAATCGAACCGAATCAATACATTTTAATTAATGTAGCTGCTGCTGCTGCTGCTGCAATTCACAGGGTGGTTCTGACATTATTCAACGAGTGAACTCCGGAGCCCGCACAACCCGGCGCACTTGATTAACTTCATTCGAGGTAACAAAGGACTTTTTCGCACGTGTGCTACTGCACTGAAAATTTTCTCCATTTTCACGTCCCAATAACGAGGGTAAACTGCGAACAGGAACGAACGGTCAGATGCAGCGCCACTTTTGAGTGGAATTCGGTTTGGTATACGATCGATATCCTGAAACTGAATTGGGGTGAAAGTATTATAAGTATATGATTTGGCTATTTTTATAACAGTATTAACACAATTTCAGGATATTTCATAATTTATATTTTGAATGTTTCACAATACAATACAAAAAATAAACAAAAATATAAAAAAAGCTGTAAAATTAGTCAACAAAATGCGTTAAAGGATGTATATCCTGACGACAAATTCATTCTCATCATCATCACACTTTATGTGCGTCAGGATATAAAAGATGCGATAAAAGCTTATCCCTCATGGATTTCGTTCTTCGAGACGTCTTCCGGTTTCTGGTATCATTTGAAAGAATATTTTGTGCCATGTTCTTCGGTCTGTATCCACTGTCATTTGTTGTTGCTATTGTTATTGTTATAGCGATGGGGCCGCCTAAATATACAAACTCCTTACAGCGACGAGACGAAATGCCATCAATATGCAATCCCCTGGTGAAATAGAGGAATTACCACTAAACGAGGATAGAACCAGTGTTATAAGGTTTTCCCGTCTGAGACATCATCTCTTTAATTTTATGAAAAGTAAAGTTTGTGTAGGGCTACCAAAAGCCAGTAACGACTGGAAATTGTTCCCAGATTTTGTGGGTGGAATTTGAAGGACACAAAAAGGGATGTATTACTGTTTTGTAGACGCCGCAGACAAGACCATTTTACTACCCATTTGAACTGACTTACAATACCAATTGACGACTGTCGTGCCCATAGAATCAGTCCTTATGAATTGATCCCACGAAATTTCACTTGTACAGTGTACAAAAAGACGTGGCAGTAAGCGTGACAGGATTTTTGTCCCCCTCCGAAGGGAACACGAATGGCGGCAGGAATAAGTCTTGGGGCTGTGGAGTTTGGAGAGACTGCCTACTAGGTTCGATGGACGTTCGAGCAAGTGAAAACTAGGTGTTGAATCCCTCCTCCGTCCTCAACCGCCCGTCTCGTTACCTTGCACAGATTGACTTTGTCATACTTTGGCCCTAATTCATAGCAAACAGACCCCAGGCTTGATTAGTGTTGCCCTATGAACCGAGCTTGACGTCTTCCTGTGTATACGGAAATGTTTCTATAATAGGAAAATAAGGGAGCCCTGAATACGGGACACGGATTATCTATTACGGTGATGAAGGAGGAAAAGATGGATGTAGCCTTGGATAATAACAATAAAACGGATAAATACGTAATATCCTTGCCACTCACTCTGGAAAGGGCACTGACTGATAATAAAGGAACAAAAACGGAATCGTGCCAGTGTTGGAGATGTTCCCGAAGGGAAAGGATAAGACGATAACGACCACAGGGGAAAAACCTAAAGCTTATAAGGAAAAAGGGTTCACAAGTAAATAAAAGTGAAAGGAGTCATGTCCTTAAAGGTACCTTACTTTTCGTATTGAGGTAGGTTCTGCATATTGTAGGGGATTTTCAGTATACATCTATTGTTGTACAGAAAGGCATATGAGCGTAAATTTCACCGTTTCAACTAATTAAGAAAACTGGTTTAGAGGAGGGGAGCCAAGAAAAGGAGCACATCCATGAAGGAGGCTACCTAAGAAAATAAGCAATGAGAACAAGAACAACCCTCTTGATTCCTTTGATGTCAGGTTCTGTAAAGAACCTGATAACTATTTGTAAACCTAGGGAAAAAGGGTTGAATGACATCTGGCATCGTCTTTAAAGTGGGATGATGACGTTGAACCGCAAGCAGAAGTGCAAAATGTTGCAAAAAAAACCACATCTTCAAGAAGAAATCCTTTATTTAAGTAGTGCAGGAGCAGGTGTTCTTGTTTGAATTCTGGAAGTATTTACTTTGAATATTTGCGCTTTTAAATGAGCTTTGTTATATTGAAAGGACGAACCAAATTAACTTTTAATTAACAATATTTTGTCAATTTTGTCAATATTGTAGGTGCGTTATTTTAATGACCTTCAGGCTGATCCGATCATTTATAAAACGGCAAATATCAAACTGAAGCTATGTTCAGTGCTTTCAAATATCAGTTTACGAAATGTCAAATAATATAATAATTTATAAAAATGGAATCCCAATTAAATTACTTCTTTTACCATTTCGAAGTAACTATTCCCAATAGATCTGAAAAGAAAAATTATTGCGCTATTTCAGTTAAGACAAATAATGTTTGATTACTGTCTTAAATGTAAAATATGTAAAAGTTTAGAAAAATGACTTTTTATTAGATTTCCTCTGAAGTTGTCCACATTCTCAATAGCGGCGCGGCGGCGGGAATTTTATGAAATTTCCCATAATCTGTATAGTGATCCAGTTAGGTAGCTGGATCAGATCAGCACTTTGTATAAAGAAAGTCTTTATAGGTCATTAAAAAAAAAACACACCTTGTTTTCCCGGATAAGAGTTAATAAATTGCATTCAAACTAAATAAGTTTTCTACTCATATTGTACACAACTACAATAATCTACAATATTTACGGCCGAAAAGTTTGGAGAAATTAATATCACATAAAAATGTTTTAATTGCATGCCAAAACAAATGAAACAAATGAAATCTCATTAAATCCATTTCCATCCGGGAATTGCGACAAAGATCGCAGAACAAGGACCGTTAATTGTGAAAACTAATGACAAAGCAGTTTCGCTCAAATAAATAATAATAACTGTCGAATCTTCGTGGGGCTTCCCCCTTTGGCTCGTCTCTCCAGGACTAACTTTCGTTTTCGATTATTAAATTTGCCATGAATGGATTCCAAGCACACGAGTACTCTACTCGGAATGCGACTTCCAAGGAAGACATTTGGACGCAAATTGTGTACATGAGAGGTTGGCATTGAAATTTAACAACAAGAGTATCCTTGGTGCGCCTGCCAGATTCCTCTTGATAACGCGTTGTAAGCATGTATACTCTGATTTCGATTCTGTTTCTGATGTAAAGTCCCATCGTTCCGGTACACGAAATTAATATTTTCCAGCTAGAAAACGTTCGAAAATCATCAACCAGGATGAAGGAGGAGGAATGGAGTGGAAAGGACACCTTCCGTCCTGTCTTGACTTCGAGAAAGTTCACTGGCCCAGGTGAATGGGAACTTGTTTAATTTCTACTCTTGAATTGAAATATTGCGGGATATTTTCATTCATTCAAATTGTTGAAAGCTTCTCCAGTTTTAAGGTGTAAGTTTTTTTTTTTCAATTGAAATACAAATTTTCACAACACACGTAGAAACTGCTCCTTTCTCTGCTTCCTTTCAATGCTTTTGTTGGAATGTGGCCTCAGTACAAATTTTAAAGGACATTAACTTTAGAAACATCGCTGCTTAAAGTAGCAGATTTTATCGTTTTATTAAAATGGTTTCACCAGAATTTTCTTAAACATAAATCACGAATTTCGAATGTTTTGCAATGGAAATGAAGATAAGAAGTTGTATGAAATGTTGCCCTTAGATAAATTCCGAACTCTATCTGCCAATTAAAACAGAAAGTTTCTGGATGTGTTCGTTTATCGTTCCAATTTAATTATGTCACATATTCGAACTAAATACTTGCTTCAGTTGCTCTCTTCATTCTGGTAATTTGCCCAAAATGAAAAGGAAACGTTAAATAATTCCCCATTAAGTGGTGCTAATGATCGCTCTAATGGCTACACACCAGCTAATAAACCCAAAAAGGACAATCACTGTCGGTCCTTCAGCTTAGTCCTGTTGTGACAGTAAACAACCGAAAAATTTCCGTCCCGAGAAGCTCCCAGACTGATATCACTTGATTTGCTTCACTTATCAAACCGTCCAGACGTCGTCGTTTGCTTTTTACACAAAATCCTGGGTGCGTGCAGATTACCTCCATTTGGAGGAGATTGATGACCCGATGACACCCGAACGGGGGGACGACCCCTGTCCTCCGAAAATAATATACATCCCTGCATGAGATGAGAATATCCTTGTTCCCCAGCGCCCTTTCTATCTTTCTGATTGTGTCTGGGCCGTTGTCGGCGTCGCCGTCTTTAACCTTTTTTTCTTTCTGTTTGGGTTCTATACCCAAATATCCGACCGACGTACTTTGCCTTACCCACCAGCAAATTTTGCTTAGCACGTCCTGTCTCTGGGGGATGGGGGGCGAGGGATGATTTTCATTCCATG
This sequence comes from Leptogaster cylindrica, assembly GCA_963082835.1. Taxonomy (NCBI): domain Eukaryota; kingdom Metazoa; phylum Arthropoda; class Insecta; order Diptera; family Asilidae; genus Leptogaster; species Leptogaster cylindrica. The sequence continues at coordinate 6,380,397 of OY720109.1, forward strand.
TCATGAATGTTTTATGTCTTCGGATATATGGATATGTGCGTGCGGCAGCCACTCGAATGTAGGCAGCGCTTATTGCCCGTTCACATTTCGGGGCCGGCTCCTCATCGGAGGCGGAAGGAGGGAGGGCAGTGAGAAGTTGCCCCTTGCCACTTTGCTTCTATTATTTTAGTGTACCCCCGAAAAACCGGTTTTGTGGTGAAGGATTGCCGACGGACCCATTCAAGGAATTGGGGACCATAAAAGGAGCAGCATGAAGAAGGAAACACGAAAAGGGCACGCCACAGAGAGCTTCGGGCTTACGAAAATGTGTACTGTTACAGCAGAAGGTTATAATAACAGGGATTCGAGGGCAGACAGTCAGACAGACACAACAAAACTAACCTACCTCAAGGAAATTATTTTTAACGAAAGTTTCATTTTGGGATGATTTTAGTGGCGTTTCTGTTCAATGTGCTCGAGCTGCGTCAGTCCGTTGTCAACCAGCAGAATCGGGGGTGCGGGGGTTGGCTAATGTCGCCAAAGGTGACTTGATAAATTAGGCAGTGGTTATTCTTGTTGATCCCAAGGACAACCGATTAACACCCTTGATTAATAGTGCAGATGGGTGTTTTATTGTTTACATTCACACAACGTTGCTTTCTCAAAGAGTAGAAACGGAAGTCATGGTAAAAATACACGCTTTTTGCATTCTTAAGAATATCCATTAAATTAAATTCAAAAGACCACCGAACATTTATAATCCAGCGCGACTTAAAATGCTCAAATCACTTGTGCCTTGGTAATTTGTTTGGTCCAACACCGATAGCTTTACAACAGTCGTTATCAAATTGCTTTCATCACTTCTACCCCAAATTGGTTTAGCCCCCAATTGACACAATTCGTTCCCTAAATTGCGCAACAGTTTCATTCACTTAAAAATACTTGCTTTTATTGAAAAAGCCCACCGCAAATTCTCCCAGAAGTTCATCATTTAACCATTCTTCTCCTGTGATAGCTTTAAATAAATCTCTCACAAGCCGACCACCCCTTTTCGCTACTGTTTCAGGTTAACCCTGACCTTGACTTTGGTTCAAATATTCAGCATTAACAATTAGCAAATTCTGTGTGTAAAAGGCAGACTCTGTTTTGCTAAGGAGCTTGGGGAGGGAGGGATATAGGTTGGATTTTCTCCAAAAAATTAAATCTGGCTGACAACGACCCCTTGCGATATCTACGGCATGTTCTGTATAGTAGAGAATTCGTCGCCCTTTTTCTCTTCACATGTTTCAAAGCCCGAAAGGGTCTGGTACCGCGCCGCGATTAATGTTCCCGCAAACAAGAACGTCGACATATTTCCCTGCCGTAATAAAGCGGTTCCTACATTTTCTTGCGTCACATTCCCTCGCAAAGGTGCCGCGTTGTTGTCACAAGGGGTTGGACCCTTAATTATGCCACGATTAAAGGTAAATTGCAGGTGAACCTGGTGGCAATGAATCTGGGGATATGAACTGTGTACAGGTTACTCACGGCATTCCAGGACACTTTCCCTGTACCGGGGCTGGGTGCATCTCGCAGTAGTAGAACTCCGGGTTGTGGTGAACGGAGGGGACTAATGACAAATTTCCGATACCCTTTTCAGATCAAAATCACACCCGAATGCAGTCTCGCCCCCCAGTTATCGTAAATGTTATGTTGTCGCCCGAATTCACCCGGCAGTAATCTTACGGCAGCCCTTGGATTTTATCACCCTCTTCATTCATGGTAGGGATGGCCGTTCTTAAAAGGCAATTTGGCAAGCAGCCAGGGGTTGTATCCTCTCTGCCAAGCGTAGGGAGCAACGGCCCCAATTGTATACGATAAATTTACATTTCAAGGTTAAGGTGAACCCAGGCCCTGAGCAAATGATCCACCACCACCACAACCACCATCAGTGGCAGCACTGGAGCATCGGATGAAGTGCCACCTCCCCTCCTCCGCACTTGGTCGGTAGTGGTAATGCAATGCGAATCACATCCATATCATCTCGCTGCTGGTGGCGGGTCTTTTGGTCCTTGCGGGGGTGATATTTGTGTCTGATTAAATTTTGAGGGTTGCACGAGCCGGAATATGACTCAGGGCACATTTATGTATGTATTTTGCGGGCAAAATGCGGATGGCTTTTGTGTTGGATGCTGCCGCAACCAGGAAAAGCATGGTATCCGAACTGGAGGGGTGTCAATCCCCTGTATCCCTGATGTTGGGAGCATGTAACCTGCGAAAGGCATTGGTGACGCAAGGTCAAGTTCAATCAACGAAAATGCGATGTGGAGCTGTCGAACCCCTTTTATCTCCACCAGAAGAGACCCCCACCGGATGAATTGATCCGAGGGGCGGCACAGAGCGGAAGGAGCCCCCCGACTATGCTACTGTTGTGGCGTTCACTTGATTGGGACTCTCTTCTTGGTTCTATTTATAGGGGCCCCGTTTCCCAAACGGTGGGCACAATTCACTTTCACTTTTTGTAGGTCGTCAGTCGAAAGGGAAATTGATGTCGTCGTCACAGTCGTCGTCGGTGGTGGTGACTAAGTAGCACGCGTGCATGTACCCAGCCCCAGTGACACATATATTCCTCCGGCTCGGATTTAGGGTATAAAACCACTCGTTTTCACACCGGATCGAGCAGACACGATTCCACGTGTCACCGTTTCTCGGCCACCATCCAATCCCACAAATAAGGATCCTCTCCTAAAAATAAACAACCCGTCGAGGCGTCATCTTTCACTGTTTATCTCATTTGCCCAAATATGTCACAAAATTATTCTGGAAATACTCAAGCGTGCCGCTGCAGCAGGCTCCGTGATTCCGTCGGGTTCCTTGACTCCTGTCTGAAGCGAGGCCAACAGTTGGACATTACTCTTTAGTTATTCCGAAAGTCTGTGATTAAATGCAACAACCGGAAGTATGCCCTGAAAATGTATTCGAATTCGATTCAATCGCCAGATGTGACACTCCTTCTAGGTTTTTGGTGTATGTTTTTCATTGGTTTTCGAGAACGCATTGGTAATGAACATTTTGAATAACGTTCTTTATGATATAAAACTTCAATTTTGGAACTTCTAATTATAGTGCACATAAATACAGTACTTCTACTAGAAGACAAAATGCTTTTGACATCCTTTTAATAGCATTTCAAAGTACATCCTGCGGATTCTTATGAAAACAACAACTAAGATTCTTCTCGTTTTATATAAGAGAAACCAAAGAAAGACCAATTTCCACTTTCCAGGATAACAAACTTGCAATCTCCCTATATCTGTATTTTATTTTATATCACATCTAGCAGAATTAACTTATTCTTTTTGATATCCTTAATTCTCTTCTGTACACTCAACATTCTTATAATAAATTGTGCTTCAGAAGTTCATGCTCCAATCCACTGAATTTTTTTTTTCAAATTTTGATGAACACAAAAGAGGGCTTGGACCATTGTTTGTATATTCAAAAAAAACATACCAAATTTATTGTAGTTGTGTGCAATCTCGTCCTCGACAGCTGCATCTTCCAATCCCAATAAATTAAGAGCACAGAAAACTACAAACTCCAGTGCCCAGAGTGCTCCTCTGTTCTCCTCCTTGCCAGCAACTAATGTCATTGACTCGGAGATTCTTTTGCTTCAGTTCAGGCAAAAAATACAAAATATCTGGAAAAAAAGAAGGAACTTCAGTTGGAATAGAAGAGCAGTAGAAATAATACAAAAAATCCATTTCCTTCAAAAGTCCTTTTGAAAGTGCTCAACTAGCTAACTCCTCACAAAATTTCAACTCGATTCTGAGCACCAAGAAGGAACCAGGACCAGCAGCAAGCAGCAGGAGCAACATGTCATCACCATCATCCCGCCACAACTTCAGAAAGTATGCAGCTGTCTCTCAATTCCTTTTTTCTCCTTTTTTTTTCTTATTATTATTCTTACTTTGACTGGAAGCGGTTGCATTCATTGGCCCATGAAGCACGACAAGCTCTCTTAGTTATCATACTTTCTTATAGCAACTGCTATAGTCCTTATTCACATAAAATTTGAATAAATCCCCAAACCGTTGATCTGGGTTGGTCAGACATTTTTCCACTGCATCCTTCAGAAGTGCTCGCTTTAGCCAGTCAACAAGCAGACAAAAAGTGCAAAACATGTAACACGGATCCTGTTAAGTTGAAAAATATTTCAATGGAAAGATTACCAACATTTCTTTTTTTCAATCTGGATAAATTTATTCTACTTTTTTTTGTTTTTAAATATAACGATTTTTTGAAAGACAAATTGTCACCATTTTTCGTAATGAGTATGAAAGAGATACAGATAAGGATCTCAGCTATTCACTCAGCGGGGCTACAAACCTGTATTCGCCGCAATACAGCAAATTGTTCTATTACTGAAGCAAGACCTTTGCTACTTAGTACTTGTCTTTGCTCGGTGCTAGAGTATTCAGCTATTTAAACATATCAAACAGCGCCTCCAGCGACGAGACAAGAATCAGCTAAAACGATTTCTAAAAATGAGCTCGAATTTCAAGTTCAACAAAATGAAAAATTCTGATGCTTTTGAGACACTGTGGAACGGATTCTAGGCATAAACCTTCAAGCTTTCCACAACACTAGTTCGGCTTTACACCCTCTCATATGATTTGCTGAATTTGGCGGATTCCAATTTTTAAAAAACTTGGGTTACAAACCTTCCTGACACAGTCACAGTCAATAAAGTGGACATCATGCAGATGTAAAAACTGTTTTATGAATTTGCTTTTGGTAGAGCGAGATTAGGGACTAACTAGTACCATAGACAAAGTAAGAATCTTACTTTGCCTATGCTAGTACGTAATCTAGCACCAGGAATCCCTCCGTCATGTCGTTTCGCAAAAGCACCGCCGCAGCACTGCAGCATTCTTTTTCATTTCCCCTATCTCTAGTACTACATCGGTCACGGCAACGGAGATCGCTTCTGAACCATTACAAGAGGACTTGATATCGCTTTTGAAGTATAGATTTTTACAAGAGGAAGTTTTTCTTTGTATTTTATTCATCTTCCAATTATACAATTGGAGCATATTGTAGGAATAAAAAAGAATGATTTGACATCAGGAGTTTACTTTTTTTCTCGCCATTTTAGGTAAATTTCGAAGAAAAATCTAGCTATTGATATCTATAGCATGTCACAACTTTCGAAAAATTCTTTCATATTTCGTAATCGTACGCTGCCTATTTTTCACCTCACTGGCAGCTTTTCACCGCGGGAATTACTCCTCAGTTGGCGTTTGTGGAGTTGAATACGAATCTCGGGTAAATTGTATACATATTTGAATTTGAATTCGGTGGGGGTTCTGGTCAGGAGAGGACCAAGAAAACTTTCAAACTTGTCATTGCAGCGTGCTTTTAACGTGCGATTTGCAGGGCTTTTCTAGTTTGCAGTTATATATATCTTTTTAAATTGTTAATGATGTCTGATTCGCTTTGTTTTTTTATTTATTTTGGAATGCGTTCTTGTTCGACGAAAACCAGTATGAAAATTTGAAAAGCGAACAAAAGCGCCTCTGGCGGCCAGTCTTGTAATCGCAAATAAAATAAAACAAATTTCGTTTTGTTTCTGTATTGTGAATGTTTTGAATATTCTATTAATCAACTTTTTGCATAAAAACAAACCGCAAACAACGTTGTCATAATAAATTTTGTTAGTTTTTGGTATAAATATTAATTAGTGGCAAGTTATAAATTAATAACAAAAAAGAAAAACTGTTATTGACCTACTGTACATAACGACTTTACCAAAATATGTGCACTTTTTTGTTACCTATTTTTATTTATAAATTTTGTTGTGCAAATATGCCCAGCGTTGCATTTAGAAGGAGTTTTTAATGCAAGCTACTCTAAATCGTATTGGCTCGATCAACCAAATGCCGCAATGTTTGAAATGTAATTTAATAACTGTCTTCTTCTTCTTACAGCTTATTTACGGCCCAGAAGGTCAACTGGTTCGTGGTGAATCCCGGCGAGGACGTGGTAAAGGCAGAAATTCGAATGGGGTAAGTAATTTTTAAATTGTTGACGGTTAGACAATAAAAATAATTGTAAGTTAGTTTATTGATTAAATTATGTTATTTATTTATATTTAAAATAATGCTGGGGAATTTCGCACTTTTGAAATCGGCGTAACAATTATATGATTATCTCTAACTGCAATCCGAGCCAGTGTATTACATGTCGAATGCATAATTGCAACCGATCATACACAACTAACAATTTTCCAATTCCACAACTCGCGGCGAAGGTATTTAAAGTGGCTCTGGTTTCCATCCGCAACAATCTCTTCTGGTCACGTATCACATATTACAGCGATTAAATCTAATGAGTTTGCACGGCATTTTCAAATCAATTAAAAACTTGTAACAGCTGCTTGTCCGTTGCGAAAGTTCCCGCGGGGCAGGGATAACCATAAAAACAACAAGGAAAAACGGTTTTTCTTTATGTCCATCACTTGGTCTAATCACACTCTTAACTTCTCTCAGTTTTTCTAGCATTTTCCGTGCATATCGAACATAAATAATAATTAAAACAAATTTAAAGGGAACAATCCAAAGAATGGAAAGTAATATATGCGGCAATCGACACGCTTGTCGGTCTCTTTTATGCAACGCGAAATAAAAGGAAAAAATAAACCGAATTAATTGGACGCAAGATGAATAGCGCGAATATTTTTGTTGAGCAAAATTTCATAAATATTTAATTACTGAGAGAAGTTAAATTACATCAATATCCTCGTGATTTCCTGTGTGTCGGTATACGATAACAGTCCTTTGTGAGTTGATGGAAAGCTGTTGTTTGTGATTTACAAATCATGCAGACATATCCTTGTTTTCCGTTAATTAAAATTGATTACCAAAATATTCGATACAATAATTTTCTTAAATTAACTTAACAGTACTTGTCAGAATTTATTCAAGCTAAACAGGACGAATATTTTCTAGAGTATCACTATTTAACAAAATATTTGCATAAGCTTATTCAAAAATTATTTTACATCTTCAAAACGTGTCCTTTCACCCTTTTACCATTTTTTTAGTTCATCCCACTTGTATGTTTTTTATGCTGCAGGGACAAGAGCACTTTCATAATGTTTGCGCGTTTGTGAATTATTCTCTTTCTTTTTTTTCAAATTTGTACACGCCTTTTCTCCTTTGGTGCAGGAGCATGAATAAAAAATAGTTCGACATGCGACTTCGATTTCTATGTACTGTATTTATTGCACCGTGAAACATTCCTGCAATAAAACCTCCATTGTTAGGTCACTTCTCCCCTCATGCACTTCCGCATGTTCGAATTTCCGATGTAGTTAGGAAAATATGCTAATAAGTGACTACACCGATGTTTTTTTCAATTCCCAGGAACTTTACAACTTGTTTGAATTTTTTACAATTTATGCAAAATATGTTGAACATTTTAAAATTTTCGAAATTCTTAAAGCTTACATAATTTCCATTTTAACTTGAATAACAAATTCAACATTGTCGGCAAACCCCAAAAATTGCTTGAATACCAAATCGAATAATAGAAACATTCCAAAGATTGGCAAAACTCAAAAAGGATATTCAGTTACCAAAAAACAACACAATTATTGCTTTATCCTTGTAGTCGAAAAATTCCAACTGGCAAAACCAGGAAAATGTGGCTCTGGAAAAGTGCTGCATGCTGGGAAAAGGCAAACCATGAAATCACAAAGGCAAACACCACCAAAAACGGCTTCGGTAAAAGTAGCTGCTGATGAATCCCTCTGAACCAGTACACTTCAAACAAGCAACAGTTGCCAACCCTTCGACCTCACTGCGCGTCCTTCGGCCTCCTGCCGACCATAAAAATGCCCATGCCGAGCCCAGAAACTAAAAATTCCCTCGGCGATTGGAAAAATGTGCAAAAATTGTTGTTGACCCACTTAAGAGCTCCTATTAAAGCCAAATTACCTGTTGGATGCGATGAATAGTTGATCCCCCCCAGCCGGCTCCCGCTCGTCCACATGCCCCGATCAAACGTGCCGCGAGCAAACTGCAGTTGAAAGGCAATAAAGGCCCACAAGAGTCTCTGAAGCGTGGTCAAAAGCCATCGGACGCAGCTTGCCATGCGACTGCGATTACATAACTCATTACGTGTCGATGCAATCAGTGGGGTGCAGTTAACTAAATCTTCCTCAATGCACCGAAAAGGTGTCAAAGGACAAAAACAAAAAAAAAAAGAACAAAAACACGGCCACGGGCGATGCCCACAGATCGTGGTGGCAATGGCCGACACCGGGATAAGTCCATAATGGCTGTCAACGCCACCGCGCTGCTGCCGCCGCCGTCGATGGGGGACCCCGTCGGCCGACCGGGGCCGTCTGCCATGTGTCACATCATCAAAACTCCGGTGGCCATGAAAAACGGAGCACCTCGTAGGTGCAAAGTGCCGTGCTCCACCCGGGCATGCAGATAAACACACTATTCAGGCATTTATAGAAACACCTGTTGAGCGGGAACGACGCGATGGCAGCACTTAACCACCCAGAGACCGCTCAGTCCGCAGTCGTACCCACGGGTAAATCCCACCGTAGGATCACGGGTGCATGCCGAGACGACGGAGGGATTTATATGTTTTTATCCGGCGCCGAGCTGTGGCTCTTGTTGCTGCTGCTGTTGGCTGCATGCCGTTCCCCGTTCCCCGTTCGCCGGCGAATGTGTGCTAATGTCATCCTGTGCCGGCAAGAGATCGGCAAAAAGACCACCGACGAGAACAACGTGCCCCACACACCAAATTCACACCCGGCGGCGGGCGGTTACATGAAAAAGAATGCCAGATTCGCGCTGACAACAAAATGGCCTCGTTGGGGTGGAGGTGGGATGGAGGGTATGCAAGTCCTTTGGCGAGTATTACGATGAAGGAACAAGGGACAGGAGGGCGACAAACGGAAAAGACTCCACGCCGACAACGAGCAGCAAGTGGAGCAGGTGAACACCCAAAGAGATCCTCTTGAGCCCGGGATCTAAGTGTTACGGCGGAGCCTCGGTAAAGGAGCAAGTGTTGGCTGCCGGTTGACTGCCAGAAGAGCCTGAATGTTGCCGGTGAAGTGCTGCAGGGAGAATGCGACCCGAGGGACCAAGTCCGGGATCTGCACAGAAGAAGTGGAGCCAACAAAAACAACCAGTCGACGACGTTTGTAACATGTGTAAGCGGGGGGCGGTCGGGGATAACGACAAAGACGAGCCCGGCTACCAGCAGTGCTAATCCGCAAACTAAATAAATGACACATCCTTGAACATAACCTCAAGCGGCAGTAGCAATGGGAACAGAAGACATACGACGGGAACTCACAATACCCACCCACAACCCTCAAGGACGACTACGACGACAAGTTGCGGCGTAAAACATGAGCCGGCGATTCCTTTGGCCCCGACAGATAAAAACGGGCGGAGGACAAGTTCTCCCACATGACACATGTCGTAGGATATAGTTGCTGGTGTACTGTGGAATTCCGGGAGCAGCTCGTCTTCAGGTCCTTTTGGGACTCGTCGTTCTGTGCCAGACGAGAATTGGAAACAGTAGCGAAGCCATTAAGACGAGCCGGAGAAAGGCACGCACGCAGCGTTAACCGGAAGGCTTTGATCACTTCCGAAGGTCCCTCGTCTCGTCACTGTGCCAATTCGGGGGAGATTCCAAAGGGCCCGACCGCACCGGGAGCAGTCGGTTATATGAATCAGGGAATCCACCGTCGTGTTCAGCATATGCTACTGCTTTGTCAAAGGACGAAAGGGGAAGGAACGAAGGATCTTAACCCTAACAACGTAACAGCACCAGATCAACAGGTTGAGGTTTAAGGACCTGAAAGTGGGACTGGCATCTCGAGCTGCTACCTTCCGGCACCCAGCCTTGGATGATGTGGTTAGTTGCGGTGTGGATGAGGGACGACGGGGACGACGTCTTCAATGGATTTCAGAGTCAACGAAGTGTTGATATCCAAAGCAGATGTCATTGACATTGAAAGGTTGGGGTTGATAAGGGGCTTTGTGCACATCAGGTGCTTGCCTCAGGAAAAAAGAGGGTCAAGAGCTACTTTGCCAGAGCACAAGGAGAAGTCTTCGTCGTCGTCAGCTATCGAGAGCAGTTAAAGGTGAATTTATCGAGCTATTACTACTCTCAGACACCGTTTTTTTTTTTTATTATTAGAGCTACAGGGATTTCGTCCCGATTGCCACCAAGGACGACGTCTAGTCTTAGCCCCCCAGAGGGGTTGCCTTTGATTAACACGCATTGCAAATAGGACTCGAGGCCATTTTGTTCTGCTTTACATTTCCGAATGTGGATATTTAAATTGCGACACATCGTGAAGGATGCAAAAGTGGTGCTCGATTGCACTAAGGGCGGAAATCCAAGCTGGAAACGTTTAATTCTATAGTGGTGGAATCAGGGAATCTGGAATGAGGTCAAAAGGGTGTTTGCTGCTTGGGGACGTATTGAGGTCAATGTGGTTGTAATTATTTATACCCATTTATCATTTAAGGGGAGTTAAATACTTTGGGCGGACGAGAGCCTAGAAAATCTAGTCGGGTTTATCGTCTGCCGCCGAACCGAATCATTTGTTGACATGTCTGTTCACATTAATGGCGTAAAATAAACATAAAATGAATCCGCCACAACGCGAGCGATCAGTTCATTTTCTCGCCAGCAAAGAAAAAGAAACTGTTTATACTTACTTTTTTTTTTTGCATTAAATTTGACAGCTAATTACTTTTTAGTACAACTATTCCATACTACGCAGTACGGCGCTGACAGCAGCTTATCGAGTCTAATCGAGTTGTATCAGGTGGATTTGTAAGTCGAGTTCGGTATAGGAAATTAGCATGGGTTACGTCATTCTGGCGTCATTAACACGATTAATTATATTGAAAGGAAAATTGCTTTTGCACGATATATTCAGCACAGCAGCAGACCAATGGGCAATATACGCATCAATTTAATGTCTCATTTACCAACACCTCGCTGAACTTTTGAAAGTGATTCTCCCTCTGGTCTCACTCAACTTCCGCAAATCATTTGGAAAAAAGATGATCTCCGATTTATTATAGGTCACCGTGAGGCACTTAAATATGACAAAAAATTACTGCCGGCACCGCAAAATAGCCGTATGCCTTCGCAGCCAGACGTAATTGTCCAAAGAGGCCGGTCGGTAGCTGCCAAGACTGCCGGCCAGAGTGGTCCCGGCCAGAGATGGTTCATCATCTTGATGCCGTGTGCTCTCCACCGCACGTTCGTGTCCGCCACTTGCTTCCTCCGGAGCTCTGGGTTTCTTGCGCCAGATGTGCGATACCTTCCCACCGCTGGGAACCATGGTCCATGGCACGCCATGACACTGCCACTGCTGACTTCATTAAAAGGCAATTCGCCCCGCACCTTATGCGGCCCCAGGTGGCTTCCGTATCGGTAGCATTCCGGCTAATTTGCCGATTAACCACTTGCCACAAGACCCATGTCATCGCATCCAAAACGAGATTTACCAATAAAAGGCAATAAAAAAAAGGAAAACCTCACTAAGGCAACAAAAAACCATTTCCCAGCACGTTATCCAAAAGATTTGCTTGGGGGCCCCAAGAGTGAGGCGCCTCATCGTGGTCGTCGTCACCATCCGGCATCCACCATGGATGGTGGATGCTCCTCTGGCCGAGGCACGGCAGAGTGCGTGCCGAGCGCCCCTGCTCCCCGCGCTGCATGGTCGTCGTCGTCGTCCGTGTCCGTCGTCGTCGTCAGCGGGATCTGGTCCCACATTACTTCTGTTTCATTGATCCCTGATGGCCAACACTTCGGTGCTTCTTCTCGGATAGCATCCATGCCCCCGGCGTGGGATCTTATCCCATGCCGTGTGCCATCGTAGGCAAAAAAAGAGAAATTTCAGCAGCAGCAGAAGCAACAGACGTCTTCGAGGTGCTGAGGTGGTATCTTCTCCGTCGGTGGTGCTTTGCGGACCCCGGTCTGATTGTCGGCGGGCTCAGCAGACGACGACGACGCCGGCACTTTTCATGGATATAAATGCCCGGCAGCACGTCGTTTGTAAGCATCATCAAAGCAGCCGAAAGCCGGCCACCCTTCCTGCAGACTTCGAGCACACCGTTGACTAGGTCATGGTCACTCATTGTGACGTGTACGGCGCTAACGGCACGCCGTCTCGGGACCAACCGTCAACCTTCCCTGCCTGACCTTCCGGGCCTTTTATTCCCGCCTCGGGTGAAATTATATTTCCTTTGCAGGCGATGTTTGGGTTCGCATTCCCTTTTTTCCTTTATTTTTCTGTCGTTTTTTTTCTGGTTGTGCTGAATGCTTCCAAGAATCTCCAATCCGTCTGCCGTAGACACCTCCTTGGGAAACATGCAAACCGTCTCGTGTCCGTCGCATTTCCCTGCTGCCCAGCCCCTGTCGTGTGCCAACATCATCACCATCATCGTCAGAACCCTTGGTCTGGATTCCCAATGATGTTGGTTGTGATGACGACGATGATGATAATGATAGCAGGAATAGGAGGAATCCTCTGCCACAAAGCGACCGACTGACACCCAGAGATCCTTTCTTCCGGAATAAAAGTTATTGACCTTTTTCTTATTCAGGACATCCACAGGAGCGACAATGTCAACGACAAGGAGTTAAAAGGGTTGACGACGTCTACGACAAATGCTTCTAGGCTTTATATAGATATTTTTTTTACATAGAGATTTCAAGACACTTTAGGGACTTTCATTCAGGGATTACCTTTCACCCTCAAGAGAAGTTCCAGACGGCAGCCCAGCGTGAAGGATCCGCAGGGATCCGACCGAGGGGGGGGGGTTGACGTGTCAAGTCTGTTGCCGGCGTTCAGTGTCAGGTACTCCTCGCAGCTTGTTGAGCATGAAAAGTGTCTACTGTGGCGGCATTTTTCAAGGTGAGAGAATTCTGTGGAAATGGGTCTATCCCAACACTTAAAAGGATACACTTGTAGTATACGTTCAAAGAGGTGGACGGAAGGAGGAGAGGGAAGTCACGCAAAGCAAACCAACCCCAAGGACTGTTCGAAGTTGAAGTATTACAGAAGAGTATCGCACTAATGAGATCGCTTAAGGACGCAAATGAAATATGTATTCAATTTGTTGTTGTTGTTGATGTCAACTTTAATTATTCGATGACAAAATTTCCCCCGAGGTCTCCCTTCAGGACACTACCCCTCCGGGGCGGACGAGATTGAATTGTATTTCTTCTTTCCTGGTTTACATGACGAGGATTTATGAACTTAGACATTATGAGTGACATTTTGAGATGATTTCATGGCAGGATTTGTTATTTTTAAATTGATTTCGAGGAATATATTCATTTATCCACGAGATATAAGAATATAAACAAAACTAACAACAATAGCAACATTCAATTCTGTGGAAAATATCTGGAAGAAATTTTTTGTTTTGATTAATATGAAGTTTCTCTCCGAATTCTTGTATTAATTTAACCTCTCTTGGTTTTTTTATAATCACTTTTAAAAACAAAAAACAAATTTCCTGACCGTATAATAACAAAGTCACGATGACCTTTTAATGTGAAATTATCTTTCTTCAGCGAAATCTCTCAGCTGCCGTCGTCTTGCAAATTCCTCAGAAAGTAATGAATTTCTGAAACTGAGAAAAAGCAAATGGAACAGGGAAGCGGCGGCTCGGCGGGGGCTTCGTTTTCCGATTCCAAACAAAAACAAAATTACAAGTCAGTCGAGTTCGCACAACTTAAAAGTAACGAATTTCGAAAATCACTCATTTTAGCACTCATTCACTTCCGAAATGTTATCATGATGAATGTTTTGCATTCCTTCCCCCTCCTGCATCTGTTCGACTAGATTCGCGCTGTTCCCCTCCGCTCGTCGTCCTCCTCTGCACACCGTTTACGATCCCACAGCACCAAAATCTCTGGTGAACAACAACCAAACGCGCAATCGTGATCTCAAATGAGGCAATTATTATTCGGTTATGAAATCGTGTGGCATTTTTGCGTTCTCATTCCCAGGATGTGCGAGGAGATGTGGCGGGCAGCTGCTGTTGCCCCTCGCCAAGGAATATTAATTATTTGCATAGGAGCAGCGAAGGAGGGGGCGGTGGTCTCAAGACGAAGAACTCGAGGAACTCAATTACCCAATGTCGGATTGATTTATTTAGAAGTTCACGCCATCTGTTGCAAATTATCCCTTCCTAGGCGGCGCTGCTTGCAAACTATTGCGATTTCGTTTCCTTTCCAACCTCCACTACCAGCCCCCCGGGGGTAGAAAAGATGTTGCTGCTGCAAATGCTTCTGCAGAATGATGCCCGCTAAATCTCAGCGAAATTAGTTTTTTTTCCTTGCCCTGTAACCCCCTCTGAGATCATGGAGCATCTAGGGCAATGTCCAAATGGTCCCCGAACACAAATTAAGGAATCTTATTGACGAAATCAGGCCGATTCTGGTCTGTTGTGAAATATTAAAAGTTTGTGGAGCAGAACAAACAAGTAAAAAAGATTCCACAGATTTTCCAAATTATTTTCTTTTCTATCCAACAATTTTTTTCTGTTCAGGATATGTGTACTCGTATTTTTATCCTTCTCCCCAATGCCGTATGGTCCTCGCCAATCCTTGCCTGGACTGTGTGTGCATCAGTTTCGTCTCGAAAAAATCTATTTTTAAAGGATTACGCGAGAATCAAGCAAACTCCCTTTAAGTCACGTTTTTAATTACCAGTATTGATTCGTTTTAACATTGCTTCGTCCTCAGCGATTTGTTTTGGTTTCAAAGGAAATAATTAAGAAAATTGCTGTACCGAGAAACATAAAAAAACCCCAGACCGCCCGCCCTTTGTGGATGCCCGGGCCTTCATCTGGAAAGGCGGTAAATGGTCATTAGTTTATAGCACCCTTCTTGGCTCACTTATGTATATGTAGGACTAATAAAAAATGATAGTAACAATTTCAATTTAACTGGTGTTATTTTTTCATGCCACAATTAATTGCCCGTCCTCGAGTGTTGTTTGTGAGCACATTGTAAACTAGATGGGACTGCGTGCCTTTACAATGGCCGCCAACGACGCGGCGGCCATTAAAGAATTGAAAATTATAACAGAGAAACATATTTATATTTTGTGTTTAATAAACATTCAAAGAAGTTTTTTAATTATGGGCCGTTAAAATCGCTGATGGATCTGGTTTCTTTCAAAAACAAAGCCATTATTGTTGATACATTGTAGTTGATTTTTTTACTGCTCTGCTGTTTCGTTCTCTCTATTATTTTTACAGCGAACAATAATTATTCTTTCAGACCTTCACTTCAATAGTGCAACATAAAACAAAATTCAGGAATTTCATGTTAACTGAAATGCGATATTAAAACTTATAGAAAGTTAACTTTCCCTTTACTTGAAACCGTTTTATATTTCCGTGTCTCGTAATGTTAAATAAATTCAGTGTCAATAATAATAATAAATTATGCTAACATTGCGCAATGTTTGTGTTCCGTTATGCGCCAGTACGAGGAATTGCAAACCCGTTACCGTAGATCTATTGCTTATTAATTAGAGCATAAATTTTCGCTGTGAAATGCAAAAATTAGAATAAATGTGTTTTTGTTGTTTCTTCTCTTTGATTTTCACAAAAACAAAATAAAATGTGAACTAAGAAAAAGCTAACAAAACAATATTTCCTGCGCCTGCCTGCCACAGTGGAGTCGTGGGACCGGAGACGGAGAGCCGGGACGAGGGTAGGAATGGAAAAAATTAGCAATAAAAAAAACTGGGCCAACACCATTATTTACAATAATTGCCATAATTTTTGCGTTGACTCAGCAAGAAAACATGAATAAGCCGCCATAAATGAAGCGAGAGCGGAGCAGGAAAGATACACAAAATAACAAAAAACCAAAAAAACATTGTAGAAGTGTTTTTGTTTCCAGCCGCCAACCATCCCTCCTTCCGTGTGAAATTAGTTTCTTAGGGTAGTTAAAGTTTTTCTTTTTTTTGGAGGGAGCGAAGGGATGAAACTAACGGGCCAGAAACTGATAAATTTTAAAGTTATCCTTTAAGTCTTATAAGTTTTCTAACGAACTTTCGACAACTTCGAACCGCATTTCGCTACTCCTTTCGCCCGGCGAACTCTTGACGCGCCTGCAAAATCGACCCCAGTGTATATTCCTTGGTGCCGCCATTGTATTGGCTCAGCGGCTCCCCACCACTCTGCCATCAGCTTCATGACAGCCTACTGAAAGGAACTGGGAAATGTAAAAAGGGATGAACAAAAAGGGGGGGTTATATTGTTATTAAGAAAATTTTTTTTTTTAGAATTATCGCTGATTTCATTTTTGCTACATTTTCTGGTATAAACGGCCTTCATCCATATGTGGCTGGGGTGTGGTCACCTCGAATCCCAAGTGGCAGGGTTGAGAATAACGGGGATGTTTAGAGGTGGGACCACCTTTTCAGCAAAAGGACGCCGTGCACTATGCTGACCTTTGCAAATAAATAAAAACAACAACTCCGCGGAGAAATGCAAAACCCAATTGAATTGAACGTCAAAGGACACGAGCCAAAACTCGAGCCGAGAGTCCCTGGCCCAGACTGCCCCCCGTCCGAGATTGTACCCCCAAATAAAGTCACCAGGGACGCGAGTTCTCGGTAGCAAGGTATTTCGATAATTTTCCATTGTACCTCCTCCACATCCTCTTCTCGGCTGTGTGTATGCATTGGAACATGTACCCGCCGCCAGAGGGCGAACGAGTATGGAGAGTTTAGGGAAAATTTTGCCCATCATTCTGGCCTTGGGGGGTTGGGCTGGGGAGGCCGCGTTGGGGTGGCTGCCCTGGGTATCAAGCTCGTGCTGCTGCCACCGCACCCGCTAATGCTGGTGCTGTTGTCGGTGGAGGAAGGCCCATTTAAAAGAAAGAAAACGAGAATGAGTCACGAGCCCAAAAGCGGGGCCGATGGAGCCCCGTGCCCGGGTTACGTTAAAGCTGAAGTTGGCTGCTGCTGCTGCTGCTTTTGTTGCTTCGTTGGCTTCTAGTGTTCGATCGGTCTCTGGGTTTTGTACCCCGAAAAGGAGGTGAAATTGTTTCGTAGGAGGAGGACTATGGAGAATATAAGGGGGTGGTTGGGTCGGTGATGGTTCTGGTCTAACGAGGTGGCATGCCAGCCAAGAGGTGGCGTCGCGGTCGGTGAGAAGCCGTGGAGGCACCGCCATGGGGGCTGTGGTATCCGGTGGTGTGCTCCTCGTTGTTTGTGGGGCTCACATATATACGTGCAGCAGCAGCGCCCAGTTTCCAGTTTTAAAGTAAAAGAAGAAGATGATGACTACGACGATGACGGCAACGACGTGAAATAAGAGGGACGAATGGACCGAAAGGGGAAAATTTGAAATTGAAAATAGATGGCTGAGCAAAGATACACGGTCCTGTGCTGGCTGCTGCTTCTGCTGCTGGTGTGCCCTCCATCGTTTTATTTTTCCTTTTTGTAATATTATTCTATGCAATAGTATTTGTATAATTTTGTATTGAGTGGTACGCGTTCCCTTCCCCCCTTCCCCCACCCTTCTTTCTGTTTCTGTCTCCTCCGTCAAGAAAATCAATATACGGAGAAATTTTTCAAATGTTTTATATGGCAATGGAGTTGTGGAGGGCGGAAAACAGACGTGAGGAGGGTGAATATTTATATTAGAATTAAATCAAATTGATAAGAGAAAACGGCTTGGTAAATTGGATGTAAGAATTACAAAAATTTAAATTAAATTTTATTGGATAAGGATAATTGAATTCTCTCTCTACAAGGAGAAGAAATTTGAAGATACAAACATTTACAAATGTGCTTTGCAATATTTCGCAATATTTCCATCTTCCAGCATCAGAAATTTAATTTTAAACCTTAGAGAAATTATTTCTCAAGGAAAAGCGGTGCTCGCAAGTGAAGCAGTGAGGATTTCTTGTGCTCCTGGAGTGTGACGGGTTGGCAAGAGGATGGCGGAGGGATTCATTCAACACAGTGTGCCTACAAACGCCCAAATGTACAAAGGTTCGTTTAATTTCATTTGATTACCGGCTTTCATACGTCTTCAGACTTTGAATGAGCGCTGAGTAAATATTGAATCAATCAGAAACGACTATTTCGGATATTGGGCACTTCCTTTTAATGGCGAGGGGATCCTGCGTACTTTCGCAAAATGTTTTCGAAAGAGATTTATTTTGTCAAAAGTGTACTTTTTACGCTACACAGGGGACCAGAATTTTATCGGAATGACGGAAAACTTTGAAGAAAATCTTTAATGGTTTTTAATTAAATTTAAAATGTTTGTTGTTGTGTTGGAAGAATTCGTGGAAAGGAAACAAGGATTTCAGGATAAAGGATTTCATTTTATCGTGACGCGATGTTAGCCTTTCTGTATGCTGGAAAATAATTCCATTTTCCCCAACATAATAAATAAGATGTATCTTAATTAATTAACATACATTCAAAGGGAATTAACAACGCGAATATTATGAAAACATTTCATCATCAATTCAATGTCGATTTGAACAATACAATTCGGAATATTTAACTATAAATTTTAATTAAAAAAAAAGCGCTTCTCTGACAATTCCATTCACTAAATTCAATTAGATTTTGGCGTTCATCTTGTTTATTAAGCACTCCAGAGAATTATCCTTCCATTTATATATATTTACTCATGACGGTTTACTGAACATTGTTAAAACCCTTTCGTGTTACAATTTCATCGGCTCATTTCAATGGAGCTGAATTGAAATCGACAAGAATCGAATTGTTGTTAATGTCAAGAAAAAAAAAAAGTAATCGATTTTATTTATAAAGCTCTGAATTTACCCATCAATTTTTCTTCAGGGAAATTAGTGTTGCACTATAAAATTAAATTCGTCTGTGAATAAATTGCAAAAAAAAACTATCAGACATTCTCTTCTCAGGACTTTGATACAATCCTTAAAGGGTCAATGATGGGTTACGATATTGTGGAACTCATCAGATCTGGAAAACAATGAAAAATCTCGATTATCTGATGCACAATCGATGGATGATGAACTATCAACTTTCATTCGATTGCATCTTCCAGACTATTGCAAAAACCAATACCTGTGGATCGTTGCTCCTCAACAGGGGAATAATTGTGTGTTCTTGTTTTTTCATTTTTTTTTTATTTCTATTTAGTCTTGAAAATTGCCTACTATTGAGCAGCAAAATTGCATATAATCTAGCATAATCTTCCCCATCCCGATGGCGAATATATCGGGCTCTGTGTAACCCCCCCTTGAAGGGTCTTGAACCATACCTAATACTTATTTATTTAACTAACATCCTGAAAGGCTGGTATTTTTCAAAATTGCCTGTAATAGTGTATTTTTAGATTAATTATTGCCTCACTTGGAAAATAGGGCGTATTTTGCCAGCATTGGTTGTACTTAGTACACGGCCTCCACAACGTTTCCATTGGAAGTCGGAGTTTAATTACATAATTATGAACAGTTCGCATTTATCATTCGTTATTTATGGCTCTTGCCCTCCCTTGTTCGTGAGCTCATCTAAAGTACCAGCAAAAGAACGACAGGGCAAAAAACATTCAGTTGTAACAACATGCACGTATTTATGTTTATGTCTGCAATTTTAATGTTTTGCACATTGGATTAAAAAAAAATGAAAAAAAAAAAAATTACAATCCAACCAAAATGAAAAGGAATAGGAGAAAAAGTTTGCACAATATACACAAATCGAAAGAGAAAATGCACCAGCAGAGAGGAGACTGGGGAGAAGAGGTCGCTGCAGCAGCAGCAGCAGCGATACACGTCGGGAGACAAAGAATGGTGGAAAAAAAATATATAAAAATGTAAAAATCCACCAACAAAAAATCAAAAATAAAAAAAACGTCGAGCGTAAACAAAAAAAAATGAGAAAAACATGAAAAAAACTTTAAATTAATGGTTGCAACTTAAAAAATGCGCCGATTGTTTGCCCTGTGTCGCTCCGCGTTCCTGCGCTCGGTTTCCTTCTTCCAGTTCCCGCTTCCTCTTCTTGCTTTTGTTGATGTTATTTATAGTTGCCTATTTTAGAGCGTCCAACACCGTGAACTCAAAGGGTTGCCAATTGTATGGATATTATTTGGAGAGAGATTAAAAGGAAGATGACATGCCTGCCGTGCCGGGTGCATGAACTTTACTCGTTAAGACTTTCAAGGTTATAAGAGACGCTATTGCTGATGCTGCTGCCTGGATACTGGATGGCTACTGACACTGCAACTGCAGCTGGCCAGCCCATCCGGACAACATCAGTGATGATGGAGTCTCTCCGGAACAGCATCCAGCCACGTAACGGTAGTAAAATAACAGCGACCTTGTTCAGAGCCATCTAGCTCATCATTCTTAATTACGATCTCCTTCGGACATTTTCGCTAAAATATTGCACAGCTGGACCAATCCGTTTCAAAGTGATCATTTCGCGGAGGTAAAGTTGTAATCTGTTGATTTTATTCCTATTTTTTTATCATTTTCAAACAGTAAAACTTCAAGGATATGTTTACAGTTTTTTTAATGAATTTTCACAAGCAGTGTGCTTTAGATAATTGTTCTTTTTCTTTACACACTTCTTTTTCATCTACACTTCGTTTGAAGATCATAAAAAGAAAAAAAATTATAATAATAACTTTAGCATTAAAAGCTGAAATTATCTAAACGAAAGAAATTTAATGACAAAAACTTCACGACCATTATTTAACCTTCCTCAAAGTGCCCACTTAATTTTCCATCATCTCATCAAGATAGAAAAAACGTTTGCGTTTGCAGGACGTCGTCGCTGTCGTCGCAAAGAAGAAAATCGTGCCAATTACGGGAATCGCAAATTCCTTTCGGTCAGATGCTCATCCGCTTTGTCAGTGAGATGTTTAATTAATCCAGAAAAAAAAAGACCAAAAATTCCATTATTATCCACTCTGACCTCTGCCATTCCGACCCGAGAAATTTCTTGATGATTTTCTGGTAAAATGCAAACAGGAGAATTTCTAATCGCAATTGCATTCACAGAAGGATGAAGTTTTTTCCTTCTTTTAATCAAGCCGAGCATATCATCTCTAATCAAAGTCGTCAAATGGTTAATTTCCATAGATTGGAAAGACTTGTTCGCTCGGCGGCGCGGCGGCGGCGGCCAGGAATCCTCTCAAGATGTTGGTCCAAGATGATGCTGGCGGGGAGGTCACGGCCGGCCAAAAACTTCAGATAAAGTGTGCACTTTTTAATTTTGTATTCTCGCATTAATCCTGGAGCTCGTTTTGGGGCCGTGTTCGCTGAAATTGAGAACGGCAGGAAAAAGCCGAGTACAAGACAATTATTACTATCGCCTCTTTGTTTCAGTTTTTCTACTCCCATGCAGTTATGCAGTTAATTACAACTTTTTTTTTTGTTTCTTGTTGACGGTGTTTTGTTCGTTTTGCGGTGGTCCCGGACTCCATTCCATTTGCCTCGCATCCCGCTGCCCCTTGCGACCTCTCCCCGCCCTCCGTTTCCTTTGAATTCCTTATTGAGAGTCTCAAATTGCTTGCATTTCTGCACCGCACTGCACTTCTATTTGGCTTCGTTCAACCATCTTCTAGCAAAAATAATGCAGGGTAATTTTACGGCTTGCTGATAAATTTCATATTTTGCTCTCATGCTGTGCCAGCCTCTTGTATCTGGACCTTAAACGTGTACGTATAAATCGCGATTGTTTCCAGGATCATAAATCGAAATTAGCATATACAGAATTATTTTTTTTTCTTTGGCACGGCTGGGACTATTGTTTTGCGAATGGTGTTTACAAAAAGTTTCATATTCCGGTTTGGTTTTCACTTAGCATCCGCCCCCTTCGCGAATCCCAAAGTTCATCCAGCATCGAAAGTTGTAATTAGGCACGCATGCACCCAGAGGGCAATTCGAGCTGGACGCACATTGCGCACATCCCCTTAAGGCTTAAGCCGTGGTCACGCAATCTCACACCACCGCCGGGCGATGGCGGATCAAACCCGCGGCTATTCGTCATAAACTGGATAATCCAGCAAGTGCTGTTCCAAGCATTTCCCAAGGGAATAAGACGAACGTTTTCCTTCTGGGGCCTTCACGTACTTTTAGTTTCTCAGTAAAATTAGGCCGCATTCCAGAATGGCAAAATATTTTCATTCACATGACGTCGATTTGACGTCATTGCCAGAGTTTTACCTTTGACGTGGTGGGTGACTGTTGCCATACTTTAATTTTCTGCCCCATATGAAACCAATACTGGGACCAATTTACACCCTCTTTTTGGGCAGAGTAAAATCGTAAAAACGCGAGATCGAAGTGCGGCAAACAGCAGAAGGCCAAAGAAGTATGAAATGAAAAATGGCCGACCAGAATAATTCAGTTAAAGGAGGTGGGAAAATGAAGCCAGGCATTCCACTTTATTGCATGAAATGTTAATTTACAGCTGTAATTAAAAGTATAAACTTGCTTCGTTTTTTTTTCACTCCCCCATAAAATTTGTTCCTGCTCGAATTTATGGGTCTTAATATTATTTAGTGCTGCGAGTTTGACGTTATTGGCGTTTTTCGACTTCTCTCACCTTGTAAATTATGACCAGACCTTGATAATGGCTGCCTCTGCATTTTGATGCATTGCATTGCCATGAATTGGTAAATGTCTGCACAGAAATTGTGATTTATGAGAGGACAGCTTTTGTGGGCAAAACAGGCCATTTTGAAGCCTCAGATGATCGACAGTAGCCTCGATAAAATTTTAATAAGTTAGCACCACTGGAATTGTCCTCTGGTTATTTCAGTGTGACAGATTTTGTTTTTTACTTTAAACATCCAAAACATCATTTGCCAGTTTATATTTCATTCATGGTATCAATGAGTTACAGTCATTTTTGAGTAATCGTGATATATTGAAGGATTTTTATTCAAACAGGACAGTTAGCTGTTTGTTTTCTCGTTGAAAATAACTTCGATATTTTATTCAACATTTTCAGGACGTTTGAGATCAACACAAGAAACTTATGCAGGGTGTTTCGCTATCAAGTGTTCCAACATGTACCAATCGATTCCTTGAAGTGTTGTGATCAACTATTACCATAAGACATTTTTTCTTACAACTAATAAGGATATAATAAGGATATAATATTGAAAAAAAAAAAAAAAACAAACGTAGTTTTAAGACTTCTTCCAAATAAAAAAGGAATATAATATGACAAGTCCGAGGCCGTCTCTGCTCCTTCTCTCTGGCGTGACGGTCGTTTTAACCCTTGTGTGAGCACCCGGGTACCCGGGTGTCCACCATGTCATATTTTTGCTTGTAAGTGGAGTAAAAATAAAAATATTATTTGGAACGTATAGATCGTCGTTATTTTACTCAATACTAAGCAAATGATGTATTTGGAAATTTGGGTTTTTTTTTTTTAAATAAAACTAATGATACTTAAAGTTTACATACGTCTTGGAAGCACCCGCGGTACCCGGGTACCCAGCATAACAAAATTCAATGTTTACTGGTTTATTTGTTTTTTTACTAATTTATTTGATTCACAAAAACAAAAATAAATATATTAATAATTAATTTTTATATAATAAAAATTATGGATTACATTCTTTACATTTTGTTAGAGTTATTGCATGCTCATCGCAAACAGGCTTATTGCATTGGAAGCAGGTCTTCCGTGTTTTTCTCCTCCGCTTGTTTGTCTGTTTATAACAGATGTGGCAGGACCCAGTGATTTTCTTCCTTCCAGTTGCATCGCGTTCCACTGCAGGTCCAGGAGGCGCCTCCACATGTGTTATTGGCCGCCCGATCACACTTTCAATGGCGATCTTGGTGCTGTAATTTCGTATCACCTGCAAATTTCGATATCGATCCTCCATTTGTCGTTCGGCTAGTTCTTGGCTCAATTGGCGCAGAAATAGCCGCCGTCGGTTAGTTCTTTTTGGTACCATATTATTGTTTTCATAATAAATTATGTACGAAGCTAGTGAGCTAACGTCTAGCATGTTGAAAAACATAACTACCGGCCATCTCAAAGTGCGACGTTGCGTAGTGTATCTCGTGATCATCTGGTCCATGGTGTCGACGCCAGCTTTGTATTTATTGTAATAATTAATAATGTGGGGTTTTTTCTTAGCATCATCGTTCACGGCTATGTCGGAGTGCAGAGTTGATAACAGAATAACTGCTTTTTTCTTCTTTGGCACGTACGAGCATAGCGTCACTTTCTCATGGAATCCAAACACAGAAGAGTATAGTTCTCTCGATTTGTTCGGTGCCATAACACTGGGAATGTATGGTTTATTTTTCTTTAGTGTACCAACTAAAGTCATACACCACGAAAGTAAGTGTTTAGCGAGAGGTAGAGTTGTAAAAAAATTGTCCATACAAATAGTCCTTCCACTGCCTCGGTACGCGGCCGCTAGTTCTTTTACCACTCTTTCTCCTTGGTTTCTTTCTCGAACGTTGCCTGTTTTTCCCGTGTAAATGATGCCTTGCAAGGGATACGAATTTTCAGCGTCGCAAACCCACCAAATTTTGATGCCATACTTAGCTGGCTTCGAAGGAATATATTGCGTAAATCCTGTCCGACCGCGAAAAGGATACAGTTGTTCGTCGATTGTCAAATTCTCCGTCGGCTTGTACATCTTAGATAAATTTGCGTTGAGCATTGTCCAGAGATCACGGATCGCAGCTGCTTTATCTTCTTTTATACGTTGCTGGCGTGTATTAGCATCGTCAAATCTAATGAAACGCATGATGCTTTGGAATCGGTTGAACCCCATTGTCGCTCGATACAGTGGATATGAGTTGGAATGCCACATATCAGTTGTGTGATCGACATTAGAATTATTTGCACCAGAGCAAATTAATATAGCCATAAAAGAATACATTTCTTCTATAGTTACAGGCTTCCACTTTCGCTGCGAATCTGGATGCGCTGCATTGAATGCTGAATAGATTGACACAGCCTTTTTGTTGGTGTGGCGAATTATAATGTCCACCATTTCTTCGGTGAATATCTTTTTGAATGTTTCCTTTACGGAAAGTGTTGCGGTGCTGCTATGAGGACCACTACGCTGACGTACTACTTGGTAAACTGGAGTTTGATGTTGATGAGGTGGCGCCGCATTCCATATTGTCCTATCTTTCGCTATGTAAGCGTTTGTTGCAGCATCCATTTGATATTCTATTTCACTGTCACTGCTTTCAGCCTCAGCTTCGTCGTCTTCTTCGGCGCTTTCGTCGCCTGCGTTATATTCTGAAGTAGATGGTTCAGCATCTTCTTGAACAACAGGTTCATTCTCAGGTTCCTCCGTGTCTGAAGGCGCATGTTCGGGCAGATTTCTGTCCGGTAGCCAGTCATCGTCCTCGCTGTCCGATGCCACGTTTGACTCATTGTCTATATCTCCTAGTATCGCGTTCAAATAGGCTTCTTTCTCTATATCACTCAACCTTGAAAATTCAGCCCTCGATAGTAATTCCTCCATAACTTTAAAGTATTCAATTCAGTAGTAATACAATTTTATTTTTTCCGTCAAAGGATTCCACTTTCACACAATTAGGCTTGAGACCTTACGATCGAATGCTAATCCATTTTCAGATATCCTTAGTCGCAACTTCCTGAATTCTTTGCTCTTTCACTTCCACTCCCACTCTTTTACAGGTTTACCTTTAGGTTCCGAGGAAATACTTAGCATTCCACTGCAACCATAAAAGGGTGCAATCGAGACTATGACTTTTATTAGGGTTTTTCCTGGTAATTTCTCTAACTGCATTACGAGAATTTTCTAGGTTTTTTGAAATGACTATTGCACAGAAACAAGAAAGGAGGCGAGAATCTGCGATAGTTAGGTTAGTTTAGCGTTCTCGCTCTCTCTTTCTTTCGTACGAGCTACAACAATGGTAAGTGGGCACCCAGGTACCCTGGGTGCTAAACAACGTTGGTAAAGTTGGGTGCTCACACAAGGGTTAAAGTTAATCCTTATTTTTCCAGTGCTGCCGCATATGTCGCTGCGAACGCTAAGGGTTGTGAATGACTACTCGCCACAAACTCAATTGTTACACAAAATTTTACATTATTGACTTGTATTGTACCGGATGTGGCAAGGGAAGATCGTTATTGTTTCATTAAAACTCCTTATCTTATTATATTGTATTTGCAATAAAACTTTTTACTACTTCATATTATTCTGAAAGGCTCGTATCACATCCGACTCTTGCTCCAGCAATGTAAATTTCCGTTCTGCTATTTGGTATTGTCGGCACTTAGCAATTTCATGTTGTTCAACAAACAGTAACAATGTAAAATTTTTATTACTGATATTTTAAGTCTGATTATAATTTTCTTTTTGTCTGAATATTAAACAATTTGAGAGTATTTAATGATTTCGTAAATAAATTCCTGGGGGAAATGAGGTGTTTTCAAATTTCAATGCACAGACGTCGGTTGCTATTTTACGATTGTTGTTTGTTGTCTGTTGACTGTGGATATTATGTTGCAATTTTATATTCAATTTTAATTTTGATGTTTATGGGTATCAATCAATAATGCCTGGCATCTCCTGAAGGTAACTCATCTTATGATTTAAACCCATCACGATTCATATTCATGTGTTCAGGTAATGAAAAACGACTTCCAAGGTGGAAGGAGTTAAAAATGGAAGACGAGACTCCCGCCACCGTCGTCAAGCAACCGAGAAGGGGAGAGGAAAATAAATAAATAAATAATAAAAAAAATATTAGAAAAGTACAGTTGAAAAAATCAAGTTATATGGCGAGTGCATATGGGAATGGAAAAAATAACCAAATAATCAAAACCAGCATTCAACGTTTTCCCCTTTAAAAAAAATAGGCTCAAAAAAGAACTGAGCAAATGCGCTCAGACAGGATAATATGGCCGTAATAAGATAATTTATGGCGTTTTCGCGAATTTCACATGCAGTCAAGAATTTCGTTTTGTTCTCGTCCCTCATGCTGTTTTCGAGAATTTCGTTGCTGTCTCTTTTCACTATAAAAGGAAGTTCATTTGCAAAAATTCTCCTGTTTTCCATTATTATTTATTTATAATTTTTTATTTATCGTCCATTTATTGCATTGTGTTGCCATTTGTATCGTGAAAAGCATTTTTAAAAGAGTATCCTTTTTGTTTTGGTATCGAAAACAGCATCAAGCAAGACCAAACTGCACGCGCTGTGTTCCTCTACATAGTATTTTTTTCCTTTTCTAATTATCTCAAGGGAAAACTGAGGAGATCAGTCACATTTCACACCTATTGAAATAGATTTGAAGGGAATTTTTATTATTATTACATACATACTGTTTTTAATTATATTTCCTAAGAACTGCTTTTTCATAATCATCCCCCTCCCCTAGTTCCCTGCCCTTCAATCCACCTCATGAAGACGAAATTATAGTGTTTTTAATTAATTGAAAGTGCACTACGACGACAAGCTTTATTTTCGTGGCTGTTTATTGCCAGTTTTTGTTATATTTTTTTTTAATGTTTCTCAAGCAATTTGCATATTTTTAATTACGCTCTTAATGGCTTTTCTTTACCGGTTCTGAATGAGTTTTATGCAAATAAAAATAAAGAATTTTTATTTTTTTATTTTGAAGAGAATTTAAATTGGACAGCAACAAAGATGAAACAATCGTGCAACGTCAGAGGTACACGAACGCTGCTCGCTCGTTCTTCTGAGAATAATCACACACGTTTAGGTTTTATTGGCGTAAAAAACTGTTTTAAAAGATGTTTGCAATTTATAGGTATCAGACATGTTTCAGTCGAGCGTTGCAGCAGTTTTAATAAATAAGAAGAAAAAGCTATAATTATAGATTGTAAATGGGATAAAAATATCAATGAGACCGAACGTTTAATTAAACAGGAAAGTGCATTCGACATACTCGCTATAATTGCTATTTAGTTTGAACCCTTTTATTGGTGGGATTTCTGAATTTGGCAAACACAATATGCATAGGTACACAATATAAATGATAATTTCTAAAAGAGCAGCCGTGTGCAAAAGGATAAAGTATGCACTTCCATCAACACCTACGTGAACTGGACGAGGAAAAAATCTACCCCAAGCAGGGATCGATTCAATAAGCACTTGTTTATACGCACTTTGAACCCATCCAATAAACTGTCCAATCGGTGCAAATTGTCTGAACCAGCAAAAAATCCTTAATATGAGATCGTCAAAATTCACAAAAATAAATAACGAAAAAAAAAAATCGAAATTAAAATGGGACCACGAGGGAGGAGATAAACACGCTTCGAGAAAAACGCGAACTTGACAAAAACAGCAGATTCTGGAAAATAGCAACAATTCCAGTGAGAGTGGATGGCAGGATACTCAATCGGGGGCAGGAGGGTTTTTTTTGTTAGCTAGTAGATTCCATTGTGCATCCTTCACATGGACCATGGGATGCTCGGCAGCAGACGACGCCGGATCCACTTCATTTATATCGAATTCAGATAAATCTCGATACCCAAAATGCTATTGTTGTTATTGTTCGAGTTGCACCAAATCCGGCAAAGTATGAACGAAAAAAATACAAAATACCAATAAAAAAAAAAAGAATTTGCGGCAAACAACAACCACGGAAAAGGTGTAGAGGCCGTTGAGGTGCACCGCGGGTGGCGGTGATGGTCAACTGCTGCCATTGAGTCTTCCCGATCGGTTCGGGAATCGCGTCCGTCGTCGCCTTGTGAAACTTTAGTCGCGGATCGGCGGCGGCGTTACAATCGACGGAATTAACGCGAAATTTAACAGGAATCACGTGCGCAGATATGTAGCAGAGTGTCTATTAGTGTGGAAGCTTTGCAGAAAGGGTTGGGCTGCACGTGAGTACACTGAAATGACAGCGCAAACGGACAGACGAAGCGGTCCCCGAGGAGCTGCCGCGTAAGGTGTTATCTCGGGCCTCCAGCCGTGTTGCTCCGGTTAAATGTTGATGACTTTCGACTGTAACAATGGCATACGATTTTGCACCACTCCGTGCACCCGGTTATTTTTCAATGCTCCATCTCCTCCTTGTCGTCCCTTCCCCGCCAGCTTCACAAATGGAGCTCTGCCTCCCTCACCAAGGCCCCCACCCCCCTATTCCCCTGTTCCTCATCTTACTTACCTTTAGTGCCGCGAGAAAGAATTTTTTAATTTATGTCTTGCTCTTTTGTCCTTGTCGTGAAGTTAGCAGAAATTTATGAGCTTTTTGTTTGTCCGCTGCAATTCTTCAGCAAAATTAAATGAAAATTATCGTCTTACTACGGTTGAGCGTTTGTTTGCCGTGGCCCTCTTGCTCGCTTTTGCATATTAAGAAATTTCCTTTTGTTCTCGAGAGCCCGATCGGAATGCCGTTCGATCTGCACGGACTCCACTCGTTTAGTTCCTTGAAAAAAAAAAAAAATATGTTTATTCCACGAACAGTGTATTATTCTGTGGCCGAAAAGAGTTATTTATGTGCACCACTTTTCACTTTGTGCAATATTGAGAATTTTTTGTTTGTTTTTAAACTCGCGTTTTTATGGTTTTCTAGTTAATGACTTTCGGGCGCGAAATTTTCTCTTTTAGTACGAGTTGCGATATTCTGAAAAAAAAAATCAAAAGTTTTGGGGTAGCAAAAATTTATTTGATTCTGTGAACTGTTCGGAGGTCATAAATCAATAGAAAGGATATCGCATTGATACAGTTCATTAGATTTTTACAGTAGCTTGAACTTAATTTCTTTACGCTCTTTAAAAATCAATTTAATTAATCTTCAATGGCGAACTAAGAATTTTTCTCATAGTCCTGCTGATTCTGCGTATAATCTAACCGAAAAAAAATTACTTCGTTGCTCTGTTATCTTTTAGTTTTTATTTTTATTTCACAAGACTTTACCCATGAATTAATCATCGTTAAGATTAAATCAACTTCCTCTTTGAAATTCATGCAATTTCATGGCGGAAGTTGGTCGGCAATAATTAAATGTGAACAATTTCTTCAGTTTCTCTCCAGAAATCTTGTCATGTTGAAAATGTTCACAATTTCATAAGAGGAAAGTCGATGAAATTGAAAATTTCCGTTTTTGTTTTAGAATAATTGCAATAAAACGATAGAGTGGTTAAATGTGCTCTATCGGCCAGTGATAGTTTTTCGTTGACTCCTTTCTCTTGGGTCCGCGGGAAAGGGGGATGCAACTTCCAAGTGGTCAAATGCAAAACCACCAGAGATAAATTTACCCACCTGAGTGTGCATATTTAACGCAGCAGAGATTATATGTTGCATGTAGCAGAGCATCTGAACACGAAATGTTGCAATTGCATTTCGCTGCTGCATCTGTGGGAAAGTGGACGTGGACGACTGTATCATGGCAGTGCAGCAGAGCCATCAGCAGCAGCAGCAGCCTGCTGCAGGCTCAATGATTCCAGGCTCGACGAGGTTCGAGAGCTCTCGGGTGCGCTGTCCTGCGGCTGTGCCCAACCAGAATAGAAATTTTAAAACAATACAATCGTTTGTCTGACATTGAAAAATAGCTGGTCACGTTTTATGACTTTTTCCTCTCTCCCATTTCAATTTATCCTCAGGAGGCCACATATACAACTGCACAAAGTGGAGTATTTTTTAATGGATCCAGCCAAACAGGATTTTTTGTAAACATTTTTCATTGAAAATGCTAAAAATTCGTCTCATTTCTGCAACTATTCGTTTTTAGGGTTTGTTAAAACATGGGTACATTTAATAATACAAACATTCATTTCTCCCGCCCCTTCTCTTCCCCTGGCGAAAGTTGGCGAATTGTAAAATTAGCTCGTTAGTTGCGGGCGAGGCTGAATTTCAACTAAAACGCATCCATTTAAATGCGGCAGGACTATGATGCTGTTGTGGAGCAAAAAGGCACAGCAGCACAGCGAAAAGGAAAAATCAAACAATAAAACATTCACGTCTGAGAGTTATCGATTTTTAAGCATAGATGACGACATATATGTGCATATACGACACGATTTCGCTTGCCTGGCTGCTGCTGCTGCTTTTACGGCCACTTTATTCGGATAGGTGCGCTTGCATGTGTGTGGGACGAATCACAAACATGAACGCAAATTTTCCTAGATGAAGTGAAAATTGTTGCGTTGAAAAGTCATCATAGTCCACCAGTATTTTTATTGCATACCATACCCCTGGGTTACCTGCCTCTCTCCACAGTCCAAATGGTTCAGACAGAAAAAGTCCTGTACACAGAACACCAGAACGACCGATTGTACTCTGTGCTGACCTTTATTAATAGTAACAAAAATGCTTTCACTGTGCTGTGTGGCTGTAGATGACCCTAAAAAATTCATTCAAAACGAAAATTCATTCATAATAGAGGTGAGAACCGAACTGAGCCTTCCATTGCTCTTCCGGACGAAGTCGGTCGTACGTTGTTCTCCCGCGACGGCGAGGTCCTTGCCTATCCTACGCTAATTTGTAAGAAAGGTTGACTGCCTTAAGTCGGGTGATGATAGCACTCAGCACGTGGCTACAATTTCGCGAATACTGCAAATAAAAGGGGAGAAGCCAATTCTTTGTAATCACTTCAACTTAAAAAGCGAAAAAAAATACAGAAAAAGGATAAATTACCAAAGGCCAAAATGCCGTAACCCGACAATCCGTCAAAGGATTCTAGCAGAGTGCGGTTCTTGCCGCCGTCTGTGGGAACGTCTGTCTGTCACAAACAAGGAAAATTCCCTCCCCGCCCAAGGACGACGGTGGCAGAAGACACAAAGGAATTTAAAGACATGAAATTTGATCTAAACCTGTCGTAGAACATTTCTTGACCGAAATACTTTTACCGACATTTTTAGAGTCTGGTTTTTTTTTTTTTTTTTTGTATATTATTCTGCAATGTCCCTTTCGTTAGGGGTAGCAATCCGCCCGTCTAATTGCGGGGTGGATTCCCATTCACTTGCGCTCAGTCGAAATGGAGGACAATACAACCACCCCATCCTTAACTTCCACCCATTCAACACCCCACTTCCATCTTCTTCCCTCTCGGCCGTTTCAATTCACATTTCGAAACAAAATTTCTGGGAAAATTAACGACGTTTGCAGCCTGAAAATGTGAAAGAGATGGGAAAAGCCTGACTGGGGAAAAGAAGACGCATTATACAAAGATCCTTCCTGCAAGGCATATCCTGCGGCAAGAAAGAGAAAAACAATAGCCTGCGCTTGATAACTGACTGCTTCGTATCTGCGAAATTCTGCCGATCGCCCACATTACCCCCCACCGTCTGGGCGCACCCGAGTTTTCCTTCATCACTCTTGGAAAAGCGCATAAAAATGTGATAACGATGGAATTTTCCTCTAGCCCAGGTTCAATTCCGATTACACAACTCATCTTGCACTCTGCTTTCGCAGGTGAGCAATTTCCGTTATCTGTTCACACCTGAATGGCAAAAAAACTGTGCAATCTTATGATTTTCATTGCATAATTTATTGCAAATTCACTTTTTAAATAAAACAACCAAAAAATCAAGAATTTTCGTTGTTTAATCAATATTTGAGGTAGAAGGGGGTGGTAACCGAAAAGGGTTTTCAATTATCCCAGTTTTGCATATTCAGTTCCAAGGACTCGTTCTGAAATTTTTGGGTTGTGTAAGTTTTGTGCAAGAAGGAAGTTCTTTAAGGTCTTTCTTACATCCTCTTAACCTCCTTGCAACTGTTTTCCCTCCCGGAAAACATCGACAGATTGCACAGCTTTGATTTCAGCCGCTGGAAAATTAGTCATATATCATATAATTCTCACTGCCGTAGAAGATTTAATTACAATGTCAAGAAAAGGAAACAATTCACAATAGTGGCTGTACAGCAAATCAGTGAAGTTGCATTTTAATTATACCGCTGATTTTTTTTGTCTTTAATTCGATGATGGTTTTTAGTGCACATCAGAAGTTCCTTGACCACCACCCAAAATTTCTTAGAATGCTCCGTTTAATTAAAATCTGGAATTTGTGCGAAAGAAATCCGAAAACAGAAACCAAAACAAAATGAAACGAGTTCTTTGATTTTGAATAATTAAGGGAGTTTTCTAAATTAAAAATCCAGCATTAAATTCGTCTTAAAATTTATTTCCAAATTATTTCTTTTGTGTAACCGTGAGAATTTTTTGTTAGTCGTAAAGTTAATTTGTTTTTTGACGATTCAAAATTAGAGAGATTTCATTTTATTTACTTGATGATTAAATTTGTGGTCGTGTATTTCAAGGATGTATGTCAGAAGATTGTTAAATGTGTATGCAATTCATTAGTAATGGCAAATACCTTGTGCGAGACAAATTTCCATCACTATATTTACCTGCACAGAGTTAATTTTCCGTCATCATGTTTCTGCAAAAGAAAAATATCCCTGGAAAAACCTCTACCCTCCCATAAATGCTTGAAAATTGTTCGTATAAAACGCACAGACGAGCATTTGTTCTAATTCCAATTAACAAAAGGAAACCTCACATTTAATTACTTTTCCCAGGCAATTTTAGCTTAGGAGAGACTTTCACTAAATTATATTGAGAAAATAAATAGAAAAGCAAAATGAAAAGGAAAAAAGTAAAGAAAACAAAAACTTCTACCCCATTCCCACGCCGGGGTAAAGGCAAGCACCTGTCGATCACACTGCAAAAAATCCAAACCCGCCTGGAATGCACTTTATTTAAATAAAAAAAAATCCCTGTGAGCAGCTGCGGGGAGGGAAAATGTTAATCTGACAACACTGCGTACGTAGATAAATGATAAATCAAGCAGCATGCCCAGGAAGATAGAAATGGATGAGGGGTAGATGGATCTCGGTCGGGAGCGAGGTAAACGGGTGTACTCCCGCTGCTGATGGTGGAGTAGTCGAGGATAGATTTGTGAGAGGGCGCATCGTGAAGGGAAGTGGAGAAGCCGAAGAAGATGAAGAGCTCGAAAGAAGGAAGAGCAGGAGAGGAAGAAAAAGGAGTTTTTGGAGGAGGTGGAGAAGGAGAAGAAGCAGAATGTTTGCTTTTCGTGGTTGGGCTTAGTCAACAAAAATTACGCTTGTATTCCCCTTTATCGGTCCTTCCTTTTGTGCCCAACGAGCCATACCGCATGCATGCAGGCTATTCGAATTAGTGCGAGCGAAATAGTGTGTGTGCCAGAGGCAACCTGTTTATCACAGTATTCGTGGTACATAGTTTGTAGAAGTGTGTGACGGTGCAAAAGACGAAATTCCAGAAGAAAATGAACGGAAAGCAATCGAAAAGGAGCAGATGGATGCGATTGAAACACAATGTGGAGCGAGAGAAGCGTCTTCAACTCAATTCTTCCTTGTTCTCGGGGAGATTTGAGATAGAGAACCGAACAGTGTATTACAATTGTATGCCCGAGGGAGATGGCAACAAAATTAAATAAGAAGTAAACAATAATAAAAATTTTTTTTATTTAGCTGAAGAAGTAGAGGAATAATGACCCCACGGAAGAGCAGACGCAATACAAATGCATATACGTGTGTTGATAGGGGTTTGTGTATGCGAATTCAGCCTGCTTAGCCTACGTGCGAGACATGTTTTTTGTTCTTGGGATTTTTGTGAACACCGCAGGCTGCCATTGTGCATGAA
The DNA here is from genome assembly GCA_963082835.1 of Leptogaster cylindrica. Lineage (NCBI taxonomy): Eukaryota > Metazoa > Arthropoda > Insecta > Diptera > Asilidae > Leptogaster > Leptogaster cylindrica. The sequence goes on from OY720109.1 coordinate 6,415,008, forward strand.
ACATGAATTGAGCTGGAATTACAACTGCCTGTACGAATGCAATCAAGAGCCCTTGCACAGGAACGCACTTGATTTTCACTTATGCAAGCAAAGGGATTCCATCGAAATGGTGCCGAAGCTTTGGAAAATTGGTCGAATATCGGAATTTCATGCGTGAATGCTTTGAGTGCGAGTTTTGTCCTCTCGAACGCAATCTGCAAGCTCACAAGCACGCGAACTGCCCAGTTCAAGTCGTGAATCGCGGCTGGCTGACCAAGCTGGTTGCCGGCATGTCCCCAAAGCTTTTATGTATCTCAGTGGCATGGCAGCGTGCAATCCAACGGGAGACGGGATCCAAATGGGGGAGAAAAGTACACTACTTCCCCCCAAAAAATATACAGAATCAAAACGAATTGCGTGTGTGTAGTTGTGTGGCCCCCATGCGGCAAGCCAAGCCATCGCTGGAAAACAAAGTAATAAGAATTTGATAGAAAAGCACGACACTACACACTGTTGCGGAGCAGAGAGTTTCGTGGAATATCATCATGTTCGCCAGGCGGCTAAAATCACTACACGGAAAAGTTTCTCATTCTGTACTCGCGACTGCTCGAGGACGTAGGCGAGGTAAGCAACGACGGCGTTTCTCTCGTGACGGGATATTTTTTGAATTGTCAACGTCTATATTTTTTTTGAAAAAAAAGGAAGATATATAACCAAATAATCATTATTCGTACATGTGTCGCAATCATCGTTGATGTAAATTATTAGTTAATAATCCTGTTCGGAATATATAATCTACATGTGTTGCGTGGCAAAGGAATTACTTTGGATGTGTCTTTAAAAATATATGGTTCTTATTGCAACATCTAGCATAGCGCCATCTGCCAAAGAAATTTAAATTGCTAATTAACGGTTACACTATAATAACAGTGTAATAAATGAAAAATAAGTTGATATATATGTGGTATCCAAGTAAAATGTGTGTGCCAATAGTACATAGAATGAAATCAGAATAATTTCAAAGGTGACAGTTCACTATTTTGATTTACTGTCTGTGGAAAGTGATCAAGTCAGCTGCACCCTTCCCCACTCAGGATATTCGTGAAGGGCAACAAACTTTGGCCAAAGTGACAACAACTTCTGGTGCTGTTTGCCACCACACAACCCGGCAGAATTGTAAGTGCATTCTGTTCCATTTCGAACACCAAGGCTTATTATTAAAATTTGATAATGTTCTGAATGTAATTGCATGCAATTTAGTTAATTACGGATAGTAATAGCATAGAAAATTGCAATTTCCAATTCAGTATCCGCACCTCGCCCTGCTGCAGGGGCAATCGAAATGAATAGTTGCAAATCGCAATTTCGTCATATCGCTGCAATCGATATTAAATTATTTCTTATTCTTGTTAATTTCCCTCTTTCCCTCCCCCTTTTTCGAACAGCCTTTCCCCCTCCGTTCGGGAAGGGGCGCTTCAATTTTTCGCTAGTTTTATCTTTTCGCTGCCGGATAATTGCGCCGACTAGTGCTGATGTATTATGAAATAAATCACCTGGGGGAGGGTTCTGCTTTATAAAGGAAGTTTCAATATTACACCAACAACAACAAGGACAACATAAAAATATGTTCGTACCTCCATCGGGGCGAAGGTATTCCCCATCGCAATTGGCAAGTACCTGGCGTTACACCAATGAAAAGGGAAATTGGAAAAGTTTTGATATTTGCTCATCGCGAGGGAATACGGCGGGGTGAGTGAGGGTGTCTCAATTAAATATTCCTATTTAAAAGTTTACTAGCTGAGCTCCAGGCTATGATTTTGCATATGTAGTTTTAGCTCATAATTTCCAGGAATATCTTTATTCTTGAAACATGAATTTACAAAGATAAGTTTATGCAAACGGGAGGAACAAGGAATGGTTCACAACATATCGTGAGAAGGAGATCTCCAATCCCAATGTTCACCCACCCCTATCGGGCAACGCGCCAACTTCCTTTTTCGTTAGAAGGAAGTTACGTCATTACAAATTTAAATAAATTGAATATTTCCATGAAATGGCGAATATCTCTTCCATTCAGTACGCAACAAATATTTATTGTAATTTTATGCTGTGAAAGAGTAAACATTGGAACCTAAATAATGGCTCACAGAATACTAGAAAACCATTGGGAAATGAAAATACATATTCCTCTGGCAGGATGTTTATTCAGTTGTCTTTTGTCTTCAACATACAATAAATATTATTACCAAACCTCAGCAAGTCCAACATTTGGTAAAAATGCTTCTGTAAACTGTTTCCAAATCAGACATGCGCGTACGACTTTCTCTTAAAGCGTACTTTCCTCAGTACTTGATGCTGGTGGCCCAATTCCATCTCCTTCAGAACGAGATATTCGTGGGAGGTGTTCCATTCAAGCCCAGTGACATTCCTTCGGCTGCGTTCGAACAAAAAACTCTGTCTATTTTTAGTACAAGTTTGTGCGTACTAAAAAGTACAAAGGAAATGAATTAACGCTAATTTATGATAACGTACAGTGTACACTCCTCCCTTGTTATGAAATTGATGCATGAAGAATTCTCACTTGATGCAAAGGTCGGACAGTTTTCCTCCCTCCTGCGACAACAATGTAAATTGCACTGCTCTATGCTTTGTACTTTTTTTTACTATTATTTTGAGGGGCAACGTCCTGTCGCGTCCATTCTGCGTCAATTAATTTGAATAATTCTGAGAGGCCATATCAAAGCCAACGAAGTACGATAAGGTACGTGTTTTGTAAACGGCTATTTCGCATTGTCTCTCATTCTAATAACTATGGGAACCCACTTGACCTCCTTAATGTTAATAATGTTTGCGATTGCAGCGCCACAGTAATTGTCAGGCAGTTCCATTTTTAATTACATCAATAAAAAAAGCAATAGAGCCGCAATTACATATGCAACTTCCAGTAACGAAGAAACGAGTTTGAAATTGTTTTCTTTATCGACATTTGTACATATTTTGCTCTTTTTTTTTACAAAATGTTGAACATATTGAAACAATTTTGAACGGTTTTTTTTTTAAATTAATATTGCCATTTATCTTCCTGCAAAATTCTCATGAAAATGCTCTTTCAAATAAGATCCGGTCTTCAGATGATATCAATTCAATTGTGATGAAATGCAATTTCTTCTGCTCAATTGCGGATTGCAGTGCAGAAGGGGTTGTCTTGTGCATGCGTCACTTCCGGGCTTTGGTGGCATTTGCATTTCCCGCGTCGTGTACTATAATTGAAAAGGATTCCTCCCTATTCAAATCAAATACCAATCTGATATTCTGGGAATTGCTCTGCATACAGTGTAGCACACTGCCATCATCCTTCAGCTGCAGCATCCAACCGCCACGAAGCTACTGCTCGAGCAGCGGCTCCAACAGCTCCAAAAACTCTCCCACATCGTGGATGCCCCGAGTTGAGCCTGCGACCGTCGCCGTCGAGCCGGAATGGTGCCGCTGCAGTCGCTTTTATCCAGTTTGTTTTCCTTCCTCGTTCAGCCGTTCCTCTTTGACCTGCTCTTCCCCAATTCACGTTGGGGCCAGCAACGTTTGGAGCAACTACACCTCTTCCCGAGCCCGCTAACCCATCGTTCGTTTCAATAATAAAAGCAACTGTCTCGTTGCCTCCTCCTCCGTCTCCCCTTCGCCATACTGCTCCTGTTTCTGGTCTTGCTGCTCGCGCGCCATCGTCGTTGAGCAACATCAAATAATTTCTCATTTCTTAGCTATAATTCGTCTTTCCCTTGTACCCCCTTAAATTAAATAAAACAAAGTGTGGTAAGAAATAAAAAAATTTAAATGCAGACAATAGAAAGAGATGGATGGGAAAAAAGTGCGCTGCGCCCCAGTCTCTGCGTGGCCGCGAAAAAAGGATAGCCTTAGTGCTGTGGAAGCTTTTAACATGGGAATATGATTACAAAGAGACACAAAAAGGAAGAGATATTAAATTTATGCCACTCGACAGTAGTGTGTGTATGAGAAAATCATGATAGTGCATTAATACATGAAATAAACGGGGAAAATTATCATACTGTGATTATGTGTGTGCACAGGAGACGGAGCCAGAAGGAAAATGAAAAAAAGGGAAACTTGGAACTGGAGGAAAATGAAGAATAATTTTGAGCCTTTACACTGTTGCAAGTGTAGTGGTGATAATTTAAGAAAATTACATACAAAATGCATCAGAGAGGAAATTGGAAATTCTGTTGTTTCTAATTTCGTATTCTCCCCAATGTTGTTGTTGTTGTTATTACCATTATCGTTTTCGGTTTTTGCTGCTTAAGCGCTTCAGCATTATTCCACCTTCATATTTCGTGCACTTTTTAGTTCGCGCTCCGCTGGGATTATTATTTACCTCCTTTCTCCGGAGCTTTCCTTCTTTATTTGTTTATGTTCTCTGGTGATTTTTCTCGAAAAACAGAAAAAAAAATGAGACAATTTCATTTGCAGTTTTCCTAATTGACGAGATCAATACAATGAGGAGGTGGAACTGTTTGCCGCCCATTATCCTTTTTTCCCCGGTTGCAATTTTTGTTTTTATTATTACTGTTATTATTATTACTATAGTAATTGCATCAATTCTTGTTGCATACACCATTTTTTTTTTTTTTTTTTTTTTTATGTTTATCTTCTCCATCTTTTTTTATGTTTCAAACCAGTAAAGGACAATGACCGCTGGTAAGGCACTCAAATTGCACTGTTCTATCTAACTTGAGATAAAACAATTTTCCGTGATGTCCGTGCATTCCCTGATTTTTTTTTACATTTTTATAATGTCCTTGAATCCATGGAATTTAGATATCGTTTTGTTTAAGATTCATTACATAGTACTGCAGTGGGAATTAGCAGTATGAAAGGGATCGGGGGGATGAGATCCGCGTACACAGCACTACTCGACTCTACTCTTCTGTGATTGAACCTGAGCCCTTCATTATTGTGAGACTTCCGAGCACAGAAAAACGAACGAAAGGAAATAAATGACTCGGAATTATGCCGGAGATTACTTTCATTAGAATGTAATAATCCGTGGAAATTGTCAATTAAATAACAAAGGATACACAATTTCGTGCATTAAGAGCTGGCAAACTGGACGTTCTAAAACGGCAGCCATTATGAGATGGAAATGATTGAAAACACGCCGACGGAAATTTCTTATTAGTTTTTTTTTTTTTTAACTTACAAATGCCTTTCATTATCAAATTGTTACAATGGAACTGGGAATGAAGTGCGCTGTACTAAGAAATGCTTGAGACTTTTTGTAGGTGTTTTCTGACTTCCAGTTTTTAATGGACACCATTTTGAAATGCAAATCATATTTCCAAGAGTGTTTTCTTCCGCCGATCTCAAGACCAGATAATAAAATCTTATTGGAGTGCCATTAAAACGGATAAAACGAAGTCTCAGATAAATAGGCAGACATTTTTCACCTCTCGTTGCATTCTGAAATGATTAAATGCAGTTATGCAGCAGACTTGCACAGCATTTATCATAAATTCACCTTGTGATCCCAAATGAGGGGGTGGAGGTGAATCGACAAGAAATTCACCAAATTATGATGATTATAATTTTTTCACCACAATAGTACGCCATATTTTACATTTTCCCCTCCCGCAATAGAATGTCAGTGAAAAAGTGGTAATTGATCGCGCAAGGTAAAGTGGCGCTAGTGGTTGGTGCTCGATCGCGAGAAACACGCGGAATTCAGCTGAAGATGCGTTTGTTGTGCAGCGAGAGGAACGCGGAAATTAATGGCGACAGTTTTTCTCGCGATCCCGGTGCGACGACGCTCGACGCCGGGCATCGCGTCTCTTGTCTCTGCGTTGTCCCATTATTGAATATTTGCAATCGGCCCCGTTGGAGCACACTCACAGTTTCTATGTTATTTATTCATAGCGATGTTTTTCCCCTTTGCCTGCACCAACTTCGCTTATTATCCACATTTTGTTTACTCGCCTTTATTTCTTCTGCACCGAAACGCGACCTCGTGTGTGTGCTTAATTCTCTTTACTTTCTAAATTGAATAAGAAAAGCTTGTTTACTTACTGGCGTGTTTTCCTCTGGCCCTCTCGCTCCCGCCTTTGTCCGATATGAAACGACGCCGCAGTCTATCCCCATAACGGTCCCCCTTCCCCTTATCCATGTGTGAATAGTGAATACCTTTTATTATTATTACCATTGTTGTTTTTTCACCAGTCAGAAAAAGATTATTCCTGAATCTGAATTATTAAAAAGTACGTTGACGTACCCCGCAATCGGCGCATTTGCGTTTTGTGTTCCCTGCCCGCGGATATCGTGCATAAAAAAACAGTTTCTCTTTCTGTTTAGTTTTTTACAGTAACGTCTCGTTATTTCGTCCATTTGAAAATTTAATTGAACATGAAAATGGTTTTTATGGGCAAATTTTATTAGATGAAATTATATTTATATACATATTACATATAGGCGACGACAGGGACAAGACTTACAAATTTAAACTGAGAATATTCGGTACCCCAACAGTGATGGAGAGTGAGGTGGTTGTAGCCGGCGGTGGGGATGAGAGTCCCCAACATAAAAAAAGGAACCTCCCAGTTACTACCCCCCACCACCACTCTCCGGTAAAGTTGCATAGAGCTATCGAGAAATGGCGACAGGAAGTTGGGAGTTAAAGAAAATTATTTTCTTAATTAAACATGCTCTGGTATTAGTGGCATTTTAATAGAAAATTTCTATTTGTCGAGTCCTCTCCCGTTTCCCCTCCCTCATCGTCCACATTTTGTGTTTTACAGACTCTCGTGTACAATTGCATGCAATATTTCGTCATTAGCCGTAATGAGCAGCTGCGCTCGGCAACTAATTTGTGAATAAATTTATTAATAAACAGGCAATTCCTTACGTGCCTTGTGATTTCATTCGGATTATGCGACTCTGTACGACTTACATAAATAGCTATTATATAAAGCCTTCGGATTGAATAGCGCAAAAAGAAAGAGAAAGAGGGAGCACTGGGAAGGGTGGGCACTTGTATCCCCGGTTTTGTTGTGACATCATCAAAAAGGAACCAAGAGATTGTACTCGGTGATTTTTATTTATTTGGGCAGAAACTTAAAGGATAAATTTGCATTTTAACCGCTTAATGTCGACCAAGTGATGATTTACTTAGCATTAAGGACGAACAGGCTTCAATGCGGATAGCTTACAAACGCTGGTGTTTGCGCAGAACAGAAATCATCTTAACCAGTCAAGGTCCTGTTTTCCACTGCATTCAATTAAAATTTATAAGCTCTCTTGATTTTTAATCATAAATCAATTTTATAAAACAACACCAGAGGAATATCATTTTAAAATATATTTTTCCACCAAAATTATTCATTGTTTTATATTGATTTGCAATAAAACATCAATGATGAAATGATTCAAAAAACGTGTATCATTTTGAAATTAATTCTCATCAATATCTCGTCGAGAAAACGAATCTGAATTTCTGTTTTAAAAATACTTAATTCGTAAACAATACTCATAAAAATAAATGGAACATTCGATATATTAATTCAAAATTAGAATATTTAGTAGGTATAACATTTTTATGCAATCAATTCAATCAACATCGCAAGAACAGTGCTTAAATTTAATGTATATCACATTGGAGCAAAACCATTACGTTGATGCTAATGAGGCTATTGGGGCCATAACGCAAGAATTACCCCCGAAAGAAAAAAAAAATTTATAGGTAAGTAATGCGATATTTCGTGAGCAGAATAATAAGTTGAAAATAAATCGAAAGAGGAGGTCATTTCCCCCCACAGTTCAAGGCCTCGGAGAGGAAATGGGGTCTGTTAAAACATTTTAACTGAATTCATCTTTATTCGCCTGGATTCAATTTTTGCAGATTCGTTTTTTTCTTCAGTTCATGAATTTTCTGTTTAATCGAACAACAGGAGTTCAGTGTAAAGAGGATCAGCGACGTGATCTCCGGCTGAAATGCAAAAGCACTAAATTATTTAAGGCTGTTAAAAGGGTCGTTAGGTCACCGTAGATCGCCATTTAAAATGTAATAATCAACAACACTTACTGCTATTGCGTGCCACTGGAGAACTTCCGGGGAACCATTAGGAATTGTTTTCGATGGGACAATTGCTTAAAATAATTGTATAAAGTTGTTTTTATTAGCAAAATCGAGCCACGCGCACGCTCACCACGCTGACCAATAAAGGCCAGACACGGCGTCTCAAGCAAACGCGTACGTGACCCTTTAAAATGGCGTATTCGGGGAAGCACTATCTGGAGTGATTTATCAGAACCGCGAATATAATTCTATGGAGTAGGGGGTAATTCGGCAGCAGTAAACGTCCGAATGTGGAAGCAATGAGTTCATTGAAATTGAATAATATGTAAAATCCGAGAAGCTGTCATTTCGCCACCTCCATCCACAGTGCCATGACCCACGCGAGCAACGGGCCGCGAAAAAATTTCGCAGAGCTTGATTGAGCCAAACAAACCGGAAGAACGAACGCACAAATTGCGATCATTACAGTGGAAGCGATGTGCAGAAATTCGATTCTTCCTTTGTGCATGAATAATGGCACACAAAAAATTTCATTAATTGCAATAATTGTACAAAACGACGACGCCTTAGACGCGGCGCTGTGATGACTTACTCCGCGCGCACATAAAAGAAGGCTCGGCTTCAAATTGTGGGAAACGCGGTGACGTCTTCCACCTCCCCTTTAGCCCACTTCTTGCAGCAGCCTCGCCAGATGCATTTCCCTAGGATGCTGTACAGAAGTGGAAAAATTGCACTCTTCCTCGCTCGTTAGCACATTCAGTGTAGTACTCTTATCTTCACTGCCATCGTGACATTCAACAGGAAATTGTTGAAAACAATTTTCTCGGATTTCTTATTCCTGTTCTTTTGTTGTAAGTGAGAGCGCATTGCACAATTATTTTCTTAGGAAATTACGAGACATAAACTGTTTGCAGGAATTGTGGCAATGTATCCTTTGATTGATTTACTTGCCTTGCCTCGTTGAAGGAATAAAGGGTTATTTACTGATCCCACTTGAACGGAATCTGTAATTTGTAATTGAACGGTTTTTATTTGCAGGAAGTCTTTCGAGTATTGTTTATTAGCAAACTGCAATAATAAGTACTGTAGGTAATTGTTCACTTACAATAGTTGGAACTCTACAATTTATTAATTTTTTGCAGTATTTCTCATGAGTTAAATTGATTTTCAAGGCTGATGATAATTGAATTGTTCGATGTGTTTTCCCTACGCGTTGTTTCTATGTGTTTTTCTTTGTTTAAATAAATGAGAAACTCTTGATATATGCCATTCTTAATAGAAAAAATCCGGTATACCCTGCAATTTTAAAAGAAGTCGTTGCCAACGGCAACAAGATGACTTCCATCATCATCATCCCTTGTTCTCCAGTCACCAGTGATGCGGGCCCCGCGTCCCTCCGGCTGGCGGTTTCCCTCCTCCTGCGCGATAAGTGATAATTTTCAGTTTTTACTTTTAGACTTAAGTGCCAGCATCTTCTTCGTCACTTTAAGCCGTTTTGATTGCTTGATTTTAAAACGATGTTAATTATTTAATAGCTCACTCATTCCGTCCGACGAGAGATTCATTCCTTTGCACTAGTTTTATTGCACTAATTATTCGAAAAAGGCATTTCATCTGTTCTTTGGTCAGTTTATTTTTTGTCATAAATTATTTTACGACGGTCTGGTAACTTCCTTTCCCCTTTGGGAATCTCAAAGTCATTATAACTTTATAAAAGTGATACTTTTTATAACATCGTCCTTCTACGGATTTTTAAAGGTGAAGGTGAAAATTGAATAAATTAGTCTAGTCTACAATAATTATCGATTGTCTTTTTCCGAACATTTTAACGCTCTGTTTTTATGCATTAACATAAATTTTAATTATATTAGTTTGACGAGTTCTATAAAAAACTTTGTAGAGAAGTTTTAAATTTAATTAAAATTTTAGTTAGTATGTATTGAAAGTGGGAAATTACGTTTCTAACCCTTTCTTTTTTTTATTTTCAGGTACGTACTAGTTGCAAAAGCCGTTTTATGCCAGTACTTTATAAGGTGGTATGTAAACTCCTGTTTTTTTACTAACTTTTTACGTCTTTTTTTTTTGCAAACTTTAAATAAATTATCAGAATAATATCTTAAAAATTCTTTTGGCAATAAAATGACATTAATAACTTTTGACAAATGAGAATAATCAAATTGTCGGACTCAAGATCTCGTAACAGGGATTTGCAAATACAATTTGTTTGCCTTAATGAATCAGAGAAATTTTTTAACGACTCCCACGTCATATTGTTAGCAATTTCCGCAATATCAAGATTGTTGAGTCAGAGTCGCACGAACAAGCAACAATAAAAATCCGCCATGACTCAAGGAGCTTAAGTTTATTGCTCTTTTCCCCGAAATTTCAATTAAACAAAATTACGAACGCCATTTTTAAAAAAAACTTCTTTTAATAAACAAATTTTTTTTTTCTCTTTCCCTCGGAAAAAAGGCCCCCTTTTTTGCATGTCGAAATCATCAAAATTACCAACTCTCACTATCTCCCGCGTTACAATGAACTTTACAAGAAGTATGAAAAAGTTAAAAATTAAAAAGGAAGAGCACAACATAAAATGTAGAACCCGTTTGGAGTCGCTCGTTTTTCCCCCCATTGCACAAGAACAATGGGCCATCAGCAAAAGTGCGACAATGTTGCAAAATCCACCCTTCGTCGCCGTCTTCCAGCTTCGGGCTGTCTTTTAGTTTTTTTTTCTTTTTTTGTATTTTTGGTTCGTTATTTTTATTTTTTGGTTTTTATGTTTACTTTTTACTTCACAATGCTCAAAATTCTTTCTTTGGGTGGTTTTTTTTTGCACAACGAGTCTGGTAAGTAATTTGTGCGGAGATAAATAGGCGATAAGGAGAACATGATAATCCTCACAAGCCCCAGACGTTCGATAAACTTCAATTAAATTAATTCGGTCTAAATTTAGAGTCTCAAGGAATGGATTTGAATTCTCTAAGAATGGAAGTCGCTGTCCAAAGATTGCGAACTGGTTCTGTTTTGATTGCGGCCATTTTTTCCTGCTTGCTGTGCTCTTCATCTCGGTATTCTCACGGTGCACTGTTTACGAAAAGATAAAACTTATTCACTTTATAATGATGCATAAAAAAAAATTGTGGAAATTCATCGCTGGCGTCTCCGAGTTACGTGACTGTTGCCAGAAGTCGGGGGCGCACGAGCCTGGAAGCCATTCGGGAATCGGGAGGGAAATGGCGATTTTTCACGTTCAATGGCCGGGGCCAGGTGGTTTGAATCTAGGCCAGGCAGGTGCGATTTCTTGAAATACTCTATTCACGGCACACGGAAATCGTTCTGGAACGATTTTTCGCCAGATCATCGCAGTCGCTCGATACCCAAGCTCCCAAGAATGAAAGAAGTCCTTTGTTTGTAGCACTTACAAACCACCTTCATATGTTAAAAATGGGGTGCGTTTGTAATTATTTAGATTGTAGATTGTTTGTTTTCATGATTTATAACGCGTGGAATTTGAAATTGCGTTCGTGAGAACTGTATTTAAACTCTTTCGCGCACCACGAACTCAGATGTTGGAGGAAAATCGAAATTTGTTTCCAGAACTCTTCATAAAATCGCTTTATCTGGTTCCCTATTCTTCCTTCAAGGAAATATCTTCATTTTTTTCAATTTGAAGAAACAAAAAAACCAAAAAACAATTTCCGCAGCTGGTTGAACACATTTCGAATTGCTATTTTGATATGGAAAGAAATGATTAAGCGAATTCATGTGTAAAAGCAATTGACGTCACACAATAAGTTCAACGAGTTGGATTTTTTTTTATTTATACGATACGCAATAATAATAGATTTGGTTGTCGAGGATCTAGCCTAAATCCACACACTAATGAGCCTCATTAGAATTTTTCAAAATGGAAAGCAATTATTTTCGATGAAACTTTTGAAGCAATTAAGAAAATTAATTTAAATCTCTGAAGGTTATTGTTCTTTATCTTCTCCTGATTTCGTTTCTTAATTTTCGTTGCCTGGAAATTTATTATATACCGTGGCCATACAAACCAGTAACAAAAACAAAAAACTTTCTGTGCATTAAATACCTTTTGTTACTGGCATTCATTAATTATGGAATTTATTAAAAAGTTATCAAATAAATATTAAAATTAAAACTGGGAATTTTTGGGAGTGTTTGAGTTATCTTAAGAACTTCCGCAGTTCCATCAACAGCAGCAGCGAGTACATGTAATTATGTATTTTGGAGGATAGAGAATAAATTGAATCAACCCTCAATCCTCATTCCTGCTTATTGTATTGTGTTAATCCCTAATTTACGTTTCCCGCCATGTGGAAGATCTCTTTTGTGATTTGTTGTGTACCTTGGTAACACTAGAATAAGATTTTTAAGCGACAAACTTAAAGAAGGATAACTTGTTGGGGCAAATAAAAAGAATTCCTTTCATTTCAAAGGAACAGGTTTTCCTCGCCTCTTTTAATCAAAAATTACAAAGGAGAGTAATATCGAAACGAACGAACAGGATTTTGTTGTTATACATATATATATTTTTTTTTCTTTCTTTCATTTTGTTGTTGGTGTTGTTTTATTTCAATTTTTCGTTGGATGCTGTAACACAATGCAGTGCTAGGCAAGGGTAGAGGGGATCAAAAAACACATAAAATGAAAACAACTCAGAATGGCCAAGATAAGGCGAAGGAGAGAAGATAAAAATTAAAAGTGTAAACACTATACAGCGACATTGTTACTCATTGTGCAAGTAATATCGGTTGAGGGGGAACAAATCTCGTTAGGAAAGGGTCTCCCTAATTAATTTTGTATGTTCCCGTCTCCTTGCGACGTCCACTTATCAAATGCGACTGTTAGATACAATCATTTATTTACCCTGGATGTGAGTTGACCATTGACAAAACTGCTGTATTTTATGCAAAATGCAGCAATAGCGAATGGAGACAAAGCGCATCCTCTTTTTAGTGCAGAAATTAGGCATCACCGCGAACGGAAAAATGAATTCCGCGATAACGTCACTGCCTCGCCGTGTTATTATTTAAGAAAACAACAAAAATTCCAGTCGGGAAAATAATAGCCTTGATCCCAGTCCAAGCACCAAGCAAAAACTAAAGGAAATCAAAGGGCAGCGGGTCGGCGCAGAAGCAGGGGAAGTATTCTCGAAGTACAAAGCAATGGATAAATTATAATCTTCCTCTTCTTCGTCATTCTCAAAATTCCTTTTCTTCTGAATTTATTAAGAAAATTTTGCACATCTTGATTCAAAGTACGCCCACACAGGACCATTACTACGGTTAAGGTTTTTATGAGGAAATTTATGTGTGAGCAGAATGGAGCACGACAGAGTTGTGCTCTAGAGCGGGGGTGTACCGCGTAGTGGGGGGTTGATGATGGGCACAACCCAAGTACAAGGGAGATGCGCGCTACCATTCAACAATTTAGGAATGTCAAGTCGTTAACGAATTCCTTTCACAACAAAAATGAAATTGACAAAGGGCCCAGCCGCCCACTAACTCGGAGTGCGAAAATACTTCCTTTTTAATGAGACTCTTCCTGTTGGTCGCGTTGCGTCTTTCAGTCCTTGTAATGGCATCGAAGAAAATTCTACTACCGAAATGAGCAATAATATCCACTTATTGAACATTAGATTACGGCTGCCTTCTTCTGTTGTTCAAGTCCTTTTCTCGTTGTTCCCGTAATTCAAGTTCTCCGAACTACAAAGGAGCTTTCGTGATTTAACAAAAGATTCGTGGTAATTTAAAATATTATATGATTAAAATGGTTTCCATAAGTAAAACTTTTTATGTACAATGTACACTGTACTTGTGTTTTTTTCAACAGAAATCTTGCTGGAAACCATATAATTATACTTTCATGAGAAATGGAATTGTTTATTATTCATTTTTACAATTCCAATTAAATTTTATCATTCCGAGAATAAAATTGCTGACAGCAAAAAGAGGGAGTGATAATTTCTTTTTTAATTTACTTTTTCTATTCTCAGAGTTTTGCGAAGTTTCATTTCCAGGAATATTTTGATAGAATTACTACACATACATACGTACAATACATACTGATACATACACATATACTAGTTGTCGTTATTATTTTACGCCAATAACGTAATTTGTTTATGCTATTCAAATGTTTTCTCATCTAAAAACGCATTCCTTCATTATTGTGAATATTTCAAAATGGTCCAAATCGAAATTCAGCTGACCTCCACTGTTGTTAGACCAAAACTTATTATTTGGCACTTGAACCCCTAATTTGCAGCCTCAATTATTCAATCAGCTTCCAAAAAATCCAATTCACTCAATTTATTCAATCAAATGATTTTTGTAGTCCATGAATTCAACAAATTATGGTCAAACAACGAATTTCATTTGAACATTTCTGCTCTAATAGTCATCTAATGGAAGTAACCAGTTTTCTGGCCACAGATATATTGGGTGGTGTACTATAGCGACGGGATAGGTGCACTAATTTGTAGCATGCACCCACCCACCCCCGCTGCCGCTGGTAACACCGTCATCAGAAAATTGGCTTCTGTAGAAATTTTACATTTCAATTAGGCACAAAGGCTTTACATTAAACTGATAGATGAAGGGGCGGGGCACGAGATTGCGGGGGGAATTTATCAAAATAGTCTTTCGGGTTCATATTCTAATTGAAATTTTATCAAATCATGGGAAGCAATAAAGGGGAATTTGCGAGGGAATTCATAATTTATGACGATGGCGCGTTATGCATAATGCATGCGTATATTGTACAATGTTTCCGCTCATATGGCTATTCACCGACGGTCGGTCGGAGGTGGAGGGCTGTGAAATTCTTTCATTGCATGGAAATATGGCGGATCTGTCGTTATCTCTCTGTACGGTATGTATGCCTACTTAAACAACATAGAAACTGTTGCATAAATCTTTCACGGAGGTAGATACAATACGTGATTAAAACCAGTCGCACAGCACACAAGATTTCTCAATGAACGGGAGGAAAGTGTACGCGCGGAAATCCCGCCAGGATTACACAATATACTAATGTGGAAGAAAAGTGGCTTATTGCTTGTCTTCCTGGAACTCCATCGAACAGAACGTCAGCCATAGTCCCTCATTCCACTTCGGATTTCATACGATCTCGAGGGGGAATTTCCACGCGAAAGTGGTACTCCGGTTTTGCACTGTGAAAACCATTCCAAGGACATTCGGAAATGTTTATTCCTGCACGTGTAGTACTCAAATTTGGAGTCATTCATTTGTGAACATGAAAACCCATTCGAAGCACAATTATCGATGAATTACTATTTATGCTGTCGCTTGTTTATGCAATCCGACAAATGAACAAAACAACTGGAAGTTGTTACCATCAAACATTTAATCATAACGGGCACACAACTTTTTGTATTTCCAATTAAATGGATTCCAACAGCCAATAAAAAGCCACCTGCAGATCTGGTTATGTTGCTCTGTAATTTAAGCTTCGAGAGTTCGTTGAGAAAATCAACGGACAAGTAAATTCGGTCATTGGAAAAATCAAAAAGACATAAAACACACATCAGAGAACACTTGCAATTGTGCAATTATAAACAATTTCTACAAAACCATAAATTTTGTTAACATTTTTCAGGTTTACAAACTGTTTGCGCAAGAGCTGCTTTTTCATTATATTCTCCAATTAACGCAATTAAATTTCGTTTGGTACATATCACTTAAAATTTATGCGCTTAATTATGTGAATTTTATTTAGTAACTGCTTACCACAGCTAATCACGGCCGTATTTTATCGCATGAATCTATTTGCATACGCCATTTTATGTATGTTTCTTTACCCCTTTTTATTTGCTAACAAGACAAACATTAATAGATTTTTAGAATATGAAATTATGATAATTTACTACCAAACAGTAATTGCAGCAATTTTATTGTTATTATATCGATACATGGCGCAGTTCCAGCGGCAAATAAATATTACCAATCGAACGAGTTCATCGTATCGCAATATTGCAAAACAAAAAACACCTGGTTTATGCGAAAATCCATTTGCAATAAATTATTACAGAGAATTCTCAATTTCTGCCTTGAGGCATTTTTCCGGATAAATAAATTCAACGAACAAATCTCAACAAAACTGTGATCATTGATGATTGTGCGAAAATTTGCTCCAGGAAAGAATTGCAATAATTTCGCAAAAATCAAACAAACAAAAAAATATTACCAATTTGTTTTTATTAAAATCAAGGTGGAATTAATGAACCGAACGTTTTTCTGTTTTCCAGATTTTTCATAAGCCTCTTATGACAGCCCCTTTTGTATATTATATTTACGGCGACTCTGTTTCATTAATAACAAAACGTCCAGAAGCCAAATACAATATGAATTCAATCTAAATTATTAATCATTGCAATAAATCGACATTTTCATTTTTCAATTGTAATCAACAATGTAAATACAAAAACGGATTTTACAAATGTCGCTGATTTCAAACATTAATGTTTTGTTACAATTTGTAGAAAAAAAAAATTGAATTCAATTCTTTCGAATAATGTTTGTTTGAATTTGTTTTTTAAACGAAGGTCAACAATTTGAGCACAAACATTTTTTACAGTTCGATATAAAGCGAAATAAAAATATCGTGTGCTTTCTATTGTAATTCACAAATTTCGTAAACAAACAGAAAATAATGGGATAAAATTACAGTGAAGCAAACAATTTCTATTTACTCTTTTTTCCCAAATACACAGAAATTGAAAAATGAATAATATTGTTAACTAAATAATTCCGTGGACAAAGAGAAATCGAAGCTCTTTCATTAGCACAAGCACATCACGAAATTCAATTGAAATTTGTGTTTTAAAACATGGCGAACAGAATTTCTAATTTAGCTCAAACAAATGTTTTTTTTTTTTTTTTTTTTTTGAAATTTCCCTCGTACTTGGTTCGTTCCTTCTATTTAATTTCCATGCAAAACAGAAATTATAAAGTTGTTTGATTTGATAGAATAAATATGAGCGTGCTCTCTGGAATGATTTGCATATCAAACTTTAATGTTTCAACAGTGTATAGAGAGTGGTGGAGGGGAGTACCGAATGGGGGGAGTTTTTAGGGATCGTGGGCACAGGAAGGAGGCGAGATGTGAAAGGCATATATGAAATATTATGTTCGTCGTCGTTTCTCAGTGAATGCAAACATTAACGAACTTCTGAGGATATAAAAGGAAATAAATTATACGTGAGCACACATAATTCAAGGAAAAAGGATTTCTAGGACACTTAAAATATTTACATTCGTTCAGATATGTAAATAAAAATGGAAATTTCTTCCGAATTGTATTGGAAATCTGTTTGTTTGTTATATATATTTATGTACTTTCGCGAATGTTTGCTGCGACACTGCGACAACAATATTGACCTGAATAAATTACCAAAAACTTTTCTCATTCAATTTCCTGTTTGTTTGTTTGTTTTTTTGAGATTTTCTCAAAGTTCTGAAATGATTTTTCTCAGTAACAGTAGAACTAATTATACTTTATTACACAAATTAATTAAAACATTCTCCTCGACAGTTTTACCTCAAAACGTAATCAACTGTATGTCGATTAGAAAATTTAAGGGGAAGGCATCAAGGATTCCTTAGGATGGATGAAATATTGCTGAATGCAATATGTACACACAAGCCCGTTGCTCCCGTTAGTCCTACATTCTCAGGTTTTTGCACATTTCAAATGTTGATCCTTTCTGGCTGCGTGGAAATTTTCATTAACTTCCCTAAAAAGCTCTTTCTCTTGTCATTTTCCTTCCACCTCCACTAACAACCCCACCCAGGAATTTCTGTCCTCAGCATCACCAAAAAGTTACAGTACACGACTTCACCTCGAACGACGAGAAATTTTGCTCCTTCTTCCCATTTCTGGGTTTTGATTACTTTTCCTGGGTTTTTTGTTTATTTTAGGTACAAATGTAGTCGAGGGAAACGAACGCGCCGGGGGGAAAGGACTGTCGCTGGGTAGAAATGTTTTCGAATTGAAATATTCCTTTACGCGCTGGTTCACTTGCTCCTTGAACGCCAGAACGAGAGGTTCTCAGCCAGCCGCCAGTGTATCTGTGTTGGTTTGTTAATAATATCACCCCTACACAGGGCAAAATAGCGAGATTTTTGAATTGTTTACTCGTCTGAAAAACTGTTTTTGTATGAGTCCAATTTTGAGCGAAAATGGAAATTTGCATAGTCCTAAGCCAACATAATTTTCTTCACGTGCAATTTACCTTAATTTCGTTCGTTTTTCATGTTCCATCTCCTCTCGTCCCCGTAATTCAATAAAACATAAGATAACGAGATTTTTTTCCTTATAAATTTTTTCCTTTCAATTTCAAGATTGCCCCCCATGCTTTAATATTCCCTTCTTTGTTTATTTATATTTCTTGTTTGTTTATATTTTTTTTTATTATTTTACGTAAAATTAAATGGCATTTTGAGAGCGCCAATAAAAATTTTACAATTCCTTGGTTATCATTAAATTGGAATTAATGACAGGATGATGGTGTAAATAACTGCGCACTGCACTCAGGTGGGGTGATTCACCTGTGCACCGCTTCGGGATAAAAATATCCGATTCAAGGTGTTCTTGTCCGCCGATTGTACCAACATTATTTGTCCCAATTAATTTGCTTATTTTGCACACTTGCATTTAACTCGAATATTATTTTTAAGTGCGGCCATATTGGTGGGAAATAGATATGGACTCTGTCGTCCGTCCGTCCGTCCCGCACACCCGGTCGCCGTTCGCTCCTGGTAAGTGTCCGTCGTCCATGTATGTTTCTTTTGGGTGAGATCTCCACAAGTGCACGGAATTTGCTTGGCTTAGCTTAAAACGGTTGCACTTCCTAGAATAATAATTGTTCTCTTCATTACGCTGACTGCTTGAAAACTCCTACTGCAGCAGTTAGCTGCAACTGTTCTCCTTTCTCTGACTAATTATAAAAGAATTGCTCCAGATGCAATTCGATGCTCGATAAAAAAAAACACTTAAGTTACTCCTTTCGTGCCATATGGTTATGATATTTTCCTGGAATTAATTCCATTTACTCTCCAACAATACAAATTACTAATTAAATTTCCGGTGCAGGAAAACATAATAACTGCAGTACAAAAAAGAAGAAGGAAAACTATTTTCGTCATATTCAATGTTTATTTAGTTGCGATAAAGATATTTACAGCAAACATTTAATCAACGTAAACAAACAAACGGTTTTTCAGTTTCTCTGACCTCTTACATTTTGTAACATTGTAAAAAACTTTCAGTTCAGTGTTTCTGTTCTTATTCACAGTAAACAAGAAAACTCCATATCGATAAAGGACACACCATATGGTTGCTTGAATATTTATCTGGCAGAAATAATAAACCAGAGAAAATTATTTTATAAACAATCATTATTTATTCTTTTTGTACAAACCTTCGTTCAATTTGCTACAGTGGAAAATTAATTAAATTCTCCAGCTAAAGTCAACAAGTGGAAACGTAAATTTTTGCAGACGACGCGGTTTACAAAACAATCAGGACCAACACGACAATATTCACCGTGATTCATCGTTAATTCTCATTAGTGAACATCCAAACTCACTTAATTAGGGCACTGAACACTTCATCAAATTATCTTCAATCGTTCATCGTCCTCGGTGTTAGTTAGTTGCAGTCTCCTGAGGGATTCGCCTGCCACAGGATAAAGTAACGCAAGCAGGATTCTTTATTTGGTTTCTGTGGTGCTACCATTGAATTTACGGTTAATATTGGTTTTTCTGTCAATTGTAACAAATGTAATTGGAAATTCTTCCAGTTAAAATCTCACGGTTCGATGCCTCATGATTGGACTGTGTTCTTTTGTCAAGTCATCAACCACATCCTTGCACCTTTTGATGGAAGGTGAAACATGGACGCGAACCTTGACTTCTTCCCTTTTTCTTTCATTTGCCTTTTGTCTGCTTTGCTTGTCAGGCACCAGACTGTCCTCGCTCTAGTGTGTCATTATAAATTTTATTATAGATGGTGACGTTAATTGCGGCCCGTCTTTTGCAGCAACTGAAAATTATCTTGAAATATTAAGCGTAATAAATTAGTACCATAAATTTCCATTTTATAAAATGTCTCATCATATAGGAATTTCGTTGCATATGTATTTAAATTTGTTTCAGTCCCCATCTGCAGCAATTTGAATGGAGCGAATGTGTGTGTGTGTGTGTGTGTGTGTGTGAATTGTGCGGGAAGGGGGATCTTATTTCATCAATTCCAATTTTCAAACTTGAGCATAATACGACGATGTAATGTTGCACATTCATTCGCACCGAGAGAAGATAAACTGGGGGGTTGTTGAGGTGCAGATCTGGGGTATTGGGAAATGATGATGGCTGGCATAATGTGAAATATGTTTGCCCAAATTTTCAGTATTGTAAACCCGAGAAGATACATTTACGAAAATTCAACAATATTACAGCAACCCGCTTCCCGTACCTACAACCCCCCCTCAAATAACTTGCCACGCTACAGTAGTTTCATATCATGCACGAATATTTGAATGGGAGGCAATTCTACACATTCAGCGAAATTTTCCTCATTTCGTCAATCGTCGACTCCCTTTTTGCATAAGCTCTCTTCCCTGGTGCTGCTGATGCTGCTGCTGCAGCCGCTGTTTGTGCATAGCACATGCAAAATTTATGTGAATTCCTGACAATAAAATTTGATAATAGCCCACGATAAGCATTCAATCTTAAACACAAACAATATTCATCATTTCAGCCCTTTTATTAACGCAAACTAATGTGTTCGTCTTTTTTTGTGTGTGTTTTTTTTCAGCAGGGTACACGAGGACGAAAGCCGACTGCTGCTAATTTGCCAGGCAATAACAATTTACGGTCGGTGGTGTCTCCGCGGCAGCCCCAACCAAAATCTGCCATAAGTCCGGCCCCCGCAGCTGCTGTACCGCATCCTTCGCCAAATACAACAACCGCTGCCAACACGAATCCCCTCGGAATCGGCGGTAATAGCGTTGTTGCATCGGTCACTGCACAACAGCAACACCAACAAGCTCAAGCTCAGCAACAATCTGCCCAATCGCAATCATCCCAACAGCAACAATCACATCAAGTCACTGCACAAGTTCACACGATGAAGGATCAACCGCAACAACCTATGGTGAGTTAAATTTTTTTCATAATCTTTATTATTATTATTAGTATTTTTTTTATTAAAAGTATTTTTTAACCGACTTCACACACCTCCCAAATTTTATTGCTGCAAGTGAAATATTTAATACGACTTTTATGGGAAAAACAGACGAGAGGAATCCGCATATTTAGTCCAAGTTTTACGACCCTCAGTTACCACTCCATCGCAATTATTATTAAACGCGGTTAATTATGTTTTATTATCAAGGATAAACTATCGCTCTGAGGCAATCACACACTTTAATTAGTACTAAAGAAGTCATGAATTTCAATAAACTTCCATTCATAATTGCATTGATTGATGGTTTTTTTTGCAATGTTTTAGTATTCGTTTTGTTGTTACAGATTTCCGTTGTGGCTTTGTTATGCTCCGAATAAATATGTGTTTTTTTGGTTTCATAACATTTGTTTAATAACATTTTGTTTAATAACATAATAAATCAGAAAATTGTTAATTAAGTGAAGAAGTTGGCAAAAACTAATCAAGTTTTCTGTCAATACGAAAACTTCTAGATTAAAGGATCTTACTTCAAAAGTGCTCCCTTTATGTATTTATTGTACATGCTACAATATTTAATATCAGTGAAAATATACTCTTTCTCTTATTTAAGTTTTTGTACTTTCTGTGAAACATAAATTCAAAAATGGGGAAAGGGGGGAGGAGGAAACAAAGTTTTTCTTTTACGTCACACACAACTACAAACTTCTCATTGTGTGATCAAAGAGTTTTTCGGGAAGGCAAAGTCAAAGATGTTCACTCACCACGGAAATTAAATTGAATCTCAATATTTGCAAAACTTTTTCGATTAGTTTTAACCACCCGGTCCCCTCCTCCCCCATCTCCTTTCAGCATTTGGAGGCCACCGTGGTAGTGGGGCTGTGCACCATCAGCAGCATCCAAAGATGGAAAGGAGTCGAGGCCCCATGGTCGTGTGGTAGTGGTATATTGCCACCCTAAATACAGGCTCCATAAGGAGCACAAAAAAAAAAACGGTACCAAGGACTGTGTTTCGTAACTTCAATAACTTTTTATCCATTTTTCTGCTAACATTACTTAAAGAAATAAATAAGATATCAACGAAAAGCATAAAACTTCTTAACTTTCCCTATTGAACTTAATAAAGTTGCGAAAATAGGTCCTTCTATTATATATATTATAGATATAATTCGTAAGCATAAACGAAAAGGAACATTCACATGGGCTGGGGAAAAATATATTGCAGACGTAATTGAAAAAAAAATGACAATCGATTTTGAATAAATTCTCGATGTAATTGTTTTATTTTCTTTTCTTTCAATAAAATATTTTCAGTTCGAAGAGTTGAAAGGTTTCATAAATTGAATAAAGTTATTATTATTTATGTAAGACTAGAACAAAAAAAGATACATTCGTCACAAATGTGATGACGATCACTGTGGACACGAAGGAATGCATTGCACTCTTAAAAAATTACACGCACCCCGTCATCATCCAAAGTTCAACGTCACATAGAAATGTTTATACCAAAAATAGATCGCATTCTGCATGACTGTGCTTAACGTCCTTTTATCGTTCCCTAAAAAAGGAGTAAACGCAAACATTTCCCCTCCCCCGTCAATGTGTTCTTTTTACCTTGTCGAATCCTTCGCAGGAGTTTACCGACCCCGGCTATTCTTAGAATTCGTTATAAAATTAGTCTAACAAAGTACTGATTGTGTGGACGATTCACAAAAGGAGTGATTCTGATCCGAATGCACTATTCTCCCTCATCCCCCCTACCCTCTTGACCTTCTTCCCGACAGTGCCTGTTGTTCGATGCGGATCCGCAATTCACCCACGGAAATTCGTTAATTTGGAAAGTTGCAAAGAAAACATTGAGTGAGAGGAAGTTTTTAATTTACTTGAAATCACAGCCATTCATATTTAAATTCTAAAAATGAAAAGAAAATAGTCGAACCCCTACATCCCCATCCCCACTGCTGTTGATGGGGATGTGCCATCGGGGGAAGAGCTTTCGGGGTGAAATTGTAAAATTGTCTGATTTATGTGAAAAGGTACAACTTATAATAATTGTGTGTATGTGTTCGACACGACCGACGCCGGGGAGCAGGAGAGCAGCGAGGGGCACGTTCCTTTTTTGCCTTAAATAATGCACACGGTACACACACGTATGATAGAATTTTCTCATTAATTTTCCTCGTGCTGTACGTACCAAAACAGAATATGCCGTTGTGTGTGCTGGTGTGGGTGAGAGGGTGGCGGCACAAGGCTGCTTGTTGGGGCTCAGTACGGTGTCGGGGGGTAGTTGGTGCTGGCGGACGCCTCGCCTGGTATGAGCCGATGGAGAGTCTTGGTGCGGAGAGCGGCAGAGGCCCCAAGTCGGGCAGCAGCAAATATCCTTGGAGTTGGAGTCTTCCTGGAACTCTTGGTTGGTATCTAGGGGTGGCTTTGTGGACTCCTCCACATTTCCTCATCGTCGATGCTTCTTCTTACTTACTGCAAATGTATGCGTCCGTTTCATGCAATTCTGGGAATTTATGTGAAGTTTTTGTTTAAGGATTGGTGTGCACAGTGGCATTGGATAAGAGAGGGTGAAGAGAATAGGGGGTGGCCAATGTTGTGGGGCTACACGAAGCATAGGGGATGACGGCGGCGGTACGATGGGTACACCGGGTAGTCCATTCTCCAGCATGGTCCTCATTTAGGGGTGAGTTTGGAGAGGGGTGCTACGACTTAAAATTGTGTTTGCTGCAAGGGTATTCGGGGGAGGTTTTGAGAACTTTCCGAGAGGTTGTGTTATTCTAAAATTTTCGACTAACATACGTGCGCCAACTATGAAGGTAGCTGCTAGGGGTTCGTATATTCTGCAAAAGTTATGTACATCAACGTACCGCCAAACATACATATATGAAAATTCCTTTTGCAACGGAGAAAGGGGTGTTCGGGGACTTATACTGCTGCTGCTGCTGCCGCTTGTGCTCCTGCTGTAAGGGCCGACGATGTTCATATTTTGGAGGCAATGAGTGTATGTAATATGCATGTGTCTAGAGATCGAAGGTGCGCAATTGCTTGTGCGCGATTCTAAAAAGACGAGACGCTGTACTAGTTGGCTGGTGGAAATCGCGGTACGGTACATGCTGAAGATGGTATATGCCGATGACGTTACATACAAACTCGTGCAGACGTAATCCACGAGTATACTCGAACGTACATACATATAGTAAATACTGTTGGCCTAGCAAGGAGGGGGGACTGGTGGGCAGAGGAGGATGGAGGTTTTGGGAAAAGACAAAATAGAGGAAAACCCCTTTCTACTCAACGAATAAATATTGCTAAAGGAAGCGAGCTGGTGTGACGTTGGGGTTGGAAAGAGTTTGGGAGGAGAGGAGAAAGGGTGGCATATTTGAGGAATGGGAAGAAATTGGGCGCTTTCTACAGGACATTATTTCATGGGAAAGTGGATGATTGGTAATTGGAAAAAATTTCGTCTTTTATAGATTTTCTCGAGAAAAATTTAAATTTTCCCTTGATATTTTTCACCCTCCTTACATACAAGAAATGAGACAATTTTTCCTTTAAAAGGAAGTTTAAGAAAATTACAACAAATCTTTTGATACAAGTCAAGTTTCATCATAATTCGTTTTGAAATTAAATTTTACTCAGAAAGTATCTGTTTTTTTTTTAAATTAAATTTATTGAAAAGTTCTCTGGAATTGAAGTTTATATCATTTAGAAACTTTAAATTTAACAGTTTAATGGGAAAAGAAGTGAATGTAATAAATTTTACTTTAATATTCCCACCCTAAAGTATTGTTATCTATTCATTTAGAAACACAACTAATTACTAGAAAAGAAGTCTTTTCCGTGGAAAATCCAGAACAAATTTATGTCATTACGGAAGTAATCTGTTCTTCCAACAGGAAAAGATCTGAATTCAAATGAATGTTTCAAAGGGAAAAGTCTGGACAAATTACACGAAAAAAACAACAACAGAGAAATCATTCAAAAAAGCCAAAGCACAACCAACACCGCCCCACGCCGACTGCACTCCTCATTGAACTTATTAAAATTTCTGAATATGACCGGATATCAATAGACAGTGCGGCCGGGCGGAATCCGCTTCCATTTTCAATTCTGCTGGTGAAGGGTTGGGGCGAGTTCCTGCGGAGGTAAAATTAAATCGGGTGTGAATCAAGGGTACAGTGGAGGCAAGTTTAACTCAATCAACCCTGGCAAGTGAATCTCCCTCAGGAAGTCGACGTTTTTCCATGTTTCGTATGTGCTCGCTGTTTTTCTATTTCGTGCATGCGCCACTCGTATAATGCAGGTGGGGGGAAAATAAGATGGTTTTTTCAAAAAAAGTCCTTTTTGAAATATGATTACCGTCAGGAATATTATTGAATTCTTGTCCTTACTTTGAATTTCAACTATTTTTTTCTGATCACACTGTACAGTATACAGTATACAATCAATATTCAATGGTATTAGATTGTAATAATAAATTCAAAGAACTTTTCAACTTAACTTTTGCGAAGTTCTCGTAGAACCTTACGTTTGTGTTTAAAAAAAGCGTAATTCGCTTGGGTGCTGGCTTGATGAGGACGAATTTAACGAAGTATCCAGGATGTTATTTTCGACATTATTTAGAGAAATGAACAACATCCATCACAAATTCTATTAGTGCACGAAAATTCATTTACGTTGTAATTTATGTGAATTTTGAAATTACCGCCTGTCTAATAAGAGTTTTGTTGTACTGCTTTGAAATGGGTCTTTCTATGCATAAATAATAAAGAGATAAATTCAGTTAAAAACCTTTTAACTTTATGGCAATAAATAATGACGTTAAAGAGCTTTTCGAAGTTCTAGAGGCGATGGAGCGAAAACGATAAAAGCCAGAGCAATAGTAAGGGT
Source organism: Leptogaster cylindrica (assembly GCA_963082835.1). Lineage (NCBI taxonomy): Eukaryota > Metazoa > Arthropoda > Insecta > Diptera > Asilidae > Leptogaster > Leptogaster cylindrica. The sequence goes on from OY720109.1 coordinate 6,441,187, forward strand.
TGGTTGGTGTGTGTCTGTGTACTGTACATGTTTTTCCATTTTGTAATAGCGCTTAATTTTAATTGTAATTTTGTCAATGGTTTCAGCAATTACATTTAAAACCCTTCCATTAAAAGTTATTGAATACTTTGAAATTGAACATTGCTTGATAATGCACTTAAAGCAAGTCAATATAAATTACTTTGATACCATTTTACTAAATTTTAATACTTTGTTCTCAGGCACCAATGGCTTTCTATCCAACATGGCAAGCTGATCCATCACAGGGTTGGCAGAACCAATTTATTCAACAGATTCCCCAAAATACTCCAGCAATAACATCCTTAAATTCGATAGAATTTCAACCTCAGGTATGTCGTATTATATAAGCAAAATCTATAACATAAACAGGAAATTGTTATTATCCAATCATTTTACCCTTCAGAGCTACACATACCAACCGAATGGCTATGTGCAAACGGGAATTGGATTCGATCCGAACTACGGTCGGACGTACGCCGCTCCGGTGCAAAGATATGAATTTCAAACACAGCAGATAGCACCAATTAATCAAGTATCCTTGCAAAGTGTGAGTTTTGCACCAACTGTTACTTATGCGGGGCAAGTATCAACGGCCCCAGCCCCTCCGACGGTTCTGTCGAATACCCAGCAGCAGCAGGCGCAGGGGGCAAATGATTTGAACAAATCTGTGTCGGGAAACGACATGCCTGGATATCCGCGGGTGAACAGCGTACCGCCGCGCTCACTCAATTGTAACGGGTATTCAGGCGAGTTTGGCGGTAATCAATCTCAAGCACAGCAACAGAATAACAGTAGTTCAAGCGCACAACAACAGCCAATGCATCCCCCGCAACAGACTCCAGCCTCTCAGCAGACAACTCAACAACAAATTCCACAATCTCCCAACAGGAACATGATGAATCAACAGCAGCAGCAGCAGCAGCAACAACAAAGACATGTATCACAGTCTCCCAATCACATTCCACAATCGCCCAACAATCACAACATGCAACAGTATCCCATACAGCCTTCACCAAATCACACCCAACAACAGCAGCAGATGATCCATAATCCCCATCAAGGCATGCATACGCCCAATTCCCAACAGCAACCGAGCCACACTGCATCCCCTAGCAGCCATGCGCAGATGAATCAAGACTGGAACAGCTGGAATAGCCAGCAGCAAAGTGGGCCGTCCGACATGTTCAACCAGGCTGATAGGGTGAATCTAAACACTCGATTGAAAACTATGATACTTCGAAAGAACGATCCAAAGGACATGTCCGGGCAGGACCAAATGCAATCACAACAAGGTGGTGGACCATCTGGAAGTGGTGCCGGTGTTGCTCAACAGTCCCAAAATCAAGCCGGTCATTTTTTATCGTATAGCCACCACCTTCGAGGCGATTCAATGAACGCCAGTGGTTCAAGTGTAGGTCAGCAGCATCACCAGTCCTCGATGCCTGGCAGTGCACTTTCTGAACCTCTCGGAGGTGGTGGCGACCAGATCTGGAAGCCCACAGGCCAAATGTTTAAGAAGCCTGGAAGTTTTCAGTCATCGGAACAACAACCGAAGCATAGTAGCAAAAATAAAAATGACGTGGAGAAAAACATGAATGATCCGGGAGGCGGAGGTCTTACCACCATTCCGCCTCATCATGCCGATACAAAGCCAGACAAATCAACAACGTATCCAGGAATCGGAACTTTCAATACAGATCCTAATGCTCAGGGCTACCCGGCCGGTCCTCCGGGACAATTTCCTATTAAACAAGAGCCTGGTTTGGTGTCCCAAACCAAAATGGAGGGATACGAGCGAAACTATCAAAATTTCATTCAGTATGCTGACTACTGCCAGACACAGGTGCAGGGACAAACACCAAATCAAGACTATCAAACCCAACAACACCAGCATCAACAGCAGCAGCAGCAGCAGCAATCTTATCAAAATTCAAATTTTTACTCCTCAAATTACCAGCAAAATTTCCCGAATTACGGACAAAGCTATCAACAACAACAACAGCAGCAGCAGCAAAATACGTCTTCCTTTTGTCCTCCCCAAAATCAGTCTCTTCAGAACAACTCTTCCAGTCATTCCAAATCTTCCTCCTCGGGCCGCAGCAACAACACTGCTCAGAGCATGTTGGTGGATATGGATCGTAAGCCTGACCCCAGTACAATCCCAGCCCATCAACTCAACTACGACAAGGAAATGCCCAGCCACAATTATAATACCATTCCGAATAGATTTATCCAGCAGCATCAAATTCCAAGTGACAAGCAATCATCTATTGCGGATGTTCCGCCCGAGAATATGGATCTAGACAAGATAACCGGTTACCCTTTTCTGGGTGAAGGTGGGCCTGCAGCTATTAAAGACCCTGTTGGATTCTCATGTTGTCGACAAGGAAGCACACGAATTCCAACGTCAGACCATCTCAAAGATGGATCTTGTGTCGGCCTTCAGACCAAAGATGAGATCCTTGAAGAAGATGAAGAAGAGGCCAATAGTAATGAACAAAATGGCGACAGTAAGCCAGAGAAAGCTGCAGACGAAAATATAACAGAACCGTCAGAGGAAGCCACAACAAATATTGAAGAAGTTAAAGTTAAGCAGGAACCACCAGTGGCACTGCTTGATACTTCCGATCGATTAGAGAAAGGAACAAAACCTGAAGTGCCAGACTGTGATTGCTTTCCATCTGACAAAAACCCACCTGAACCCGGAAGTTACTACACACATCTAGGATCTGCAGCCACCCTTGCCGATCTGCGAAAAGAAATGGAAGATCGGTGCGGTATTTCAGGGCGGCAATTGAGAATCGAAAAAGTTGTGTACACTGGTAAAGAGGGTAAAACAACACAGGGCTGCCCTCTAGCCAAATGGATCATCCGTAGGGCTGATCCTGAGGAGAAGATCCTGTGTGTAGTGAAGAGAAGACAAGGTCACAAGTAAGTTGCATAAATTATTTTCTGCGTTGAATGTATCTTTATTGTTTCATACTTAGGTGCAAAGCAACATTCATCATAGTGTGCATGGTAGCCTGGGACGGAATGCCGCGGCTCGAAGCGGACAATGCCTACAAAATGCTTATTGGAAAGCTAAACAAATACGGTTTGCCTACAACAAGGAGGTGTGCTACAAACGAGAACCGAACGTGCGCATGTCAAGGTAAGTATCTAGTTTTCTTTACATTCCTGTAAAAGGCAACGCTAACTTTTGTGCATCTTGCAGGACTTGATCCAGAAACCTCGGGTGCCTCATACAGCTTTGGATGTTCTTGGTCGATGTATTATAATGGGTGCAAGTATGCTCGGTCAAAGACTGTGCGAAAATTTCGGCTGTCGGTAAAGAGTGAAGAAACTGAGATCGAAGATCACATGAATGTATTGGCTACGATTCTATCCCCATTGTTCCACCAAGTAGCGCCTCGATCCTTTGACAATCAAGTTAAGTACGAAAAAGAAGCGCCCGAATGTAGACTGGGACTGAAGCAAGGGAAGCCATTCTCGGGTGTTACTGCCTGTTTAGATTTTTGTGCGCATGCTCATCGTGATTTGCACAATATGCAAGATGGTTGTACAGTTCAAGTTGCTCTTTTGAAACCATCCAATAGGGATGGAAGACCGCCTGATGATGAGCAGTTCCATATTTTACCGCTGTATATTATGGACTCAACAGATGAATTCGGCAGTGCCGAAGGACAAAAGGACAAAAACCGAACCGGAGCTGTCCAAATCCTCGAGAAGTGAGTGTAGTGTTGAGTTTTAATATTTGATAGATTATTCAATTACATTTCATCTCTAAATTCAAAATTCCTTACTGTAGATTTCCTTGTGAAGTTCGAGTACGATCAACTCCATTGCAACCGTGTCGACGTCATGGGAAAAAACGCAATGGGAAGGAGGTTGAAGATTCGAATGGAACTCCGGAACAACCTCCACAACAACAACAACAGCCGACACCACCCCCGGCTACAAAGAAGGAGTCATCTAGCAAATCATCCAAAGGCTCGAAGAACAGCAAACAGCAACAACATCAGCATCAGCATCCACCATCTGCACCATCAACAACGCCATCCACCCCATCACCCCGATGTCAGACACCAGTCACAAACAATCCAAGCCCTGCTGGCAGTGCTTTTACAACGCCTCCTGTTAATCATCCAGGAGGTAACACAAATTTAATGTCGTCAAATTCCAGCCTCATGAATATGGCGACAATGATAGACACTTTCACCGATGCGCAATTACAATCGAATCAAATTTCTAGCACAGTTTTGGACTCGCCGTACTCGTACGACTACCAGACTGGCTCCTACATTGACTCCAGGAACTATTACGGACAATGGCCGCCCCCGCCACATCCACCACCAGCAGTTACTCCAAATACTCATGCTCAGGCTCCACCTCCAATGCAACACCATGACGGTTATGGCAACTTTGGAACTCCATTGGGTCCCCCCAATCAGGTGCATATGAACGATGTTCGTGGAGAGGTTAAAAGTCGCGGTAGCGAGGAGAATCCAGATTCTACTACAATTGTAAATACCTCAAATATTATTGGTGAAGTGAAATTGGGTCCTCCTGTTGCCACAAATTTGCCAGAAGAAGGTTTTGTGAAACCGAAACCACCGCCGGAATACCAATATTCACAATACCCGAACAATTATCAAATGTATCCGCCTCCCCCCACTTACTCACCTTACGAAGCTTACAACAATATGAACTACAACTACGGTTACCATCAGCCATACACTCCGTACAGTATGTATACGCAGCAAACACCTCCGCCAACACCACCCCCTCCCTCACCAAATTGGAACATGTATCCACCTTCGACGTCCTCTCAGCATCCTCTGCCTCCGCCGGCGCACAGTATGCATCATCAGCAAACATTCACTGCATCTCCCCTGCCTCCGGCCGCCGCTGTTCATCCTCATCATCCGATGCAACAACAGCAAGTTCCTCAACAACAGCCACAAATCTTGCCGGCGCAGCAACCATCAAAGCCGGTCTTACAGCAGCAGCAACAACAACAGCAGCAGCAGCAACAGCCCGCCCCCACCACTGATGTAGCTGCTACAACGACCGTTAAACCCGAACCGATTGGCGAGGTAACGGAAATAAACGAGAACTTGGAAGCCTTCCAGGATCCCCAAATGGGCGGTGTAGCGATCGCTCTGAATCATGGCAGTGTGCTGATCGAATGTGCCAAGCACGAAATGCATGCGACCACGGCGCTGAAACGTCCCAATCGCCTGCATCCCACCCGAATGACGCTCATCTTCTACCAGCATCGCAATCTGAATCGACCAAAGCATGGCATCGACGAGTGGGAGGAGAAGATGCGACTAAAGAAGATCAGCACAGAAGCTGAAGCCAAAGCCAAGGAAGAATTGATTGAAACAAAAATTAAAAAGGAGCCCATGAGTGAGGACGAAGGATCTGCAGGTGGTAAGAAAATGGACGTCGATGGTGACACCGGCTCCAGCAGCAGCAGCAAGAAATCAAAAAACTCCAGCAGCGACAAGTCAAAAAAAAAGTCCGATCCTGAGCAGGCGAAAAACGCGAAATTGGTGCTTCGGGCACCAACCCTAACCACCACGTCATGGACCACCTTGTTCCCAATGCATCCCTGTGTGGTAACTGGACCCTACCAGGAGGGCAATAGTAGTCCAACGTCCACAACTGCCGCGACGTCAGCATGAAATTGAATTTTAGAAATCGAGAAAGTTTAAAATACTTTCAAAAAAAAAAAAAAAACAATACATGCAATTATATCAGACCCAAAATTTTATGCAAAGTATCAATGCGGCACCTGGCGGTGAGATATGTTATCGAAAGAGGCAAAGCCTAGTATAAAAACTGAACCTTGATTTCTCTGTACGCGTAGATTTGTAGTTAATTACGCAATTAGCGCGACTGTTTCAACAGACAAGATATGCGCATTAGGTTATTAAAAAAGATACATTTCAATATATTTTTAATGATTTTCGAATGCTCAAAATTGGAATAGAGATTGAATTTCAATATTGTAAAACGAATTTGAATGTCATTCTTGTTGCATTCGAAAATCATTAAAATCGCTAGCGAAACGCTAGGACCTTCTACGTATGTATAAAGTTGCGTAGAAACAGACTCTGCTAATTAAAGTTATATTAATATTTAAGTGTACTAGTAACGTTAATTGATTATCATTATTTAATTAATTGAATTTTCTAAGCGATCAAGTATTTTTTTTTTTTTTTTGTAAGTAATGTATTCAACTGAAGACTCAAACCGTTAAGTATTACGTAAACTTTCTTTTTGAAGACATATTTACCCTCTGGACAAGTTCGTTTTCATCACTGCAACTATTTTTTCTTATATATAAATATATATATATTTTTTATTGAACATACCATATTGTTACATTTTTATATACGCATGCTAAAAATTCGTTTTTTCGCATAATAAATTTTCATTTCAATCACAGTTAATTTGTGCAGCAAACGGGGAGAAGCGGAGGGAAACTGATGGCAAGTTGAAACGAAATCTTTAGAGACTGATCCGCAATACTACAATATTTTATTTATCTTTGAAAGTTCTTTCAATTTAAGCGTTTAAAAATGATACATAATTAACAACTTGTAATTACTTAAGCCAATTACCAACATCCTTTTCGAATTATCCCTTGCTGCACGTCCTTCGACAGTAAATGACATTCTCATTACTATTATTAATAACTATTGAAGTTTTACTTTTGTTCCCATCGCTTATCTCAGAATTAACGTAAGTCCCAATCATACCAGTTTATTTTTACAATAGTGTTTACGGTAATTTTCAATGCTTTCCAGCTTTGTAAATATTTCCAAACTGTTTCTGCAGATGTAGACATTAATATTTTTAAATACTTTATTGATTACATTTAAGATTATTTATAGATTTATTGTTAGCTCGACTTCGAATATTCCCTGCATTTCGTTATAGTTTAGCGGATAACATTTGAAAAAAAAAGACACTGTCCCAAACATGAAACGTAAGGATATCAAAAATTATCCATTTCTTTTTTTCTTTCGTTTTTTTAAACATCAATGTTGGCCATATATGTAAGTGCATGTTTTTTATTTTTCTTTTAGAAACTCGAATATAATTTTAGTGCTTTCTACAAAATACGATGTCTAAAATATTTTGTTTAAGTCGAAAGGTAGCTAATGTAGGAATCTTTTCTTATTATTGCTTTATCCTGTAGCAGAATAAATTAGTGAAGAATTAAAATCTATGACATTACCAAAAAATTAAGTATTCTAAAAAAAAGAATGAAATATTTTTATGAATATCCACAAAGTGAAAAAAGGATAATCCACAACTTTTATCTCAATGTAAAAGCCATATTTATTTTTGTATTTTTCTCTCTAATTTTATTATATTTTCACGTTCATCATATTGTGCGTATTGAACTACATCTCATGTACTTTATAAAGTGTTGATTGAAAGATATTAAATATGCTTGAAATTTCTTTTGTTTTTTTTTTTTTGTTTTTTTTTCGTAACATTTTTTACAGGTTAATATAACAAAAGCAACAAAGGAACAATTTATACAAGAATTGTTGTTAATTATATCCCTAAGCCTTGGTAAGTAATTCAACTTTGTTAGCAACTATGAAAGTGAGTTGTAAAATTGTCTAAGATTTGGTTTAATTTTTAAACTGAATTTTAGCAGTATCCAAAACGAATCCATTATTACTACCTTAATTTATTTAAATTATGTTGTGTACATAAACCTTATTAGCAATGTTTGGGATCTAAAATATTGTCGGCTCAAATGTATTTGAGATGAAATCCTTTTTGTGGTCAAAGTGAAAGGAATCAATGTACAAAGATAATATTGTTACATCTGCAAATATTTGTATTTTTAATATATTTTTACTCGATTTTTTTTTTTATTTATTCTTAATTGATTGCCATTTCCTCAATTGTACTAAATTAACGTTAAGAAATGTGAAGACATTTCAGAAAATGATTTGTAAACGGGAAATTTTATTAAAAAAGATGACTATGGATGCAAAAATGATAAATAAATTATAAGAGCAGGAAAAATCATTAAAAAAAATTATAAAATTTAGTAATAAAACAAATGAAATTTCAATAATATTTGTAGAAACATACACAAGAAATAAACTATATTAATATAAGATGATTTTATTGATAAAATAATATTGGGAAATAAAGCTATATATCTAAGAAGTTATATAAGCAAAATATACTATTATTATTTAGAAATTACTGTAATCTGCGCAAAGGGGCAATGGTAGGAGACTTATATTTAAGATTAGGATGAGGCTACACATACCGTAGAATAAGGAAGAAGTTTAAAAAAATACAGATGTAAACACTGTAATAAACAAAACAACAGAAGATGGACGAAAACAGTGTTTGGAATTCGAAAACAAAAAACTAAAGTGTAAATTTACTGACATGAACATTAAGTTTTTATAGAATTATTTCGTATTTATTGGATATTTAAATATTAATTTTTTATTTTAGAAAAAGAAAGAAACAGCATTAAATCAATCGTCGCAACATTATTCGAAAAAGACTTGTAAATTGAAAAAAAAAAATAATAACAATACTAAGGGTAATACTATAAAAGAAGAGGAGCTTTTGGAAATACCACAGTTTGATATGATTTGTGAATAAAAAGGTTTTTATAATATATTCTTAAATTCTTTGATTTTCTCTTGCGAGCATGTAAAACGAAGAAATTTCGTGAAAAGTAGTACATTAAGCAGTAAGATATAAAAGAAAAATGGCATATTATGTTGATAAAATAAAGAAGAGATCGTTCCTAATCGACAAAAATATTATTTGGACATCTTGTTGCATTGGGCGTATCTCATTTTATAAAAAAAAAAAACACTGATTGTTTTAATTAAGAATTTATAAACAAACTTTCCCGACTCTCCTAGTTCAAATAAACCAACGTTTTTAATGCAGTTCCCTGATTGCGAAAAGGGACCCCGACCACAGTTGCCAAAGGGGCGGGGTCCCACAAAGGTCCTTTTTCGCAACCAGGAACTGAATCTGGGCCCTCAGTTGCCAAGGGGCGGGACCTTTGTGGGATGCCGCCCCCTTGGCAACTGTGGTCGGTGTTTCAGATAGGGTCCTTTTTCGCAGTTAGGGAACTGAATGTTGGCCCGTAGTTGCCAAGGGGGCGGGTCCCATATGGGGATCCAAAAAGCAAAAGGTCCTTTTCAATAGCAAAATGTCGCTTTTCAATAACAAATGTTTTAGGATCTATGATCTAGTAAATAGGATCTAGGCATTCATTTGAAATTCGTCCTGGAAATAATAGGTAAGTAAGGACCCAGAAAATCCGATTTTCCGTATACATTATGTAACCCCCTTTTGTTCATGTCAAAATGTAACCCCCCTTCCTCTGTACAAGTGTACCAATTTTCATTCAAAAATATCCTTAAATACGCCTGGCAAAAGCTAAAGAAAACCCCGAGTTTGTCTAATACTGAAGTTTCTACTGTTTCTGGGCTTCTGTTCCAAAAATCCAGTCTTAAAATGCATTTTTTGCACCCGGCGGAGAACACCGCGATTCGCCCAAAATTTGTGTTGCGTTTTTCAGGCAAAAGGACTAGGTTGCTTTTCATGAAAATCTAGGTAGGTATAGAGTAGGATGTTGGCTATCCGGTTCAGGAAGAAAGGTCCTGAAATTCGTCCTGGAAATGGGTAAGAAAGGACCCTGAAAATCCGATTTTCCGTATCCGTTTGCTCAGCAGCCGTGTTATGTATACCCAGAATATTTATTAAATTTCTTAAAACTTATCTCGAAAAAAATTGCAAATTTCAAATTTCATGCACTCAATAAACATATAAAACACAAAAAGCACAAGAATTCAAACGATAAAAGACCCTTACCAGAAAATCCCAGCAACTCCAAATGCGAGAGACGCCGCGCCGCGGCGATGGAGACCACGGTTAATGCGCCAGGCAAATTTGTTAATTAGGTTGACCAACAACTGCTTCAATTTGATATCGAAAGAAAGCAGTTCCTCTGGATGGGATTGTTGAACCGTGCAGTGGTCCTCCCCACCGCTTTGGTTTTCATTACCTGAACAGAATTGCAGATGAACGATAAACGTGATTGCCAGCAATGGAGGCAGTGATTATTCATAAGTGCACATATTTCACAATTATCCCGTGCAATATGATAAATATATTGTACATTCACGACAACTTAATGACGCAATTCATGTCAAGACTGATGCGTGAGCCGGTGAGCGCTCCGGAAAAACGTAATTCAAATAAAACCAGTAGAAAATGTTTGAATTGAATGGCAGAAAAAATTCTTACCGGACAATTTACATTTGTTTATTTATATTGTTAAATGACAATTTACTAGAAAATCATACTTAATTGACTTAAATTTACAGGTCAAGAGATTTTCTTAATGGGTTTGCTTTCATTTTGCCCAACTATAAAATCAGAGTTCAAGAACTGGCAAATTACTAGTACAAGTAACGTTCGTGGTATTCAAATATGTTGTTAGTAAAGTTTGTGATTTGTGCAACATTTTTTATTAATTGGTCAATAGAAAAAACTTCTATTTATAATAAAAAATTAACTACTACTAAACCTACACATAAATTGGCAAGTGATAAACAATTTGAAATAATTAGTCAGTCAAGCAAGTGGAAGCATTGGATCAAGGATGAAATTTACAAAGCCCCACATAATTTACATCCTGAAACCGATGGAATTCAGATTCCTTATGATACTGCGCAAGGAAGCATGCGACTTCCGTCGTCGTTAGTTGGTTATCCTATACTAATTTTATTAAATATATCTGTCTTGGCTTTGTTAACAGTAATTAATCTTGACATTTTACATGGATTTACAAACAATTTTTCACCAGCAAATTTGAATCTCTTTAGAAACACAAATTTAACCAATTTAAATTTAAATGAATTTGTTTAAAAACAAATATTTACGTACAACTTATACATATTGCAATTCCGTTAACTAGTAATTTCACGGTGATGTTATACCATTATTTGTTTTTGCATAAATCTACTTTAATATCAGTATAATATTTGTTTACTTAAAGACGTTTAATAAAATGATATTTATCTCTGCAATATTAAAATGTGCTCGTTATAAGAAATATAATGATTGTCTTAAAATAATAACAAAAGTTTTAAAATAAATCATTCATAATAAATATTATGTACAAAGAAGGGAAAATATGATATTTCCGATGAGATTGTGTCAAGGAGGGGGGGACAAGGGTTCTTATTTGTTAGTCTTGATCCGCATCGAAGCAGTCCGGTTGATGCGCGGCCGGGAGGGCGTTTCCAAGTCTTTCTTGGATGGAGTACTGCTTTTTGTTCTTTGTCTATTCAAGAAATGTGCTGCTTGACTGAGAGCTGTGAAATAGTGAAATATCAAGGTAAAACATTTTATTTAATGCAACTTGTCTATTATATTTAACGTATTGGATGCCATTTAGTCCCGATGAGATTCGATGGCGTCCAATTCGTTAAACATCTTACTATAACCACTTCCTTAAGTTAAGTTCTGCTGAGATGCTCCGCATACCACTAATTTAATTACTGGCTGCTCTAAGCAAATACCTGTGAATTTACTCGACACTAAACTTGTTACTAACAGTACGAGAACACAAACAAACATACAGTGTTTCCGGTGATATTTCAAAGTACTCTTTTAATCAATTTCATATGTATATTTATTTAAAATCGAATCTTTAAAACGAGAATCATGTTTCGCTTTGGTTTTGTTACTGGGCACAATATTAATTATTTATCATCATAAAATGTTCATTATAGTTTTTACAAAAATCATTTAAAATGCATTTCCTGTGATTCTAATTGAACTATTGGAAATTGAGGATGAAATTAAAACCATTTACCTTTGTTAGTAAGATTTCGTGGCATTTGTCTTGGACTTTTTCTTATTTTGCTGGTAATAAGTTTTTTGTTTTCTTTGTGCAAAACCACAGCAACTTTGTTTCTGATGTCCCGAGCAGTAACGCTGCTTTTTGCTAAAGCTAAAATGGAAGAAATTTCAATGAGTCCAATGGAATGTTTTCAATATATTATTTTAAAATTTACCCTTACTGATCCCTGCTCTGTTCTTAGCGTTCACATTCTGTTCTGTTAATATATTATTCAGTAAATCCTTTTCCTTTTTGCCACTACGATTTGTTTCGCCGGATATTTCAAAAGTTTCATTTAGACATTCGGGCGTGGTCACCTCAACTGCATCAGGTTTGCTCAATTTACGCGTTGGTAATGCAAGAGCAGGAATTGGAATTTTAAAGCCATCCTTACTAATTTTGCGGTTTTGCAGTTCTGCATCAAAACTGTTCAAGATGTGTTTCTTTCTTCCATCATTTTCTTCAGCTTTACAGTCTTGATGTTTGCGTTTTCCAGTCTTATGTTCAAGAGTCCCATCTGGACTTACATAACCAAGCTCAAGATCATCTTCAAAGCTTTTGTACAATGCATTCTCTTCAGGAAACCCAACAGACAGCTTCGGGATCTGGGCGTTGAGTAAGTTTTTAAACTTTTCGTTCAGTTCGTAATTGAGAAGATTGTTCTTGGATAATACTGGATACGTGGCATTTATTACTTCGGTGATTAGGTTTTTCCACTGGGCAAGATCGAGAGAGTAATGACGATATATCTTGTACATTTGGGCTGTGTGTTCTTCTCTTTGAGCATGGTCTGAGTTGTCTTTTTCAAGATCCTTTGTTTTTATGTAAAGTTGAAGCACCGTTGAATTTGTGTCTTGAATCTCTTTCTGCAGTTTCTTCCACTTATCAAGAGTATCTTCGAATTGTTTCATAGCCTCAATTCTTTGAAGGACTACGACTTCAAGTTTCATCCGAAGTTGAGTTACAGTCGTCTCGAAATTCGTTACTTCCTAAAGAAATATACGAAAATGTGATCAATTAAAATTTAAAAAATCGTCCAGGGAAAATTCCGGTTCTGACTGTACAATAAATATTTGTGGACTGTAGTATGTGTTCCTGTCAGATTTAGAGGTTATGTGTGAATGTTATGTTGACTTTACCGTGGTTGATAAATAAAGAGGCTTCGCAATGTTTACAAGAGGATTGCTAGCTCTTCGTGCTTTACACAGTCTGCAAAAACACTCAGGTGCTGCCCACAAATCACTAGGAATTCTGAATCCAATCTTAAAGTGCGAGGTAGAAAGTTTTCGCTGCTATTCTAAGAGCAAGGACAAGAAGAAGGAAAGCAAGAAGAAAGTTAAAGTTTCCATAAACGAGACACAATTAAGAGAAGCAATCAATTTCGATGGTCTCAACAAAGACATGCAAAAGTGCTTAGATACCATGAAGGATCAATTTATAAAACATTTATCACTCCGATCCACAACTGGAGCAATTGAGACTTTGAAAGTGCCATTTGATGGGGATGAACACGAATTGCAGGAGCTCGCACAAATTTCTAGAAAAAACCCAAAAACTATAGTCGTTAATATGATTGCATTTCCGCAAACAATTCCTGCTGTATTGCAAGCAATCGAAAAGAGTGGAATGAACTTGAATCCCCAGCAAGATGGAACCACTCTTTATATTCCTATTCCCAAAGTTACTAAGGAGCATCGAGAAAATTTGTCCAAGAATGCCAAAGCTTTGTACATTAAATGCAGAGACAGTATCAAAGACGTTCAAAACAGCGCAGTTAGAAAGTTAAAAAATAAGACCGACCTATCTAAGGACGACATCTTTAGCATCCAGAATCAAATTGTTGTCATTGCAGACAATCACATTGCCGATGCCGAGAAAATGTTAGTAATGAAGCAGACTGAGCTGAGTGGTGCAAAGGACTAGTGCACTGTGTTAACCATCGCAACATAATTAATAAATTTGTTAATACTTACATTGTTTACGTTTAATCCTTCGAGGCATAGATTTATGGTGGCATCATCGACGTACTTCTGGAAATTTATTTTTGTTCTAATTAACTTCTCCTCACTTCTTAGGGAAAAGTAGCGATATTGCTTAGCGAGAAGGGTTGAGTTTAATGCGTCAATTTTATTGTACCAAGTTTGCAATTCGGATTGTTCTGGAAATAAAATTACATTAAAAACGCATTATTTCAACTTAAAAAAACACAAACCTAATTCACGGCGTTTAAGCTGCTCACTTAATTGGTCACGTTCGCTTATGAGGTCCATTACCTTCTTAATGTAATAATCTTTGGGCATATTCGTTTTCATAATGTTTTGACGAACAGTTGTTCGGATGGTCTTTGCTCTGCTTGCATACTAGAAAATTAAAAGCAGAATTGAAATGTTTGTAAAGGTTCATTTGAATCATTTGGGTTTACCTTAAGTGTGTTATATGTATCTTCGTAGGTCAACGACGACGGTGAAACATTGGCAATCATTAACGTTTGGCAGTTTCCGCCCAAGCTGTCCTTCAGTATTCGTGTCAAGTTTGAGTCCCTATAAGGTATGTGTTTCATGCCATCAGCTAGTTTATTAATGCAATTTCCCAGAGCTAGTAAAGATTTGTTTATGCTTGCTCCTTCTTTAAATCGAACACCTATTCCCTTAGTGCTGGCTGCTCTCTCACTTCCAGCCAAATCGATCATCGACAGCTTAACAGTTCGCTTCTGACCAGTCTTCTTCTCAGTCATCCTTATGTGAACTTGAAAAATAGCATGACTCCTGCTACTTTCCGCATTCGCATCTGTAGGATGTTGAGTTCGATGCTTATTTCCGGTAACCAATAAATTTAGGAGTTCATCTGCGTCATGTATCGGTTTTAAAACCAATCCACTAACAACAACACCGTTAGCATCTTCTCTAAGTTTCAATGGACCAGATTTAGTTAGAAGATTCTGGACTAGTTCATTATAAACTTCCAAATAACTGATTCCAATATCAAATTTGCGTGTTTCCTTCAATTGGTTGATTCGATTGAATAATTCCTTCATAGTCAAAAATGTTAGTCCAGGATAGTCTTCGCTGCCCAGCATGGTAAAGGTCTTTCCTGCTCCTGTCGCACCATAAACAAACACAGAACAATTGTACCTACAACATTAAAAGCATTTTTTATATATAAAAACCCGAATTCTTATGACAAGTCTCGTATTTTACCCATTCATGACCGATTCTACTAGAGGCTTGGTACAGTTCTCAAATATTTCCATGTTGTTGGCCTCATGACCAAACACCTTATCGAACTCCATGCTAAGCTTTTTATGTACACGCTTTGTTATGTCCCTGTGAGTTTGTTTGATCCCTTGGAAGAAGAATTCATCTTCGTCTTCCTCCGGATCAAACAATAAATTTTTGTCATCTATGACTTTTACAATAGATCGCTGATTTTGTTCCAACTCCCGTCGATTGTTTGGCCTAACACGGACCACCACTCGAATGTTTTTCTGTTGCTCACCAACCATTTCTTCAGAATACAAAATTCCACAAAAACAGAACAGATTTCAAACAATGACAAACCACTTTTTCGGTATACAAAGTTACAATATTTAAAACAATGTCAAAATAAAATTTGCCGTTTTAACAAGCAACTGTAAAATATTCGTTCCTTTCAAATTTGCTCGTTTGGATTTTAACTTTGCGGTTGGCGACTCTGATGAGTTCGTACTGCCACAATAAGCTTAAAGTTTAAAATTTTGCCATGCAAAGAATTATATTCTTTGAGAAATCTTTTATTTTCGTAGCCTACCAATTATTCCGAATAATTGAAAAATTGAAAATATACGCTGGATTTACAATTTGCAACTTTCAAAATAATAAAAATATCGATAAGTCGGAGCATCCAAATAGCCTCGATTTCTCCACTGTCATCTAAGTTACTGAAACGTCAGCACTTCGGAAAGATTTTTTTTTATGCACAAACGCCATTTTGACAAAATCGCGTCTAGGCAAGAAAGATTTCCGTGATCCTTTGTTTAATTACATATTAACCTTAAAGTTAAAAACTTATCCATCGACTGTAGCAAAAAGTGATAGAATGAGTGGGAAAGTTTTATTTGCTTGTTCCAAGTGCTTCTCCAGGCATAAATTTGAAGAACTTTCTGTGGGCCATCAGCTTTGCAAGGTGAAGACGCAATTTCTTTGAACTTGAAATTTTCATTAAAAAATTGTGGCAAGTTTTCAAAACACTACACATACAAGTTTTCAATACAACTACTTGTGGACAATATTTAATAGAAAATGTTATAAGGGTTCTATTTTACTAGAAAAATTAGTTGTTTGTGTTTAAATAGGAATTCAATGATTGTTGCCAATATATCCTTTGTGTTCAGTGTTCAAGGAGATTAATGTCGTGTAAATCTATTTCAATTCCAGGATTGCCGTGGGACAACGCAAGTATGCAAATGTACTTACTGCAGATCTGAATTTCAGCAATCAAGGTAAGTGTTGCTCAATCCCATCCCAAAGCGTTTTCAGTAATTTTTACATTATAAAATATTTTTCATTAGCAAAGGAAACAATTCGTCAGCATGTAAAAAATGTGAGCAATTCCTGCAGCAGTATGGAAAGCCGAGTGCATGCGAATGTTGCAATATAATGGCAGCCTTCGTGGGATCAAAGTGCCAGCGGTACGTATATTCATAACTCGAATATTTTTCACCACACACAATGTTGGAAAAAAGGGAAAAAGGATTTTTAGAAACATGTACCAACGGATTAGCATTATTGTGTTTTAGATCTGATTGTTTTGTCTAGAATCTAATTCTAAATATTGTCTGAACTTGTACTAATGTATGTTTTAATGCGCGGTAATCAACTTGCTTTATAAGTGTGACTGACGGCCTCAAAACTTGTTATAAGTTCAAACAATATCTTGGAAGACTTCTACAGAAACAATCTGGCATTAATTGACGTTGGCACATGATCCCTTATCAGCTTTTGATTGAGAACTTTCCAAGCAATATTTATCAGTTCATTGAATGGAAATCTTTTTTCTTTTTTTTCCGAAAAATATCTCAGTAATATTTTTTTTAAAAAAAAACTTCAAAAATCAAGTAAAAACAAAGTTTATGAACGCAAACATTTTTCTTTACGATCATTAGGTGTGCAAGCTCCGAGTTAAAATACGGCCCTCCAGTTCAATGCGAACAATGTAAACAACGATGCGCATTTGATAAACATGACGAGAATAAAAAGGTGTGTTAGAATCTGCGATTCCCAGTCAGATGACTTGAATGAATTTCGTCTGGATTTATTTCGTCCAATTATTTAGGAAAATATATGACGAGAACTTGAGTCGTTAATGTGACGCTAAAGTCTGTATCTACATAATCCTAAATTTTTGTAATAATTAAACATTAGAATAGAATACAAATGTACAATTTTATGTAATGTACTTAGAGCACCTATTGCAGTTATTATCTATCACAATGTAGTTTTGTGATATCAAACCAAATATGTTTTAAAAAGATCGCGTAAATTTATTTGAAATGTTTGCGTTCATAACTTTGTATTCGTAAACCAAACGTACATTTTCTATTCATTTTTGTTTGCTTTGATATTAACAGTTAGTCTAATTTGTAAGAATTTAGTATGTTTTATGTTGAAGCAACACAATTCCTTTTATTGCTCTTACATTCTGTTCGAATTCCGTATTTGTTTTAATCTTCACTATTGCCACGTACCATTTTGCGATTTATTTTAGACAATCCATTTACGTTTACACTTTACACCTTCTATTTCTGTACTTTAAATTCGTTTATTGGAGGGTTTTCATGTGACAAAAACATATACAGTATATTGATATTTTATATAATATAAATTAGTTGTAATTCGGTTTTAATTGTATTTCAGATTGATGGAAAATTGCTCTGTTGGCTTTGTACTTTGTCCTATAAGCGAGCTCTTCTGAAGGCACGTCAAGTGGAAAAGGATTCAAGAATAGCTAAAAAACGTCCCCATGGTGAAAAATCAGTAAAGGATCACAACTCGTCGTCAAAGAAGTCATCACGCTCTGAGGGTACTAAACAATCCAATCCTGAGGTATCAGAAAAATTGCAAAGGCAACCTGGAAATAATCTAAGTGGAGGTGTCGGTATGGGTGGCATTGTAGCCGCAGCCGTCACAGTTGACCACAATAGTTCAGATCATGTTGTTGCAATGACTCAGCTCAAGGAACAAATTGCTAGCTTGCAGAAACGTCTGTCAATGAAAGATAAGGAATTGCTGGAGAAAGATAAAATGGTAGCTACAGAGCTCATTGTCTTGTTGGCATGAAATTCAAGAAGGCTAATGTTTATATTTTCAGATTACTGAATTGAAAGGGAAGAATTTCTCCAATGAAAATGAACTTCGAAGCAAAATGAAGGAAACTGAACGTTTGAATGAAATCAAGTTAGAGTTGGTAAACAAGAAAGTAACAGTACTGCTAAAAGAAGTTGCATCCCTGAAGAAGGGGGCAAGGAAGAACGGTACAGCTGCATCTGTTATTAGCAAAGAATCAGCCAAAGATAGTGGTGGCTCTGGAACGGAAAGTCCCATTATAAACTAATATTTCTTGTGAATACATTTTTTTTTTTTGAATCAATTGTACAATAATTAATTATTTGTTTTAGAGAATCTTTTCTAAATATCCTGTGTTAATAGAAATATATTTTGGAAAAAGGTTAGCGAGATTCAGGAAAATTTTAATATTAGTACAGTACAGTACGCTACAGTATTTATGTAGGAAATTATCCCTTGAATGTAATTATTTGAATTTCTTACCGTCTATTGAGAGAATCAATGTGAAATAAATGCTACATGTACAAATTTGAAAATGTGTTTTAACGAGAAGAATGTGGAAACTGGTGTAACATCTATTTTATTCAAAAAATAATTATGGAAGGTATTTTAAATACAGTCCTGCTAATGTGGTGTTGGTTTGTGGCCATCTACGTAGAAATTCCTGGTAGCCTTAGGCAGCTGCAGTTCTAATCCATCCAGTTCTTTAGTTAGAATAATCTGACATCCCAATCTTGAATTTTGTTTAAGAAATGGCGCCATATCTAGTAGATCGTCCTCTTTCTCTTCAGATGGTGGTAGTTTTTTGAAATATTCGTTACTTACATAAACGTGGCATGTTGTACAAGCAAGAGATGCTTCACAAGCTCCTGAAATCTTATGTGTTAGCAAGTAAATAGCAATGAATATTCTGCTTACCTTCCATATCAATGCCGTATCGATGTGCCAAGTACAAGACGTTGTCACCAACTTTTCCTTTAACAGCTATTCGCTTGCCATCTTTGTCAACATACGTAATGTGTACTCTGGAAAGTTTTATACTATTCGAATATATTTTTACGCTTTTCAAAAATTAACACTTGCATTTCGTCCGGACTTTTAGGGTCCTGCCATTCGTACTCGCCGTGCCAAAGTCCTATGTTTGGATAGTATTGTTGACTAACGAAGAACTTTAAATATAAGTACATAATTTACCTGGAAATAGTTTAATGCTGCGAGAATTTGGTGGTAGAAACACATTTGCGGATAAAATCCCAGAATGTTGAAACAACCGGCGCGAAAGCAAACAAAACATAATTGACACTCAGCTGTTTCATTCTTAATGTGGGGAGTGTTCTTATAGTGGCACGAAACCAGCTACAGTCACACACGATCAAATCCGAATGGAACTTAACAAATACTTCTAACTTACTTATTGTGAACCAAGGATTTTCAGATTCTTCGCTGTGCGATGCGATGTGAATTTTGCCCAAATGTCAATAGTAGAAGAATGAGAGTGTTTTTCGTTCGGTTCTAATTAATATTTTGTTCGTAACTGTATAAAAAAGAAAGAAATAATGTCCATAATTCGAATTTCCTGCCCAAAACTGCATGCTCGCCATAGGCTCATTAGCAACAATATTCAGAGATATTCCACAAGCTCTCAGGCAGAAGAATCCCTAAACGATGAAGAATTCAGGGTGTTGAATATTAGGCAAATTCAAGTTCGTGCTCAACCACGGAAGAGAGTACAAAAACAAGAAGTCCCCTTGGTTCCCAGGTAACATCATTTTATATTCTGCTGCCGAGTGATATTACATACATTCAATTCCCCAGAACCGTTAAAATGCCAGTAGATCAAGACTGGGGCTCAGTTTGGCCAGGACCAAAGACATTTCATCCGGCGTCTGTGCCTCTTCCATTACGTCAAGGATATACAGAAAAAAATGCGGCCCCTCCGTCAAAGTATGCGAATGCGGAATTAATGAAGATTCCAAATTTCCTTCACTTAACTCCTCCTGTTGTTAAGAAACAATGCGAAGCACTTAAGAAGTTCTGTACACCATGGCCGAAGGGATTAGCAACGGAATCACAGTGTGAAAAGCATTTTCCAGTTGAAGTAATCACAAGTGACTATTGTCACGCTTTGCCAACTATTAGAAATCCGATGGCGCGCATTGTGTCCATTAAATTGAAGCTATCAAATTTAAAATTCGATAAGCACTCGAGAGATAAATTTTTACGATTAGTTGGGGACAGATACAATCCCGAGAACGATGTCTTAACGATAGTCACTGATCGATGTCCCTTGAGGAAACAAAATTACGATTATGCCCAATATCTTTTGACAGCGTTATACCATGAGTCCTGGATAACGGAACCTTGGGAGGCTACGAAATCAGAAGCTGATATGGAATACTTTGATTTTGCCACAAGCAAGTCTAAGCAGTCTGCTGAAGCTATACTTAATTGGAGGAAGTCGAAGGATGCCCATGTATCTGTTGGAGAAGAGTTCGGTAACAGTGTGTCGGAGCTGATCAATGACGGTGAAAATGAGCAGAGCATTCGGAATTACAAAGAGGCCGTTATTAAGTTACTAGGTTTGAACAGATACGAATCCACATCATGAAAATAAAGTAGAAAATAGTTAAAGTCAAATGTTTCATTTCAAACAAACAGAAAATAGTAACATAAACAATTTTATTTGGTAGACAAACTGAGGCTCAGTTATTGAACACTGTTGCTTTAAGCAGTACTTTTGGATTTTCAATATCACTTTTACTTTGGATGAGCTTGAGTTCTCTTTCCGCGGATGACGCTTTTCTTTTACCGTTTCTCACTTCTTCTGGGAGGAATTCTGTCGTCCTTTTAATTACAGCTTGTAAAGTAGCCGTTGTTAATTCCAGTGCCTTATCTAACTCTTCATTCATGAAGCTATGAGCCAAAAATAAGGCAGCAAACAGATCGCCAGTGCCTGTAAAACTAATCCCAGAGCCTTGCTTTGGGATGCTTAAAGTGCACTTTGTTCCATTGTGCTTGCTTAAAAAGGCGAGTAGATCCTTTTCATTTATGTTGGTACTCGACAGCACCACAGTCTGCACATTTCTGTCATGAAACCAATTAATGGCTGACCATGCGTCTTCACAACTTTGCATTTTCCGACCAGTGATTAATTCTGCTTCATATTGATTTGGAGTTACAATATCCGCCAGTGGAATTATTTCATCACGATAGATTGGCAGAAGTTCTTCTGGCACATACATTTTGCCATCATCCCCCATCACTGGATCACATACTAGAAAATTGGGGCGGGCAAGATTAGTAAAACATTGCATAGCAATCTCGTTTTCACTTACCATAAATAATATTGGGATTTATTTCCCTAATTTTTTTTACGATATTTGATATTTGCTTAAGGAAAGATGAGTTGCCAATGTATCCAGTAAGGATGTGTGAATAATTTTTCAGTAAGTCATTTTTGAGTAGACCTTCGAACAAATCAGCTGAAAAATCAAAATCCATGTGAAATAGTTCTGCGAGTTGTTTAAGACCTTACCCAGATCACGTTCTGTAAGCACTTGGCCTTTTATACATTCGTATCCCGTGTGATTGGAGAACTGAACGGAGTTAATAGCATCAACTTCGAAACCTAAAATCTGATGAACCAATTTATACCGATGTAGTTAATCTAGACTATTTTTCCTCACTTGCAAAGGAAATGTAGAACACTTGTTTCCAACGTAACCGTGAACCACATGACTTTGAATTGATAACACCTTTTTGCGCAAATTATATCGAGACATTTTTAAATTTATTGATTAAGCGAACAGTAAATCTGTACAGCTTTCTAAACTGCCAGCGAACTAAGTTAATGCAAGTAATTGGTAATTACATTGCATCAGAGAGAATGCAATTCAAGGTTCAAGTAATTTAATGACGACTGCACCTAGTCTAGAAATAACTGGTAAAATATTTCATCATGTCATTTCTGTAAATGTTTATCAGAAGATAAGATAAGAAATGACATTTCTCACAAGACAACAACACAACGCAGAAATTTTTCGAAATTTTAAAATATAAATAGAAAATTACAAATTTATGTTTTTAATTTTATTTATATTAACTCGCAAAAACTTGAGCCGATGGCCGTCGAGACAAATTGATCTACAGCTAACTTACTCATTTCTCGTCATCCAATCGCGCTAAAATTTTGCAGATGCATTGTCGATGGTAATGTATTCATCAAATTTTTATCCCATAATCACAGGAACGGATGAAATATTAATTCATAATACAAATGCAAAAATGACTACACTCTGCACTGTGCATAAAAAGAATTAATTATCAAAAAATCAAATCATCTTTGATCTGTCATCTGTCACCATTTTGAAAATACTGGATTTGGCACTTTGTTTTCACAGCTTGGATTTTTCTTTAGCCTTTCATAAACTAAAAACAACGATTTTGTAAAAAAAACCAAATTAGAAATTTAATTTTCTCATTTGGAAAAGTTTTCCTTTCAACCTTGCATGATTTGTTCAGTTCACACATGAGTGACGAGAAAAATTTCTTCCTCTCTAGTACAATTTCCGGCTGTAGTTCATGAGAAATAATAGATCATACCGTCCCCGTCATGTCATGCAGGCGAGCTCAATTCCAAGGGGATGGCAAGCCTGGTGAATGTCAGAACTCCACTACTCAGGCGATGTACATTTACATAGGGAAGTGCGTAAGCAGCAGGCGAGTGATTACAGCTGTCAAATTTTACGTTTTCATCAAATCTTTGGACCTCCACAATAATCGTATTTTGGACTATTAGGTTAATCGAAGTAGTTCAAAGCATACATACTCAAACTTACAAACCGAAACATGTAAATTTCCCATCCACTTGGGGGTGGCAATTCACCGAGTATTTGCAAACAATTTCTTTTAAAGTTCTCGTTAATTTTTTAAGATTACGTGAGTACAGCTATTGTCTAGACGAATTAGACTAATTTTGTGCGAAATAGAATTATGGATGACTTAACACAAGGTGATATCTGCCGAGTGTGTCGCTGCGAAGGGCAAACAGATCGTCCTTTATTCCATCCATGCATTTGCACTGGAAGCATAAAATGGATTCATCAAGATTGCTTACAGCAGTGGATGCGATATTCGCGGAAGGAGTACTGCGAATTGTGTGGCCACAGATTCTCCTTCACGCCCATCTACTCCCCCGACATGCCACGGGTGCTGCCGTTGCGGGATGTGGCCGGGGGATTGCTCAGTTCGGTAACTACAGCTGCTAAATACTGGCTGCACTACACCATGGTCGCTATTGCTTGGCTGGTGATTGTTCCTCTAACTGCATACAGGACATATCGATTTATGTTTAGTGGATCCACATTCGATACAATACTGTCGTTGCCCTTCGACGTATTTTCAACTGAGAACATTGCAGCAGATGTTTTTCGTGGATGTTTTGTGGTGAAATGTACATTATTATCGTTTATCGGATTGGTTTGGCTACGGGAGCAAATCCTGCATGGTGGTGGACCCGATTGGCTGGAGCGTGATGAAGTACCTGTTGTGAACGAAATAGCACCGGAAGGAATACCTGTTCCTCGACCTGCTGAGAACAATGACAATAACAACAATGAAAACAACAACAACGAAGTGAATTTCGCTGATGTACCCATCGACAATGCAGAACCACCACCAGCGGACCCAGAAGACAGAGAAGCAGAAAACGATATAGCCAACGGAAATGAGGAAGCTAACTGGAATCCTATGGAATGGGACCGGGCAGCAGAGGAGTTGACCTGGGAAAGGTTGCTTGGCTTGGATGGCTCTATGGTGTTCCTCGAGCACGTCTTTTGGGTCATTTCCCTGAACATTATATTCATTTTCATATTTGCTTTCTGTCCGTATTGCATAGGGAATGTCGTGATCAACGCCTTGGGTCTTATACCCGCAGACAAGCCGCTGCTGCACTTCCACGGCTTGCTCACCACACTCTTTGGATACTGTAACATCGGTCTAACTTTGATTATTTTACATTCAATGGCTCGAATCCTTAAAATGACAAGGATACGATGGGTGCTGGGATTCTGCTATATCGTGGTGAAAGTATCACTACTGTCCGTCATAGAAATAGGCGTTTTGCCATTGGTTTGCGGCTGGTGGTTGGACATCTGCTCATTGCCCATGTTCGATGCCACAATCAAGGATAGAAAGGCGAGTTTTCATGCAGCGCCTGGAACGTCTCTGTTCATCCATTGGATGTTCGGAATGGTGTACGTATACTATTTCGCTGCTTTCATATCTCTGCTGAGAGAAGTCCTGCGTCCAGGAGTCCTCTGGTTTCTACGGAATTTGAACGATCCTGATTTCAGTCCAATTCAGGTAAGTGGCAAGTTGAAGAAGTAACAAAACAAACTGCTTCAATTATTCCCAAAGATTTCAATAAAATAATTAATGCATTTCTGTTTTAGGAAATGATACACCTATCAATCCTGCGCCACACAAGGAGGCTCGTTGCATCGGCCATAATTTTCGGATCTGCAATTTTGTTGATGCTGTGGCTGCCCATTCAGATACTGAAGTCGGCGTGGGCCACTTTCCTGCCTTATACCTTATCAGGTGACTCCGAGGTGAACGAGTTGAGTCTTCAACTGCTTTTGCTTCAGGTATAGACGTTCTGGACAATTAATGTGCTTATACTATGAACCGATTTTTTTGCAGATAATTCTGCCTGGATTCTTTGAACAGTCGCACACAAGAATATGGTTGAAAGGATTGGTTCGGTTTTGGTGTAATGCTGTATCATGGGTATTGGGGATCCGTAGTTACTTGCTTGGATCAGAGGCGCAAGGAAATGACGATGATATCGCAGCTAGACGACAGCCAGAACATGGTCAGGGACTAGGAGCAGCTCACCAGGCCTTGTTGCAAAGAGATATTCCTGTTGGATACGAACCTTACGATCGGCCTACATTCTTTCCTGTACGATTATTCACCCTGATCCTGCTAATGTGCATCAGCTTGGTCATTGCATCGCTACTAACGATCACAGTTCCTGTTTGGATTGGCCGCCAAGTCATGGCCATTTGGACAGTGGGTAGTCACATGTCGAACCAACCAGCAACCAACACTGAGGTTCCTACTCGATCTCACGAACTCTACACCGCAGCAATGGGCACATATTTGTGTTGGGTACTATCCAGAGCAGTGGCCCTTGCTCTAAACCTATTCCCGCAAGGTCGCGCTGCAGTTATGCAGAAAATCAAGCATTGGGCATCAGTGGCTGCTTCGTATGCTCTGGCCGGGTCAATTTTCGTCCTTATGCTCGGTGTAATTCCATTGCTTTTCGGATTACTACTGGAGCTCGTGTTAGTAATTCCACTGCGGGTGCCACTTGATCAAACCCCCATTCATTTTCTGTGGCAAGACTGGGCACTGGGAGTATTATACACGAAAATTGCTTGTGCTCTCACACTCATGGGGCCCGACTGGAAGTTCAAGCGTGCTATCGAAAGAGCCTACCGTGATGGTTTGCGGGATATTGATTTGAAGTTCATCGTTCGGGAATTGGCGGCACCAGTTATAACATGCTCTGGGTTGGCCCTGGCGGTCCCATACGTTATTGCACACTCAATTATTCCAATATTTTTCACTAATCAACAGACGCGAAGCCTCATCGCGAGAGAAATTTACCCCTTCTTTTTAATTGTAGCTATTATTATTGCTATTGTCTACTTTCAAATCAGACAATTCAAGAAACTCTACATTGCGATTAAGAACGACAAGTATCTTGTTGGACAACGGCTGGTAAATTACGACCATCGGAAAAAGAAGCAAGAGACATGTCCTGCAGAACCGGAACCTTCTGGTGTGATAGCTTGATTGTTTGGAACTGAAAATGATTTCTAGCTGTTTTCTAATTAAGTTCCCTAAATTTATTCACTTTGTTAATGTTTATTATTAATGTGTAATTAGCAAATAATTATTTTTACTCTTGCAAACAATAAAATAAGTGAAAATTAATACGCATTGTTTTATACTTTAACGATATTTGATATTTATTATAATCACGGTTTCTAATAAACACGTTTTCTCGTCAAACAACACAAATCTTACTCTACATTCTGAAGAACTTCCCGCGCCCTTCTGTAGCTGGTCTGGTTGACCAAAGTATTATCGCCCGTAGTTTGGATGTCAGCATCAATCTTCTCAATAACCTTCTCCGCCTGTTCCTTTATCTTTTCCTTGGCAGATCCTTGAATGGAGGCTAAATATTCCAGTGCTATTGGCCAAAGATCCTCATTGATTTTCTCCTCATCGTATAAAAATTCAATCAGATACATTTGCTTTAGTTTCTGAAACTTCCACTCAGAATGTGAATGCTTCCAGTTCTTCAGATAATCCGTGATCCTTTGAATGGATTTGTTACTGTTACGTTCACCTTTAGAATTTAGATTTTTCTCGTGTCGTTCCCGTTTTCTCTGTCTATTCGAAAAATCGTATATTTTTAACATGTTTTTTGGTTTACGACTTTCTTCCAACTCCTCTGCAGTGGGTTCTCTTCCTTCATCGGAATCGTCATCCGATAATCTGGAGCCATCGGGATTCTTGGATTTACTTATTTTCGGAGAATAAGGAGTTAAAACATAAGCCTTCTGTTTTAGTTCTTTTGTCCTCAATGAGTAGGTGCCTTTCAAACTGAGACGTTGTTTGCCATTCATCTCTATATTCTCCGTAGCTTCAATGCATTCTGGTTTTCGTTTCTTTCCTCTTAATTCTGTTGAAAGGGCGATCTCATCACTCGCCATTGTAAAATGTAAATGAAAACTATTCAGTGCAGCTCAAAAACCTTCAAATAAATAGTTGGTGATGAAATTATAACCATCATTTTTATGTAGTATTTAGCTTTTCTTAATACCTTTTATTACGTTGTCAACAAATTAATGACAAGAGCTCAACAGCACGAAAGTGAGGTTAATTCCTAGTCCTACCAACAATAATAAAAACATTTTCTCGTGATTTAACATAGGTAATTAATGAAAAAAAAACACAATATTTTTGTCACCTTTACGAAAGTTTGTCTAGTAAATTATTATCATCTTTTAACCAATAACCAATAAACAAGCAAGTTCTCGCAATTTGTTTCCACGTTTGTTTTAAATATAAATAGGTACTTTGAAATTGATTTGTATAAGAGGCGACTCTTAAAATTGCAAGTTCTTCCTTTTTATGAATGAATTAAATGATGAATTAGAAAACGAAATAATTATGAGCTGATCTTGACGGTTCTAAATAAATAAAAAAATTACCTTTTTAGATTTTTCGAGGTTCGAATTCGCGACATTTCTGTCGGTCTTCATCAGATGTCGTCTCGAACGGTAAGAAAATAAATTTTAGGCAAATTCATTAGGAATTTTTACAAAATGGCATAAATCACAGAAAAGAGGGACAAATATAATACTTTTTCCAAAAACAGTACCTTAAATTTAAATTTTGATTATATGAACGTTTTATTTTTACGTCTTCTCCACCAAGGTTTTGTCTTTTCCCAATAATATTTTTTTTTGATGAATTCGTCAGTTCTGCAAAATTACTGCAGGGGGCAGTGCTCATTCGTGTTGGATGAACGAAAACAATCTGTCAAGAGATTCATTTTTATTTGTTGATGGTCGCGACGCGTTTTCCGATATAATTTTCATAAATAATAAAACAACGATATGAAAATGTGAAAATTGCATTAATTTGAGAATAGCGCGACACTCAACTGTGTACGATGTAAAAATATTGCTAGTGCTTACGAAACAATTGTGATAATTTTTCTTTTTACTTCAAATGTAATATCGGTACACAATCCTTTTTCTGGTGAGTATAAGATTTAAGGGGGAGGGAATTTGCTGAGCCCCATGCCCACATTCTAGAATACTTTTTGTGCGATTTATAATTTGAGTAGGAAGGTCTTCTTCAAGTTATACGCTAGAGCTTAACGTTAGCCCTGTATTGCAGATATAATGAATAACTTTGCATAACATCTTTGTAACAAGAACATGGGGTTTTTGGTTTTGTAATCTACAGTGAAAGTGTTTCGTGATTCAAGTGCGATAGTACGAATTTACAAAGTGCTGTTAATTTTTCGTTCGTTCGAGATTTCCGCTCATCGTTTCCCGTTATCATTTTAGTTTGGATTGATCCACTGGATAATGGTATGTAGCCAGAAAATCTTTTATTTTATTTATATTGTATATGTATATTTTTTAACATTTAAACATTTAAATTATTTAAAAAAATCATTAAATACTAACCACCTTTTTATAATTTCATCAAAATTTCGTTTATTGTAGTTTATTATATTCACAAGCAATGTACAAATCGAATTTACTCAAATTCCCCAACTCAAATCTTTTCTAGAGCAATCAAAAAAGAGAGAACAACGGAAGACAACTGAATAAACAAACGGAGATAATGTTTATTACAGTACAGTTTCTGGAACATACCTGGAGTTAAGCAAAAATATATAATTTAGCTGAACTCAAATTTATGGAAATTTGAACTATTTTTGGCAGTTTTTTATTAGCTTAAATCTGACTGGGTTCCAAAATATATTTTTTGCATAACGGTTGATTAAAAAATAAAAAAAAAGGTTGGCTGTGTTAAACTACTGTTGTTCCAACTGATTTAATGAACTTTTCTTAATCCGGTTTTTTTGTTATTAATTTGTTGATAATCGAATGCAAAAATCCCAACGGAAGCAATTGGAAGTGGAGAGAAAACCATGCGTCCATGCAGGAGCATAAGACTAAGAGCTATTGTATTTGTTGATTCCAATTAAATTTAGATTTTCGCTCAGATGATTCTTTTTGGCAAGAGTCCAGAGAGAATGCGTTTAGACGAATTTTGACTCTATGTTATTAGGAGCGGCCGTATTTTCCATCTGTTTTCCGTTTCAACAGATAAAAAGCTTACATTGAAGTGGTGGTTGTGAATTTTCCACTAGCCATGCACTACTTTCCTCAAGCCTTCCCTATAAACTTATAAACTTTGCAACAGCACAGACGTAGTTGTGTTCTACACTGAACACTGCTAGTACGTCATGGAAAGCATTCTCCCTAATTCCGAGTTCGCGGGAAAGCATTAGTGATTTGTGGTTCCTTTTCAAAATCGGACGTGTCCCCACTACATTAATTTCTACCGCAGTCTTGAGGCAGTCCTTTCGTCGGTTTTCCTCAAGTAATAGAAAATATTCTAGTCGCTACAGATTAATAGTTTATACCTTATAATTGGTTACCATTTTACATTTCCATTGTTAATTACCCTTTGTGCGTGACTGTGATTATTGTTGAGTAGTTGTATATGAATTTTTATATACCAATCGAAATCACAGGGGAATAATACCTTCCCCGAAGTTGTTGATTTCTTAAGTGTGTCAATTCCGCAAATTTGACCGCGAGAACTAATTCAATTTGCGTCTAAACGTGCCTCACTTGCCGGTATCCAACGTTTGTGTAAGTATCTAATTCTAATGAATACATACGTCCTGTGCCTTACACAAACTCATTTTTTCTGATACATTTATTTATAATTAATATTGGAGATGGAGATATTTTTGCAAATACCAGTGGTCTATTTTTAAAACATTTTATAGATAAAGTGTTGCCAGAAATAATTAGTGTGAAACTTTCAATTGGAGTATATAAAATTATTGTAATATTGTAATTATTGTAATAGTAATTGCAAAAATTCAAAATGCCTTGTTGAGTAATACAGTTGACCTTAAATAAAGACTAATGAAGGTACAATGTAACAAATGCGAATGCCTGAAGTGAAAAAGTTACCATTTGTATGCAGCACGCGTGCATCAGAAATGCACTTTGCACAAGCACCAGAACACATTTGCGAATTCGTATTTGTTTATTTAAAATTGCAACCAATCGTTTGAAATGTAAACGCCGTAATATTCTGTGTGAACACACATTGCTACATCGTTTTCTCAGAAATGTATCACACCCTGATAAAAAAAAAAGAGTTAGAATTCAATGTAAATGATGTACATACTTAACAAACATGAACAAAGCGCTGAACAGGTCTAATTACTGAACAAAAAACGAGCACAGTGATTTGCATTGAAAGAATCGATTTTATGCACACACAACTCCGCAAGGAAACAAAGCCATAGTCGTTGAGAGTTTTATCTGTAAAATGTTTACTTATCGTTTAAGTTAAACGCCGATTCATGTAGTTGAATTTTGT
Source organism: Leptogaster cylindrica (assembly GCA_963082835.1). NCBI lineage: Eukaryota > Metazoa > Arthropoda > Insecta > Diptera > Asilidae > Leptogaster > Leptogaster cylindrica. Next base: position 6,471,682 of record OY720109.1, read on the forward strand.
TGAACAAAGCGCCATATTGTTGGTTTTTTAAGATAAGCAAAAAACTGTTCGAAGATGCGAGACAAATATTGCGAAAAAATATATAAGACGCGCCAACAGAGATGAATGATGATTGATTCGAATTTCGTTTTATACAGAATGGACATTCGATCCGTCTCAGCAGACGTTTGTTGATAATAATTCAGAACTCCCAAGCAGATTATCTGAAAGAAAACATTGATATGTTCAAGGAAATTTGAAAAGTCAAATAGTTGATATAGGATGATGAAATGCTTTGCCGCTTCTTCAACCCATATCTGGGTGGGGATCAATTTTTGAAGAAATCTCCCAAGGGTTTCTTCTTTTTTTTACCACAAGTGTCGTTGCATTATTTGGCAACTTGACGCAGCGCCTTCAAAGCAAGTGTCGGGTCGTCTTTACCAAACCGTGAAAACGGAAGGTGTAAAATTATTGTGCATGTCCTCCATAAGACACTTGAGGTGTGTGCTCCAAGAACTTTCACTTCCTCCGTTTTCTTCTTAATTTACGTTTCAGTCGCCATTAATGGGCGTCGGTGCGCCCAGAGGTGAAATGCACTTGCGTCTTTGTCAATGGTGTCTCTTCCGCCGGCTGTATCAGTTTCAAAACAAATATTTAACGAACACTCCCATTTGCGTATGCTTCCCAGAAATTCCTAAGTTTTGAGGATGATTACGTGATTAATTCGGTGAATGTGTAATGAATTTGCAGACAATTACTTCTCACATAAAACAAACTTTATCAGGTTAACTGCCTAAAAAAATGCTAACATTCAGCGCGGTACCAGGAGCAATAAGGTTACTCTAACTTATTAGTAAACAAAACACAGAATAGTGCTGTTTGCGTGCCGCGAGGCCTATGTTTGGAGGCATCTGTGGGCGTGATGAGGGGCCCCAATCTAGGCCACAGATAAGCACCCTTAGCTCTTTGCTCCGTCACGGATTACAAGAAGACTAGGATTGTTCTAATGAGATAACTACGCTGAATTTGCTTAGAAGTTCGAAGGTTATCGCTAATTGATCTATAGTCCTTAATTTAACTCGAAGTATAATTTCGCGATTTTACACAAAAAGTTTTCTTGCTCCATTGCTGCGTGCTCGAGTTTTGAAATGGGAAGAACCATTACGAAAATGAAACCTAATAACCCAATTTGCTCGATTAAGAGCATTCAAAATGTGTTATGCAAGCGGCCGAGGAGACATTTCTAGCCGATGGTTAAGTAACTAAATAATGGATTGTTTTCAATGTTTTCCCTCCTCACAATTTTTTATGTGAATGTTTTCAGTAAAAAATATTCCTAACGTACAGAAATGTTACAATGTTTTTTTTTTTAAAAAACAATTTAAATTCAGGAGCACCGATTCAAGGCATTTATTTATAAAATTATCACGTATTAACAACATGAATAAAAAGAAACGCAACCAACATGAATAAAACATTTTTAACCGCGTGAATTTCTAATGGTTCTCAACTGAGCCCGACCAGCCGCACCTCCAGTAACAAGAGATTATTAATAACAAAATATTTGAAAGTGATATTTTCCAATTCAGAGTTTGGATCAGGATTTTAAATCGAGATATATAATTTGATTGAAGTGGAAGTTTGCGATGTTTTTAATGTGCATTTTTATCTGCACTCTAAAAATAAACAATTATTATAAAATTGTGGGCTAAAACCAGGTCGGATTAATGTTCCAGGATCAGCGTCCCTGATATTGTGCATGACTTTTAAGCGACAATTCATGTTTGATATAATCAATGTTGAATTTTAAAAATCAATGAGAAGCAGACTTGAAAAAAGAGAAACGTCTTATTAAGTCTATAATCTGAAGCAACTTTCATTAATAAGAAGGCAATTGACGAGAGCTCGTAAAAGGCGTAAAGCTCGTACTAAAAAAAATTTCCCCGGACGAACCCGAAATATTAAAAAATGCATTAATATGCAAGATGCTACCTTATATCAGAAATGTTGTTTTAATTTATTCCTTCCTGTTGGCATATGGTCATTTCTGCTGTGCAATGAATGCACCGCGATCTTCGGTTATTACGTCTGATAATGCAATTGTTCATTTCAAACCGAATTTGAAGTATTCGAAGTTGCAATGCACCGGCACAAGACTTGCATCGTGAACGCGAATTTATTTTCCTTGCAGAACAATGCACTTTTAGACAGGGAAAAAATAATAGCCTTGTTATGATTGGGAGTGAATCACAATTGGCGGACTCTTCCACTTAACTTCATTATTTATATTTCCTTCATTATATATTATTGTTTTTAGTTGGAGTTTCTGTTTGTTGCATGTACAACATTTCATCTCTGTGGATTTGACATAAAGAGGAAAATTTCGTGTGCAAAAAATACTCTAATTTTGAGATGTTTTCCCTAGAGAAATCTCCCGTGACCTACATTGCGTCGTAACAATTATGGCGATCGCATTTCAATGACTTGCAGTTTTCCGCGGTCGCATGGCATATAGACCACAAAAGTGTTGGGTTTGCGGCTGAATTTCCGAATGATATTACTCCAAAGATACCAACAACAACAATCTATGGACAGATTTTCCCTACTTACTATAGTAAATGTATTCGGTTGGCGGATCTTGGGCAAGGGAATGCATTGAGGACATCTCCGCAAGATTCTGCAGCCTCCAAATAAGGAGGATTTCATTTATATTATAATGCTTATTGCTTATGCATCAGAAAATGAAACTAACACACATTGAGAGATTTTCTGAAATGAATTCCAAAATATTCCCAATACATTCGCCGCGAAATATTTGTGCACAATTTAAAGTACTCGTCGGACAGGTAAAAGTCCGATGAGGCGTGTTTATATATTTTTTTCCGCTCAGTTTCCATTTCATTTTACAGACTTTTCACTATAAAAGTACAGACACGGACGGTATCTTATGGAAGCGGACGCTATTCAGGTTGAGCAGCTTCGCCTGCATCACTTTTACTGGTTTCCACAATGGACTGCATAAAGTCTGTCGTTCGAGGCGTAAAGGCGGCATAAATCCCGTCGATGGACCAATGAAAATTTTCATATTACTTTTCCGTTGCTTATTCCTTTAATTTGAACGTAATTTTCAACACGGTCATTTGTTTCGCGGGGCTATGAAGGTTTCTATAGTTTCCCAGTGAGATATTGACTAAACTTTTTATAATAAAGCAACGGATATTTATTGATTGTTCATTTTGCCGAAGAAAGTGTTTCGCAGAAATGCATAAATTTTGCACATTATTTAATCATTTTTGAACGTTGATTTACTGTGGTCATCGATAGACAAATATCGATAAGACTGAAAGTGAAAATTGTTTTAATTTCCTTTCATTCGACCTCGATTAAACTCATCACGAAGGAATGCCAAACTTGCCTTTTCCAGTACCGCAGAAGAAGCGGGAAAAGAAAACAAATATATCGAATTATGTTATCATTTCCTGAGGCCATTAAACTTCTTGCATGCTGTGGGCATTTATGGTAGACACTTGTTTGCGCACTTCTATTTTCATGAGATTTCTTCGTGCTGAACGCCCTGCGGTGGAGAAATGTGGTTCGGTCGAATTTCAGCGGTCACCCAAACGGTGAGTAACTGTCGCGCTCTTATTTATAAATATTTGCGGAAAAATTAACAAGTGATATTTCCATTAACCAGACTTCAAAGTAAGCAAGCTGTTCAGCTGCTAAAGTTGGCGAATTCATGATGCAAGAGTGCAGTATTTCATATTCCCTTATGGTTAACACGTTTGAATTACATGGAAAAGTGCACTGAAGACTGAAGTGACATGCGCAGACGCTAAAGACATAATCTGGTGGATTACCTAATTTGCGAAGTTTTTATGATTAGCTGCGGGCAATTCGATTTTAAATTCACAGAATTAACTTTCATAAAATTAATTCATAGTCACAGCTAGCAAAAAGTAAACGATTTGTTGCTACTGCACGTTTATTTATATCTTTTTTATCTAGTAGGTAGTTACAACCGGAAGCCCTCTATGCTTTAAGAACGCGAGATAAAATCAAAAGTGATGTCGCCAGAAGTGGGATTAGTTAATTCAGTATAGACATGCCCAATCGCTCTTCTCGAGAGGATGTCAACGTTTTTGTTATTAAACTGAAAAAGTAATTGCATCAGTTTTCAAGAAATTGATGCATTGTCCCAAAATTTTGCTGCGCTTCCTTCTCTTTTGTTTACGCATTATGAAGATGAAGATGGATGGAAGTTGTTCCGGTATGGAGAACATGTCCATCATGCACCACTATATATAGGCACCTACATAATTTTATAGTATACACAACTGCATGTGCAATGTTGCACTCGCCTGCCTTGTGCTAGCTCTGGTCGCTGCTGCTGTGAACAGAAAGTTGCGAAACATTGTTGCAGGGCATTCGGCCTCAAAACACTCCACGGCCAGGTGAGGTGTAGATTCAGCTTCTCCGTACCGCCGCTGGCAACATAACAATGCCAGTCACTTGCCTCACCAGTTGGGACGAGGTCGAAGTGAATTCATAGCGCATTTTCTGGTGAACCTCAGACGAGAATAGAGTGTTGGGCGAAGCAATCGTTCAAGTTTGTAAGTTTGTTGTTCGATTGAGTGAATTAAATCGCGTGTGTTTGATAAAAGACTCCCTGTAGTACTTCTCCAGTTTCTGGAACCGAATTTGGATTTAGTGTGAACAGTCATTGGTCACGGGAGATTGTTGTGGCAACAAAAAGAAACAACCAAAATAGACTCTATCCGTTCTATTTTTAAAGCAAGGAACTCTCCTGCCGAAACATGTCTAATTATAAGAAAGTTATAATTTGAACGATGTTTTCGTCCTCGTAGCCGAACAAAGTTATATTCAGTTATTCCTGTTTGTTTGCAAGAACGTGACGGTGAATTAATGTGGTATAAAATAACGAATAATTCGTTTACTGATAAATTATATTGTAAAGACTGTGAAATTGTGAGCCAATAAAAAAGTGACCAAAAGTTAAGATAATTTTCTACACAGAAGTAAACACAAGTGTTAAAAAGTAAAAACAAAAAACAACTTACCAAGTATATTATTGGTGAAAAAACTCCACACACATCAACATTTTCTGAGATGCCATAACTGAACAGTTGAAACGTTTTTTCTGTAACAAAATAAATAAATTATTTTGTAATTATATCGGCGCCTTTGGAATTAAGTGGAAATTGTAATTTAATCGAATAATAAATAAAAAGTAGAAATTGTGTCAAAAGGCTAATCAAATTATTTCCAGCCGAATTGGATAGTTGCTAGCCTTATTCGAGCTGTTAAGCCCTTGGATGAATTCCTACTGACCATCAGAATTCGACCGCCAGAATGTACTTGATTCAGGTGAGAATTAGAACTTCTCTGTAGTGAAAATATTTGCAACAATTTGCTAATGTTGACGGAGTTCTTAGCGAGTCTGGACTTGTGACGGTGAACTACGCATTCCGTGTATTTATTTTTAACCCTGTTGTGCTGTATTGTCGATACTGTTTGGTGTTAGGTAACCTTGTTTGGAAGTGTACTTAGAATTCCTATTTAGTCGTCTACAAGTGTTGGCTGGAATTTCAGAAACGCTTTCTTTAAACCTATACCACTTAAAATCCGAGTAGAACTTCTTTGCGAAAATGTTTCTTTTCAATATCAAATTACTTTTTAATCGCCAATTTGCGGTTTTTGCAGCAGCACTTATTGATTTTGGCATTGCCGAGAAAAAAACTAATTCTAAGGTTGAATTTCCTTTTAATGAGAAAATATAGGAAGTCAATGTGAAATTCAGATAATTGTTTAGCATTGACAGTTGATTTCCTGTAATATATTCCGCTATGGACGAGATACTAAGTCAAAATCACTCCGGAAATTTGCTAATTTCTTTAGGGCACTTAAATGATTTTAAAATTCCTAGAACACTCATTCTCCATTATCAGTTTGAGGATAAGAATTTTCTTAATGCACTTGCGAGTAATTAAGAAATGGCGGCTTTAAAACTCCATAACAATGTACAGCAATTTAGAACCATTAAAGGTACCAACTACCAACAGACAAATTTCAGGCTCGGTTCCACTAGTTAAAACTAAGAATTAAGTCTTGAGTGGCAGGTAGTTTTTCGAAAATGCTTATCATTTATTATGACAGACATCTATCAAGAAAATAGAATAAATTGGAAATCAGGGAAAAAACAATGACTTATCTTTCGTGTAAATCCAAAACCGTAGGGTAGGTATAGACAACCGCGGGGATCAGGGTGCCACAGGTATAATGATGCCAGTTTCAGTTCTATTGCATAACTTCTTTGATGAACGTTGTTCGTTGGTTGCTGTAATCATCTGGTAGACGAGGGTGTAAGATGGATTAAAATTCCTTTCCTAAGTCAGTAAGGAATTAAGTGAGGCTGAATAAAGTATGGGTTCAAAGGTCCCTCACCGAATTATCTGGCACTTGGGAAATCAAATTTATTTCTGTTCACAGAAAATATATTTGCGTGATGAAAATTGCTCTATGTTTATATAACATAATTATTGAGTTTTCGTTTGTACACGAAGAAAGTTACGTCAATATTGTTGGATCGGAGATGTTCCTCGGCTCCTGGATGAATATTGAACAACAACACTTAGAAATAGACTACGGAAATTGTTCAATGAGCATAACGTTCTAAATCGCATTTAGTACACCTGCTTATTGCCGAAGATATCTCCTTATTTTCTGGCCATGAAATTCGTTCAGACCGCGACGATGGTTTAGAGGTCAACCTTTCTGCTTGAATGCAAAAAGTGAAGGTGATCAAGATGAGTTAAACATTTTCGAAACGTGAATGATGCGAATGTCATCCCAACAAACATACGAGGGCGATTCCTACCTGTCGAAGGCGAAATCATGTTTTCTGACGCACAAATCACTCTTCAGTGATTTATTTCTAAAAAAAATTTACCAAAGCTTTCCAATTTCTGCCGAAATTCGAGGGAATGGAATTAATTGCATGTGGAAAACAACGTCCAAAGTGACTTTCACATCCACTTGCGATTTTTAGACCAGAAAATTCACAGAATTCGCAAGAGTATACAATTAATTAATGTCTCTGACGGAATATATATTAATTGGAAATTGTTAATAACCTGAGTCTAAAAGTAGATAATGGTCCAATGAACCACCAGAGGGAAACCAAAATGCCGACACTGCGTTTCGAGGAAAAGTGCGACAATGACACCCGAGTTTCTGATTTATTAAATCAATTATATTTCTGAAAATATTCTGGTGGCAATGATCGTGTTATGGGCATTTTATTTTTAAAACAATCACATGAAATTTTTCGAAATTTATTTACGTAATAAGAAGGACTTCATTACTGTGGCGTGTTTTATGATGGCTGCCACCTGCGACTTTTTACACAGTGAAATGGCTTGAATTCGTTCTGTATTTATGCTCGACGTGTAAATTAATAAAAAACGAAATAAGTGCCATAAAATAACAAACAAACAATCAAAGAACTAAGATCCAGGCGTTTCATTTAATAACCATTATCGTGATATGCAAAGATACCTCAAGGTGACATTCCAGGAAACTTTAGGGATTGCCTTTGGTTTTTTTACTTGTTGCTATCAATTTTAAAACCGGCTTTTAATTTTCATAAACCATTCAATTTGCTGTTGAGAATCAAAAGAAGGTCGCGTTTAGTACCACTCCTAGCAACAAATGTGAATTACGCTCCAGTCCAAAGCGAATTTCGGTTGTAAACTGAGTAACAATAAAAAACAAGCACTTAAATATGCTCACTTAATGATTTGTCAAGCATCCAATTTAGAAACTGCTGAATCATGTCAACTAAAGATGCTTTTAAAGTCATACCAAAGCCATCAATTACTTCCTGTTATTATTTTCTGGTTTTAGTTTAACCAGTTGTTAATAAGTTATGATAAAAAAAAATGCTCCTGCAGTCGGGTGGGGTGGGTTGATGCAGGTAAAGAACAACAATTCCCGCCCACAGGTCTGTTCTTCTGAGGAAGATGACGAAAATAGGCGAGTGTCTTAAAATTATTCATGTTATTCATATAATCCTAAATTGAATTGGAAGTCAGTGACTCATGGTCCCGCTTGGATCTTGGAGCTTTTAAATGTAACCCAATTTCTGGCAAACTAAAATAAATCAATGGCTTTGGTAGATTGCCCAATTATTTATGAAAGAATTTTAAATAAATTGAAAAGCTTGTCATCCTGACCTGATGCATTTTCCAAAGATATTGATGCATTTTAATCTGGACTTGAAAACCTTAACAACAGTTGAATGACTCCAGATGAATAAATCGTTTGACGACCCTTAGGTTCGTTTTTTATTTTAGAATCAATAAACCATCAACAGAGTGGAAAATACCAAAAGCGATTATCCTTCTTGATTGCATTAAAGTGAAAAGAACGATACAAGCCAAGAAGATGCGTTGAAATAAAATAGACCATTTTATGTATATAGACAATATTCATATTGTGTTGAAAATAACATCTCACAAGGAGATTCAACCAGGAGATATTATTTTCTAAAGAAGATTAATGATAGAGCAAAGAATTAAAATCGTTTCTAAACACCGTTATGCAGTGATTTAAGGATCTTATGTAATGATTTATAATTTTTCTAAATGTACCATAAAGTCTTTTTTCTCTTTTTAGAAATGGATTTGAAATTATCTGAAATCAAGTTCCTAAAGTGAACAGTGAGAAAGATTAATTAAAATCAAATGAAAATATGCAGAAACTTTCCAGTAATTTGTTGACATTATTGTTGCATTCATGTCTAACTGTTTGTGTGAAAGGTGTCATTCCACTCCATAAATTTAATAATTTATTTAAATTTGATATCAACAGAATTATGGAAATCACGTGAAGCAGATCTGATCAAACGTTATCTCTTCCGAATATGAGAACTTGTTGATTGACCTACTTCTCCAAATGAATCAGTTCAGATAGGGCATAGGTCCACCGTCCATTTTGTGGAATTCAATTCGATTTGTGCAACAGAAATATCGAACCAGACGAATATACTTAATTCCAATTATTTGAACGATTGACTTGCAACAATTCTCATGCAACACAATGTCACCCACTTAGCCTATTTGTTGTTCTCAACTTCCTGATTAATGCTACTCGTTCACTCATTGTTCAATCGACAAAGGAAAATAGAATATTTGAAATTTGTTTTTGTGTTCGATTTTAAAATACTTGAGAGTCGTGTTCGAAATTCCATTTGAAAGTTAAAAGTTTCAAGGAACACAATCTGTACACAGAGAGAAAGCTTTGAAGTTTCCTGCAAAACTTGATTTAGTTCTAATTAAATCTTCCCCATTCGCGAACCGCACAAATTTGGAGCAATGCCAAATGAATTCATCGAGATGATTCAAGTCTAAACTTTTGTCTGCCTCGGCTCGCTGCTGCTAAACGCGTAACAAGAAAGTGAAGTAGCAGAAGTCAGTGGATGTGGAATTGCTAGAGGTTTCCTTCTTCCTGGTTTTATTTCGAGCGATCAGGTGTTGTGTTCCTTTTAAAGATATTTAAGTGAAATTAGCGTTTAAGTCGTACCTCTTATAAGTAATATAAACTTTGAGGTTTTTATGTTTCAACAACACTACCGAATTAATAATTGTAAGAGGCATCGATAAAAATCAGTGAAAAGTGAAATAGAACTATTTCTAAAAATATATTTTCTTAATCTGGAACTCTAAAGCATTTCTGAACTACCCATAAATTCACGTTTGTTAAAATGGTTATTAAAAACACTAAAAGTTCCTCGAAAATTTCGACTGAAAAAAACTCTGTAAATGTTTGTCGTCAAAAAGCAGTTAAAGACAATGTGTACAAGTGTTCAAAGCTGCTCTTAACCTTGTCCCAAAGAACTGGAAGAGTTTTCGAGTAGAAGAGATTTGTGGAGTGGAAGATAAACTTGGAATATTAACCTTATTTACATAAAAAGAGTTATCACATGTTAAATATTTGTGCACCTTAAAAGACTTGCATGCTTATGTTGTGATCATAGACATAGACACTTTATCATCAAATTCATCACTGTTATCAAATCTCTTTCATGAATTGAATTTAGATTAATAAGTCTTTTGCTCTTAAAAAACTAAAACATTGATCTCTTTTATTTTTCAGACCGTCCAAACATCCTGGAGGCCACAGTTGCCTCTGCCGAAACAGGCTGTAGAAATCGAAAATAGTTCATGTGGAATGGATAAAAATTCTAAGAAAGTGTCAAGCGGGAAGAAATGGTCATTTGGAAGATTTTTTCGAAAGAAGAAAGGAATTGAATCTGGATCTTCATCGGAGGAGGATCGTAAAGCGGGATTTGTTCCTCTGAAGTTACGCAAAAAGGACAAGAAACAGCGCGACAATAAGACAAGTGGAGGAAGTAGATTTGATCATATTGTTATAAGTCCGAAAGAGGAACTGTTTTTACCGTTTGAAACAGTCAATTTGCGCGACCAGGTCAATTCCACGAATTCAATCGACAAACGGACGCGTCGTGATCGGAAAAGGACAACTCGACCTGTGCAATGTCAATCATCCAGTGAGGATGAGTTGGTTTCGGTGAATTCGTCATCTATTTCAAAATATCGAAGTGATGAGAGCATTGGCAGTGGAGGTGTTGCCCTGGCTAATCGGAAAAGTCGTTCAGCACGGAATGAGCGGTATTTACGTCGCTTTAGTCGGGATGAGAACTGCAACTCCCCGATGATTCAAGGATGTAATCAAAGTGGCCGCTTTAAAACGCAATCCCTGCAGAATTCGAGTCATGAGCATAAAACTCAGCCAGGTCCTGTGTATTCCATCAAGAATTCATCGAGTTTGTCTCACATGCCTTTGACCAATGTACAGCTGCGGAAACCAGGACTCTCCCTTTACGGCTATAATAACAATAATAATAATAAAATTTTGCAGGAAGTTACACCGGAAAAAAGAAGCACTAGTTATGACAATCATATCCACGTGCAAAATAAACATGTAGCAAGAGATCTGGTCAAGAATACGCCTCCACCACCACCCCCCAGGGATCCTCAAAGACGATTGAATGTAAGTCACCACGAGTTACGTCCAATTTCGTATGCCTTTGATCAGCTTCCACCTCCAAAAAACATAATGAGTAGTCGTTGTTTCTCAGCTGATAAACTTTGGGGTCCCAATGGGAGTGCATTTCAGACCCAAAATATCCAAAGGCCCTCTTCAGCACTAGCTCACTCACATTCAAGAAGATTCATAACAAGATTTGCAAACAATTCGAATCAAAGTGCGCTACCATCTCAAAATCAGACACAAGACGAACAGGAGTATAAATACATTGCAGATGCAGTCCCCAGATCCAGGCGTCCTATTCATGTGTTGACTCAAGAGGATACCAGGCGGGATCAAGTGTTTCCTCCGGCATCCACCTCTCCCCCTCTCATTAGGACTACGAAAAGTGGATTGCCCTCACAACTTCAATCAGCACCGAATTTCTGGAAACGCTCTGGTCAAGGATCAATTGGACATAACGAAAATTTTCAGAACACGATCATTAAACCACGATCAAGTTCAAGTTCACGTTCGGGAGAATTGCGAAATACTCGCAATCCAGCATTTGAGAGCATTTATCGAAGTAAGAAAATTGATGGTCAATTTGCAGCGAATGACGAAATGAACAACGTTGTAAAAGGAACTTTGCTCATTAAGCCTACAAGAGAGAACGAGAAGGACTACATTAAGATAACCACAAGCAGCGACAAAAAAAGCAATTCTATGCCAAATTATTATCAATTGCAAAATCGTTCAGGAAATAATCAGAAGGCTCGAACACCACCCCCCAATAAATTCGAGGAGTATGTAAATAAGCGACGGGAAATGAGGAACTTGGATCAAAGTAAACAAGCATCGAAAATTCCTCCTTTGCCTCCAGAGCGGAAATCCTTCTTTTTGAATACCACAAGTGACAAAGATGAACCCGATTTTAAAAAATCAACCACGAATCTGGAGGATGCAATAAATGAATTGGAAGCGATCTACAAGAGCTTAAAGTTGGGTGATGAAGATCTGTTGGACAGGGCCGAGCGACGCGATATTCCCACACCAACGAATTTCGAAAAGTATGCCAAACTGGCGGATGACAATGATGAAGAGGACGAAATTACGCTGGAGCCGGATGTGGTTAAGGACGATCTAATGTACAGAAGTTTAAAACGTGCTAATAATATACCAAAAACAGTGGAAACTCAGCCTCCCTTTGGCATTCCCATAGGACCTATACCACCCTCTCCCAACATGGATTATTTGCATGTGCAGCCCGAAAAGGACAGTAAAAAAATCCGCTGTTCACCACAGCATTATCCTGATATAATATCCGATGATATGGCAGTGAGAAGTTTGCGAAAGGATCCTCCCGGATCTAGAAAGCCTGCATTTGTCTATCCGCAGGGTTCATTGAAAAAACGGCGTGCAGAAAGGACACAGTCTGCCAACATATACACTCTTATACAGCGCGATGCTGCGAAACCATCTGGAGGAGATTTGTACGACTACTTAGATTTGAATAAGTTGACTAACAAGACCGCAAGCCTGTCAGACGTTCGGAAAGAGATCGAAGATATACCATCCACGTTGTACCTAATAAGGAGTATCCGAAATGATGACGAGCAGAAGCAGAAATCCAAATCGAATACATTCAGGCATCCTAGTGAGGGAGGTGCAGTGTATAATTTGCCAACGATTCTAAATCAAAAACACCAACAGAATTTGGCAGGATTGTCCCGTAAAGCGCCAATACCTCTGCCGCGCAAGAGTATCACCCCTGAACCTGAGCACAGTCGCAGTGGAATGGAGGAGGTTCTCAATCAAATAGCCAAGGAAGCTAAAGAAAGCAGCGAGAAACTGAGCAGGGAACTGCAAGAATTACGAAACGTCAATTTACATAACAACAGCAGTGTAAAAAAGAATTTAACATCTGGGAAAGTTGAGGAAGCAATTCAAGCAATCGACGAAGTTTCCGATACTGCAAAAAAGTATGGAGGAATTCTGCTGGACGTCATCCCTTTCGAGCACAAGCAATCACCTGAAAAAGAGCCTGCTCCAGTGGCTCGAAAAAGTTTGGACAAGGAGCATAAATACTTAAGTGATATTAATCAAGTTTCTGCGGCAGCAAAAATGTGCGAACAAAAACTTTTAAAAGCCGTAACTATAGAAAAGAATCCCACTGAAAAAGATCGGTTTCCCATGGGAACTGATGCCGGACAGCAAGAAGACACAGCTGTTGCATCTCTTCTGCAAAAGTTGGATCCGAGTTCAAATAAAATCGGTGAAATCGCGGCTCGTTGCATGAGGCAAATAAGCAATTTGGGAGACTTGCAGGACGAAATTGTTGATACGAGTGAAATGAACATTGACAATATCAACAGTGATTTGAGGGCAGCAGCTTGTAAAACTGAAAGTGATTATGCAAATATCGGAAATGATTCTGTTATTGTTCCAGGACAACCGAATTTACTTAAAGAAGATGAAGATTTTCAAAATATTAATGAGGAATCTAAGCATCAGTCCTCAGACAACAATTCATCAAATCAATCGAAATTCGGTGACGAGAATCGAACATCGGATGAAGCTGTTGGTGGTGGTACGTTCTCGTCCAGTGATTGTCTCAAGTCCTCTAGTCCCACCTCAAGTCGCAATCAATCATCCAGTATAACATCAATTCACGCATTCTCCTCGAGCGACTACGTGAAGTCGACCAGTAGTGGCCTTCATACGCCGAGCACAGATCCAATTAAAACATTTAGCACAACTTCGTACGACGTGAAGTCGACAAGTGACACACCAAATATAACCACCTCACCTTTTAGTATGACACCGTCCCCGCCTCTGAATTTGACTCCTGTTGGCAATATTGTCGATAGTCCGTCTCAATATAATTCCTCTGAGGAATTAGCCATGATATTCGGAATTAATCAGTCTCCTGTTACAACAACAGGATCCTCGGCTACAACAGCCACAGGTAATAAAGTGTTTGCGAGTGCAAGTGTTGCGAATGTTAACACTGCTTCTACTACCATTGGCTGCCACTTTGAGCCTCACAAATCTAGCTTAACTTCCTGTCATGTAGAATCAAAAGTCCGTGCCATTATCTCTAATAACGTTTGTTCGCCCAGCGATCATATAACAAGGAATGCCAGACTGCTGCATTTTGTATCATCCTCTTTAGATACTGATCCAGAAGTGCATGACTGTGTGAGTAATAATAAGAGTTGCATGTCCCTTGATGTTTCGAAATGTCACAAAGGCACGACTGACGATAAGTCTAGCACTGATAGCATCTTGATGTTGAATCATGTCAATACTAAAAACTTTGAGACATTCCTGAACTCAGTGTCTTCAACAGATGAATCCATACCTGATTCGGGGAATGCTAGTCTCACTGATGCTTCAGTACACCATCAAATTAACACTACCCTTGAAGTGTCCCTTTTCCATAATAGTCATTTTAAAATCTGCAATTTGTATCCATTTATAAATCAGATTGACATTCCCATGAGGTGTGATGACGAAAAATCATCGCAGGATAGTGAATCAACGGTTGGGGAGGATTTGTCCTTAGACTTTAATGATAAATCAAAGAACAGTCAGATAGAAGCCTTGGAAGAAAATTTCATTCAGCAAAGTCTCAAACCTCAAGCCGATTCAGATTTCTCGGAAATATCCTGCGAAACACTTGACCCTACACAAAACATAAAGAGTCGCTCTCACATGTGTTTGGATACTGATGAAAGCCGATCTCCAACGGAAGGAACCGACCAACCTTGTGCCTTAAGCTCAAATCCATCTTCACGAGAAAACTCTTTGGTCATCTCCAATAGGAACCGACAAACTTTCATCGAGAGTATAATATTAGCGAGCACTTTCGGTATTGCCAGCAGCGATGTATATACGTTTGTTGCTATTGTTGTAGCTGTGATCACAATTATTGCTCTCGTTTTGTTGTAAGTTGGCTTGATAGAAAACTCAACATCACATCAACAATTCACTCAGTTTAATTTATCAAATTGATGAAAAGCACAAATTATATTAATGATGAAAATTATTGAACAGTTACCTGCACCCTTACCGAAATTTGTTTTTAAAAAATTTTAACTTGGTTTTTAAACCTTAGTATTATGATTTTAGTCTAGTTTTGTGTAGACTGCGCTTTGTGCCAATGATTTTATTTTTATTTAAGTTTTATTGTTTTCACATCATCAGAATATTTATTTATTTTGTATGGATATGATTTAAATCTTATTTTGATTTCTCCTATTCAACCCCAACAAATCGTTTTGTTAAGTCAGTTTATCCTTTCCAGAAATAGAGATGATTTAATAACATTTTATCTATTGATTTTATGTACCTTTTTGTGAATAAAATAGCTTGTTGACGTTATAACATTGAAATAAAACATTAACTCTCATTAACTTGTGTTTTTGTATTACCGAAATTTTGATCCTTACCACCAATATCCATTGATCTAATAATATTGAATATCTGGCTGCTATATACTTAATAATATTAATTTAAATTTTGTAGTTATACTTATAAGTGTTGTGAATTCTGCATAATTTTAGATTAAAACATCAATTTTACATTGTCGTATATGTAACAAATTGAGCTTGTAGTGCAGAATGTTCTTTATAAGTTTTTTTCATTAACACAAAATAATACCTATTAGGTAAAAGATGTTTTCAGTGAGATAGATCATTCTCAAATCAGGATAATAATGTTTCTCATGTTCATCATCGTTTATGTTCTCATAAGTCATGAATTTTGTTAATAGTAGGTATATTATATGGAAATTATATTTCCATTATGATCTACAGTAAAATTGCTTTTATATAACACTATATTCATTATGAGTATTTTCAGTTCCCAACATATAACATAATTATTTTTGTTTTTATTTGAGTTTCAAGTGCATAAGGTAATTAACAAGCAAAAACATAATAGTGAATAGTTTTGTTGATTGAACAACAGTTTTTAATGTCATGGGAATTAAACACTGTTAATAACATGATCTCACATTGTAGGTTATTTCTAAACGCCGATCACGTAAAACATCCTCCGCCTGTCTTCAGTCACAAGGTAAATTAAACTTGTGTCGTTTAATCACATCACAGTTCTTACTTTGAGCTTACACGAGCCGCTGATTTTTGACAATAGAACATTTTACCTGCGTATTGAAAATATTAAATAAAATCAATTTGTTTGCATTTAACTTTGGTTGTATTTTTCTTTTTCTTTTCATTATCCACCACTTCACCCACAAAACTCGAATATATTCAACACCATTTGAAACACAACAATTGTATAACTTTAGTCGTTTTACGAGAAGTCCATTTTCTAATAGACGTAGTTTTCTTACTGCATTAATGATTGCTTCTTAAATCCACCAATATATTTTATTCATTAAAAAGTTTTAATAAAGTTTGCCATAAATCATTAAAAATATTTGCGAACAGTTTTTCATAAATCAGTGTTCAAAAACTATCCTTACCAAGAACATTGTAAAATTTGTAGACTGAAAAACATTGTAGAAAATGCTGCTAAGTGGTAAACTTCTTTGAAAATTTCCCTTACAATTAGACAAAAACTTTGCAGCAAATCAAGCATTCTGAAAAACAGGGATATCTATTCCAAAAGTTTTGTACCTTCACGAATGCCTTAACGATTTGGAAGGCAACAGTTTCTTAAAATAAAAAATTCAAAATGATTATGGTTTATTTTGGTGATTACCCTTTTTTGTTCTGGAGGAGAAAGTAATTTTACTCCTGTTTGCAAGTCGCAGTTGCAACGAACGTGATAGTTTCATTCTTAAAGTTCGTAACACCTTATTATTCAAGCTTTATGTCGACACCCGCCCATTTGTCGTCCTCCTGTCTAGACGTGGGTTTTCAACAAAGCTCCTGTTCGGTATCCCTGACCTTTTCTCGGAGTCCTTCGACATTCAATTTATTTTCGGTAATTTGATTTGATGCGGTCAGTAAACTTCTTGTTGGTTTGTTTAAAAAAAAATAAAAAAAAAAAAAATAGCAAAATTGCGAGGATTTTTCCCAATTCAATGATTTTGCCTTTTTAAACATTTCGAAACGACGAAAATTTCTGAGAAACAAGAACGCCAAAAACGACCTTTTAACACGTGAGTGGAATACAGTATACATATAGCTTAGCAACGTGAAAAACAATCCTATTCTGTGCACTGCGCAGGTACAAATAGAAATGAGTTTCCATGCCGTAAACAGTGTTCCTTAGCGAAGTCATTTTTTTTATTCCAGCGAAGGATTAACGTGGTTGTAGTGCTGCCATTTCAATTTCACTAATTTTATTTGCGTATTTTCATGAAATTTCGCTCCGACGCGATAATATTGAAAGTGACGCAATCATCTATGGGAAATTAAAAAAATTGGACGAAAATAAAGTTAATTCTTATCAAAAGTAATACACTGAACAAATTGTGCTGGTGTAATAGCGATTAGACTGGAATTGGGCAACAAAAAAGCGCAGTTTAATGAATCCTATCTTTCGCAAAGTACTCTTTGTTTTGTTTCTTTGTCGTTGAGGTTTTCTTGCATCTGCCGAAAATAGAATCGTTTTTATGTGATTTTGATCACGTATGATTTCGATTTTCGACATCAAAAACGAACTCCGCGTTTGCATTCGACTCCTCATGGTATTTCTTGGAAATGTCTTGTGTTTGACTGTCGTCTGATAGGTTTCTTAGCAGTTTCTTGCACCTGTGCAAAAACTCTCCACATTGGCCACACTGATGGAGCTGGCAGTCATTAACTACGAGCTTTCATCTCACCTTGCGAATCTCAAGCTTTCTCGCGCATTCCACTTTGGAATGGACGAAGTTCGATTGAATGGCGATAGTTCCCCAACTTTCTTGAGCTTGTTGTCTGTTGTTCACACTGCAGTTGATACCGGCACAGAGCTATTGCCACCTGTGTTCTTTAATTATTTTTCGCGAGTGTTGTCTCAATTGCTCTGGAGAATCTCCGAAATCTACGTGTTAATCGGTGTGATCGTAAGGACTAATCTTAGTCGGGTAAAATATCATATCATTCTTGTACAGTTCATCAGGTCCAGTCCTTGTGACTTTTGATATACATTCGTACACAAAAGTCTGTGAGATATACACCACGAATTCAAGGTGATTCCTCTGTCGTGAACTGATCTTACCTGCTGTGATTGCGGTGAAGACTCCGGATCGCTGGATTCTCATTTGGTGGACTCAGTTTAGTTGATGAAGATCAGCGCACCAAGTTCTGCTTGTGGAGGCAATCAGTAATAACAATGTTCCGGTTTTATTCCTATCTGAATTTGGTTGTAATTTACACTTGTGAATGTTGATCGTCAATCATTATTAAGTGAAGTGAAGTGATCGAGATTGATGAAGATGGTGATCAGTTTTTATATGATTTCATCATCAAGCTTCTAATTTTTAGTGGTTCAAGAGAAAATGTGTGCAGCAGGGTTTTGAAATGCTCAAAGTGGTATACAAAGATTACTTTTCCGACCAACTAAAAATGTTTTTGTTGCAATTTGCTGTTTCTCTCGTTAGATTGTGTTAATAGGCTTTACGTACGATAATTCATTCGGTAAATATTTGCTGAACATGTTCAACTTTATACATATTACGAGTACTTGTTGCACCATTCACAAGCAAACAACTTATCATTATTTTATAGAATTTAGATATTTATTGTTTTTCACTTCCTGATTGTAGTAACAAAGGAAAAGATCGATTGTTTTCTGCATAAGGAAGAAGTACGGTTCAAATTAACCGAAGAGTTTTAAGCACTCATATTCTCAAGATGCCGAATCAATACTTTGAAAGATATTAAAAGAAGTGGATTCGATAAAAAGAAGTCCGATCCAACCGAATGGTACTTAATACTCTCGAGGGCCGTGCATTTGGCCCATTTTGCAAACTCCCTTTAACACGTTTTTCTGCAAAAGGGGCGAAACTGCATTGATGCAAGTCTCCATCATTTCTGATGACGTTGAACAGAAGGCTTTTGTAACTTTGTTGAATGCTGAGTCAATGCTTTGAATACGAGTACATCACTTTATAGGGCAACAAAGTGTCTCAAAATTACTGCAGTTGAAAGATGTTGTTAACTATGTTTTTTATTATTATTATACTTTATTTGCGGAAGAATAATGAGTTACAGTGACAATCATGGACAAAAGTCAGCGGGAAATGCGATTGTAAATTTTAGTGAGCGTCCTAAAATAACATTTAAATATTTATTTCAAACTGTATAAATGCGAATCTGTTTAGTTTCGTGAGTTTGTATATATTTTGATTAAAAGCATCCAAAGCGTCGTGGAACTTTGCCAATAGCATTTTGCCAAATATCCTTTCACTGATGGAAATACATTTATCAGACATTTATTTAAAATCACAATGTCAGCTGGTAAATTTTTATTAAAAAACAAAAACATTGTTTTCATGGTTAGTTCGTTTTGATAAATTTCAATATCGATCGACGTTAGTCAGTTAAAAATATGATCTTTATAGTGTTCGCAATGAAATGCTTAACATTCTTCCTGAAAGAGATAAATAAATGGAACTGACGAAATTGACCTTTTCTACTTTCAGTGATGCAAGGAGGCGCAAATAAATTACAATATAATCGCTGATTGCTCGTAAAATTACAGAAGTCGTAAATTATTGTGTGCAAGCTTCAAGGAGTTATTTTTGGAATTAGTCGTCGCAGTATTCTACAATATTTTGTAACCGCAATTTTGTTAGGCGATTTTGTATCACATTTTCTGTGCATTGAATGTTCATCTTGAATCACTTCCAGCAGAATAGAATTTCATTCTTATCTATTGAAAGCCGCAGATGGAGGACAGCGAAATTAATAGTAGAAGACACTGCAACGACCCTGCCGTCTTCAATTACCGCAAAAGACAATTCACACTCCAACTGCGAGGTTGAATGTTTTTTTTTCACACAATTATTATCGAAGGAAGCGATCCTGTTTTAATTAAAACAACAACTTTCTAAAGAATCATTAAATGAACAATATCATGTCATAATATTGTAAATAACAGCCTTTTCGCTAGCCTCAATATTCGCTCATTGGAGTTGTTCCACCAACTAAACTGGGTCAAATGTACGCTTGACATATTTCCCCTTTTTAATGCCTATTATTCGATTTTTTTGGATCTTTTTCGGAAAGTTTTTTAGATGAAACGATTGAAAAGTAAAAAAAATTTTCGCGTCAGCAGAAATTAAAAATAGCACACTCGCAACGTAGGCCACAAAATTCCTGCTTCTTTTGTCCTTGGAATACTCTTTATTATTAACCAAAGAGGAAAAAGGAATTACCTTGAGCAAACAAGATGATTCCATGCATAATTGTTCGCGTACTTCAGCCAACTATGTAATGCATTATAAAAAGTTGTAGTCAGAACGATGTGGAGAACTGAGGGGAAATCGGGACAATATGGAGGTCGATACTTGGAAATTGAACATTTTTTCCATAATCAGCAGGACTGAGGGTTTGATCCGGAGAACAATTTGCTCCGGTTTGGTTAACTTATAAAATGAATAAAAGGGATTGATTGATTCACGATAAATTGTAAATTGATTCTCTTCATAGAACTTTCCAATTTTTCGTTTCCAACGGAACAAAGTGCATTAACCCTTTTTTTGTTACAGCCCCATCATTTGTTTCACAACTCCGCCACCCTCCACGTATTTAATATTACTGCTGCTTTTTATATTATCCTGTAGGGTAGGTCTATATATATGTATGCATTATTGGAAAATGAAAAGAAACCGTTTTATAGATGTCCGTCTGTCTATCTCTCTATCTGGCCAGACGATAACTCGAGAACGCTTGTAGCTGGACGATTGAAATGGTACAATAATACTTTGTTAAAATTGTAAAGTCAAGTTCGAAAATGAGCAATATCGGGCAACTCCTTCTTAGTGTTGCCATATAAGGCTGAGTTATGAGTAGGGTAATATATTACCCTACTGTTATGTTTATGTAAAAATGCGGTTTTTGTTGAATATTAACATTTTGTCGTTAAATATTGTTATAAATACGTATTACAATCGATTATTTACATAAAGCTTTTTTTACCCGATCTTGAAATTGTACAGATCCCAGAACCTTTAATTTTTTACACGCCTTTTCAATACTAATAATATAGAACGAAGTTCCCTTTTTACGATGGGAAAACTGTTTTTGCACAATTTCGCAACAAACTTTTCTTCTATGTTAAAAGAGTGCCTTTTCATAGGGTGTTTCATAACTGGCCTAACTAAACCATATTATATTAATTATACTTACATTAGTTATATTATGCACAATAACGTCTGAAATTTGAAATATACCCTAGAATTGGGTTATGTATTTGCAATCCTGGATCCCGGGAGAACTCTTAACATCTTCCTCACTTCTAATTCAAATACCTAATGATAGATATATGTCGATAAGATCGCGAACGTAAAACTAATAAATATATCTTATTTAGATTGTGAAACATTGTTGTTCGTGCAATTTGGAAATTCCTCAGTAAAAATAGATTATATTTCTGTATTCATGTCGATGACTTCATTCTGTGCAGATTGCACACAAATTTAAAATATGATGGAGACCTAAATTCAATTAAAACTTTTACGCTGAATTTTATTTAAGAATGATATATTGGCAAATTTAAATGTGGGTGGAGTGAAGCTCTTTGTTTATTTATCATTTGTCGAATTTTACGTAAACCAAAAGCAGAGAGATGTTGATTTGTATTTGCCATTTGTTTTTTCTCACTCAGAAAATGTTCAATTAGTGATTTCCTTCCGCATTTGTAAAATATTCTGATCCCTTAGACTCTCGAAAATGATTGAGAGGTTTTCAAACTCACAGACACACATACACAGAAGTAACAAGGGAGTGCGAATTAAGAATAATATGGAGAGAAACTGTCGTTTGCAATTATTATACCTTTAGGAAGGTTGCGTCATTTGTTTCCCGAGAAGTAATCAAATTAAGTGTTATGGTTTTGCACAACTGCGACTCTTGGTGCGGATGATTTACGACATGCACGGCAGTATCGTGTATCGTAAAACAAATCGATATTTATGCACAATATCAATAATAAATTTACTGCTCAGCATGGGAAAAATGAGATCGTATAGTCATAACAATTTTTACAAGTTCTTTTTTCCTGGTAAAAGATAACAACGCTTAATTTTTGACCTCAGAATGCAGAAATTTTACTTCATGTGAAAAATGTCGCACAAACAAACCTAAATATGATTCTTTTGTGGAATTGGAATTTCAGTCACCTCGATTAAACAAACAACCGAATTCGCCAACGATCCTCGCCCTCGCATCATCACAACATTTTGGAGATGATGTCTAAGACCAAAAAAAATTACTTGTATTATACTAATTTAGCATACTTCTTTGCCTACTTTCCTTTTAAGGTAGCAAACAGCAACACAACATATTAATAACATCATGTTTTTCATTGATTTACTATGTTAATTTACACCGACAGTTACGTCCCCTTTCTTCACTGTTATGCACCATCAAAGAAACCATTCAGGGTTTTCGTTGCATTCAAATGCGATTTCACGGGTTCATGGAAAACCGAAAAATGTTATTGGTAAACCAAAAGAAAACTCTGGGAAGACAATAACCGAGACACAGTTAAGTTGCCTCACTCACAATCAGCACAATGTTTGTTCGTTTGTTCGGGAGCTGTGAAAATTTTTCGAATTGTGTTTGCTGACCAAGCGCAGGGCGAAGTCTCGTTTGTGGATTCTATGCCAAGTGAAGCCAGAATAGCTGTCGATGGCCCTCTTCGTTCTCATGCTTAATTTTCGCTCGAATAATTTTCAGTTCATGCTTAGCCACTACAGGTGTAATCCGCCGCCGCCGATGAGCGAGTTTCCGTGCTGCGACTATTTCTAGTATTAGTAGTTGAAAAAGTGCGTTCGTGACGGCAACAAAACCAGCGCGAGTGCCATTATTTTCTATTTTGTGGGAAATTTCAAAACTCGTATTTCAATGAACGATTGAAAAGTCGAAAGTCCATCAATGATCATCCATTTAATTGGATGAGGGACATCCACTCGAAACACTTCTTCAGTGTCAATTATGAGGATCAGTGACTCTTAGTTGAGCAGTGGCAGTGATCTTTTGTGGTGCATCTCCATTAAAAGTGACAAACAATCATTGATCCTTTGAATTATCGCGAATCAGTAAACGGGCAAACGGCAAAGGAATCACAATGTTAGCTTTCAAGGAAAGGTTTCACAGTGTTGAAGATGCTGCTGCCAATAAACGTAATATGCTGACCCAAATATTTTGAAACGCATTCACTGATAACAGACGAAAATAGTGTCTCTTGCCAGTTTCCACCCGATCCAAATTTTTGTTCTACAAAATTTCGTTCTATTTTCTGGTGCAATCAAAGACAAGGATTAGAAGGATTATAATCTTTCCCATTCGAATACGCCATTGAAAGCCATGAATTTTCTGTTTTAGGTTTTATTAAGAATACATACAAATTTTGAAAAACCAAACTTTCAAATATTATGTGCCAAAATTAAAATCCATTAACTCAATCGATTCTGAACTAAGACAGAATAACCACCTAAAAATTGAGTGAAATAATCTGAACAAAAGTAGGGTGGTATTAATGTTATGCAAAAATATGCATTTGAAAGCACATTAAGCAGATGTCTTTTAGATGTTTTAGAAAACATCAAAGCAGTTGTATGGTTACCTTCTAAGCACACTAATTATTTATCTTAGACTTTTGTTATGTCATTACTTTTGAATACAGTGCGATGCCTTAACACAATTTACCCAAATAACTAGTTCGGGGGTATAATTGGTTTAGGCCCATTTTGAAATACCCTAGATATAGTACGGCGCAGTTTTAACACAGAAGAAACGTTTGTTAGGAAATCATCGAAAAAACCATTTTCCGATTGTGACGAGAGAAATTCGTTCCAAATTAATTATTGAAAAGGCATGTAAAAAGAAAAGTTTTTGGTACCTATCTGAATAATTTCAAGATCGTGTAAAAAACAACCGCGTAAAAACAGATAAGCCTTTAAAATAATTAGTAGGTAATTCTAATACGTATAATTTATAACAATAGTTAACGAAGGAAAGTTAATATATAAATATACGGTAAACAATATCAGCATTTTTGTATAAAAATAATTCAGCGTTATATATGGCAACACTAAGAAGGAGTTGCCCGATATCCTACATAATCGTTGTTGATTTTCGAGCATTTCTACTTATCTCACTTCCAAGTCTCTATCAGTGCCGGAAAGTTGATACTCGCGGTCAAT
This sequence comes from Leptogaster cylindrica, assembly GCA_963082835.1. Lineage (NCBI taxonomy): Eukaryota > Metazoa > Arthropoda > Insecta > Diptera > Asilidae > Leptogaster > Leptogaster cylindrica. Next base: position 6,496,064 of record OY720109.1, read on the forward strand.
AACTACCTAATTGGTATTTAAGTTCTCTCATTGAGTCTCATTGGATAAATTTCAGAATTATTAATCGAGTGAGTGGCATTCAGGAAATCCGGAAACGGGACACGAATACGTAACACCTAATAAAAATCCATTTCAACAGTTTAAAAAATAAGAAAATTGTGAAATGTTTGAGCATTAGGAAAAGGTAACATGTGGGCTTAGGATGAAATCTGAGGTCGTCAACATACACAGTGCGACAATTATGTATTAAGACTGCCTCTAGAAAACACAATTAAAACACGATATCTGCTAATTTTTCGGTATACTTATTTGAAATATTCTCCTCCTGATTCAATACACTTGTTACATCGATTTAATAGTGATTCAAACGCGTGTTCCAGCTCATTTTTCGGAATTTCCTCCAGTGCCCTCGTCGAAGCCCGTTGTATGGGCTGAATGTCATCAAAAAAGCATCCTTTCAACTTCAATTTCAGTTTCGAGAACAAGGAGAAGTCGCACGGTGCCAAATCAGGTGAATACGGCGGATGATTCAACACCCAGACCTGATTCTGAGCCAAAAATTGACGAACAATGAGTGCTGTGTAACTCGGTGCATTATCGTGCAACAGAGACCAACCTTTTGGATCGCGGTATTCTGGTCGAATACGACGGATTCTGGCCATCAAACGCTTCAAAACTTCGAGGTAATATGCGGAAGTAACTGTTTGACCAGTTCGCACAAATTATTTGTGGATAATTTCTTTGCTATCGAAGAATGTGATGAGCATTTTGATTTTTGATGGAACTTTTTCGTGTTTCTTTGGCTTGTGGTGAGTTTTTTGATTTTCATTCCGCACTTTCTCGCTTTGTTTCTGGATCGTATTAGAAACACCATGTTTCATCACCCGTAACAATTGTTTTCAGGAAGTTTAGAGCATTTTCTGCGGCTGCAACGATGTCTCTAAAATGACTGACTCTCATTAATTTTTGGTTCAATTTCAACATCAAACGAACACGTGTTTTGCAAAATGAATTTCAATAAATATTAAATATCAACAAAATGTCATGAAATTTTGTCAGTTAGTAGAGGAAGGTTGAAGCTTCAAAACGTATGTGCTCACACATCCATGCGCTGCTGGGGTGCTGAGATATGGTTCGAGTCTTAATACATAATTGTCGCACTGTGTATATGTAGAAATCAGAAATTAATTACATCCGCTGCGGAGCAAGAACCATTGGGAATTCTCCGAGATACCTTACAGCCTCAATTTAGATTGGATATTAGTAAGCTGGATGCGACAGCAGTATAGGTCTAATTAATGACTTCACACTTGTATCTCAAAATGTAATTATCGTTGAGCTCAGAATTATTGCGGAAATTTCTGTACGGCATTTGAGAATGACAACTTTCGTCATATGATTGATGACTGTTTCTAAATCCTGTTCATTTCATCTTACAACTGACTGAAATTGACCTGGATTAATTATGCATAAATGTATGAAAGTCAATGTCTGATCTTCAGTCGTACTATAGTCTGTGATGCATGTCATTGCAGTCAACTACGCCCACTTGTCTGCGAATGCAATTTTTTTCATTTATTTACTTTTTCATTTTGCTGCATTTTAAAGCGACGTCGACCAAGTTAGAATTCCTGTTATTGTAGACACTGTAAATTGGTTTGACACTTTTGTGAACACAGAATTTCTTCCAGTTTACAACGAGAAATATTCTAAACAGAAAGAAATTAAAACGACCAAATTGGTTGTGGGATGTAATATCAATTTTGCATACATCAACGGACTGGCGCCATCCTTTTACTGCATGTATTTATTTATAATTTTACCTGTTCACTCTCAATAAGGAATACACAGTCATTTAGAAGCTGGTTCAATAAAATCTCATTTATTTATTACTTACTCTATAAAACCTGATCCAGAAAACTTCTTCGTATGTTGTGTTTTTAATTTACAATTCATGTTTCTAGTTTTTATTTGATTTAACACATTTGATCACAAAATCATCAATTCCATTCCAGCAGTTTTCCTATTAATCGATTACCAATTGCAAATTTAGCATGAATTCATTTCACTGTGAATGAAACTGATTTCTTTTTTACAGAATCCGTCGCACCGCATTCTTTACTAATAGATTTGGAAAGAAAGTTGTCATCATCCACCACTGCCAATATAAGCTGCCAATCTCATCACTCGCACCTGCATCAAACGAATGTTGGTGATTTTACCATCCCGAATAATAGAAAAGATTTCAATGAGAACTATAAAAGTGTTTACCAAGCAACCTCACCTTTGATAGCATATGATAATCAAAAATTTTTCCCGATCGATATAAACTCCGCCGCGAAACGATTTGAGTATCAGAATACCGAAGTAGCAGGAGGGGTAGAAATTAGAGGCGAAGGAAATCAAGAGGACCAAAAAAGGCTCGCAGCAACCGACAAAGGTGATCTCGAGAAACATACGGTGATATTTTCTTGTGCTAATTGTAAGAATCCCGCTAATCGCTTAGTTAATGTTCGTAGTGAATCGCGTCTAATTAGTGCACTTTATGACATAATATGCAAAGAAAAAGAAATAGAATCAAGTATGAGTAGGTTAGAGGCTGCTGCCAGTGAGCTGGGAGATCGGTCTGAACAGTTAACTAGTCAAAACGGATACGAAATGGGTGTCCTGGAGCACAGTACATCACCGAACCGCATAAGGAACTCCTCTGCTTCAGCAGCAGCAGCAGTCCATGAAAACTTAGCGTCGTTCGCAACGTCTCCGCCAAAGGAAAACTCTTACTTAGCTAGCGAAATAAATCTTAGTAATTGTAGAAGTAGCAGTAACGGAACTAGTTTAAAAACACAATACCAACTGGATAACGTATCGAGGAGTCCTGATGGAAAAGGAACACTAGCTGGACTACGAGGTCTTCTAGACGATCGACGAAATTCTAGTGAGACCCATGAAAAGTGTGATAATTTTATTGATTGTGATAGAGAAAACAAAGTTGACCGACCTGAAAGTCTCACGGGGGTTGGCAAGAGGTAAGTTGCACCCGAATGTTTATCTATCCCGCCAAATGATTTCCTGCTTTAGTTGCTTAATCAGTAAAAGTAATCGCAAGTAACATGATTTTTAACTTTCAGTAGGAGAGTATTGTTTAACAAATAAATTTCAGTTGTAGAAGGCCTGTGACTGAGTTTTCTTTTGTTTCATGGTAGAATTGAATAAACATAATACCTTTGATAAACTGCTTTCTACAAAATTGTCTGTAGCGAATTTAATTTAAAAGCTTATGCTATTTGAGATATTTCCTGTGCTATTACACTATTTTAGTCAACGTTTAACTGTGAAAAGCGCATGCACTCCCCAGACCGATCTGTATCATCTTCCTCAATTTCAGATATATAACGCGATCTAGTCGTACTCCTGGAAATAGTGATTCGTCTTCCTCGCCCAGCAACAGCCTTCTTCTGTCCCATTCCAATCGCCTTAAATCACCCTTTAAGTATAAGTCGTCTTCGAAAAGTTGCTCACCGCAGCTATTATCGCCGCTCTGCAATTCATCATCACCGCACCACAAGCCCACAAAATGCACCACACGAACCAGTCCCTTGGCAGCGACAGGTGCCAATGGAAATTACTATAATGTATCGAAGCCAGCAGCGTCCGTAATGACCAGCTCGGCCCCCTCAAATCTGTTGACCTCGCTCCAGTCACGGCATCAATCGCAGCCCACGTCTCCCAACGCATTCGGTACATATTGGATGAAGTTCGAGAACTTATTTGCTAATTACGATTTCTGCATTTTCAGGACAATTCGCCGACAACAACAATTCACCATCGTCTCATGGACAGTCGTTATCAACCTCCTCTGGTACATTGCTATTGCAGCCGGTTCGCACCACGAAGACATCGCGACTTCGCGCTGCAGCCCTCGGTATGTTGGAAATTCAATACAACCTTGGAACTCTGAGTAATATTCCTTTATACCTGTACACTCTTTACTCTTTACCCTTCTCTTGACCGCTGAGTTGCAGTGTCCCACTGTCTCGTTTAAATATTGCTCGACTTTTACGGTCCTTTTATCGACCTCAGCTGCTATGATTCATGCCACTGGGTGCAGGACTCAGTACGTGATTACCGCAGTCGTAAATGCAAATTAATCTCTGGGTAATTCTGCCCTGATTTGATTTATTCCGAAAAAGGATGACTCTGCTCAGAATCTTGTTTTCTTGCATCTTCCAAATGGCTATGGACCAGTTACAAGTGTCTCAAGTTTTATTTGAATAGTTTAAAGTGGCTGCTTTCGAATGTTATTTACTCTAGCAAAAAAAAAGTGTGTTTAATTTTTGCATTTTTCAACTTATCAGATAAGAAAAAAGAAATATCGAGCGAAGGACACTCCCCAATAACATCACCCCTATCTTATCATAACCGATATTCGCCCAAGCCCAACGCTTTTGCTGCAAATTGCTCAGATGCCAGCAAATCAGCTGAGGAGTCTACAGCATCACCCAGCAGAGGGATCAAAATAGGCGTTTCCGCCCTCAGGAAAACTGCAGCAACTTCGAAATTCTGCAATTCACCTGGAAGAAACAAGAAGTAAGTTTTCATTGTTTATGTATTTGTGTTTTTGGAAACAAAAGGAAGACAGCGATAATGGCTTATTTAATCTAAGGAGAAATGTTAGCGCCTTGATTCCTGACGGTGAGTCACCGGTGCAAAATCATACTCGCAGACACACGACTGATAATACCATTGCTGACCTCGCATTCAAATTAGGGACTCTCCAGAGTCCAGGTCGTCGACCAACAACCGAAGTTAACTTGAACGGAAACTACAATCCAGTCAATCGCTTGACGTCAGCGAATTCAAATACTCTTCCAATCAGCAAGGATTTCGCTCAATCCAGTTCAATGACATCGCCAAAAATGGTACGAATGTTAAACAATATCTCTTAATATTAAACTACAATTGATTTTTTTTTCAATTTGTTTCAGTCCGGTTCGCCACGATTGGAGGAACGCGACAAGTCGTCGAAGAGAAAATCGAACTTGAATCGAGCACTCAACGAGGAGGCGACTCTAGACGGTGAGTTAATGATTCCATATCTAATAATTTTATCAACATAAAAATTGAGATTAGAAAACAAGGAATGCGATGTTTAGTTTTAATTTGATTTCATGTTTTGTCCAAGTTTAAAATGATTCGTCAAAAAATTACAATAACTTTTCGAGATTACTATGATTTAAAATAGTACAGTGAGTAATCAATGTTACAATTTATGGCTTGTAATTGTTTGGTGGACGGAAGAGTGCGCATACAAATAACTGTTTTTAATAGCTCATAAATAATGATTCATTTCCCACTTTCATTGTACATAGTTTCATTTGCAGTACATACTGAAATGCAGCCTATTTTTTAAGCATGTCCAATGTTTAAAATTATCACCAGAGCATGTCACAAACTTTGTAATAATCATTTCGTTATCGCTTCTGTTAATTAAATCAAAACAACAAAAGCACAACAATTGGTTACGTTGATTTCAAATCTGTTTTTAACGTTTTTTTTTCATTTAATTTGTTGTTTATTTAGACTAGAATTGTTATACATTTATGAAACAGTACCTTGCATTGGCCACATTTGTGGACGACTTACAGAACATTGAAGGGTAACAGCGAAAAACAATTGCGACAGTTTCCAGGTCAAGTATGAGTTTATCTTATTAAAATAAGGGAACAGTAATTCACTTTTAGTTCGCAATCGATGAAATTCACATCGGTTTCTTCGAAGCTGATACTTGCAAACAAATGTTCTGCACTTGTTAAACAAACAGCTGATAATAATTTTTGTGTATTTAATCGATATTAAATTGTATCAACAAAAAGTGCGAGTATTTATTGAAATCAATAAAACGAGGGTGGATTGGTGTTCAAGGGAATTTTTATGTGGAAACAGGCAACGGGTTGGTCTCTGTCGAGTGACTCGCGCCATAAGTTTTTCAGTTCCAGTTGACTAGTTGCCAAGTGACAAGGTGATAAATTATTAAAAAGGGGTGGGCTGGGCCTATCTGTAATAATTAAATTACCTCACAGTTATAGAACGAATGAAGCGAAGCAGTTCTTGAATTATATCTTAAGAGAAATGGTGGCCAAAATTTTCATTTTCCACTTTTCCTTGTGTACGCTAAGAATCGTTGTTTGTAAGCATCTAAAAATATCGTTTACTATTAAATCAGAAATCGGAGCTGTGTTTCAAGAATGAACCCAAAATGTTTTTCTCTTGCAGATGATGCTGCAATACGTCGACGCCGTCGTCGAGAGCTTGGTATGGCACGTCAACTCATCCCGACGGATGAGACATCTGCGGCCATCCGTAGTGTTCTGCAGCCTATTAAATCAAGTCAAAAACAACCAGTAAATGCCGTGGAAATGAAAACGATTCAGGATTTGAATTCGACTGAAAAAACTCAAAACAAAACATTGATGAACTCTAGTTCGGATCGTCGTCGAGGAAGCACTTCCAGTCCGAAACCAGGATCAGGTGGAAATGGAATTAAAATTGATTTCAAGTATTCGGGAAAATCACCGGAAAAAAGTGAATTGGTGTCGTATAGCAGGGAGTTTGATAATGTTCGAAAAAACAGAAGACTGTCGGACGTGACGCGAAAAGTTGACGCAATTCGCGAACGTACAAAAAGTGAACTTGCAGAAATAAAAAATATCACCGCCAAGTGCAACAAGGTTGCTCCTAGTTTTGTGGGCACCGTCAGTGTTTCTCCGGATGGGGGTGATGAAGGTTTTGTACGTGTTGTGGATGATTCACCGAAGCAAGTATGCGAGAGAGATAATGACCCAAAAAAAGAAAAACGCGACTGTGAACCAACGACATCTAGTAAACCTTTAACAAAAAGAGATCGCATAAGTTTTGATGATGATTTCAACAGAGTGTTTGAAGAAAAGTTGTTGTCGTCCTTGCCGTTTTCACTCGAAAATGTTCATCCGGCAAGTCAGAGGAGAATACTAAAAGCCAGAAGTCATGATAAGGAATTTAATCCGGAGCCTTCAAGACTTTCGCCAATACTACGTCGCAAAAGTTCAGAGGATCAATGGTCACCGGCTGCACCGATTGTTTCAATCCTCAAGAAAAAAGATCACACCGAGTCGAGTTCGGCATCGAGTAACGCATCACCGGTGACATTTTCGTCCAGTGTGGTTGATACACCCACCAGAAGTTCAAAGCGGCAAGGAATCCTTAAGAAAAGGAGCAGCCTCGATGAGAGTCGATACAGCCGAAGTCACTCACCCGATGACAAGAGTATCTTGGTGAAAACACCGCGACGCAATAGCTTGGAGGAGACTCAACATGGAATTCTGAAGCAGAGGAGCTACGAGAGCAAGAGCGATGGCTGTTCATCTGCAGAGCCTCATGGCATCTTAAAGAAAAAGGATTCAACTTCCACACCGTCTGATAGCCATCCCAAGCATGTGTCTATTTCAGAAGCAGTAATATTAGCAGCGGCTGAGCTGTGCAAGGATATAATATCCTCCGAGAGCGAGTACGACATCAAACCAATTCTAAAGACGGACAGTCAAGAATTTCGCACACCGAAGCCTATCCTTAAGAAGAAGCCATCATCCGAAACTGAGGAGATACGACCAATACTCAAAACCTCTCGGAAAAGCAGTCGTGAAGAGTCCGATAACGATGAATCTATGAAGACCATTCTCAAGATAGATTCACCAGCAAAACGACGCTCTCTGGTGAATCTTTACGATGTCAGTTACAATTTGCAGCGAATTAATGCGGCTGAAATTCAACAGGACGTTCACCGGACACCGACACCATGCGGAACTGATGATGAGGAACTGAAAGAAGCAAGCCCACCTGTTTCGGTTGCCCAACGTATAAAAAACATGGAGAAGTTTATAAACAGTACTAGTAGTAATTTTCTTGGAGCCGTCCCAAAAGTAGTGAAACCAAGCGCAATTAGGAGAGACATATACAAAAATCGCTTTAAAACCCAACCAGTAACCGTGGATGAACTCAATTGGTAAGTGTCCTTTATTGTTAAGCCCTTCAAAATGCAACCAGCCAAAGACGATGAAGTTGAATGAACTTTTACTATTCCCCGCATCGAGCAGCCACAAATCGACTGAGGAGAATTTATATAAGTTGAAATTGCCGTTCGAATTGTTCACATTTACGGCATTGGAAAGATTCCAAAATTCTCCCAAAACAGCACCGAAAATAAACCCATCAAGCGATGATTTTGCTGGTCCCCGTGACTTTACGCTATATAGATACCATTGTACCAACAATACTAGAATCTTATTGAAATTGTATTTACATTATTCTTGCTGAAGTCTCAATATTTATGGCCCATATTTCAATTATTTACGGCTTCACCACAAGCCGCGAATTCAATTACAATTAGCCACAATTAACGGAAGTTAACGGGAAGTTGACGCAGTTTAATTTGAATGTAATTTCATTTTCCAGTCGGGTTTAATGAGTTAATGAGATTTTAGTTAAAACGGCGAAGCCATTGCCCTTGGTTTACGCAAATTTCACCAAAATGCGTTTTTATTATTTTTAGACGAACTGGAGAGGATGAAGTCCACTGAGTGTGTGGCTGAGTTACGAAAACTTGTGCCGCGACAGAATCAGTGCAGCAATTTGCTGCTGCCTTCCAATGGCGACCGTCTTTATTGCGGGAACGAAAATAGTCCTACTGAAACTATGTGAAAAATCATGTAGAGAAGACGTTTCAAAAATTTCTCTCAAAAATCTGCGAACGATAGACTTCGGTCGCAAAGGATTACGCATCGAATTAGTGGTCGATTGCTAGTCATCGCTAGGAGCATTCTCCGTCTTCTAGCAATTTAGAATCTTGGAAAACGTATTCAGTTGCAATTAGTAATTGAACTCATCCAAAGTAAACGCGGATATATTTTTTCACGATTTAATTATTGTGATTGCGGTTAAGTGCCGACCAGACAACAAGTTCAGTTCTAATATAATCGAGGCTGCTTCACTTTTCTGCGATAATCGCAAAACATTTTTGCTTCAAATGGAAAATTCTGCACCAATGGCAGATTCGTTAAATTATTTCTAAAAATAAAAATTATTGAATCATGTAACTCAAATGCTATCCGAAATATTTCCCAGCCTCTAAGGTCATAATTATTGTGGAGTGTGAATGGCTGGTTGTATTTGTATTATATATTTTTGAGAAGTGAAAAGTTAATTTTGTGCATTACGTTCGCGAGTTGCATAAACAAAAACCAATAAAGAACAATTTCAGCTTGTCACCGTGTTTGGATATATTTAAACCAGGCTCACTGGACTCGTTGGCTTATCCATCTAAGCTTTCCCTTCATAATATCCAATCGATATCACCTCCGCACAACCTTGACGAGCAATTAGCACCACTGAAAACCCTTTCGAGACTTGAAGTGGGCTCATTAACTGACGATAGTGGATTGCAAGTGGGCGAAGGTGTGTTCGATATGTCCGGTATTGAGGAGGACAACAAAAAGGACGATGGAATTAAGCACGGGGATGAAGATTTTTCCAAGGATAATGACAATGCAGAGGAGAAGTCGAACAAGGGTGAAAGTGCAGCGGGAGACTCACCAACTGGTGGACTTGTCAGGAAGAACAGTGTCCGAGCCCGAGCCAATATGTTCCAGCAACTTGAGGAGAAAGTCAAACGAGAATCGGAGGAGAAGATCGCTTCGAAAAGCAGAAAATGTGAGCGATTTCGTGTGTTTTTGTTATCAATTATTCATAACTAATTTACAAATTTCAGCACCTCTACGACCGCCATCACAGTCGAGTTCGCCAATCGACATCCCAATCAACAGCGACCTGAAAACGCCACATCGTGACGTCACCGTTCCTGATTTTGGTGAGTTCTCATTGTAGTGATTGGTTTTCTATTGCAACCCCATTGATTTTTGGCACTATTTACTCAAGAACTTCATTTTCTATTGTTTATAAATAATAATTTATATAAATACTTAAAAAGCATGATTCGACAATAATGTTTCCAACAACTAATAAAGAAATCACAATGCTTTGAATGTTTGAAAGATCGTTTGTTTTTTCTTATTTTCATAATTTTATAATAATTGTTTCATTCTAAGAGACTGAAACTAGTTCACTGTTGGTGGTGTTGTTGGCGTTAGTTTTTGCTTCCTTTTAATTGGCAGAGCTTCAAATTAGTAAAATTAAAGTAAATATTTTTTTTTAAATAGGTATTTAAATGCGTTTTTTGGTTTTCTTCAACGTTTTTGCATGTTTTTATGTTATGGAATGAATATATTTAGTCGATTTCAATAGATTTGTGTTTGAAATTTTAATTTGAACTTTGTTTTATTATTTTACTATTGTTTAGACGAAACTTAATGTGTACGTAGATGGATACATTTTGTACATGTGAAATAAGTTTTTCCTATTAAAAATTCTGTAATATTTACTATTATAAATTTGTCTTAAAATTGTTTTATGTATTGAAAAAATATTTGTATTGTATAAATGTTTATCATATTTTTGATAATTACGAATTACAAAGCAGAAAAATGAACAGTAACACCAACCCGTAGCTAATAGTGAACATAAATTGTTATTTATAAACAACACACCTCATAAATGAATCTGTAGAAAATATATTTTCATATTTATTGTAGGAGAAATAATTCAAAAGTAATAAATCAATTTTAAATGTTTTTATATATCATCCTTGAAAGTTCCGTGAAAGGTGATGGGGTGTGTTTTTCCAAATAATATCAATAAAATGAAAAAATAACTGACCAGTTTCGTTTGTAAGCAGAAAATTCAATTGATTAAAAAATGTGGCGAATATTTTCGATTTCTTTAAACACACATCCATGCACCATTCTAGATTCTGTTCGCGATTCTATCCACGTGAAACAGTTTACAATAGTCAATAAACGAAGAAAATTTACAGAACCATCATCACTGCCCTTGTCAGAGAGATTGAAATTTTTCTCGAGCTTATCAGAGGCCAACAGCGTTAATTCTGCCCGAACTAAGCCAATTTCGTCGTCAGCTTTCAGCCCGAAATCAGCGCCAGTCATTCCACCCTCCCACTCGAAATGGGTGAAGGAGCAAACCGTTGGGAAATTGGAAGTACCCTCTTTCCTAAGTGATAATAACAATAACAATTACATCACACCCGTCAAACAGAGAGATGAGCAAGTGCGGAGCATAAGCAAAATCAAATCACCTTTCATCAAACAAACAAACTCAACAAAAAAAATTGCTCCTGATTTAATTCGCGATTGCAACGATGAAGATATAATTGATACGAATTTCGACTCAGGGAAGGAAAATTATGAGTACAGCTCGGAGAAAGTTGTCGAATCGAGGAAGAAGTGTTCCAGGATAATGGTAAAGTCCAACAGCGGCGACCCGAAAACTCCGCCAACCGTTGATAAAAAATTTGCAAAATATTTCGGGGTGAAGTATAATGACTCCACCGAAAATAGAATGGCGATACCCAAAATTCGGTGTGTTGATGATACAGGGAAGATATGCAACGGGAGTGCAGGAAGAGAGCTTCGGTATGGGGATGATCCTAAGGAAAGCCGAAACGTTGCAGGAAAACGTCGAGATGCAGTGAAGCGGAACCGCGCCAAGACTACCATTGTGGAGTCAACCTGCCGGAGCAAAAGTACAAAGCCCGCCATGAGGTCGAGTTCCCTGCAGCAAACTCGCGGTCTACTCTCGAAAATCCCAATCACTAGATACGAGGACTTGGAAGTGACCAAGGAGGACCTCTTGCGTGCTTCTGAGGAGTTCGAGAGAATATTTTTAGGTGCGGTATAATTTGATCGTAAAAATGTTCTATTGTTGTTGTTCTTTTTTTCCAATTCCTATATTAGTTTCAGTGTTAGGATTATTCAATTGTGCTGAACAGATTTATGAAAGAATAAAATAAAGTGATTTATAAATTAAGCAAATATAATATTACTTTCTTCTGTTTCATTTTAATTCTGCAAATTAATCTTTCGATCATAACGCAATTATTTCAATTGTTTAAATACACTTTTAGGTTAATTTTCCCATAGAAGTATTCTAAATTTCCATTGTAGACTTAAGTGCATGAGTTATTCGCTTAAAAACAAATTGTAAAATTTTTGTAAATAAACACTGATTGTTTCTGCATTGTATTTTCTTGAATTTTGATAACGCTGCTTGCTCTTGCTTGTTTTTGCATTAAAGATTTGCGACTGCATAATTATTTTTATGTTTGAAGGTCTTCATTAATGTAGTATAAATAATTTTTGAAGAATAGCAATGTGCATTACATTTTTGCATAACCATTTAACAAATATTTGTACGGGTAAAAATAATTTAGAATTAAATCCGATAAGAAACTCAGTTAATTAGTTATTGCCTAGCAATTTCTCTACCTAAAAGCCAAATTAGATTAATTAGTTGCAATTACATCATCGTTAGACTTTTTGAGTAAACAAACAAATTTATACTCTTTGTGTACGAATCTGTAGAAATTGGATCACAAACTTCACATTATAAGTAAAGCTTTTTGAACAAGGTGAAAAGGTTCTTTTCTGCAGCAAAGGTGTTAGACATTTCAAACTCTAAAAATTACGACTAATAAAATAACTGCACATTGCTATTCGTGTGAGTATCCTTAGATAACCTTATGGTACAATTCCCTTGCACTGAACTCCACTATAACTAAATAATCTTCAATTTCAGAAGCTTCAAAGCAATCGAACCCGTCCGGATTGTTTTCCCCTCCCACTATGGAACAGAAAAGAGGAATTCTGAAATCAAAATCCGGATGCGTTGGCTTCCTTCCGTCAGATTTAAGTTCAGAATTAAAGAATCGCTTGCAGAAATCCACCCACGCTACAGTTTCGAATTTACGGAAGTCAGCAACGGCGGAGAATACCTCGAAGGTTCTTGATGTAGATCCTCGTACTCTGTCAGCATCATCTTCCGATTCAGATGATAATGGGGTGGATCCACAGAAGAACCTGGCGAAACTTCTTCGTAGTGTATCGAAGGAAAATATGTACAAACAGCAGCAAAAATTGCAACAATTGCAACTGCAACCGCAACATGACGACGCACTTAGCTTAGTACGTAATTTGTCTAGTCTAGAAAGGGGAAAAATTGAAATTGATTCAAAGACTGGAGGCACCACGTCCACATCAGAGGGCGAGAGTTCGGGCGGACGGGAGATATCAACAATAATAAAGAATAGTGCTGTAGCGAGACGCCGAAAATTGAACGAAGGGTGAGTGTGTGACGTGTTTAGATCTTTTTGTTTTAATATAGGCATAGACAGACATAACTCGAAACATTCGTCTATCGTCTGAATTTGTTAACTGTTGTCAACGACTTTACTCCTCTGTAATGCACAGTAAGAAATTTTGAACGTTTTTTAACGATAGCATTTCATATTGACGGAACGCGCGTCTCAATCGCTCTGCAACCCTTTACATTTCGAGCAACATGAGTAAACTTAACGATTTTCTAGTAAGACTGCTAATTTTACAAACGCGGAGATTTGTTCATTGTTTATTATGATGGATGAAATGCGTAATCTGCATCAATAATTATAATACTTATGTTCAATGTTTTTTTTTTGTGTTTTGATGCAAGATTAACAAATGGAATTTGTGTATAACCACATCCCTTTACTTACCACAAAATCAGGTAACAACAATTACAAATTTTCTAAATATTGTACTACTGAAGAGTTCAGCTAAGAATTTAACAACATAACAAAGCTGTTTTCGTTATCTTAAATTTTTGATGTTGTGCTTAATTTATACTTATAAGAATTGTACAGTTTTGTGTTTTGTTGTTGTATTTACTTACTTTATTACCACTTAATAATTTCCTCTCGAATTAGTATCCGCAGAGTTCATTAATGTTCTCATTTTCATTGTTGATGTAATAATACCCAAGAATATTTATATTGTGAACAGAAAAGCTGAAATAATTTTTCAATGCATTTATTGCCGCGTTTTATTGTACTTTTCGTTAATTTTTTGTATCCTTGAATAAATAAAGCGTATTCTACGAAATTATGTATGTTTTACTAACAGTATTATTGTTTTATTTGGATTAACAATTATTTTAAATGAAAAATAAATTACTAACATGTGATGCCGTTGATTCTTTGATACAGTTCTTTTGTACTCAAGGACACAACTATACAAAATTTTGACCAATTGCAGCTAAAATTTTTGATAAAATAAATTACTAATCTTTGCTTTGAATGGCATAACCTTCTCCTAAGAGTTATCCTAGAATTAACGGTTCTATCGTCGCTGCATGATGGTTGATGATCGTGGATCGCCTTTATGAGGAAATGAGCACTTAACAGAAATGGACTTGCTTGAATACCAGAAGTTCAGAAACTAAGAAACCTTCATATTCAAATCTTCTGTTTTAGGATAGGTAATAGAACTTACTCCCGTAAGCTTAACATGATTTTGAATACAATCACACATTGGAAAATGCAATAGGTAATTTCTGGTGCTTAATAAATTATAAAATATTACCGTTATGTGAGGGAAACACGCACTGTTTAAAAGGCGCCACAAGTTCCTTTTTAACAGTATCCACCAACTGCCTTACCAGTTACCACAATGTAATAAAATCTGCTGTAATCTCCAAAAATACTAGCAAGACCAACTACCAAGGTATATTCTTTAGTTGAGCGAGGAACACACTGTCACGGATTTAGCGTTTTGCAGTAGTCATATACTTATATATGTAGTAAGCAGCGCATTAATTGTTTTGGATTAGTTATTTGTTATTAATACCAATCACTGTATAGTGTACATACGTCCAAAAAAAAAATAGGGAGATTCCAAAGCAGAGATATACATCGATAATGAAAGCGGAGAATAACAAAATTAGTTTTGGATATGCATTGAAAGAACGCCAAGCATGCTTTGCAAAATCTAATACTGCAGTAGAAATATGTAATCAACATTTGTAAGTAATTAATTGAGCTAAAGTCATGCAGTAAAAAATGTTCTATTGAGTAATAATGGAGCATTGCATATTCAGAGATTTATGAGTAAATACTTGGACAGTTTTGGAAATATGATATTTCAAATATTTGATTCCTCAATTTTCCCCTTCAAAATCCGTCGATCGGGCCCTCGAGCTGTTAGGAACGTTGTCAGGTGGCATTTGATTTTTGAACCAAATTTCATTGATTTATCTATAGTAGTTTCCGAGAAAAAGCCTGCGCAGCGCGCGATGGCCGGGGGACGGACGGATTTTTTTTTACTCGTTTTTTGTAATATACATGTCTCCAAACGAAAACTGTCAAAATTGCGGGGGCGGTATAATTTTTTTTCGTGCTCGATTGCAAAGGTTTATTATTAGAAATAAAGAAATAATAAATCCAAAACGGCCCAAAATGCATGTGTACGGTACGTAACATTCTCGGATATCCGGCTATAGGCCTTGTTATCCCGGTATTAAGTTCTAAATGTTCTAATACTTTCTTTGGATAATAATACAAATTTTAGATAGCAGGGTTCAGTATCTATTACTCCAAAAAGTTTCACACTATGAATCAGTAGTTATCTTGATAACGAGGATGTTTGGTTTGAATTTGTTTATAAACTTTTATAAACAATCACACTCCGCCAACTCTCAAGTGTCAACAAAAAAATTCCCCTTTACCAATTTTTCCTCTATTTTTCTTTCTCTTTCTCGATTTCCCCTGATTTGACACAGTACCTATTTAACTTTTTCACCCGGGGTATCATTAAAATTCCCGATATAGGGGGCAGAAAAATCGGAAAAATTCCATTGGAACGAACAAACGTTCCGGAGATAGTCCCCGGAACGATTCCACTCGTTCCAGGGATAGAAATTCACCACAATGAATCGCCAATAAATTTTACCGATTTTACCGGTCGTACCAATAAATCTTAGGTTATGTAACCATGTTGAAGTTAAGGTGCATCGCTTCAGACAATTTCCCCTTCAGAATCTGTTGACGGTGAAATAATGTAGAAACAAGAAAGAGAGAGAAAATGAGATTTCTTCTTCGCTTCTCCCCCCCACAAATCTAAAAAATAAAAGGACCATTGTGATTTAAGAGGGGAAAGATGTATTTGGTTCGGAAGCTTTTCAAAAATTGTCAGACATTTTACTCACTGGCCGCCTCCAGTTCAAGAGGTTCGTTCTTGCTGTCGTGTGTGGTGTATTTGATGTGATTTAAATTTTGCCGCTTTAGGACAATTTTACTGTGAGTAGAGTGAATAATATTAATTAAAGGGAAAATATCATATTTGCCTGCATTTAAGTGTGTGCTAATAATTCCCCTTCTCACTGCGGCACCTATTCTGTGAGTTGCCGGGAAAATCTGGCAGTTTTTGTTTACAATTCACACCTGGTGTTCAAATTGGGAAAAAACAAACGAGTTTTGAGCGCCAATTGTGGTGTCGACTTAAAACTCTGACTCTGTCGAGTTGCTGGTTTGGTTTTGTGTTTGTGCAAGTGTTTTGGACCTACAAGAATATCGACTTCAACTCTGACCAACGCAACGACAGGAAAGTAAGTCCTGAGACGAAATATTAAACAATTCTGTGTTTTGAAATTTAACATTAATATATCTGAACCCTGTGTTCTTTTAAAAACTGGTGTCAGAATTGCAGTATTTTGCCGGCTTTGTTGTTGCAACTGCAGCAGAACCATTTCTGATTTCAGGACACATGGGATCATCCTTTTCCAGTCAATCCCTCATTTTCTGTTGCCCTCACTCGTTTACAATTTGGTAAAGGTAATACGGCTGCCTGCAATTGCAGGTGCGGTTCGTTGCGATGCGATTGTTTAATTGTGGCCCTCCCTACCCCGCTTCGTCTTGGGTAACTCGATAGGACGACGTGCTGAAAGTTATTGAATATTCACGGTTGCATTCCAACTGGATCACGAGTATTCAACTGCCACAAGTGGTGCAAGTTTACTTATGCTCCAGAAGACGAAAAGGCTGTCCGCATATCATTAACCATATCCAAATTATTGCCAGGTGATTCTTAAAAACATCATTAGATTCCAGCAATAAGACGAACACTTGCTCAAACAAAAATTGTATTTCGATAAATAAGAAACAAATTCATCTTTGCTGCACAACAAAAAATATCGCAACAAGTTCCATTAGAAGGAAAACAACTTCCGATCCTTAGCGTAAAAGGTCAGCAACTGAAGATCGTTTTTTGCACTCTAATTGTTCGTTTCAATTGCCTTCTCAAGTTAGATGAGTCACATTAGTTTGTTACGCGATTTTTTGTTTTTTGTTGACAAAGCAGATTTTCGAGCTAAAGTGCTGCAAAGGTTTACAGAAGTTTGCTGGGAGCATTAGAAACATTTTTTGTTCCTCAATGTGAAAAATGCAATTAGAAACAAATAAAGTAAATATTTATTTCGAAGCATTCCCTTCAAATTGTGCTTCTACATAATAATTTATGTTAATTTGAAAACAATCAGTAAAATTGTTTCGTGCAGTATATAAAATTAATTGGATTTTAAGTGGTTGGAAAAACCGTAAATGAAACCTAGAAAAATGAAATTCTATTGATAATTGCAGGTGTCGAAGGACGCGGAAAAATTGTTTTGGGTAAACTCCCCTGAACAATGTTTCCAATCCCTGGCGGTTAGGATATTTTTAGCCATAAATTGGAGATCGAGTCGGATTGTTTATCGACAGCAATTGCGTGTGTATATATAGGTTACAGAAGGTTGTCTCATTATCTTCGACAGGCACCGAGAAGAACTGAAAATCTAATTCCGGAACGGTTGTTCGCTTCCTTTGAAATCCACGTTAATTCTCCAATTATGCGGCCATTGGCCCGTCGTCGTCGTCTGACCGATTACCCGACAACGTAAGGAACAACAAGTGAACAGATTTTCCTTTGGTTGGTCTTACGTGAAAGTAGTTCAACCAGTCCCCCGGGGACTACCTCCGCAGCCAGGCAGTGGTGATAAGGTAAATGCGATGGTTTCAAAAATAAACAAATTCGACAAAGACTTCTGGGTGCGATAACAACGGAACATGTTTTAGGTAGGAAAGTCATTAATTGTAGAGCACCTATCTACGTTTAGTTGGTTTTCGTAAACAAAGGATGAAAAACAAACCGAACGTAATTTGATTAATGCGTTGTCTCTTCTGTGAAACTTCCAAAGTCGTGACTGGGGCCCCAGTTCGACTAGCCCCTGTAATGACTCATCGCCTTACGATGCAAAGGTAGACGAAAACGGAGCGCCCCCCGAGTTTCCATAATAATCGTATCACAATGCGGGCGCCGTTATGCGTCAGGTTATCTACCTTAGCATTTTTTTCCGGCTGACCAGTGTCATCATCGGATGGAGCACTCCTCCTGCCGGGCAAATCCAAGAAGCCATGATTGCCAGGAACTGTAGCCGTGTGGTCCGGAAATGCTCTTGTTTGCGAATCGCCACAAAAAGAAGATTTGTGACTCTTGTTAATTAAGGTGCGCCGAGAGCGCTGGAGGCTTCGGTCTCATCTCCACCACCGAAATTGCAACTGAAACTAATCACCCAAGGGTGGATCTGGAAATGAAATCTCTGTCAACGGCCTGTTCTATAGAGTGCTATTGCTTCGCACACAGTTCTCTGGCTTTATACTGATTTCCTTATTGCTTTCAATGTTTTTTTCAGTCACAACACAACAGTATTTTAAAAGTTGAATTTTTGGCAGAAACTAGCAAAAAATTGGGTCATTCTGACCGTGAGAATTCTAATTTTTTAACTAGTAATTGAAGAAACGAACAATAGCATTTTTTGTTAAATTTTTGCTGTTAACCGTTTGCTGACATTCATAAATACATATTTATAAAAAGCGTGATTTTGCGGAAATTTTCTTTAAAATAATTCCAATTTCATAATCCACCAAAAATTTAGTTCATTCACAAAATGTGAGAAATTCAAAATTAAATAAAAAAACCTGGGTCCATTGCAAATTCACCTGACACATGGCGCCTTATTTGAATCCTCCTGTTCAACTTACAAAGTTTTTGAAACATGTGGGGAGAGGATTTTCGAAGCAGTCATCAACATCCAGAGGCGACTTCAAGCAACCCTGCCACCAAAAATCGAGGCACTCTTCTGCGGGTGATTGCAATAACGATTGCCGTGTCCTTTCTTCTCCGTAGTAAATTATTATCGACCCGTCTGGGCTGTTATCCTTGTGCCATGTGCTCGTTGTCGTTCAACATCGCGTCGAGAAGTTTATAATGCGCCACCCCAAAACATTCACCATCATCCACCCACCTACTCAGCCGCTCACCCATCGTCAATTCCACCCTTCTGCCGGCGAAGCTGCTCGTCTTTGTTTGGGTTCGAATTCAGCACACGGGTGTTCTTTATTTGTGAATATTCTTGGCTGGAGGATTTCTTTTAAACAAATTTGAGTAAATAATACACCAAGCTCAGATTCAGACAATGACTGCTAATTGCAAATGAGACTTATTGTTTGGGGTATGATAGAGATTTGAAGCAGTTGCCCTTGAGGCTTTCCACAAATCAGAAATTTTTCTAGGTTTCCAGGGTTTCCATCTTGTGTATAAATTGTGCAGTGCTGGTGTTTTGCTGTATTGTTGGTTGCACTAAATCAGTTCAAGGGGTTACGGCGGCGGCAGCCCGGCAATGTCACGGCCGGCGGCGGAAGAACTTGATTGCACTGCATTAATGCAACCACCCACCAGCTAAAGGATGTAATCAATTTTAAATACATAAAACGCCACTGTTTCATAAGTTCAATCTATTCGGTTTCTTTGATTGCTAAAATGCTAAAACTCCAATTGAATAAAAGTAATTGATTAAATATTATGTAGAACCATTATATTAAATATTTTAAACGATAAGTGTCAATCGCCGGTTCTATTACGTAAAATAGAACAAAATCTGACGCCATTTTGCGATAGATAGCGGTTCTGAAAGCTTCTGCTGTCTTAAGCTTCATACAGCGTCAGGTCAGATGTTATAAGAGAGGTTTTAATCCTGAGCCTGAATGGTACGGTGTAAACGAGCAATTGCACCCCCTATGCGTGCCCATAAGGAACGAGATATCTTATCCGAAAGGGTATCACAAGTATCTCCTCGAATGACTCTTACGCCGAGTTTAACGATTGACGATTATTGTTTAAATTTTCCGAACGATTTTATCATTTATGCAACACCGGAAGACAAGGGGAAATTTTAGATGTTTTGTTGTTATATCAAACTTTTAATTCTGTGAAATGAGAACTGCTTGTAATGCCTCCAAAAAAAACCTCAACAACTGATAATTAATTTTGTACTTTTTTTTTAGATAACTCTTATCTGCCTGATTATAAAATATGTTAGATAATGTTAATCAGTTTTCGAATTAAATTTCCTCATCTGAAGTAGATTTCCCCCAAAACGATATCGATTGAAACCAATTGAAACCAAATAACAATTGCGCGAAGATAAATAACAACAATTCGATTGTCGGAATTAACCGCAAAATATAAATTGGGGTAGTAGGTTTGGGCCGTTGCTAGTTCCCCTTCAGTTGCGCATGTGTTCCCCACTTAGGTATATAAATCAGCTGCCAAAGAAATTCCCATTAACATTCTGCACTTGTAAAAAGACCAGTTCCGAGACAAAATTTCCTATTAGTTAAGAGTTGCATTTTGCGCTTCAACACGAGTGGACTGTGCCACTTCTTTTCCACTATGCTGAAACTTAATCGAGTTGCGTGCGCACATGGGAAACCTGTTCGTTTTCCTGGATCTTATTTCATGGTCTAATATGGTCGGCAGGTAACCATTGTCGCCTAAGTTCATTACAGCGCAGTGCACCATAAAATTTCCTTAAATGGCGAACGCCGCGTGGAACACGACAAGTGCTGCGACAGTTATCCGCTGATGATAATGTGCAGTAGTAATTCCAAAGTGTTTTCACTTGTAATATTTTTCCAATTGGATGCTTTAAACCTGTCCAAAGTCGAACAATATTCCTAGAGTTACTTTTTCTAATTAAATTCCCATTTGCAGACGCAAACATATTCATTAACAAGTACACCTGTTCAAATAAAGAACTCTTTCTTTTCGACAATTGTGTTTGCACACGCCCGACTTAACTTCGGTCTAAGTGCTGCATTAATTAATAAATTCTTGGACGCATTTTTCAGAAAAGGCAATCAACAAAAATGGAATTAACTGAGAGCTTCTTTAATTGGCATGGGGGAATAAAAAATGATCATTCGATCGAGCTACTTGGAATTGTCGCAGACTTTCACTTAACGGAAGTTCTGTACCCTGTAGGTAATCGATTGAACGACTCCGATCGCAGAGAACTCCTCCATGGATGCTCATCCCGATAAAGATATCAGTTGTTTTTCTTGTCACGGAAATAACTTTCACTGTCTAGTTTGTGCGTCGCCGCGTCAGAGTGTCTGCTTCCAGCATCTGAACTGGATTGAAACGAGAGCAAATGTTTTTCTTTTTTTTTTCAACGCGAAAAAGAAGCTCCACATGCGGACTGTGGAAGTCATGTAATGAATTCTAATTGTTGTTGAATATCGGTATCCGAAGATCAATTTAGTTAGTCGGAAATTTATAAGTGAACAGGATACAGGTCACGTACAGCGAAATTTACTCATTTGAGGGACTCGATCAATTACGTTGTTTAATACCCGGGACAGACGAGAGCATTTAATCGAGTTAATGACGTCAAGTAATATAGTCGGGTTTGTCGTCCGCCGCCGAACTGAATTAGTTGTTGACATTTCTGTGTTGACATTTGGCGTATAGGAAACATAAAATGCATTCACAACAGCTGGAGCAGTTTGTTTTTTTCTTGCAAGAAAGCAGAGAACAAGACGTCACGTTATTTTGCATTAAATTTGCTGTGAAGAAGTATTTCGAGTTGCAGCAGGTAATTAATTTGTAACTCGAGTTCGGTAAGGAAATTTACATGGACCACGTCATTTTGACGTTATTGATTCGATTAAGTCTGCCCGGGGTATAAGAAAATTACAATTTATCTAAATGTTTACGGGTCTTTGTCATCCCAGACTTACTTAATTGGGCAGCTTGTTGATGCGACAAAGTTAATGGGCATTGGGCACCCATGATGATGATGATGAAACTGGCTTTCGTTGATTTCGTAAGGGCTTTTCTTTTCCAATAAATGAGTTGTTCGTGGTGCATTAATTAAAGTGACTACCTTTGGAAAAATTAACATCTAAACGCAGATGTGATTAATATGCGAGTGGTTTTGAGCTGAACACTGAACAGACTGTGTACATTTTCCTTGACCGCACTACAAGTGATTTCAACCTTTAACCAAAATGTGACCTCTTAAAACGGTACTCAAAACTACAGATTTTTATTGCGTAACATTTGAGCAGTGCTAAAACCAGACTTACATTACTTCATCGCACTTAATTGCTCCCATTTGAATATTGCAAGCTTATTTTTTACTCGCATTCATTCTTCCATGTCCAGTGCAGCCGCCCAATGTACATTGCTCTATTCAACATTGGAGGTCATCAAACTCGCGATTCTACATGATGTTGCCACATCATTCGTTTTTTATCTGATATCAGGGGCAGGGAGTTCTTCTACCTTGCCCTCACTAACATCGTAATTATTTCGCCATACATATTTGCACGTTCTGGGGCTGCAAATGATTAATGAGCTAAGATATAGCAGGCCTAGACAAACCGCTTTCAATTGTACGAGCGATAGGTGCGCGCCGGACAGTAACAACAAATGGGAATAGCACAAATTTTCCTCTTATTTCTTACTTGACAAAAAAAAAACACGAAAAACATAAAATCGCTGATGGAAGTGTGAGATCAGCCAGAGGCGGCAGATTTGTTAAATCTTTTCAAGTTCTTGCAATCCATTTGTCATTGTCAATATTGTTTGGGGATCAATGAAGACTTCATTTGGGCGTTGAAGGTCCTGTTAGATTGTCCAATTAATTCAGCTTTTTTTAACATACATATAATTTTACAATTTTAAACTTAATAACTAAGCTATTACTCACAAAATCAAAACTTTAAGCAAATTGTTTAAACAAATTCAATTTAGCAGGAAAACCCACATTATTTTAACTGTATGTCCAAGAAAAATACGCCGACCAAGAGATAACAGGTGCAATTATTTCTTGCGGAAATCAATGTTCAAATGGATTCGTCAATTTGATATCTTTATTGCAGTCTAGAGGTAATTAAATTTCCGTTACGTAAGTCCCGCAGGGCAATTAGCCTCTCCCCGTTCATATCAATGCAAAGCACCTGGCAGCACTGTTCTGGACTGGAACATCTACTTTGCGGTGAGAAACATTTACTACTTTTAAATCTACGTTCGAATTATTTAAATAAAAGTTTAAACATTAAAGAACAAAAGAAATTGATTTTCTTACAAAATCGATTAGTTGCTTCAATCATTTAAAAATATCTTTCTTATTTTTTTTTTTTTTTTTAATACAATGGAAAAAGTGATAAATCTTAGAAAATATCCTTCGTTTATGACACGCAATTGTCATTGCTATTCTTGCATGATTGACGTCAGGATTCAGATAATCAGATTGATATCTCCTCCATCCGTGGCTAAAATCAGAAGGTCACTATTGATTATGGGATTGGCAGGTGCCAAAGAATATTCGGTCATGATTTCCTTTCGTTGATTAAAAACCGATCCAATCTCC
Organism: Leptogaster cylindrica; assembly: GCA_963082835.1. Classification (NCBI taxonomy): domain Eukaryota; kingdom Metazoa; phylum Arthropoda; class Insecta; order Diptera; family Asilidae; genus Leptogaster; species Leptogaster cylindrica. Next base: position 6,519,788 of record OY720109.1, read on the forward strand.
GGTAATTGTGGTTCGTGTCACAATCCAATTCCAATACCTTTTCAAAATCAATTAAGAATAGCATTTGCTGTCCGAACTCTCAATATCCGTTCGTCGTTTGTGATTTCCCAAAGCAGCGTTTCGAGATTAATTTTCACAGCGCTTAAAGATCTTTTCCATAACCGGATGATCTCACGCAGTTTTCGTTACAAGTATTTAAATCGATTAATTGTAAAGTAAATCAGCTCGACTAAAGTTCAAGTATTATCGGAGTTTGTTTACCCTTTTCTCTGTGCCACTCTCGGCATTATTTTTTTCTACTTAACCACAAATGGTTTTTAATTGAACTACACCACTTTTACCACAAATTGCTGTACTTTCTTCCCGAATTTCACTGCTTAATGAAAGGATGCATTAAAGTAATTTATTTAATGCGATTGTACTTATAGTTAGATGCATTGACGATGATGTTTTTTTTTTTTGTTTAAAAGCCGCCATTTATTAAGTGGAAAATTCAAAGTTTTCTTCGGAGATTTGCACTCTTGAAGCAGATTAACCAGAACCAGTTCCAGCGATTATTTTTATAAAAGCCCCCACAGAATAATTGCGTTTTCGGGCTCGCAAGTGTTAATGCGCCTCGCTGCTTGGCATAAATATTACTGCGAAATCTTAGCAAAATTCACGTTCAGCAGTTCGTAAGACGCTTTACTGAAAATACGCCGGCCATTAAACAGAACTGGACTAGATCAGAAACGAGTTCCTTTATTCGGGGAATAACCGCGGAGACAAGGTTGTTCTTCGAATGGAAGCAGAAGACCGAACCAAAATTAAATTCTTCCCTGCGAATGGCGTATTTCGTGCACCAACAGAATCAAAACAATCTGCATCAGCAATCTCGGTGGTCGTGGCATGCTTCTTGGATCCTCATTTCATGTGTTGATGATCCCTTTGCGCATCCGATCTACTTTTGCAGCTTCATTTCTGCAGCACCTCTTGCCACGGCGCTGATTACTATAATGGCCGCGATGGGCTCATTTCGTAGTTCCCGTAAATTGAAGAAAATTATTATTCTTCTAGCCATTGCCGGCTGTAGCTAATGTTAGCCAAAATAAACAAAAACTACCTGAGATGAATATTAAAATCGAATTTGAATTCTGAACACAAAGCCGAGTTCACCAGATGATCGCAAATTAAGAAAGTTCTTGTTTTCACCCCGAGTCATCAGATTTTACACCTGATCTTTCTTGCGGTTGAACCTCTCTCGTGGTTCAAATTGTTGGCTGAGGTGTAAGGCGTCGAGGTATAAAATGCCTCAAGGCTGGATGGACTGACACAATTTCTTGAGGTGATTCATGCGTTTTTTTTTTAGGACTGTTCGTGGAGCAAGATCAATTTGAGTTGATTAAAGTAACAGTTACATTTTAACAACTCCAATTTGATGCTGTTATCAAGTTCTTTGTCGCATTAATCAGTGTTTTTGTGAGAAGATGCTTATTGCTGTGTCACGGTTAAAATTTATGCCACAATTCAAAATGGGAATTTTGAGTTTTTTATTCGATGGAAAATCCCAGTTTATTGACCACACGTGCGTGCAGTGAAGAATTTCGAATGAAGTATTAGAAATATAATAATATCAATATCCAATTGTGCTACGCGCACTCCAAATAAAGATTTAAATGAATCTAATAAGAAACATTTCCTATTTGATTTTCAGATTCCGCTCAGATCCATTGTTTTCCTTCAACGGAATAATGTTGCGTAACAACATTGAGTAAACGCGAATAGGCTTTTGTATTTTAAAAGTAGAAAAACAATGGCTGCGAAACTAATGAAAGTGCAGTAATTTGCACAATATGCTCAGTTCCGCCTGCTGATTTGAACGCTGAAATGGAATTAGAAACATGGCTCAGATGTTTCCATTACGACTTTGATGGATTCAGATAAATTAAGGTTAACTGTTTGCGAAATGTTATCGAATCAATTCTTAAAACAATATTTCATTTTATGATTTGCAGATTTGTTTTTAGTTGAAGACAAACAAACTGAATTCATGACAAACACTCTCGTTCTTCTGATGGAAAAAAACAAAGACTCCTAGAAAATTTAAGTGCTTGAGTCAATGTTTATTGACTCGCGCTTGCGTCGTCAAATCAAACATTTTACTGAACGATTTTCTCGTTTTATTGAACACAAGTATAAACTTCTCTTCTCTCAAACTCGTTTAACTCTTCATTCTTCAACAACAATTCTATTTTGATTGCATTAAATAAGTTCAACAACGCATAAAAAGCAATCGTAAAAAATAGATTTATTTTTCCGTTGTAATCTTTTGAGCAATTTCCTGTGCAACTTTGATTTCTTGCAAGTCGGCAAGGTCGAGATTAAGACTCGAAGGCGTCCAAGCCTGACATGATCAACCAGCGGATTCGGAAATCATTAAAATCGAATAAAATAATTTCATAATAATGCAATTACATCAACAACAGCACTTTACTTTCGATATTAGTTTACCATAGAATTTGTTTGTTAAGTTTCAATGCGAAAACTTAATTAAAATTTCAGTTAACTGCGCTAAAACAAAGCCTCAAGCACAGTAAACAACTAAAAAAAGAAAGATCTTATGAATAATTAATAAATATTAATAAAAAATTGAAACGAAAGGAAACCAACTGGAAATAAAGCAGGTCAGTAGCCCACTTTTGGCGGGTTCTCTGGAGGTGTTCAGAAATTAGCATTCTCGTTCGGGGAACCATTGAACCCTCCATGTTGAACACCGTTCATAAACGTTGCACTTGCAGCACCGATTTAATTATCAACAACTATGAAATAGTAATTGTGTTCTGGTGACAAAGATACTCGACATGGTGCTGTAGGTCTAGAAGTCTAGACTGCTCTGTTGACGTGACTTCTTTGCATTTTCTGTTGCACTTCATTGCACCCATCAATTTGAGATCCGTGATATAATCTTAACCCGTTACTTATGCACTTTCGCCTTGGACTGGGAGTATGGATTTTCTAGAAGTAGAGAATCTTAATTGCCGACTGAGGGTCATCAGGAAAGCTTGCCTGTGTTTCATAATCTCACACGTGCGACTCCAAGCTCGCATAGGTGCTGTTAATTCTAGCATCCGCATTTTTTCCATACCAACGTGAGAAATATTGCGAATAATATATGCTAATTATCTTGCTGACATGAACAGTAATCATTCGGATCAACAAAACACACCTAAAATAACAAATTGCAACAAAACTAATTAGTTATCGCGAAACCTGTGAATCTATTAAATCTTAAAAATTTCTCGCTTGGAAGAGTTCATGGAGTTTGCATAAATCGATTTCGACTTTTTAATGGAGATTGCATCGCGCATTGACCTACAGTCCAGTAAAAGCAAAACGCTTTCACTTCGAGGAGGTCTTTGTTTTCTGTTGTACTGACATCGAGATGCATTTGCCAATTTGCACTGCCATCAACTCTTTTAACCTTGAGATGCATTCACGTCAATTAGCGTGACTTTGAGAGTACAAAACTTTTTGCTGACGCAAAATGGTTTTTAAATTCAGTGTTTGCAGGAAGTCGTGTACTTTTACTTTTAGTTCATTTCAATTGTTGGCACAATTGCAGAAGTGTAGAGAAATCTAAAGAGTTATTATTATATAAAAAAAAAAATGGTGGAAGGCGCGAGTAGGTATGACAAACAATCATCATGAAACTAACGAAGGCGACATAAGACTCCGCCAGCGTAAATTGCGTTTTGGAGAAGACACTGATTCTCATCTAGCCATTAAGCTAGAAAATGAGAAGACGTACCTTTAACGTAATCACGGTTCCGTGATCACAAGTCCATGAAGCACGACTCTAACTGCTATTTACCCATCCGTGTACATTGCCGAAAGGGGTTCGGCATATAAATGTCAAAGGGTATACCAAAACCTAGTTTTATCTCGATGCTTTCTGTTCATCTTTGCAGGCACACCGGGAATCTAATAGCGAAGAGTAAGAGCCATTCGGATATACCGCCGTTAGGTGGTGACTTTGCACGCCCAGAGCCTAGCCACAGTGGAGGATTCGTGAGCCTTCGAAATGACGTGAAGCTTTCTGAAGATGGTCACAAATTCCATCCGGATTCGTCGTCGCTGAACCAAAATCTCGTCGCTGTCTTACCAGATTTTCTACGCGGAGGCATTCGGAGGAGCTTAACTCAGGTTTGTTTTAGTTAACTTCTAGTAACATCTTCACTTGGTTACTTCCATGTTCAGGTCATGAGGCCAGATCAGGGAACGATCGCGAAGACAGGTTCCATTGCGGAACGGTTAGCGGCATTGCAGAAGAGCGGCGAGGATGACTGGCGGAAAAGACTTTCTAAACGGGATGAGGTAGATGATGTTCGACGGGAAAATCTGGTTAACGTAAGTACACAATATGTGCATCTCTGTAATCTTTTTCCTGAGAAGACAATTTGGAATCAAACAATTTTGGAATATTTTGATCCAACCAAATTAATTCAGTTCGGTAATCCGGAAACAATGTAATAAGGACCCAAATAAGAAATTCACTTTCCATGTTTGGGAAATTTATAAAAGCATGCATTTTACATTAAATCCGAAAACCTTGAAGATTACTTCAGAACGTAATCAACGCGGAACGATCAATTGGTAATAACCTGAAATTATTAACCGTGCAGAACCGAAAAAGGAATCTGTTTGTGTTTACAAACAGGCCCCGATATTATTCAAAGGAATGCTTGTCTGAAAGTTTTGCTGCGTTCGTTACCTTCCACAATGAAGCCATTGAAAGCAAGAGTGGCCGAAGATCGTTCCACACAACTTCGCACAGAAGATTGGATCGCTGGCGATCCAGATGAATGGCATCTCCTCAGTGCGAGACTCTTTCAGCCCGAACGGATGATTTAATCTCTTGAATGATATATTCAAATTAGATTTACGGAGATCGTGCTGTGATTAAGAATACAACCTACTCCACGTCTCTACCCCTTTGATGAAAAGTGATTGCTGTTGATATGTCGCAGTATTAAGAGTTTCAACACACAAGGAATTAAAAAACGTAAATCCGATTACATCACAGAATGTTATGTTTCCTGTCGGAATGCTGGATGGGATGTTCCCTGTTATTTGTGTTGTCGGTTGGGTGCTAAAGCAAAGGGGTCTCTGATGTGCAGGGAATTTCCGTTTAATCACAATCTTTCCTCGAATTGATAATCTTTTTCACGATTATCATCTATCGAAATTACGCTAATTTGAAGTATGAATATCGCGAATTGTTTATGCTTTTATTTATAACTGTTACTAATTAGGAAACAAGATTCTTTCGATAATCAAAAAATACGCCCCAACGATCAAGTAATCAAATTTGGTTAAAACTAAGTTTGTTAGTTGATAATCAGTTTAAAAAAAAAGTGTTGATTATTTAAAACGCTTTTGATATTCTTTACATCAAAAGCCGGCAATGCCATAAAAGGCGATACAGTGGGATCATCAAGCGAATATATCTGAATTCAATATCAATTAGTGTCCGACAGAAAATGTATTGACAAAGCAGCTGTCCGCGATCCGGAGTGGCCGATCCCCATCGACTCTCGAATGATGAGACGGTGACGAAATCGCGGAGCAACTGGAACCGCGAGGTCTTCGAAATGGTCAAATGTAACAATGGAACTGTGATGCGTTAATGAAACCAAAATCACAAATCGAATTTTCAGGGAATTCAAATAAGATCCAAGAGACGACACAATATGCGATTGTCTGATTCAGAAGTATCCGCGAAACTCGTATCCGCTGGATGTTCCGCGAGTGAATCACTTTATGTAATTTAGTGGAGCCGAGCACAATCCGAGCGAGCCTCACACACAAGAGCCCCGCGATTTAAATTGATAAGGCAAGAACGCGATGTCACACCCGCTTGAATTTCAAGTGCCTCGCGTTAGTTCCGTGGCGAGACTCATCTGGGGCACTTGGTTCGCGTTGCACCGAGTCTGAGAGAATCAATGAATTTCGTTGCGTTTTCCTACCTTTGATCGCGAATTATCATGTGGCTAATGCTGTGCTGGAGGGTGGCGCAAGTTCTTCTGTACGTGTACATTGCTTTGGACTTCTTCCCGAAAATTTGGCTGAGAATCAAGCAGCGAGCCCAGAAGAATATAGAAGACTTCCAGAGAAGTGCAACACGATCTGGATTAAGGACTCGGATTGAAGAAAACAGTCAAGTGTTTAGGGTGGTGAAATGCAGAGACGATGAAACTGATCCTGATCAAATTCCGGGGGTCTACAAAGTTAAATTACGTTTGCCGAAAGCGAGGCAAGTGCATGAAACACCAAAAGGCGAATCGATTAGCCTTACGAGGAATCAGGAATCACGTGAAATTAACCGGAGGAAAAAGGAGGAGTTCGAACAGGTATCGAGTAACAACTGCGACCGCCGGAGGACTATAGTCATTGAAATCGCAAAGCGATTCGAGGAGAATGAGTTCAATAGTAAAGTTCATACGGCTTCGTCGTCTCAATCCGTTTCGGATGTGTATTTCGAAGGATCGAGGTCCGTGAGAGAGCTAAGCCGGTCAAAACAGCCACACTTAAGTAGCAACAAATGTCGGGCTGTAATCGAAAAACTGTTTGAACAAAAACAAAACGAAAAAGCAACATCTAATTGTAGAAGTGCTTCTACCTGTAATATTAGTCAACCACGTAAACCTCAGCAACTCGAGCACTATCTGCAGCGCAATGGAGTGGGAAACTGTGTAATGAGTAATACTCATGTGGAAAACGAAATTAATTGTAACGGAATTGAGCAGATGACCTCCATCATGCCCGGGAAGATTAGTCATTCACCTGTTGAAAGTGTCGAGGAAATACTTGCCCAGCAGAGATTTTCGCGCAGCTTATCAACGTACTCGATAACAGATCTACTGGAGAACCTTGGAAACGTGGACGACGACGTAGACAAGTGCTTTAACAACATAAATATGTAAACAGTGCCTCTCGCAATACTGTGCGAGAAAACAAAAAGATTTATATTGTTTTCTGGAATAATAACATTGCCTGGGGGCTAGACTGTGTCACAAAATGCGGTCGTTATCGCCTGAGCGATTATGGACAGGCAACAATAAAATGTAATCACTTTGTAGCATTTCCGGATCACCTCAAATGTAGTCTTAAGTGTCTTGCGGCTGTGATAATATTCTAACTCATTTGTAAAACAGGCCATAAATTGCGGCGATTTAACAATAAAAACCACCCACTAAAATTGTGCTAAGTATTGAATAAATAAGTGATTAAATATTTATAACAATAATATTGTTTTTTATTTGTTAAAGTAGAATTTGATTAAAAATAATTGAAGCGTTTCTTGGGGCTCTTGCGACTGATTAATTTGCTGCTGTAAGCGATTCGCTGATTCATGAAAATTAATCTTTTCGTCTTCGTATTGAAATGCAGTGCGGAAGTTGTCTGCAATTCATTTTAATTATTTTGACTTTTGATTAATAAATAAACTTAATATATGTTTTTAGGAAACCATATCGTTTTCGCATTCTGTATCTGATAAGTCTTCTCCGCCCTCATCCATGATCCTTCCCAGTATTGAAGGAGGAAAGGTGTCGGATCGATTAGGGAAACTAAAAAATTCATCAGAGAATTGGAAAACCAGAATCGGTATGCAACTTTAACGAGCATCCGATAAATCTAGCAAAAATTCTTTTTAGAACAATCCGATGCTGCTAAGTTTACAGTCGCTGGCAGACTTCAAACGAAAGCTCCAGTCAAATTGCAATTCGAGAGGACAGAGGAGAAGCACTCGCCACCAATGACGGTCGTATTTAGTGCCAATCCGCCGCAATTAGGTTTGGCGAAAAGTCCTTCGATGATGGTCACTTCAGCTGCCGATTCGAAAGTATCACTGAAAAGGAGCTTCAGCACCAGCAGCGACGGAGCAAGCAGTGATGTTGATGAATCTAGGAATCAAAAGGAACATAAGGATTCCAAAAACCAAAATGCTAAGGACACAAGAAATAATGCAGTTACAGGCTCCAAAGTTGCTGTACCAAAGCTAGACGATGATGAGACCTTTTCCAAATTCTTTTCATCTGTACAAAAAACTGTGATTGAAGAAGGCGTGGAAATAGCCGATTTTGATACTATCAAATCTGCAGAGAGGTTTGTTAATACGCCTTTTACTGTTGCTAAGATTTGTTAATGTTTTACTCCTTAATTTAGATTAGTTAAAAAGAGGGTAGTCCAAGGCCCGAAAGGACGTCGGGCTGCAAGAAACCCTCTTAAGGTGTTGGCAGCTCGCGAGGACCTTCAAAGTGAGTACACAGAGGTAAAGACTGGAGTTGCCGAAAAGGAACTGAAACGGATCAAACTTGAATCAAGTTAGTATTTTTCCTTCATCTGATGAAAATCAAAATGTCGTAAGACTATTAAACAATTCTAAATAATTCAATAACTTTATTGATTTGCAGTCGCCAAATCGAGCAACTTGGCAGTTGAAGTCCTTGCAGGACTTGCAAGTATGGAGGACTTTAAATCAGTGAGCTTGAAATCAAGCTCGTTACCCTTGAACCAGATGTGGTTACCGTACAAGTCGCCGATGTTACTACACGTTAAAGGACGAACGCATGTCCAAACACGTCTCGTGAATCCCACCTACACATCCATCAATCGCGGAGACTGCTTTATCTTGTTATCAGACGGTCAAGTCTACCGTTATGTAGGATCATACGCGAACGTGATTGAGATATCGCGTAGCAAGAAGATTTGCTCTTACATCGTAGAATGCAAGGACATGGGATGCACGGCCGGCTGTGAGATCGTCCTTCAGGATGGCAAGCCAAACAACGAAAGCCGTTGGACGGAATTTTGGAATATCCTGAAGAAACCGAGCGACTACGAAATTCCCAATTGTGGTCATGCGGATGAAGATGACCTCTTCGAGACCAGTCTTATAGAAACCAACTTGGTTTATGAATTCGTAGATGAATCCTTGGTGCCGATAGAGCGGTACTGGGGAGCCCTGCCAAAGGTCGAGATGCTCGATCAACGGAAGGTTCTTATATTCGATTTCGGAAGCGAGATGTACGTGTGGAATGGGAAGACGGCTCCATCCGATGCTAAGAGAGCCGCCCTTCGGCTCGCGCAGGAACATTTCACAGACAACAAAGTAGACTACAATGATTGCTACATAAACCCAATCGATTTTTCACAAATAGCAGGTGATAGGAGCATATCAACAATTAACAAACTCGGAGAACGTCATGAATGGTGCTTGCTGGCGAAAATCACTCAGCACATGGAGACTTCTCTGTTCAAGGAAAAGTTCTCGGACTGGCCGGAATGCGAGCGAGAGGATCTAGAGAAGGATTACCTCTCGAATGGTGTGGATTCTATCAAGCCCGTAGATGGGGCCGCCTTGTTTAAAGGCGAAGAGTACACTGAACCCAACTTGGTGCTGGAGAACTCCAATTTAGGACGAGGAAACTTCTTTTACGATACTGATACAATGCGGCATTTCGACGTGCTGACGACCTCCGTTTCGAAGTGGGCAATAAGCGAATACTCTTTCGAGGAGTCCGAACCAGCTTCCTACGGGCATTTTTACTCCGCTGAGACTTACATCATTAAGTGGATGTATCAAATCTCAGTTACAGTTCGTGAACTCAGCGGGAAAGTATCCAACCGCAATACTGTAGGACGCGACAGATGCGTTTACTTCTGTTGGCAGGGCTGCGATGCTAGCGCAAACGAGAAAGGGGCAGCGGCATTGCTGACAGTTGAACTGGACAAAGAGAAAGGATCACAAATGAGAATAGCACAAGGCGAGGAGCCAACTGCCTTCATCAGATTGTTTAAGATCGTCTTCCAGCACAAAGGAGCAGAAGATGAATGCTTGCAGAAACGTTCAAACTGGCGAATGTATATCCTACTTGGAAACGATGATTGCGAAACTGTTCTTAAGGAAGTTGACTGTAATGCTAAGCAATTGCGATCGCGAGCATCTTTCTTGATGGTGAACGGTGAAAAGAGCCTCGTTTTCGTGTGGCATGGCAGCAAGAGTTTACCACACACTAAGAAATTATGCAGGAAGGCTGCTGAGAGCATCAAAGAAAGCAAAGTCAGTGATATTTTTATGAGTTCTGTTTTTACTGTCCGGATAGAAGAATTATCGGAAGGCGATGAAAGTTCGGAGTTTAGGGATGCGATCGGAGGTATAAGTGGAGACTCCTACCACTCATTGCGAAACTGTGAAAAATCCTGGGCCTTTACACCTAGAAGTTTTCATTTCACAAGCAATCAAGGAATGTTTAGCGCTAACGAAATTCTCTACAATTTAAGAAGCAAGGATTACGCGAGCCCATTCCCAATCACACAAGCAGCGCTCTATAATGCTCGACAGCCTACAATATTTATGATTGACAATGAAGATACGTTGTGGATTTGGTTCGGCTGGTGGCCTCTGGAGGACATTAAAAGTATTACAATATTGTTAAATGTTTAATGATCGGTAATGACATCTGGTTTCCTCTTTCAGTAACTGCAGAACAAAAAGGACGGGAGAGCCCATCGAATGAAAACCGATCAGGAGTCAATCGATGGATAGCGGAGAGAAGAGCAGCTCTGCAAACAGCTGTATCCTATTGGAATGCCAAATGTATACATTCTGCTGCACCTGATGGAACTCCTTGATAATCGTCCCGTTTAATTGTTTTAGGTGAACTTACTGGCCGTGACTTGGGATCAGTAAACGGATTTGTTGTTTGGGCTGGATTGGAACCAGTGGAATTTGTGAATTTGTTCCCAGATTGGCAACATCGGGAGGATATTAAGGACATCAACTTGCAGGTACATAAATTAATGGAAGTACAAGTCACAATGACTCCAATCAATTTTGCATTCTAGGATGGACGGCGTAGAGATCCTATTCCAATATCTGATGTCCTTCAACAATTGACACAAACCGAGTATCCTCTGGAGATATTGAAGGAACGACCTCTCCCTGAGGGCGTAGACCCAACGAGACTAGAGGTGTACCTGAACGAGAGCGATTTCGAGATCGCTTTAGGCGTCACTAAAAATCAGTTTGATCAGCTTCCGATTTGGAAGCAGACTAATCTTAAGAAAGAACGTGGACTTTTTTAATTTTGTATTGTTTTTTTTTTTTTATACAACTAACATCGTCTACCTAATTGTATTTTTTAACACGTATGGAATTGTCAACAAAAGCCCATGTATTGTAATTTTTATCGATTTTCGCTAATTCGAAGCATTTATTTATTCCAAAACTAACTCTTTCATACATATTGTTATTATTTGCCGTTTTTGGTTTAATTATTTACCTTTGTCAAGGTTTTATGTAGTAGATAATAATGATTATTATTCGTTTATAGTTTCTTTGTTATTATTTTCTTCGTGATCCTTTGTCATATTTTTCCTATCCCATTTTCAAATATCTAGAATTACGCTCACAAGTTTAAAATAAGATTCACTACTTATTTTTCGTGGCAATAATTCCAGCATAAGATGTATTTTATTTTTGTTTCGAAAAAGCTTTTTATGACAAGTTTGTTATTAAGTAGGATATCGAACACAATGTGCAATGGCTCCACAGTCCTTAGAATACACACGGGGAATACGTCTTGCTCCTAGAAGAGACGAACTTTCCTCCTTTCATAGCGCACACGAAGTGTCCTCACAATAATAGCACATAACAATTATTCAAGTTAAGTAAATTGCATTTTGGCTTTGTGATACTCGGTTTCATTCAGTGTAGCGTGTGTGAATGTATTGCTTTTGATACTTCACTGATTAAATATGCAGAATAAAGCCTTTTTTTAACTAAAAATATTTTTTCAATAGTAACAAATTTATTTAATTCAGTTATATCTATGTTAATTCAACTTCCGAGGGCTGCAGATGCATTTGCCCAATGGGAATGAATTTTGCTGGATCAGTCAAGACAAGATCACTTTTCACTTTGATTTTGGTGCTCACATTGTTGTAGTGGACATTACTAATTTCCTTAGCGGCATTCGGAATGCACTCCCTGCTTTGATCGATATCCGCCGAGGTATTCATCTCCAACACAGTGTCTCCGTGCTTGGCTACGTGAAGACTGTACTTGACTTGATTAATGGTAGAAAAGGAGCAAGTAGTACACTTAAAAATAATCTTGTCAGCCTCTTTTGGATGCTCCTTCAAAATGTGTTTCTACAGGACAATATGATTTTAACATCGCAGAAATTTTATTTTTCAAATTGTACCTGATACAAGTTACTCTGAATGCACTTGTAGTCGCAGAACTTGCAGTTGTACATTATACTCTTCTGGTGGGTAAACTTGTGCCTTCTAAACGCGTTGTGATCATTCGAAACGTAAGGACACATTTCACATTTATATTTGCTCGGATCTACGTGCGTTAGAAGATGTTGTTTCAATGAGAACTTTGTCGAAAGCATCTTTCCGCAAATTGTGCAACTAAATTGCTGACGATCCTGTTCCTTCTCCTTGCAAATGTGCCTCTTCAGAGATCTTACTTGAGAAAATGCTGAATTGCATGCACTGCATTTATGGATTTCATTCACAATGGGTTGACGATGAGTTCTGCGATGATTCTTCAATTGTTTGTTATTTTTAAAGCCCTTCGAGCACTGCTCACATTTGAAATTCCGCTCTTCCGAATGAATCTTAACGTGTGTGTTTATCAAGCGAGACAAAATGGGTGTTTTAAAATCACAGAACTGACAACTGTACAGATCCATGTCAATCTTGTGACTGCGCCACAAATGCGTGTGTAAAGTGTCCCATGATGTGTAGTCCGTTGAGAAACAAACACCGCATTGCATCCGTTGGGGAGATGAACTGAAATCGATAATAATCACTCAGCACTGTGAATGAACCGACATCATACATTTTACTCACCTTATATGGCATTTCTTGTGAAACTCCAGAGTTTCCATCTTAAGGAATTTCATACCGCAATTTTGATCACATTTAAAAATGGTGCTATCATCAGTCTTTTGGTTATTAGCATTCCTCATTGCAACCCAATTCCTCTTAGATCCCGAAGGTCTTCCGCGTGACTTCTTTTTAGTCTCATCAGCGTTGCTATCGAATTTCAGCAGATTATCTGCAACATAAATACGTCCCTTCCCCGGAGATAGTCTGAAGTCTTCTTGAGCAGGATTCAACTTCTCCAAATCATCCAGAATTTCGATTACTTCTTGATCCTCAATGTGCGGCAAACTGGAATTCACAAACAAACCGAAGTCAGTCTGTTTTTCTAGCTGCTGATGCTCGTTGATAATTTGATTGCCATTAATTATTTCCTGGACGCAAACGAACAACAAATCCTTGTCCTGATCATCCATTATTGATCTCTGAGGTGTATTCAAGTCGAAATGAGGATTCTTCTGATTAGCATTCGATATGGGGGAACTGGAATCGATTATACTTTCCAATCCCTCAAAACCATAGTCACTGGTCCAATTCATCACATCTTTCTGCGTTTCTGTACAGCTCTTGCTGTTGGTGGAGCCCACATCGGAGGTGCCTCCCCCAATGATTATTGCAACTTCATCAGAGTTTTTGGAATTTTCGGACGACGACAGCGCAATTTCCGAATTTACAGAAATTTGATCGAGCATCGGAGTAAACAAATTTTGTACATCGTTTTTATTCATAAGATTTAACTCATCCACAGTCCGAAGATGTAATGAAATGTTGGATTTCCTGGGACCTTTAAGGTCTTTCTTTCTCAAAACATCAATGCTTTTCATGAAAAGCTGCTTCCTGAACAGGTCCGACTGACTCTCATCCACCGATAACATTGCATTGGTTGGAGTTATAAAGGTATTAGGAGCTTCGCATTGCAAATTCGATGGAAAGAGACTTAAGGTGCTCAAATCTGCGTTTACGTTCAGAATGTTCGTGAAACTGTTTGTAGGAACCAGAATAGGTTCCTTTAATATGTCTACATTTTTTATATAAATTTTAGGACGCCCCTTCTCCCTCCCTTCGTTCTGGGAAAACAAATCTGGGATTTCTGAGGACAAATCTTGACCAAGGACCGATTCGTAGTCCGCATTCATATCAGTAGACTGGACACAACAACTTTTCTTGTTGGAAGTTGAATCACTTGGTGTCCCACTAGCACGTTCAGAATTTTCTGTTTCGGAAGAAATGTCGACACTATCTGGAAAAATTTTGTGTTGGATGTTGGTAGATGGGAAAGTGTTGTTAGACTCTCTTACTGGATCCCGAAGACAATCAACATTTTTTAAGTATATTCTTTTCTGGCTACTGTTCCCCTTCAGAAGATCTTGTAGTAATTGCTGACTATCTTCCTCTATCATTCGATGATCGAAACGCAGATGAGCTTCCATAGATTCTTTTGCAAAGAATACATTTTGGCATCCAGGACATTGATATTTTAGATCTTCACAGCTTTTATTAAAAGAATTCGTGTGGGTTTTGCCCACATGATCATCTAATCGTGATTGAGTCAAGGTGAGATAAGGACACTTAGAGCATCTCAAACATTTTTGTATCATCAAGGATTCATTTTTTCTATTCAACTGACTAATCTGACTTTCAGTTCTCTGCTGGGAGAATATCAAAGGATTCTGACTTCCATTAATTTCACTGAGTTCCGATTTAATGGACTCATGCTTAACATCCTGATTGGTGGAAGTTGTCGATTGACTTCCAACAGCAATTCCGCTGCTCTGGGGATTTGGTTTATCCCTGAGCACTTCCCTGTGATTAACAGCACCAGAAGATTCCTCCATAAGCGATGTTACGAAATTAAAGGCATTGGGATCATTAGTAATATTATGTGGAAACTAAAAGTAGAACACAATTTGTAAGAATTGCAAAAGCAATTTTGCTTTAAAATTACTTGATTCACAGTGTAACAATTATCGTCAAAGATAATATCAGTGTCGTCGTCCATTCTATGCGTAGAATTTAGCCAATGCATTTCGAAAATATTTATTTGGTTTTGTTTACAGTAAATAAAAATTCAAGAAACGTCAAAATGATGATAACAGTTTCGATGTTTGACGAAACCAGCTGATTCAATGATTCTTAACGAAAGATGCCGCTGGGAACAAACACGGAAATCTAAATTTAAATTCTTGGAACTAAACAGTACGAGCGCGCGCTTAAAATATTTTTTAAATAAAATCTGTTACCATTTTTGAACAAATATTTAGGTACCATTTTAATGATTTGTGTAACAAGAACGAGACTTTGAATAAAAAATAACCAAAACTGTTTTTCTGGGTAGGTACTTAACTGTTGTGCTTCTTTTTCTATAAATTTTCATTTACAACCGTTTTGAATGAAAATTATAATTTCTTTATTTGTCCTATCATTATTTTCTAACGATTTATCGTTCCAGTGGAGTATTTCGTCCTTGTAGTTATCTGAATGAAAACAAACCTACTGAGCCTCTCAAACAAAAGTACCCCGCATTCCCCTAACATTTTTGAGTAAACAAAACCCTCATACCATCCTCCCACCCATTAGTCCAAATTGGCCACTTTTGTTTAACTTTTTAATATCTCCATGTTTCTGCCTTCCGCTGCTGTCTGCTATTTGTGTAATACTCGCTGCTGATGGAATTTTTTGTCCACTTAAAAGTTTTTCATGGCGTATCTGCACTGTTTCAAAATAATTTTTAAAGTTTCCACTGGGTCTGGGAAGCGGAAAAATTAATGACAGGATGTCGTTGCTGTAATAGGATCCACCGTGGCAAGGACTCTTTTCATGGGGCTTAAAAAAATATATTGTCAGAGAGAGTGTATGCAAAAATTACAGGGAAATGGCGTTAATGACTTGTGACTAATTTTATATTTGCAATTTTAGTCAAAAAGATGGATCTGATTTTTTCGTATAGCACCAGATGTATGGCACAATGGTGAAGTAGAAATCCTTTTCTTCAATAAACGTAACAAATTATTCGCTAAATAGTAAATAGTTGCATTTAGTCTAATTAAGCATTAACATTGAACTGCAGGAAATTCATATTTCCATAATTTAGTCGCTTAGAAGTTTTTCTGGCGATAAATCATCGACGAAAGAGCAGAGGGTTAAGAATACAGCAAGTGGAAACCAGTGGATGAAGGAGCATTCAATTATCCCTGCCGAGATGCGAAAGTGACCCCGGTTAGCCACGGTGCAATCGCCTTCGAAGGGTGTGGGTCGCTCAAAGGAAACCAATTTGGGTTATTGGCTTGTAATGTGCAACCATTCATCGGAAAATTAGCGACATATGGGTGTAAACAAGGGTTGCGTCCCTCGCACACCGTGAAGCTAACGGATTAAATGGCAACAGTTAAGCGACTCAACAGCAAGTGTTAAATGTGCATAATAAATTGAATTAATGCGACATGGAAATGATGGGGAAGTGCATTAGGTTGCAATCAGACCGTCAGGGATTCTTGAGAATCCAAAAACAATTGCTAATTACTCAACATTGCGTTTAATCTATCGAATCAAGTGCTTCTAACTGCCCGTTAGCCACTGCGAAGCTCCGCAGAAATAAATTGCGAATGACTTTTACGGAGAAGTCGTTGTCGCCAAGACGAGTGTCATCCAACTCGAAATGTGTCTGGGAAAGTGGGAAATTTCATTACTAATCAATTTAATCCTCATCTGGGGCTCCATTTGGCCGCTTACATGACTCTCCACATAACCGCTTCTTGAGAGCACCAGAGCGGCTTGAGTTGGGGTTTTCAAATATCAAGTCCAATAAACTGATGTCTCTCCCTCCACCATTTCCGGTCGAACGACTTCCCCGCGCCGGTGCAGTGCAAACACGAAACTTATGGGAGTTACTGTCGCCATTATGGGGAGGAGCCAAGTGCACTCCCATCAGGGGAGAGCAATAATGAAGGCAATTAGAGAAAATGGGATCTCTTCGCGTGACGATGAAAAATGGAGAAAAGTTCTAGCACAATGGGGGGGGGGGGGGGGGGGGTTCTGCCAATCCCCAGGAAAACTTCGGCAGGGAAGTGGCAGACGGTTGTTTCGTAATTAGAATTCCAGAGGAGCTATTCTCGTTTTTATGTCCCCTTCGGATGATACGTTTAATTACTGCAGTTTATTTTCTAAGTGAGACTAATTAACAGACACCCCCCGGGTGGGGTTGAAGCAAGATTTTCCGCTACCCGTACTAAAGAACTGCCAGCAATTCATGGAAAGGGGTTGACTGGGAGGAAGCAAATGCTCGTTGGGACATGTCCGGAGTTGGAAATTAGCTCCAAAGCATGGACGTGTTCCGCTGTGATTTCAAAATTTTGTCAAATTTTCGTCAGAATTAATTCTGTTTGCTGGAGCAAATAGTTGCAGCAATTTAGGTAATTTTGTGATTTTAATTGCTGCGCCATTTCCAGAGCTTCGCTGTATAAAATGTTAGCAACCAAAGTAGGAAGGTATGTCCTTGCTGGGCATTCTGGTGTGTGTATATCGCGAAATCATGCTGCCAGGGAAATCGCATTGATTTTGGGCGAGACGTTTACATTTTAGATGTCGAAATTGTTGCATTGAAACCTAAATTCAATGCTTAACTGATCCACCGATAAATCTGTGCAAGATTTTATATTTGCGAAAACTATTTTTCCCTATATCCTATTTTGACTGAAGATCCTTGAATATAAAATAACCAGAACGCACAATGTAAACAGTAACAAAAACACGACCTGATTGTGTTAGAAGATGATTTGAGATAGAAATACTGGTGACCCCAGACTTCTAACGAACTTACATAACATACTGGAAATGTCCTTTATGCAACAATTGTACTTGCAAGGTCCTTTTGGAAGTACTCATTGAAGCAATCTCATTCTACAACCTGGATGACTTCACTAAAGCAGAATTAATTTGTATGGGGCTGCTTTCTGGGTAGACACCTCACTGCAATAAGCTCATAATCACCCGTGGAGCAAGTCAAGACAGAAGTGATACAGAACCCAGCACTAGTGACATGTATGAACTGACTGTCAACCAGGACCTAATTAATTGTTGCCCGTTCGCACAATTGTCGCAGCTTAGATCGAGCTAAGCCGAAGAGGAATAGCAATCAGGCTCCTTTATCGATTTTCACACACCAACCACTATTTGGTCGGTTCCCGACTCGAGCTCTGCAATGGACTCGACACAATACCTATGTTCTGTAGACTTTGTTTGCGCAAAACACATCCAAAGCTACACATGTTTTCCTAACTGCCTGAAATTGGGATATGCGGAGTCCCAGCAGAAGACGTCATCCCCGCATCCCCATGCACGAGCATCCTGTGATCTAATGGACAAACAATATACAGAAGCGCACACAGGGACTAAGAACGACCGTTAGGTACTTGCCAGAGATGATGAGCAATTCTCCATTTTGTAGTGAAAGAATGAGGTTAAATGCTGCTAATTGACTCAATTAGAGCTGCTTGTTTTCCGTTAATTAAATTAGGGATGTATTTATTCAGATAAAATGATTTCCAGACGGGATTCCGAAGGAAATTTGCTTTGCTAAAAACCAAAGCTGCAAGGATTACAATGGAATAATTTTTGATTTTTACAACTTTGCAGATTTACAATTTTAAATCAGAATGTTTTGTGTTTTGTAATTTTCTTCGGAATAAAATAAATTCATAATTATTGAAGAGCAATTTTCAAAAAGAAATTTACTAAACATTACGACTTCCCATTTTGTAGAAATGTCACTTATAAAATTAAAACCGTTAGGTACACTTCGAACGAAAAATGAATACTTAAGTTTCTGAAAAACACAAAACCGCTTTCAAAATAAAAACGATGGGTTGAAAAGGAATGAACCCCTGGAACAATGGCTGCAGTCGACGTGGAAAACGTTTTCCATTTATTTTCCTCGCACATATATCTTCAGTACCTTCTTCTCGTATATAAGCTGGGATTAAATGCCCAAATAAAACGAATTAAACGCCCTTCAGTGCCTTAATTAAGGACATCCACGCTGGAGTGCCTTTGGGGAGGATAAATACACCACTGGGTGAGCCGTTTATAAAAGTATTTAACAGGACGAAGTGGAAGCTTTTGGGAAGGAAATGTACGGCCTGTTAATTAAGGACATTAAAGATGGCGCTCCCAATTCCTTTTGCCCCCTCTCTCTAGAGTATCGTTTGCCCTTTGGCGGAACCATATTGCGTACGGGAAGGAGACGAAACGATATAGACAATCCAGTTTCTTTTTTTCTGGGGGATGTCATCCGTAGGGGGATCCCGTGCAATTCAAGAACATTCTGATGGGGTGAAAACGAGGTCGATTAGAACTTAATCAGCTTTACTTTTACCTAATTGTAGGGAAATGTTATTTATTGCCGCATTGTGGTATTTTACCCGCAAATAGCAATGAATACACCTTGAATTCGAATTGTTATACATAAAGCGTCTTTTTTGCTCCTTTTTGAATAATTACTGCAGACACTGTTCTGCCAAAACTTCGTCCAATTCTGGCAATGTGTTCAAACACAAAATTCGAAGGGCCTCGAAAAATTTATATCGAGGAGTGATTTAATCCTTTTACTCCTGTTTCACGGGAATCTTTGTTGCCTGTTCATATTTCCAGTTGAGTGAATCTTATTAGATGACAATGCATTAACTGTTTAGCAACGTTTATCCGATTTAAGTGCAACTGTTAAGATAACCGCAAGGGTCCAGTAACAATTAAATATACCATTGGATTATGCAATAGCAGTGTTGTTTTTTATGAAAGTGCCCTTATTGGAAATCAAGCAATCAATTGCTATACAAGTAAGCAAAGTTTTACATCAACGTAAAAATGAGAGCAATATAGAATCACACCCAATTTTTTTCCTATTAACCGGTTTTATCTGGGTTTTTCATCATTAAGTCGATCGAGTGAAGTCCACCTTGATGAATGCAAATTACCTTTGAATACTTTTTCGTGAAAGTTAATTCAAAACTGGAGCAACATTTGCACGAAACTTACGCGCGAGTGATTTAATTTACACGGGGATGTAGCTCAGATGGGAGAGGTACCGGGATCGATGCCCGGCATCTCCAAAAACAGTTATTTTGTGATCGAATTTTTTTAATATAGGTACGTAATTTTTTCCTTGCTCAATGGACTTCCTAACATTTTTCTGTAAGAAACACAGTAAATTGAAGATAAGAAAATAAAAGGG
This sequence comes from Leptogaster cylindrica, assembly GCA_963082835.1. Lineage (NCBI taxonomy): Eukaryota > Metazoa > Arthropoda > Insecta > Diptera > Asilidae > Leptogaster > Leptogaster cylindrica. The sequence goes on from OY720109.1 coordinate 6,539,952, forward strand.
GTTACTTTAATAATAAAAATATCGTATTAATTAATTAACAGCGTTAAAATAAAACAAAAAGGAATTGCATCGGCCGGGAATCGAACCCGGGCCGCCCGCGTGGCAGGCGAGCATTCTACCACTGAACCACCGATGCTTCCATGATCCTTCGCTGTGGAACTGATCCCGACCAGAATTAGCATCTTTTTTAACTAATTATGAATATTATCCCAGGGAAGAAGAAATTTTTGGAATATGTAGTAATATTCACCATGTTGAACACAGAATCGAATAGCCCTATTTAATTGGACAATATGGATATGTTGTATGGGAGCCCCCCTTAAATATTTATTTTATTTTGTTTTTAGTATTTGTTGTTATAGCGGCAACAGAAATACATAATTTTTGAAAATTTCAACTGATATCGCAGTCCTTGAGATACAGCCTGGTGACAGACAGACGGGCAGACAGCGAAGTCTTAGTAATAGGGTCCCGTTTTTACCCTTTGGGTACGGAACCCTAGAAAAATCAATGCCAATTCTTATGATTTAAACATTTATAATCGCAAAGAATGCGTTTTGTCATTTGTGCTTCTCAAAAATACCTGCAAACGATTTTCTGATCCTTCGCGTATCACGCAAATCTGATATCCGTCCGCAGTGTTCGGAATCTGGGTACCCCCTTAATAAAAACGTTGCGTTACAGTCTTTCAACTAACTAACTAACTAAACTAATTGATGTTTATATTGATAATTAATTAGATATTGTACTCGAATTGTGCTAGATTTGTGTCGTCATTACAATGTCTTGTGCATTGAATAACATTGAAAGATGTGTTTTAATTTTACAATGTAAGATAAAAAGAAATTGAAAAAAGTAAAGGTTTGGAGTCACAGTACTTGAAAGATCATCACAGGGTGTCAATTTTCTCGATTTTTTTTTTTTTTTTTGAATCCTTATAATTTGAAAACTACATGACTAAAGCCCAATTTCAATGTAAGATAAAAAGAAATTGAAAAAAATAAAGGTTTGTAGTCACAGTACTTGAAAGATCATCACAGGGTGTCAATTTTCTCCATTTTTTTTTGTGAAGCCTTATAATTTGAAAACTACAAGCTTAAGCTTAAAAATAGGTTTAAAATTCTGCTTAAAGTATGCTTTGATTTCAAAGTGACAATTTTAGTCACTTTGCTTTAATTTAAGCGGCGAAATTTCGTCGCTTAACTTAAGTTTCATAATATCTAATTGTAATGTCAAACAAGCATCATATGTCAATTGACATTAATTCTTAGTTTTGAATCGTATTTAATGTGCTTAGTAATTAAATGGTTTAATTTTTATAAAAATCAATTAAAATATAGATCATAAACAAATAAAATAACTTACCAACAGCGGAATAAAATTGTTGGCAAAAAAGTTCACCGTATACAGTAGACTACAAAATTGATTCTTATAACTTAAACCAGGTTTACTCAAATATCAACTGTGAAATTCGGCAGAATTAAACTTTAGTTTAAGCTTCCTATGCTCGCTTAACTGAGCGAAAACTTAAGTTTCAATTGTGAAATTGGGCATAAGATTTTTTTTTTTATTTTTCTGATAACTCTTCCCACCCAAATTCCCTATCACTTGTTTTCGGCTTGACGTTGAGTTTCGGGACATTCTGTATAAAGTGCCTTCTCCCAGTTTATTCTATTACTGTGATATGAATGACAATTATTTCATAATTATGCAAACGATGTGCAAATAGCATCACAGCTCCGGCGTACATTCCAATAAATTGGAAACTAATCAAACGTCGACAAACAGAACACCTCGCATGTTTGTCCACTTGCAACACACAATGCTTCTGATCAATTACAGTGCAATTCATCACGAAATTGACGTTGTTGGAGCTGGAATGGGGAGGGGTTGCACGGGCAGCATGTAATGTTTAATTAAACAAATTAACCTAGAATGAAACGTGCGCTTAGATTTGGCTAATTATTCCCAGGGCTCTGTGCAATTGATTGCGCCACGGGAATTTGATTGGAGTGGAAAATTAGAAGGACCAAAGGAGATTTTCGTTTCCACTATTCTCTGCGGTTGTTTGGATGAGCGACCGATTTTTGCTTTGATGGAAACAACTTCTACTGTATTTTTCTAACAATTAAAATGTTGTTCTCTCAAACTTCAACAGCTTCATCTTCTGGCAGGAGGTGGTGAGTGTTTGACTCAACTCCTATTGTAATACTCATCTTCAATGCAAGGCACATAGTTTGACAAAAATTTCATTAGAAACAAAAATATGCGGGGAGATAACACGGAAATGAACCGCAGGGCTCCAAAAGAATATTGAAACTTGGGAAAAGAATTAAGCAATGTATCAGAAAGCAGACACGAGCAAATTCCCGTTGATTCTTCCAATTTGCATACGCGTTGATTCCCCAGCCAGGACCTCGAGGACGTCCTTCGGCAACTCTATCTGCTTCATGTGTGGGAAACATGCTCCAATAATTTAACCAAATGTGCAAAGTGGCTCATTATTATTCGTACATGGTACTCCATGGTGCTCCAAGTTAGTCGTTTAGTTTCTGGATCCCCAGAATCCGTTCAAGTATCATCTTTTGGGCAAACACATAAACTTTGTCGAAACGAATAAACAAATTTGCAGATTGGCTTGAGATGGCGCGCAAATCTATATGTGAAACAAAGCAATCATGATAAAAGGATATAGAGCTGCCAGTGTCGACGGGCCTGAAACGATGCTGCTCGAATTCTGTGCTCGTTGATCCTTTCAGTTGAACAGGAGCGAAAGTGTTTTGGCACCGAGAGTCGAGAAATATGCTCCCGGATACCCTTTTGCACACATCTGACTCAGTTGAACGTAGCCCGGGCCAGATCCTTTGGGGTTCCCTAAATATCGTGTTCATGCATAAATGCATGAGGAGCACAAATGCGTTAACTGTACAAATACAGACTCTCGTCCCTCCGCGAAATCTTCCAAACGAGCTTGTTTCCTCGAGTTTAACTTCTCGGAAGATGCTCTGATTTTCGCCATCGCTATCATCGCCCGGCATCGCTGCCATTTGCAAGGGTCTCCCCATAGGACGCCCACAGCTACATCCCACCCCACCCCCATTCAGGAATCGTGTGTCGATTGCCGTTGTATGTATCCGTAGACTGTACAATCAACTCCATGCGGAATCTTAAGGGGATCCTGATATCCACATTGTTTGATTATGTCCACTGGGAATCCCAGGGCTATAAATAACAACTTTTCGGTATATAAAAGTTAATTTAACGAATTACCACTCTCAGGCATTTGCCACACCACACTCCACTCCGCCCGAACAATCCAAAATGCTACAGCATTGCTGTCAGAGATTGGTCCTAGGCAAATAAGGGTTTTGAGTAAGGGTGATTTTTGGCCATTTACTGCTATAAAAAAGTTATATTCGTTATGGAATTGGATTCAGAATAATTCTGATGTTTGGCTCGGCCACTTTATGAACCCATTCAAGCAGCAGAGCCTGTGTTTAGGTCATCAAAAATTGCAGATTGATTTCTTACTGTTACGACGCGCCATTTGGGGTTTTGGATATATAAACGAGAGTGTTTACCATTTTACGATTCCTTAAATCTGGTTACATCCTCTCGTTTGAGTGTTGATCTCATTCCGATTCAATTTGCTGGCTCCGTTTTGTTCAATTTGTTCGATTTGAATGCCTTTCACTATTCAATGTATATTTCATGTTATCCGAAAAACAATTTACGAAATATATGCGATTTCGTATCTCGTTTCAGTTTACCCTTTACTTCGGAGTGATACAATAACAATAGTAATCTACCAAAAACAACAATTTCTGAACATTTAAACGCAAAAATTATTCTCAATATCCAGAACAAATCAAGGGAAATCAATGGCGGACGCTAATTCTTCAACGTAATGAGCAAATATCTTGACTAAATGGGATAATAAGTTGTGTAAACCTGCACAAAATATGATAACAACGGGATAACATGGCTCAATCAAACAGAACAACAATTGTCGGCGATGCCTCACTTTTTGCATGGGACCCTAATTTACACAAATCGCTCGCACCCCTCATTTAAATTTATTCATAACCTCAAAATTTGAACCGAATACAAGAGCAACATCCAACATTCCCTGGGCAAATTATCACCTCCCCCGTTGTTCGTTTCCCTATGCCGCATCAGCTTGCAATTAAGCAATTTTCACAGTTTTGGGGTGGTTAAAATAATTTTGCAGGATTCACCGAGTCGTCGTCGTCATCATCGTCCTTCGGCACCAGCCCGGAGATATTGCGATGGGTGTTATGCGCCCCGCAGTGTTTGCGCAACTAATCAGCCGTCGGGTAATTCTGATTGCCGTCGTCGAGCGTTATTCCTCCACTGGGAAGTTTTCGTTTAGTGGAAGCATTAGGAAATCCCTCAGCGATATAATTTTGTTTACTCCTTAAAATATTTTACGCTGTGGGCGAAGGGTGGTGGGGTGGCGCTGGTGATGACGGCCGCTTGTCTGAAGGAGCCTGTGTCTGCGATCCCAAAGGTGTCAATAGTCAATTCAATAATTAGCAACCTCGCCGACAAGTACGTACAAACTTTCCGGGTGTCGAGGGGGTGCAGGATTGCAAATAGGGGTCCTCCTCAGTTCTCGCCTCTGGTGATTTCAAATTGAATACGACTTGAGCCATGGTCAATTGTTTGGATTATTTCTGGTGAATTATTGCGTGTTGACACATATGGTGTCAATTCTTTAGGTTGCCGCCACCCCGAGGGGTGCTCTCTTAATCAAGAACGAAATGGTCCGATTAATTCAGAATCATTTATTGTACTCGTTGCAGTTCGCTCAAAGGGAATCGTGACATATGGATGGGTAAACATCCGCTATTAGTTTTTATCTGAGCCGCACCATTTCGGAAAACAGTTTAGGGTTAATTGCACGCATGCGGAAAATCTTTGGTATTAAATAACAAATGGAAATTACTATAATCAGAGTATAGAAATTTTGTTTTCGGTGAAACAACAACTCTGAGTTATTTCAAATGTGTGTTTTCGATTACTCTGATCGCATCAGCAATTTATTGTTGTACTTCCGATCCTTTGATTAGCAAATTTTCTAAATGGACATTAGACATGGGGGGATTTTCTATTCCGCCGGCTTAACTCTTTTTTCTGTTTACCTACAGACGGCGAACATTGAATGACCAAAGAACTGACCCTCCAACGCATTTCGAACCATAACAGCTTCTTTTCAATTTGTCCTTTAACAACAACGATATATTCTTTTAAATTGCGACAGCTCGCACTACGTTTCGGTCCAAATATTCAATTGACATTCCTCGACTGATTTAGTTTTGTAAACGGTCAAATGGGGAGGCGGGAATTGCAGAAAAACAAAACACACGAAACATTCGAAAATCCTTGTTAGCTCATAACAAGCAGCTTCCTTATTTACCCTGTCCTGAGTTCATTTTTCAGCTTCATTTACCCCTTGCTTTGCAATTTTTCTGTTCTTTTAAAAATTTGCTGGTTTCAAGATTTCCACTTCATTCAACATTCCCCATTCCCTCTCCTCAATTCTTCTAGTTTTTCAGAAAAAAAAACCTATTGTACACATCACCCCCTTGTGTATCACGGACACTTGGGGGTTTATAAAACTGAAAGAAAACGATGTCAATACTCCGGCGGGCCTCGTGGGGCAATCAATCTCATACGTGGCCAAATAGAACTGGCAACAACAAGACCATTTCTTGTCTTGTCTTATTGTTAGAAGCCACAAGATGCCAAAACAAACACATCCTTCAGTGTTTATGGAAGAACAAACGATCCACCATTTGTCAGGATTCTGTTTATCGCCCAACCATCGTCATAAGGACATGATTTCAGATTTCTTAAGATTTACGTTTACTTTATGCGGTTCGTCATAAATTTCATGACATTTCTCAACATACAAAATACGTGTTTACGTTTAAGATTTTGATGGCAACAAGAGAAGGGAGGAGGAGTCGAATGAGTTTGGGGGGGGGCTACACTAGATTCCATTCGAGTATAGTACTGAATGATACTCACGTGCGTGGATTCAAATTACATGAACGCCGACGACACCTTCGCAACAAGGACACCATCTTGCGATGAGTTGCAAGAATCATTCGAATTTGTGGTTGTTCCCATCACCACTGCAGCGCCAAAATGTCCGTTATAGAACTGTTATGATTTAGACATCTCTGTAGATGGGTGAATGAGAGAATTGCCAAAATATACAAGTATGTTTTTCCAGGAATGTCATTTAAATACTTTTTTGAAAATTAAAGTATTTTTTTATAAATATTTAAAAATGTTCAATATTTGTTTTCGAATTAAAGAACAGCACAAATTTCCAGCCCCAGAATTTTTCTCCCCACACTTTTGTTGGTGATGCACGACAAAAAAATAACTCAGCAAATGCTTACAAATTGCCTCCATTACAGATTAGTTCAGTTGTTTTCCCCTCACTTGATTCTCGAAGAGCGACGAGGCCACCAATGAAGAGGAGGGTGGTTACCATCCGTCCAAATGGCATCAGTTAACTACAACAAATGGAGGCAAAGTGATCATCGGAATGGCCGAAACTGTGCTGGATGGGGGGGAATACTCCTTTTTTTTATGGTGAAAATATGGTAATCGCCCGCATAAAGGCTCGACTCCTTCCACAAATGTGGCTGTGTTTGTGTGATACGAACGCCACTGATGACGTGGGTGGAACTGACTGGCTTATAAGGGCTTTACGAACGTTCACAAATCTGTGCATTAAGGAATCAAGTGCTTTTTGCATGAATAAAATTTGCATATAAGTGTGAAATCTCAAGATTCAGCTCTCGACATCCAACGTGAGATTGATGAATGGCAGACGAAGGCGAGATTGCTCATTTTCGATTCCTGTTCCCACAACAGATTTTGTTGTTGGCATTCAATGCGATGATAAACGATGAAAAATCTGATTAAATTACTTCGGTGAACGAAATTGTAACCAGCGAAAAGGACGTTATCCATACTAGATCAATTAAATATAATCCTAGATTTTGAGCTAATTAATTAAACGTGACTTTTCAGTTTTCGCCAAAATCGGATTTCTGCTTAGATGATCCGCGAGGATTTTCACGATTTGATACGGCCAGAAATTCAATTGATTTTTTAAGAACTATTGACCGGATATGAACTGATATCACACACAGTCAGTCTTTCAACCCGTTCTGGTTGAGCCACTTGATTGCGAATGGTGCCAAAATGTGTAATCAATTAGCCCCCACTTGAGGTTTTGTGCCACTCCCAGAGTGCAACGAAGTACACTAGCAGTACACAGATTAATTGGCATGAAGTAATATTTAATTAAATCACACATGTTAAGAGATAATTGCCTGGATTAGCCAGATATAGTGGTTGATAGCGGACTGCTGGGGAATACATACTTTTGTCGCTGAGGATTAGCTAAAAATTTCGATACTTATCAGGACAGGCAATTAACTTGGCCACGATAAGCGGCATGAACCATTAACCGATGCTTCTCCACTAATTTGTTGCAACTAATGGAAAACACTCGAATTATGATTAACTAAATAATAATGGTGAAGGCAAATTTTGGTGAGGTTTTTTTGCAATAAAAATCACCAGCAACATGTTCTTCTGCAGTGATTTGAATGACAATGATTTCGATTTATGAAAAAAAAACTATAATCTCGAAATAAATCCCAAAATGTCGCTTGCACTTGCGAATTGTAATAAATTTTTTTTTTATTGCAGTTAGAAAAGCAAACAATGAATATTGAATACCACGGAGACCGTTTGTCGTACCCAGGATCATCTTAATAAAGCCCCAATGAATACGAATTGAAATCCCGAGTGCTTTCCCGAAAAATCCGTTCGTCCACAGTGCTAATCCGGGGTGCACTGGCTTTGTTTGATTTGGACAGATGGGCTGGGTTGGTGGTAATCAAATTAAAGAGCATCGACAGAGTCACATTAGCACCCTCGGCCGCCGGGAAATGTTTTTCTTGGGTGCCTGGTGCATGTGCGCAAGGTACTCATTGCCCGATGATGCAATTAAGCACTCTTAATACGAGTACAAACAGTGGGGTTTGTCACCCCTTGAACAGGACCTGCGACCTGCGTGGAGTTTGCGTCTTCCACGATGAATGAGGCATTGTGCGTGTTAAAGTGTGTTTCGTTAAGCGACTTTGAAGAGTCCTTGAGGTAGACGAAGCCTAAACACAATCAGGCACGTCCTGAGAATGGAACGCCGAAGTCGGGTCCATGGATCATGATCTTTTGGGGAGAAAAGAAAAGTAATCAATAAGTTTTAGAATTATAGAGTTATCATACATCCTATACACGATTTAATTTATCACACTTTTATAGTACATATTTATTTACAATTTGCATACAAAATCACAAAAACCACTCTCCAGGATGTCCTGACGAAGATTGTGATACATTCTGACTAGCGTCGTTTCAGTTGAGCTTGTTTTTGACCTCCGGTCGAACCTTACTAACTGGCCGAGGACACCTTTGACCGTTCCTTGGCCTCCTGCTGTGCCTTCTTTGAGCGCTTCCACTTCATCCTGCGGTTCTGGAACCAGATCTTCACTTGGGTCTCGGACAGCATTAGACTGCTCGCCACTTCGAACCGCTTCGGCCTGGACAAGTACTTATTCTGCTTAAACTGCTTCTCGAGCTCCAGCAGCTGTTGCGACGTGAACGCGGTGCGCGGCCTTCGGGTTTTCCCGAGGATCGCGTGGTGCGGATACGCCGCCAGCTCTGGTATTCTGTGGTGGAGCATCCCAGCCCGTGCAAGAAATTCAAAGGACAGATGAGATGGTACAAATCCCGTCGCAATCGGAAGCTGTAAATTGGAAGGAAAATGTCAAACGTTTTTGTCTAGAAAGAATCTTTAATTTTTTCGCATTACTGGTATTGGTTTTCCGGTGGCATCCAGGGGTCTGTGAAACGCTGATCCTCCTTGCGCCAAAAGCTGATAAGGATGACCTCCAGTGTATAGGGGAAAATCTTGTGGTCTAATAGGACTGTGAGGTGGTATCGGTTTCTTGAATTCATTGTGAAGGTTCATCTTCATATTCATTTGCTGATCCTCGCAGCCAGGACTAATAGGAGGACTTGATCGATGCGATGAGGTAGGAGACTCCGATCTGGAACAATGTTATTTCAATGAAAACGTGCCAAATACTCATAATCGCAAAAGAAACACGAAACATTCTGTTCAGTCTTACGAATCATGTAAAATGCATTACAACAATCACAAAATATCACATTTCTTCAATTTTCACATTAAACTAATGAAAAATACTCAAATGATAAAACTGAAAACAAGCTAGCATTATATAAAAATACAATAACTTGTTTTCGAATCAAAGAAATGTCTTGTTTCTTTAGTATTTCGTCCTTCAAAGCTTGGCAAGTTTTGATTAAATATCACTCATCATATTCCTGGAAGCAAATGAGTATTTCTAAGGAACAGAGAAACATCCAAGATAAGACAAAACACTCTTCAAAACATGGCCAATTACATCAATTGTTAGTAAAAGTGACTGCACCAATTCTATTTTTGAGTGGAAGCGCTAAGTCCACGTTTTCATTAAAATCGAATTTTCGCAATCGATTGAAGTCCGGTGCGAGCACGTAGTCCATCAATTCGCCGTTAATGAGTTATGTTCGGCGCTGTGTTCACTTGAGCGATATCTTATCACTCAATTCGCAAGATCACTTGTAAAGGAAGTTTGTTGCGGTTGCAATGTATAATTGCTACTTAACAGCAATTGCAACCGCAGCAGAATTGATTAATGGGGCCTTGTTGAATGCATCGTGTTTGTTTGCTTGTTTGTTTGCGTGCTTCCCCGAAGTGTGTCTGTGCTACTAGTTGCTTTAAATGAATCAACAAGGCGAGGTAGCAACTATATGCAGTATACATTATTGAACAAAAGATTCTCATGAATTAGGAAGTCGTCAAAGCAAAAATGCAGACCTCTTCAAAGCACAAGGATTCTAATTCGAATCTAATTGGAAACGCCAGAAAATGTTCTTCAGGTTAAGATGAAATGAATTTTGAAGTCATGCGGAATCGTGTCTTGCAGCCATCATTACCTAAAATATTTACCTTGAAATCCTTCCTTCAGGACTAGGTGTGTACTCTCGATTTTCATGTATCCTTCGAATGGCATCCTCCTCCGAAATGGAGCCGTTAATTTGCCCCGAAGGTGAGTTTTCTTCTCGGTCCTCGGAATGTTGATTTTTCGCTAGCAGCGCTTCAATGCAGAAGGATTTTTTGGGCGGCGGTGGAGAGCTCTGGGTGAACGGCGTAGGAAGTCTACTCATGTACATCGAGTGGTAATTGTCGTAGCCATTAGAAAGGATGCGATTGTCCCGGATGCCTGGAGGAATTATCGGCGGGGGTGGATGGGTCGACTCGGGCGGCAAGGGGCTCATGTTGAAGTTGCTAGCTGGCGAACTAACGGGTGGCGAGTTCACGGGCCGCGGTGACAGAGAAGTACTATTTTGGTCGGCCTGGTACTCCTGCATTAGCTGGTGGCTGGAGTGATTTATGAATCGCGAAATATGCGGCACTTGAGCACTTGTCATAGTTGTCAATCACGTGCAATCACAAGGAGTTGTCCACTGTTCAAATCACTCACAAACGAAACAAAGTCATAATCACTATTCACTAACTCAGACTGATCGGAACTCACTACTCTGTTTAGATGGCGGCGAAATACATCCGTTCGTGGCAATAGCGCGTGAAAAACTGTGCAGAAGTGCTGCACTCAGTTCGGCAGCACAGACATATCAAATCATTCGCACCTCGCAGAGCACCGCTCAACCCGATAAGGGGTGTCAGCTCTCGCCCCTGTCACCCCCGACTTGGTCTGATAACAGACACCATTGGTCTCAGTAGCGAATGAGTGGCGCCCTCTTTTGTGTGCGCCCCTCTGGTGCGCCGTCATCCGAAGGAGTGGTCTTGTAACATGCGGACCAAGACAATTGAGGGCGTGGCGTCCTGTTAATGGGGAGGGGGGATAATCGGTCATTACAGGCGCCTAAAACATGAACCGAAAAGAATACCCCATTACGAGGTCCTGGGGCTGAGCTCCGGCTCCCCGTGCTCCCCGGCAGTAGCCATGATCCAAATGGCTACAAAGCTCACTATTTGGATTGCCAGATGTAAATTGCGGTCGTATCCCCTGATAAGTGCCTCTTTCAGGCAATCAATTCGTGTATGTACTCAACTTTGGTCCATTGTTGATCACGAATTCTTCCTTTGTTGCAGGTGAGCACGGGGCTCCAGCTCCCAGGACTGCTCCGAGGATGTTGATTTAGTGACTGCATATCGATTTATCTGGATATAGTCGCACATGGATTTGAGAGGATGCCAACGGTGAAAATGGGGTTAATGGCTTTGTGACTGACATTGCGACGTTATAACGGGTTATAATTAAATATTCTACTTTTCAAGTAATTACCGAGAATTACACGTTCTTGCAATTAATTTGAAGACATTAACACAATAGAAACGGAAGGACTGAGGAGATGAAAAATATTACCCCTAAGGAAATTGGGAAATTAAACAAAAGTATTTTTCTTTTTCGAAAATACTTTGGGGACTCACAAATCAGAAAACTACATTTCGATCGAGGAAATAAAATTCAGCTTTTTGTCCTTGAATCAGCCATTCTGAAATTACATAGCATAAATTATTTCAGGAATCGTGATTCAAAAGACAATATTGCACAATTCTGGGTTAATAACCCAATTAAAAACCGCTACTTAATAACGTCGCAAATGAATTTCGATTGAAAAGAAATCGATGATATCACAATCAAAATTGGTGAATTTTGTTTATTATTAATATTTAGGGTAAACAAGCTCATTAACCTATTCTCGACTGTTTCATTTCAAGAATAATAATAATAATAAAATCGACTTGGACAATTGCAAGGAGTGGCAGATATCGCTTTTGCAATCAATCTAATCGAATCGCTCGATTTCGTGCACTTGTCACGTCCGTATTTTGCTTGAAACAAATGTAATTACAATTGCTGGTCTTTCAGTGATAAGTACACTCATTCAATCAACAAGCGATAAAGGTATTTAATTTAAGCAACGGTTATGATTAAATTTTTTCCGTTAATCGATATTTGATTGCTACTTGAAATTCGATTAATCTACGGGCGATATTAGTCCGCTTATCAGTTGTTCTGGTTTGATTTTTGCTTTTTTTTAAAGTGGCACATCTCTTTTACTTATCTTCCAATTCTCGCTGCTGTATTTATTTTAAAGAATTGAACTAATTGCGATATTAATTGAATCTTACACGCGCCATTTTCGAGATATTATCAGACATATTATTGTAAATAAAGTTGATTGCATTTTGTTGAATGTTTCAAAAATCTTTGATTGATTGAATAAACTTGCAGAAAACCGTTATGAAATGTTCAAGGTTGAATATTCCAGGAAGTAAACAATATATTATATTAATTTATATATTATTTACAGTCTACATACGTAGGTAATTAGAAAAATATTTTGAGTTGTTTCATGTTTGCAATCGAACTCAATCCAACCTCATTTTCAGTTTTCACGCACCCTAAAAAATAATCTTTTCACCGATGCCACTAAAGTTAACAAAGTACAAAACCAGTGTACGACAAGATCCAATTATTGATATCGCATTGATACGGTAATAAAAATGAAAACAACTTTTTAAATCAGTGCCACAGCGATTGAGTATCTAATTAAAATCGATTTTAGTTCAATCTGTTTCAAAACAGCAACGTTGCCATTGGGCATTGTTCCTTGTCGATTGATGACACTTCATGCCTAATCAGCGGGGATTAAAATTCTTCGGAGATATCGATCTGCGGCGTATTTAGAACGCCTGCGTATGCGAATCAATGTGAGTTAATATAACGTGGACTCCTGAACTAATTAGTGTTCTTATAGTAACCGTGAGAATTTGCTTCAAAACTGAGGTCACATTAGAAACACAGACATTTTGAAGCTCTTCCTGTTTTTTGTTAACCGCTGCATAATGATTTCGCGAAAGTTAACGAATTCGGGTGATTCGAGTGGAATGAGCTGTAAAGTGAAGTCCAAAGCGATATTGAAAATTCCCCATTATTGAAATTGCGCTTCCGCATTGTGATATCGTATCAAAAGTTATTGAAAATATGTACCCAAAATAAAATCCTTGAAACCCAATTTATCGGAACCACTGGATTGAGTTGCATTAACAATCTTTTTTTTCATTATCGATTTATGACTGCAGAAAATTTTTAATTGTTTCCAAATGCAGAAATGAAGAGCAAGATTCCAAAATCTATACCAGTTTGCCTACCTACAGGAGGCGGTCCTCATCCCCGACTCGGATCTTGAGGACTTCTGAATCACTGAACCCTGTCCACAGAATTCCACTAAAGCTCCCCCAAAAATGACTTTGGAAAACTTTTCCTCTCCAAGTCCCCGAGTCGCCAGGAAGATCCCAAAGTGAAGCCGAACGACATGGAAACTTGAGATTTCTGTGTGCAGGCGGCCATTACTACCCATTAGCAAATGAAAACAGCATCAGAAGCAGAACCGAAATCAGATTATGATAATCATGGAACATGTGGGGAGTCCCCCTACCTACCACGCCATTTTCTTTCTTCAGCCATTGTCAAACATAACAAAATTCGTCGTAAATTCGCCATTGATTAATTATTTAACGAATATCTGGATTTGTTCCTGCCGGAAAATTGTAATTAAGAACAATTTAAACTGTCAACGCTTCCGTCTCTCCCCAAACTTCTTCCACAGTTTGAGCTGCGCCCCTATTTACAATAACTTCTTCTGACCATCATTCTCACTTTCACCGAAATTTTAAAAAAACGATGGAATGCTTTTTTATGAAGACGTGTCAAAGCAAATATTGGTTTTATCACAAGAAAAATAATTTGAAAACGACACAAAAATACAATTGCTCTACGCTCGAATCGAACAAACAGAAAGATCTTTCTAGGGTTCGGCAAACAGCAAGCGCCGAGTCCTGCCAGTCCATTTGTTTGTCCGGCAGATAATTTTCGGGTTTTATCTCTACGCTTAAAAAACATTAAGCAAACAAAAATCATCAGATTCGAGGTGCTCATTTGAATTTTGTGATAAGTCCTGGTTCCTTATCATCGCAGAAAAATCTTCTATAGCACAAAATATTTGTGGTAAATGACTTTTTGCAATTACCGTTTTAAAATCCTTAAGAGCATTTGTCACCTGCAAATATATTAGGGAAGTTAATTTCAAACAGTGTCGCTTGAAGTACCTATATTACGAAATTAAACAATAATCGGTTGTCGGGATTAAAGCGACCGCCATTTTCAACTCCACTTTGCGGCTCCTCAGTCTTCACCGTGTTTGATTGGTCAACAGAGCAGCGATGCTGCTGTGGCGTTACGGCACTTCTGATCGCTGGAAGATTGGAAGCTGCTCACAACGCAAACTGAGACCAGAGATGCGGCTTTGGAAAAGTGACCAGCGATTAAAAAACTGCAGTGGAGCAATGCTGCCCTTTAGTAAGTCTCGATAGCCGGAAGTTGATCTTTGCACTACTTATGCAGTTGCAAATTGATTTAACGGCATTTGTCAATAAGAGTAATTATCATCGAGCTATTGACCCACAATATGTTGCATTAGCGATGTAAAGATCGCATTTGCTTGATCCATACATTTTTTTTTTAAATAAACAAATTGTTGTGTAAATCTGACAAGAGTAAATGCCAGACATTGCTCTTCGTCCTGAACGTAGCACCCGATCTTATCTAAAGTTGCTATTGCGTAATTGTGATACAATTTTGTTGGCTTTTCTACCGAATGTGGTTACTGTAACGTAGAGGGAGCGAGGTGCACCTACTTCTTCCAATGATATTTAATCAATTGAACAAATATGGATTGGTAAACAGCTATCATCACATGTCAATAGTTGTCAGCGAAAATCCAATAAATTTTATTACGATGGACAGTTAATTGTCGTTTAATGCTGATCGCGATAATCTGAAACGGAAGGTTGATAAGCGACGGCCAAGTAGCGGGGGAACCGGAGTGTGTAACTGCGGACGTTTAGGGTTGGCCAATTACTGGATCCCGCGATGATTTTGGAGCTCAAGTTGATGATTTCTCTTGGCTGGATTTGACGAAAGTAATCCCACAAACCTTATCACCTGAGTTGTTTTTGTTGGTTGTAATCGGTCCATGGAACCCTTTAAACGCGGTCTCCTCGAGCCCGGCAAGATGCCGAAGAAGCAGGTTCTGCAAACACTACATCGAGGACTTAAATGCCGTCATGTTTGCCCCTTAAACAGCGGCACAGCGTACGGGAAGCAGTCAACCTCAGAGCAAATTCGCTAAGTGCCTCAAAGAACACCCCCCGCACCCAAAGTAACCGCAAGCCGTGGGAACCGCAAGAGTCTCAATGTTTGCTTGTTTTAACGTAACCTAAGTCGGTGGCGTCCTCACGCCTCATTACTAGATTTGGCTCAACTGGTTCCCGCCGATGTCTTGTACAGGTAGCGCACATGTCTCCGCCGGAATCCCGACAAAATCCCAACGACAACCTGGCGAAATATTTACAGATGCAAATCAGGTTCGGTGAAATTAAATTATGCGTCCAGCGTTCAATTGGGGCAGATTCAAATCGATTTTTGCTTTTTTCGCAATTTTTCGCTCAATGGAATGCGTGAATTGAGTTTCCCGGGAGAGGAGCCCCAACAATTTCCGGCTCCCCGCCGAATTGATATATTCCATTTTTGTGCTTGATTTGATTCGACAGTCGCGCTTTTTCTATACGTTTTGTCTCTGGTGTAGAAATACCCAGAGATATCTTCATGGAAATTGAAATTCAATTTGTTTAATGAAAATTTGAATATTTATAAACGTATCATTGACGATGACAAATTTCCCTATCATTTTTCCAATGGCATGGTTTTCGCTACAATCAACAAATATTTGCGAGACCAATTAGTTGAGAAAGATTTTGGAAAGCCATCGTTGACATTGTTAATTCGAGGCATTTGTTTATGCAGAAGTTGAGGCAAATACAAAAATTTGGAGAACCTTTAATTGAAAGTCGCCAATGTTGAATGTTTTAAACGGTGTTTGGAATAGATACTCATCCTTATTGCGTAGACACTGAATTTATTATTTCAGGAAAAGTATTTGGAGGTTGCTTTTGTTTAATGACCGAAATCATTTGTTCTGCAAGTCATTAAGAATCGTAAGAATATAAATTAATGTTCTTCTGAATGGTGAAAGCATAAAAGGAAAGGAATGATAGAAATAGTTATAGATAGAACCAGATTAATGAGAGAAAAAAACAAGCAGAACTTCAAAGAAAATACGAATAATATACAGAATGTCTACCAATTTGCCTGATATCAAACTTGACTTCTCCAGAACAATTGAAATTCAGTAGATGGTGAAGGCGGTGAAATAATCATACTCAATAATTTCGATCTAACTATTCGATTATTATCAAGGGGAGATAATATAGCATTTTAAGTGCAGGTATTTGTACTTACCGTGACGTCCTTTCTGCAGGTGCTTTCTAAACCAGTACCAATTGATTTCGGGGTTCACGCAACACTGTCACTTTCCAAAAATCCACTCATATTTCTTCTGTTTACACTTTTTCAGTACATGCGAGCGATTGCCTTCAATTCATAAATACAGCTATAACCTAAGAGATTGTTTGAACCTTTTTTTTGAACGATAATAATAAAATCTAACAATGCAACTGGAATTAATTCTTACATCAACAAAACATTTGATCTGTCATAAAGTAACTACCATAAACTCCCGCTACCCAACGATTTCAAATTCGAACGAACAAGTACTGCCACCTACAATTTATTTATGACATTACCGAAGATATGGGTAAAGTCTCCTAGTTTCATTCAAAATAATTACTTCAGACATACACTTTCAATATATTCAAAAAATCAAAACACAGTGCTATAACCCTACGAATTACTTAAAAGCGACATAATTATGTATCCATAAAAGTTAGCACAGATTTGTATAACAGAACGAATGAAAGAAGTGCATGGCAATGCGATAAACGTCACCAACTGTCATTGACGTTGACACATGTATTGTTTCTTAAAAAATTTGGTTTCATTGGCAGTTGTTATTTTAGTTCTTAAAATGGTGTATGTAAAAGACTGGGAAGATTTTGAAATAGCTGCGGAAAATTTATATATGCAGAATCCAGAAAAATGCAGATACACCATGAAATACATTCATTCCAAAGGACTATTGCTGCTGAAAGTTACGGATAATGTTCGGGTACATATTTCCAATGATTTACGAATATGTTGTGATATCTAACATTTACTGTCCTTAGTGCATTCAATATAAAGCGGAAAATATGCCTGACTTGAAAAAAATAGAGAAGCTAACTGCAAATTTGATGGGTCATATGGCCTCTAAGGAATAACTAAATAATTTACTTCTGTGACTGCAATTTGTTCTCTTTTTACATTTCTTTTAAGTATTAAATGGCACTTGTTTAAATGTATGTTAAATAAAAAAGTTCAATGCGATTTGATTTGTTTATATTCTATTTAACTCGAACCGTTGACGGTAGATGTCCCATTTTTTCACTATTGTCAGTGTGCAAAAAATGGCTACTCCTAATTTTTGACAATCAGATGTCAACTTTCTGCAGTGCTACACATTTGGTGCAATTTCGAATAAATTCTAGTCGACTTGAAATCACGACCAGTTTTATAAACCCAGTGAATTTTATGCAAAAGCAGCAACAAATCGAAGCAAAAATGTTACGCTAACTTTAGAGGATATGACGAAAACGTTGGCGTTGTTATTGACGTGTTTTTTGTGTATGTAACCATCACATCCAATTGGCACACAATTACGTTCTTGTTTTTAAAAGATAAGGAAAATTTGTCTCTGGTTCATTCAGAAAATTTTAACATATTTCTACACATCAATCATGGATAATGATATCGGGTTAAATCGCCGTGGACCTGATCCGGGGGCGGAGACAGTTTATGGCACTCATGAGGAGAACATGGTCATGTCAGAAAAGGTAAATAAAATCCAGCAGTAATGTGATTTTGCAAATGAAAGAAGAAAGATCATGAATCAGACGATGTTTGCGTCAACTAGTGAAGGGAGTACCTTCAAGTATTGGGCAAATGGGCATTTAAATTAATGACATCTAGCATTCAATTGCAAATCCTCGCCAAGAAGCGATCGATCGATTAAGAAAGAGAACGAACGCGCACTACAGATGAGTACAACTGCCGTGCAAATACTTTTCTAATGTAATCTATGTAAATGTTATCGACAATTATTCATATAACATGCAGAATAATTCGCTTAGTTTAAATGAAATTAACTTGTGCTTTTCTTTGACTGTTATTTATTTATGGGACAGGTTCAGCAGCTAGCTGGTAGTATTTACCAAGAATTCGAGCGTATGATTCAGCGCTATGACGAGGACGTGGTGAAAACTCTCATGCCGTTGCTGGTCAATGTCCTGGAGTGTCTGGATTCAGCGTACAGGTCTAATCAGGAACAGGAAGTTGAGCTGGAACTCTTGCGAGAGGATAACGAACAACTAGTTACACAATATGAACGGGAAAAGAGCGCTCGGAAACAATCTGAGCAGAAGGTGTAAAATTCTGATGCTTCCAACTTAGATATTTACATTTTCCTTAATGGTTGCAGTTGCTGGAGACGGAGGACTTGGCAGAAGCCGAAAATAAAGAGCTTGCCAGCAGATTAGAGTCCTTAGAAAGTATCGTACGAATGTTAGAACTTAAACATAAAAATAGTTTGGAGCATGCTAGTCGCTTGGAGGAAAGAGAGGGTGAACTGAAGAAGGTATAATAATTATTTTGAGAATTTGTGAGCACGTTTTTATTATTTGTACATTTTTAGGAATACAACAAACTCCACGAACGATATACGGAGCTCTTTAAGACACACGTGGATTATATGGAACGAACGAAAATGTTGATGGGTTCGACGCACTCCCAAATGAGCTCGGCGTCTGAAAGACTGGAGCTTAACAGAGCCAGGTTAAATCCCCTTGTTCGGTAATGTTCTGATTGGTTACTGGTAGATTTTAAGTTAACTTTAAGATAGTTTTTCGAGTTGTTCGGTTAGTCTATTAGTTTCATACATTAGGTACTAGCGATTTCAAGAGTATACACTGCACTGCTTTAATCATTTTTTCCTATTAGATCTTCGGGTCCTATCTCGTACGGTTTTGCATCACTTGAAAATTCTGCCATGCTAGACACGGAAACAATATGCAGTGTGGGTAATAGCTCAGACGATTCCGGGCCTCCCTCACTACAAAACGAATTGGACAATATTCAAACAATGGAACGTTCTGCGGAAACCGATACTTTGCATCAGATGAACCAAGCAACTTCACCGCAGAGCGACGTTAGCCCAATTGTGCCAAATGCTCCGCCGGGTAAATGTACATTCCTCCACAACGTATTAATACTTGAATGTTACTAATTTTCCTCCTCTTTTTCCACCTGCTAATTACTCTTCTTAACAATTTTCTGACTCAAAATGTGAATAAAAGTAGTCGGTCGAACAACAACCAAAAAGGAGCAGCGTTCCGGTAACACGCTGTATCAAGAATTATCGTTCCAAGACAACGAAGAGAGCGAGGAGCATGAGGTCACAGGTAAATTCAGTTTATTCAATAGGTTTCGTAAGATTTGTGGATGTGCAAATGATTTTATTTGCACACGGATGTTACTTGAGCTCTAGGCAATGTGTAATGTATTTCTTCCCATTTAGGCAGTTGGGTTCATCCTGGTGAATACGCGTCTTCAGGTATGTGCCTTCTAACTTTAAACTTTGATTTATTTCACTTTATTGAGCATTGATTGAGGCTGCAATGGTTCAGCCACCTTCATCAATACCCAGTAATGGCGACAAGCTAGCGATTTAATTAAATTATGTTTTTTCATGCTGCTTATTTAATTATTTGGAATAAAGCAAACGATAATTACTTCGGTAAGTGGCTATTACCAACATTAACGACCTTGTTATATAATCAGTTGCGCAAAATGTAACTCCAAAAACTTAATTGCTTTTCGCTCAGAACATGCATTTATGCTCTTGAACCAAATATTTATTTATTTATATATTTTTTAGGGATGGGCAAAGAAGTTGAGAACTTAATAATGGAAAATAATGAACTTTTGGCCACAAAGTAAATAAAGTAAAGTAAATTTCAAGATAACTTTTAAACGCAATTATTTTAGGAATGCTCTCAACATAGTTAAAGATGATCTAATTGTTAAAGTAGACGAACTGACTGGTGAAATTGAAATTGTGCGTGAAGAATTGAATGCAATGGCCCAGTCCAGGGCAAAATTACGTCACAAGGTCAGCGAATTGGAGGAGGAACTGAAGAAAACCAAGGAGCAAATCAAGCAACAGAGTAAGGGTATCTCCTGTTCTTTTATATTTTTAAGACTAACTTGCTTAAATTTAGATGATTCAGAACAAGAGAACGAAAGCGATGTGCCCATGGCGCAAAGGAAACGATTCACCAGAGTTGAAATGGCAATGGTTCTCATGGAGAGGAATCAGGTAAGCGAGTAATTATAATCGATTTACTTTTTAGAATATAAAAACGATGTGTCTTCGAACAGTACAAAGAGCGGTATATGGAGTTGCAAGAAGCAGTTCGTCTGACCGAACTTTTGAGGGCATCGCGGACGGTGGAACTCGATAAGAAGTCGAAGCAAGGGATTTGGAAATATTTTAGTAATCTCTTTAGGTAATTAGTGTAATATACTCACAGAGAAAAGTAAAGTACAATTTCATAATATCGTAGCTCATCCAACCGGCCGCAACGGGAGCCCCCGGGACCGCTGCTAAGGTACAACAATCACCATGGTTCGCCTGCTCGGTCAGCAGAGAGTAGAGGTTACATCACAAGTGGTCATCACGCTTCCGGTGGGGGCATTGCAAATGCTCTAGTTAAAGATTATAGTGACGAAGGTACATCAGAGAGGGCAAGTGCAAGAAGACGTGAACAGTACCGACAGTTAAGGGCGCATGTGCAGAAGGAAGATGGACGTCTCCATGCTTATGGATGGAGTTTGCCCGTAACAAAGGCAAACCAGGAACATAATCAAAAGCATGCCGGAGGCGTTCCAGTACCTGTCCCAGTGTACTGCAATCCGTTAGTGGATTCTAGCTCTCAAATGAAGGTTTACTGTGCAGCAGGAGTTAATCTGAATGGAGGATATACCAAAGATGGAGGATGTGTTGTCGGTGCGAGTGTGTTTTATTCAAAACCGACAGCAAATATTGTAGAAATAACAACACCAACCGGGGATCAAAATGAATTCGATTCACTGGATCGGCAATTGGCTGTGACCATGGAAAATTGTGATCCTGAAATTCAATTGAGTTCTTATGTATGGATTTGTGCCAGCACTCATTCCAACAGTACAGTTACAATTGTTGATGCTAATGAACCGGCCAATGTGCTAGATACCTTCCTTGTTTGTCCATCACATTTACTGTGCATTGCTTCTGTGGTTGGTGCTATGGAAAAAGACTATGCTCTTTTAGAAAATAGTGAAATTATTAAAGCAGGAGAAATGTTGGAAAAACCCGGTGAGGGTACCGATGAAATCGGGAAAGTCGAGTTCATTAGAGTTCAGGATGAGGATGACAAGAAGAAGGACCAAAATGAGAATAACGAAGCCAAAGAGGACGACAAGAATGAAGTCCAGGAAGTGAAGGAAAATATGAACATTGCTGAAGAACAAATTAATTCAAATGATAGACAAGATGTGCCTCTGGGAAATGCAATTGTAGAGGCTATTGACGTCGGCGATGTGTCCCCGATTCATGTAGTCAATGACAACGTGAGGAACTTCAATTACAACGCAGGTTACGTGTACGGAATGAATCAAATTCCCAAATCCAGTACTGATGCCAGTGATCGTACAAAGGAGCCTCTATTGTCATCCCTTGGCCCGACAATGTGGCTAGGTGCTCAGGATGGAATGCTCTATGTACATAGCTCTGTAGGACGCTTTCACGAATGCTTACATAAGGTTTCTTCGAAAACTTTTTTTTATTTCTGTAGTGTTCTAACTTAATTTATTTTAAGGTTAAACTGCCCGATTCCGTTCTTGCAATTATTCATCTAGAGTCGCGAGTAGTTGTAGCTTTAGCTAACGGTAAATTGGCTGTGTTCTGTCGTCAAACTGATGGCCAATGGGATTTGCACGGCTATCATTTGGTAACACTTGGTGATCCAAAACAGTCCATACGTTGTCTATGCGTAGTGGCTGATAAAATTTGGGCTGCACATCGCAACAAAATATTTATTGTTGATCCAATATCGTTAAATATTGTACATACTATAGAAGCTCATCCTAGAAAAGAGAGCCAAGTGAGACAGATGGCGGCAACTGGTGTTGGTGTCTGGGTTTCAATAAGGTATGATTATGTTCTCAAATGTTATTCTGTTACAAATTAGCAGATTACCAAAGATTTTATCGGACGTCAGCCTTGAAATAAGTGTTGTTTGTACAGGTTTTTCTTTGAATGGTTTCGCCTGGCAATTGCTAGTGTCTTCCTTATTTACATCCTGATCTCTCTCTTCGTATTATAATGCATGATTGGTTTGTATTTAGAAGTTATCAATTATGTATGTAATTTCACGCTTCTGTGAGGTTTTCTGCAAAATTTTACTGATTGAATTTAATTGCATTTTATTATGTCTGCTTTTAATATTCATAGTAACGCTGTTAACTCGTTTCCTGATAGACTTGATGTCCGATAAAAGGAAATCATATTCGGAACATGCTTTCTAATATTTCATTACAATTTATGTTCCACTGAATTTGATGATGTTTTTTGTTGTTGTTTATATAAATAATAATATCTTTCAGACTCGACTCGACACTGCGGTTGTTCCATGCTTACACTTACAAGCATATTCAAGATGTAGACATAGAACCGTATGTCTCGAAAATGCTAGGAACTGGAAAACTGGGGTTCTCCTTTGTAAGGATCACCGCTTTAATGGTGTCCTGCAATCGGCTTTGGATTGGTACTAGCAACGGTGTCATAATTTCCGTACCTCTCGCAGATACCACAGGACGTAAAGGTGCTACAAACATAATTCTATTTATTTCTGATCTTAATCCAAATCAATCCAGACACAGCGAACGGGCTTATTCCACAGTGCTGTATGGCAAATGCTCAGCTTTCCTTCCACGGCCATCGAGATGCTGTGAAATTTTTCGTTTCAGTCCCAATGTCACAACAAAATGAGAATCAATTGCAAATGAATAAGAAGCCGGATATGCTAGTCATGTGTGGAGGCGAAGGATACATTGATTTTAGATTAGGTAAGATGTTGGGTCCATTTCTACACTGGTTAGTTTATTATATCTCCTTGCTATAACGATTTCTTATTATTTATGTCATTTATAATTATTGGGATTTTTTTTAAACCATTTCCATTTTGCATTTAAATTTTTTATAGAAGTTATTTTATGTATGTTTTCTTTCTTTCTTTTTTATATCTTATAATTTTGATTCACATTCAGAAGAGCATGCAGATGATGCGTGCGACAATGCGGCACATTTGATAGGTTGGCGAATTTATAGATAATGTAAGAATTCACTATTTTATTTTATTTCATTATTGTGTAGTGATTTTATTCAATTATGTAAATATAACAGTTTTTTGGATTGCATTGGCTTTGGGCCTCTTATGTACAGAGCTAAGAACTTTATATTTATATGTATTTTTCAACACTATTAATGTCTCACTTTCCCACTTTGAGTGTTGTTTAAAAAATTTTATGTAAAAAATTTAGGTGCAATGAAGAAATCGTTGAAGAAGCTTTCTTCAGAATGCCGTATACTCACACAGCACCATCTTACTAATCGCTTTTCTTTAAACTATGGAATCCTAACTCAAATTAACCGCATCCACCAAACATTCCATTAATGTTTGTAAGAGTAAAACGTGCATTTATTGATTTGCTTTAAATTTAAAATAAAAGGCTCCATGGGAATTGAATTACTGTCAATAACTTCATGCACAATTTCTCCAGATATTGCTCATTGCACCAATTTCAATTTTCTACTGAATTTACTAATAATTAATTTTCAAATACTTTTAGGTGATAACGACATGGAGAACAGTATTCATCTAGAACCAAATCAAACAATTGAAAACCGAGGAGAAAAGAGTTACCTCATTGTTTGGCATGTGAGCCATCCCTAAGTCCAGCCGCGTGTTGTGATGTGATTGCAACGGAGTCGATACAAATGCGAAGATATTACCATAAATAATAATTAGTTTTGCTTTAACTAAAACTCATAAGATTGAAGAAAGACATTTTACTCGTAACACAATTGATTATTAAAATGAAATTATGATAAAATGATTCTCATCGTACTATTGCATCCCTAAAGTCGTCCCCATTAACTTATTTGAAGCAATTTTTTTTTTTTGTTTATATGTAGCAAGTGATTTGTATAATTTTTGTTTAGAAATGTTTTAATAGGATATTTTAATTGATTTTGTTTTGTTTTTATTTATTTTTCGTACTTGTTAAGAGCTTTGTAAATTTTTAGAAGTTAATGAAATTATTAAAAATACATATTTGGAAAAGAAATTGTTTTTATAGGACATGGCTAATTAATTTAAGGATAATCTATATCAGCAACTTACTATAAAGTTAAGACAATCTTCTGGTTTCGTGGTCCACTTTCCAAAGTATGTGGATTTTAGTTCTTCCCATGCTCTATAATACTTCCCCGACGACTGCTTGTATTCTTTATATGTCTTTATGTTACGTTTCTCCAATTGAAGGGCTTCCTTGATGGGTGGATGGATCTTCAGCAAGTTTAAATACTCTTTGAATAAGAACCACTTGGAAATCGTCAGTGCTGCACGTTCAGTCTTCCTATCCTTCTTAGTAACACCCTGACGCTTTCCGCCAACCGCTATTTCAAAAGGCCTGCAAGCGAGTAACCCGATTAAGCAAATGGCAATTAGTTCATCTCATTACCTAAACTCTACATCGCACCAGACCAAACTGCTGGGCGATGGATTCTTGCCTTCTGCTTGAGCATACTCAAATTCTACACTGGAAGGATAAAATCTTATATCCGGTTTTTGTGTAAGAAACCTTCGATTGACGAAAACCTTCCTGCTCCACCTTTTGTATATTGCCCGGTGGACGGCTTCCTCATCTTGAACACCACAGAAATTGTACGAAGTTATGTACAGTGGTTTCTGCAAGACGGAATCTAGAAGGGCTCCCTGAATTCCGAGGATGTTCCATCGCGACATTTTATCACTGCATGACATGGACAATGTTCGCACACCTCTGCCGGGTTTTGTCCTTACTTGTCCCGCCTCTTGGTCCATTAAATCGGGCAGATTTGAATCTATTAGCTTAGCACCCGTGAAGGTTTTGTTAATTTCCAGCTTCATCCTTTTTTCTTTAGAAGCCCCATCATTTGAATTAGAGTAGTTATTCAAGGAAATCGTTGCATCACCACAAGGAGGATGTGTGCTGAAATAATGAAACGTTGTTCCCTCCTGCAGAACAAAACAACACTCCTTCTCATTGTAAGAGAACAAATCTTTTTTGAATAACTCTGAATATATGTAGCGAATGAATCCTCTTCTAGCCATTATTTCAGCATGACAATCATTTAAAATGAATCCTTTTGGGCATATTTCGTTACATCCAATGCATTTTGTGCCTGTTCCTAGAGAAACAACTTTGGCAAAGTTCGAAGACTTTTTATGCATAATAATACAAGACAACACCGTCCATTCTGATTTTTTGGGTTTTCCAGTCTTAGGAAGATTGCTAAATTTATCAAAACACAATTCAGCAAAATCTATTGGGAATTCAAAAGTTTCCATAACTTTAGGTTCCAAAAACTGCCGCAGGTACTCAAGAACAAATTTTATTTTTGAATAAATCTGTACGAAGTTTATATTTAATAATTACCAAACTAAATAAATTACATAATGTCAAAATTGACGTTTAGCCATTTCCGACGTTTGTTTACACAAAAAACCAAAGTTATAGGAAAACCGTACATACCCACCTTTGGTCCCATAACTTTGAAATCGAATCCTTTTCGTTTGTTTATGATTGTGAAGGATTTCCGACGTTTGTTTAGACATAAATGGAAATGGCTAAACAATCATAAAATACAGTTAAGAAAAAGTTTCGATCACAGCGCCTCTACAATGAAATAAGTAACTATCGAAGTGCTTGTCTTTCCACAACTGGATATTTATATACACAAGGCTATTATAAAGAACAAATTAAAATTAATTATTAAGCTTTAAATTTTATTTTTAGTTTTTTTTCGAAAAAAACTAAAATATTATGCTGAATACAGAATCCTTTCAATCAAATATGACAACTTAACAAAAATAAATGTTAGCCACTTGGTTTTGGCAGTTCGCAATCGCATGGTTAGTTGAAAAACAAGTGAAGTAACTAAAGTCGCCGTCCTCTGGTAAGTAAATATGCAGTCAAATGCATAATCTGAATCCTAAAACTACTTAATCCTTTGAAATAGGAACAAATTCAATGGATCTCAGTAGGGAATTGAAACAAATCCTGACGGAGATTAATTCTTCAATAATAAATAAGCCTCATCATTTAGGATCATTGACCACTTTCCCAGTCCTTCACTAATATCTTCCCTTTTCTCTATTCCAGCCGCCATGGTGCGAATGAACGTATTAGCCGATGCTCTCAAATGCATTAACAACGCTGAAAAACGTGGTAAACGTCAAGTGTTACTGCGACCATGCTCCAAAGTCATCATCAGATTCCTGACTGTAATGATGAAGCATGGATACATTGGAGAATTCGAAATCGTCGATGATCATCGATCAAGTAAAATCGTTGTCAATTTAACTGGAAGATTAAACAAGTGCGGCGTAATCTCACCAAGATTCGATGTCCCAATCAATAACATTGAAAAGTGGACCAACAATTTGTTACCATCTCGACAATTTGGTTACGTTGTCCTTACCACATCTGGCGGTATTATGGATCACGAAGAAGCCAGACGCAAGCATTTAGGAGGAAAAATCTTGGGATTCTTCTTTTAATTGTATACATTCACAATAAAACGAAATTTTAGAATATAAATCTGTTTATTTTGCGTGCCTTTCCTTTTTCTTGTTAATTGGCACAAAAATTAACTTCAGGATTCACGAAAGTCTCTGTTCCACCTGTTGTATATTGCCCGGTGGACGGGCTCTCTCATCCTGAACACCACAGAAATTGTATGCAGTTATGTGCAATGGTTTCAGCAAGACGGAATCTAGAAAAACTCCTTAATTTTTTCTAGCCATTATTTCAGCATGACAATCATTTAAAATGAATCCTTTTGAGCATATTTCGTTAGATCCAATGTTCCTCTGGAAACAACCTTGGCAAAGTTCCAAGACTTTATCATAATCATTGGTTTTCTTGTATCACAAAATTTTCAGTGTAATTTTATTAATAATATAAAATTAAGTTTATTTTGTAGTTTTTTTTCAACAAAAACGAAATTAATTGCCTGAATACAGAATCCTTTAACGCAAACATGACAACATAACAAAAATAAATGTTAGTCTTCGATTTTAGCAGTTCAATTGGTTTTAGTTTGAAAACAAGTGAAGTAACAACAATTGTCCTCCTCTGGTAAACAAATCAGAAATAAAATGCAGACTCCTAAGACTCCTCGATCCTTTGGATTTGGAGCAACGTCAGTTCCATGTACTCCAATGGATCTCAGTAGGGAGTTGAAACAAGTTCTGAACGAGAGAAATTTATTAACAGCCAAGACCAGAAGCAAAGGTAAGTACAGAATGCTTGCTTATTTGGAAAGAAGGGTTGACTAATTATCCTCGTAGTGTGTTCTTTGCTAGATGGCCCATCAGAAAAGCAGCGCTCCGAAATGGACAAGCGGCGGACATTCAGACAGCAGGCGGTTCAAGAAATACTTAATTCAGAGAAGACCTACTTGAGACAGCTCGAAGTTTTAATGAAGTTTTTCATAATACCACTGAAGGAGAACTGCATTATTGATGATGCTAGCCACACTACACTTTTCGGTCAAATTGAAATGATTTACAACTTGAATGGAGAGCTTCTTCGTGAATTGGAGAAGGACTTAAATAATGTTGCGATTGCATTTTTAAAACTTGCACCTTTTTTTAAACTGTATTCAGTTTACGCATTTGACTACAAGAATGCTCTCTTTATCCTCCAAGACTTAACAAGCAAAAATCCAGTATTCAGAAAATTTTTACAGGAAACAGAGACTCGTCCTGAGGTTCAGACAAAATTGAATTCCTTAATGATATCCCCAATTCAAAGAGTTCCCAGATACAAGCTGCTTTTGGAGCAGGTGCTATTGTACACCAGTCCTGCAGACGGGGATTATAAAATCCTGAAAGGTGATATTCAAACTAGACATGCAGCTTATAATACGTAGGTACTTAAATTTTTTATTTTACAGAATCGGTAAAGCAAATTGAAAACACTGCGTCGCACATAAATTCGGTTATTGAGGACCAAGAAGTGACTCAATCACTTTTAAATCTTCAAAATTCGCTGATCAATCGCACTCCCAATATTGTAAAGCCCAGTCGCAAAATAATAAAGGAAGGCGTCTTGGAAAAAGTAACTCGCACTGGAAATCTCATCAAGAGGTATTGCGTTCTGATGTCGGATATTTTCATGTATTGTAAAATTATAAAGGTTTGTGCGCCTTCTCTAATTTTCAGTAGAAATTCTTTTGAGCAATACTTTGTAAAATCCTTTCCAGGATCGCTCAAAAAATACAGTTGTGGAAAATTCTCTCCAATGTTGTTGCATATTTCCACTAAAGAAATGCAAAGTGTATGATGTTTTTCCGGGCAATTTTAAGATAACTTGCCAGGGAGATGGGATCATTCTGTGCACCAGGGATCAGCATTTAGGTCGATCTTGGGTTTCTTCAGTCAAGGACGCTATTGATTTGCATATACAGTGCCGAAAAACATTACGAAAAGAGTCCAGCAAAAGAACTCCAATGAGGTAACTTTAATTACAATTTTGCAACTTTCGGAGTAATATTTACAATTTTATTTCATTGCAGAAAAAAAGATATCAAGTATTTCGATAATGAAACTGGTCTGAGTCCTAACATTCGTAAATGCGTAAGTCAACAGGTTGTAATTTTGAAAAGGTTCTTTAATATTTTTTAATAGGACTATGAAACGGTCTTTCGATGCAAGGCAAACTCAGACAGTGATGATGAAGATTCTGCTAGAAATTTTTGTTTCAAAATGGGCACTAAAGTTCTAAAGAGAAAACATGAAAAATTGATTCCATCTACAGTAACTTCAAAAAATGCTTTTACTCAGGAAAACACAATTTTAACATCTGAAGGAACACAGCCAAGGATAAAATTACAACGAACTGTTAAAAAATGTGATTACAATCGCAAAAAAATCCAAGGAGACAATATCGACTTAAAACTGGATGATCACGATCCGACTTATGGCTTTGCTAACAGGTTCTCCAATTCTAAGTCGTTTTTTAGAGCTCATAATGTTGACTCAATCATTCCATCGACTCTACTTAAGGCGGACAATGTTTCGCTTAGTACAAATCCACCGAAGATGGATGCACTTTATCCATTACGCTCGACTGACCACAATTCTGAAGGCACAGATAAAAACTGGCTAAACCAACGAAATTTTGACAATAAGGAAAACAATCTTCCAATTGCAATGGATGTATTAACGACGACTTCGCATAAAAGGGTTAAGTTCGATGATGATTTTTCTGGTGGAAAATCGGGTCAACCTTTTCCGTTTTACGTGGACAATAACAGCAAAATTACGATTTTGCAAAAAATTAAGAATTTCTTTTCTAATTTATTTTAAATCCAGATACTTTAAGCCACAATTTTTCCAATAAAATTGAATGAATGAATTATTTTTAGTGTTTATTACGCAAGACTTGTATTGCGTTCATGAATAATTACTATTCTATTTAATTACGATTTATTATGTAATATAGAAAGTATGGTATCGATCTCGATACTTCTACAGCACATCCCTCGGTTTAAGCGGTCTCAATTTAAGGGAACCTCATTTTGGCGTTACACATTCCTGACGCCCACACGCTAATTTCCAATTCATGATCACTAAGGACCACTATTGCTATGAAAGTTATGATTAGAATAAAAACTACATTCTAATGACTTACCCCTTAAAATAGGCTCGCAAGTGCCAATTCGGAAAATGAAAACTGAAAAGAAAAAGGTTTAGAGCAATTATAGCGTTTAGAATTAATTAAAAATCACTTCAAAACTCAATCGGCATATTGAAAACTTTATTAAAAAAAATTTAAGAAGATTTATGCTTACCCTATTTAAGTGATTATTCGTGTCTGATATCTTTCCTCATCGTTGCTGGGTCGTCGCTTCTTCAACTAAATAATCACTATTCAATCGCGCACATGTTCACTTTTTTTTTATTACAATCAACACACACACACACCTGCACTGCCTTTGCATGCAATGCATTTTAAACATACTGTTTTTCGTACTTTCCAATTTCCTTAACATTAAAATTATATTCACCACATTTCAGTTTAGTACTTTTCGTTCGTTTCACATATTTGATGTCACGTAAGTGTCGTGCGACCAGTAATGGCACATATGAATTTCACGTCACGACACGAGGCTTGCGATATCCGCAACAGCAGAATTCAGGAAAATCGAACCAGTACAATCAATATTTCCTGGGAGCGATACGTCCACTTGGACCCACGATCTGAATAAAAATTTATTTCTTACCTTGATGCGTCATTTATTACCCGCTCGAAACCGTTACCGTTACGCAACTGGTTTCTTTGCTTTGTTCACATTCAATAACATCAAAATGGATATTGGACTGACATTTTATTGCACAAAAGACAATAAATTATAAATGCCTATGCCATTGCCACACACTCATAATTGCTTATTAATTTGAAATTTCTACAGATTTTTAACAACAATATTAATAACCACTGACACCTATTTAGTACAAGTAATCACTACTTCATGGCGCTGACAACAGCAAGGGCAGGTAAAACCAGTTCGATTATGAGGATTTACGATCCATGTATTGGTAGTGGTAGTCTGCAGGAACCAGGTCGATTGCTCCCGTCTGTCTACCTAGATTCTAGAACATTATAGTGTGGTCGAAGTCTGATCCGTATTGAAAGGGAAAAACGGCTCAGAAATATTTTTGAATACATATCAAGATTTCAATTTTGAAATTCCTCCCGTTTTGCTCTCTTCCCACAATTGATTTCAGGAATAATGCGTTCACGATTATATAATCAAAATAGTAAAACACATTTACAAAACACTTTTATAATCATGAAATTAAAGAATTACACTGTTTTCTGAAATTATAGCACGTGACATATTTCGAGCACATGCTAAACGCACAAGTTTCACTGCTTCTTCAATGTCCTCAATCCGGTAATCTTTAAATAGGGCCAATTTAGCCTGGAATTATTTCAATTAAAATTGATTTAATATAATGAAAATATTACAAACATCTGGATTTCGTTGTAATATATTGCGTTGTTTTTTAATAAGAGGAACTAATGAGGATTCTAAATGATGGAGAATAATAGTAGTGTCCTTTGATGATATTTTCAAGTCCTTCGATTCAAGCAGGGGAATAGCATCAATTAACAAACATGACCAAAAACTAAATAATTAAATATTAAATCTGCTGTCTTTTTGGAAAAATGAAAACTTACTATTCAGGTGCAATTTTGGAATCCAGCAAATCCACCAATAGCTCAGTTGCAGAGGTGAATTCTTTCTTTTTATAAAATTGATGAAAGTCGAAATATTTGACAAGAAACACTAACTTTGATGAAATAAACATTTTCGCACCGATATTGGCCAACAAATCGGGACAGAGTAGCTCACCCGTTTTAGCGTAGTGCTGAGAATAGGTTTATTGAATATAATCATCGTAATTATGTTTACGGAATACTCACATTTAATAACAAATTCGTAACACAAGATACCATCGAAACATTGTTGGAGCGCACAGCCCATTCTAGGGCATCGCCATACCTTTCACAAGCAACCGAATGTTTGGCTCTAACTTTGCACACTTCCTCCTCTATAAAAAGATAAATTTGTAGGTAATTGATATTTGAAACAAGATGATGACTTACCTAAATTCGGAATGTTTCTAATTTTGGCAATATTTATTATTTTGAGCGCTTGTTTATCGCTTTCAATGGGCAAATGACTCAACAACAACTGCAGGGCACCTGATCCTGAATAAACAATTAAATAACGCCAAATAGAGTAAATATTATAAACCCACCTTCTACACCACAATGTTCCAAATAATCAAGACCAAGGATCCAGAGTGATTCTCTAGACAGGAGGGCTGTCCCAAATTCAAGCAGCAACGAATTTCTCAGCATTATACTTTCCCTAACAAATATTAATAATATTATGCGATGTGAAAATATGAATTCAGAATTCACTTACTCCTTATTCTGTTGACCAATCAACTGCAGAATGCCACTGTGATAAAAGAGATCAACGAGATGCGTAACGAACCATTGATTGTCGCACATTCGCTGAATTGAATGCAGGACTTGGTTCATATCATTCTGCAGCAGATTAAGAATCACGCGATCCAAATGCTTGAGGAATCCACTATCCCTGATTCCTTTAATACTTGCCCATCGACTTAACCATAAGTTAGTTGTTGTTCCCAGTTGAAACTGTTTGCAAGCTGGCTCAGTGTAAAACAAGTACGCTGGAAAATATTCGTACCAATAGTTTGAGTTTTTGATTTCTTCATTCCATGTAATCGTGTCGCCAGTAATAAGCTAAAATTAATTCAGTTTACTAACTTAGTTTCCTAAACAATTTACCAAGACATACTTTAACAATTTCTTCCAGTTTTGGTTCGCTGGACATAGTTCCAGCTGAGAGTTTCAATTCCGTGTCTGCCAACCAATATTGCCACTGTGATCTATATTTTTGAACGGATTGAACACCGGAATTCTAAAATGAAGTTTACATTCTTAGAAATTTGAATCATTCTATAAGAAAATTTCTCACAGATCTCATGGGTAAGGTGCGAAGGATTTGCTCAGCCATCTTAAATGCTGCTGTCTCCGACAATGAATGCAGTTGTAAAATTGCTCTTGCTACATCTACTTGACCCTGAAGTATTAATCCTTTTACAGTGGGCCAGAAGTCTTTGCTGTTGTTAGCGTCTCTCCCCTCCAGCAAAAGTTCTGTAGCTGATTTTTCCGCCGCTGGAAAATGAAATCTGATCCATTCGAGGAGCTGCGTGATCACCAGATTGCTCGGAGAAGTATCAATCAAAAGGATTTCGCACAAGTGCCAAACGCATTCCACAGAGTAGAACACCGTAATGAAATTTTGATATCTGAAAGGGTAGAATTGTATTTTTATAGTAAAATGTTTAATTTTGATAATTTTTTAACGGTATTTTTCAATTTTGCGCTATTTTTGGTAATGTTAATTTCGAATTACAGATAAGTTCTTTAAATCGGAATCATTTTCAAGTCAACTTGAGTGTGTTAACTAAAAAATAAATAAAAAAAATTTTTGTAAGAAAAACTGTTTTTATATTCGTTATTAAAATTGCACTAAACCGTATAAAATAACTTTTGAACCATTTTGTACTATGTAATATACTTACTATGGTTATAAAATCGTGGGCGCTTGATTGTGTAGAACTAAAAAATGCGATCAATTAATTATTAACTAAATTACAATTATAATTACTAACTAAATAGGGCATGTGAATCCCACCAAATTACACAATTTTTCAGCTATCTTACGCGCCCACGATTTTAAAATCATAATAGAATACATAGCACCAAATCCTTTAAAAGTAAACACGAATATAAAATCGTTTTTCTTAAAAAATTTTATTTTATTTTTTAGTTTCTAACCTTTTTTCGATTAATTTTGTACAGTTGATCATTCCTTCTATTTTATTATTTTTTTCTAGTCGAATTTGTTTTATTTGTTCATTTTCAGCTAATCGCTTTTCCTTGTAAATAATCGTTTAATAAAAAAAAAGGGGTATTTCAGCGGTTCAGCTTTCTTCGATTGTCTCTCGTTCAAACTTGTAAAGTCACGTAAACTTCGTTGACTGTGTAAGTTTACTGCCGCTCGTAAAAGAACTGTCAGAATTTAATTACACAAGCTGCATAATTTTACGCGTCATAATATTGCTATTAAACTTACACGTATTCTTCTGTTCTGTTACATGGCTGCTGTGGTGAGTAAGATATGTTAAAAATATCATAGAGTAAATAATCAACTGTTATTAAACATTAATTACAGCAAAAATTGAAAAAGCGGCGTCGAGTTAATCCCACACACCGCTGGACAGATACCGAGACAATTCAACTCTTGAAAATGGTTTCCAGTGAAATGAGGATCAACCCCGAATCCTTTGAGGTAACTTTTGTTCTCAAAAATAAATACTTGCTGCTTCTGAAATTTGTTGCGAATTTGCAGAAACCAACAGCACAGTTATTTTACCAAAAGTTATCTTCGAAATATCAGCTACTCAAGAACATTAACTGGAGGGTGAAGAAAGCAAAGCTGCGCTATTTAAAGGGCACATACACCTCTGCTGTCGCGTGGAAAAATAAAACAGATGCCGAACTTATGGCGAACGGTGATGAGATCAGTGTGGAGCAAGACATGAAGAAAACTTGCCCAAATTGGGACTTGCTGGAAATGATATTCAGGCAGAGAAGAAATCTGAATCGACCTGTTGTTTGTGAATCAACCAATGACAGTTCCATTGAGAAAATTAAAATGGAGATGGACAATGAAGATATTCAATATATGGAAAATATGCAAAACGGCGAACTGGATTGTGAGGCAGACGAAAATACGGTGACAAGTGCTCCGGAAACTTTTTCGCCTGCACAAAGTGAACATAATTTTAATAATAACAGAGACAAATTGTCCCCTCGACCATACAACAATGAACAAGAAAATTCAAGTACTTTGGCGTTACTGCTTTCAATTGAGGAAAGGAAAATTGAATTAGAAACAAGAAAGCTTGAATTAGAAAAGGAAGTTGCCAAAAATCAAGTGGAAATCAAAAAGTTGGAACTACAACAAGAACTGGACATTAAAAAGATGGAAATCGAAAAACAAGAGAGAATTGAAATGAAAAAGATGCGATTAGAAATTGAAAGCAGAGAAAGGATTCGAATGTATGAATTGAACTTGAGAGGGAAAAGTAATGATTAAACATTAAACATAACATTTTTAACTTTTGTAACAATAAATACAATATTCACAAAGTTACAAAATGTGTTTGCATTTAATTTCTCAACAAATTTTAAAAACTCAGGCTTCATCGTCAACAGGGTATTGAAACCAGATAATGCACAATCAAATTCTTACCTCACATTAAGGTCCTCTCCAAGATCCTCGCCGACTGCATTACGCAATTTTTCTAAAGTCGCTCGAATAATACTGCGATATGTTCGGGATATTTTCAAATAATCCTGTCGGGATCCTTGCTTCTTTATATCCTGCATGGTTAAGAAAATGCTATTCGCTTCTGCTATGAGACTCCTTAGAATAGGATCTTCATATATGAATTCTGGTTGTAGGTGGAAGATGTTGACATCGTGCTGGTTTACGAACTCCGACGGTGTGTTTTTTAAGTTACTGAATAATAATGAAATATTGCGTAAAACAAGTGTCTTGGAATTGTTTAAGTGCATACCTTGTTAATGGCAAATAGGCGCTTACTGACAGATTACTTCCATTTATCCATTTGGCGGTTAATCCGGTTCTTTTGCACAACTCATCTTTTATAGTCTGAAATGTTTGGTCTGGTTTTAACTTAAATCAATAAATTGACAAAGTAACAAATTTGCTTACATATGTGACGACGTCTTCTTCATCCATATTGAAATAAAAATCAAAATTTAACTTTTAATATCGTAAACAACAACAATAAGCCGCGCACTATCTCCCCCTAACTTGAACTTTTAGGTTAAGTATTTTATTTATGACACAATCGAAGAACAAATAATCGATATCGATGCATCTAGAAAGTAGAAGACGCTAATCGATTAATTTTTACTTTTTCTAGTACTGCTTTCCGATCCTTTCTTTTGTCTACTACAAATACAACACGTTTCGTGCAATTCAGCTATTTAAACTGAATCGATAATTTAAAAATCTTAAAATGAAAACATTAGAGATTGTCTATTATTCTTTAATTTATTGGAAAATTCTTGAAAACACTTAATATGGTTGTGTTTCATCGTATGAAATGCGAATACAACATATTACAAATTAAAAGTAAAATATACTAACACGAAAATGTTAACAGCTGACAGCTGAATACCCCGCGGAAGGAATGAAGAAGAACCATTTACAACTTTACAAGTTACTAGACATTGAAGTAACTTATAAACATGTTTTTAGAGTGTAAAACTTGAGTGGGTGAAGCTTAAAAGTGATCCTTCCCATAGATTAAACTTGAAATTAAGTGAAAATAGAAGCTAAGAAACAAAAATGATGACCCTTGCTAGAAATATTTGAGAAACTTAAAACGAATCTCGCCCGGATATGTCAAATTTTGACAATCCTGTTTCATACCTCATTTCTGGAGGACAACATTTAGGGATTTGCAACAAATTGAGACATTTCAAAGTTTATACAGTAATCCTTCTGATATTATCATTATTCTTTTTGTTACCTATATTCGCGCACTATTCTTTATTAAATGTAAGTTTGATATTTTCAATGTTGATGTTGATTTTAAAGACTTCAATCATTACAGGCGGAAAATGATGTTCCGGTTAGTGATATTCACAGATCGAGATCCCAGTTGGATGCTTACGAGGATTTTAGTAGTATTAAAGCTATTGAATTAAAACAACGAATCGAGGAAATGATCAGAATTAAGGTAATAAATTGCATTTGCTACAACTTACTAAACTTATTTCGGTTATAACGTTCTTCAATAATCTGCACGAATCCTGCTTTAATCCTGGTAGCCATACAAAACAAATGTTACTCGACTTGGGAGACTTGAAAAATAACAAGA
This sequence comes from Leptogaster cylindrica, assembly GCA_963082835.1. NCBI lineage: Eukaryota > Metazoa > Arthropoda > Insecta > Diptera > Asilidae > Leptogaster > Leptogaster cylindrica. The sequence continues at coordinate 6,577,177 of OY720109.1, forward strand.
TTTGTTTAAATTCAAAGCACTTTAATATCCACTCTTTGATGTAATTTTCAGGCAGTTCTATCCCTGTAACCGCAAAATGATGCAATAGAATTTAGTTCATAAGCTTACTTAACTCTCAAAAAGTTTCCTCCACAATTCTAATTAAGTTTCTATTTAATGTAGAGTACTGTGTCGGTTGAGCTGCGAGAGTTGGAATCCCGTCGGCAAAAACTACAAACCGATATTGGTTTGTACAATCAAAAAATCGAGGACTTGAAACAAGAACTCTTGCGAGAACAAACGGAACTTGAAAGGCTGAAAATATCTGTAGAACAAGCGCAAGTTGCTCAAAGAGAAGCAATATTAAGGAACACACCTGATTTGGCTTTACCAAAACCACTGTTTCCTGGATTTCTACCTGAAGACTATCCACCCTTACAAAAAAGTCTCGCGCCTGCTTGCGAAATGAGCACATGCTTTGACCACTCGAGATGCAGTCTAACGTCTGGATTTCCAGTTTACCTTTACGACCCGGATAAATATAATGTACTTGGTCAAGGATATGACATTGATGGATTTTTAAAAACCACCATTAAACAAACGCTTGGCTATAACGCGCATCTAGTGAATGATCCAAAAATTGCATGCGTTTATTTAGTGCTAATTGGAGAGGCTTTGCCAGAGCACAAAGTCTTACGAAATAACCGATATCAAATTGAGGATGAAAAGGATAATACAATGGCTGCGACACCTCTCGACATCAACAAACTGTTGAAGCTACCTTATTGGGGTGGAGATGGTAGAAATCACATTCTGCTTAACTTATCTCGCAGAGATTTATCGTCTGTGGCAGCAAATATTTTGAATAACCAAAATACTATGCGTGCAATAATTGTACAATCGTCGTTTTTCAAAAACCAATTTAGAGTCGGTTACGATTTAGTGGTGCCTCCGGTCCTTGGACCGCCTGGAGGAGACGTTTGGCAGGAATGTGCACCAATGGTACCTGCAAGGCGCAGAAATCTACTCTCATTCCAAGGCGAACTTCAAATGGAAAATGAAACTCTAAAAGTTGAGACGGCTAACATATCGAATGCTTTAGACGAATTTATTATTCAGCATCTGCGTGAAATGTCGATGGGATCCACACAGGATAAATTCCTACTGCAATTCAAATGTGTTCCGGCGACAGATCAAAAGAGTGGAGTCTCATACAAGGAGTGGACTCTGTGCGGGACAGATTCGTTAAGACGAAGTGTGCTAAGAGAATCGACGTTCTCGCTAATTCTACCACCTGGCAGTGGTCTGGTGAGCTCCACCTTGATGCAGTCCAGGATATATGAATCACTGCGATCTGGTGCTATTCCCGTAATTTTGGGTGCAGACCAAGTACAACTACCGTATTCGGAAACGATAGAATGGCGACGACTGGCCATAATGCTGCCGAAAGCCAGGATTACCGAATTACATTTTTTGTTGCGTGCTGTTCCTGATTCGGATTTGTTGGCGATGCGTCGCCAAGGAAGATTGATCTGGGAGAGGTACCTAAGTTCTGTTCAGGCAACTGTTGATACAATTGTTGCAAGCCTAAGAGAGCGTCTGGGAATTCCTCCTCGACCAATTACATCTATCATTGCTCAAAGTGTGTTCAACTCATCATTTTCGCCGCTGAAATCAGATCCTCCAATACTTGATGCTGAACCTGAGGAGTCTCTGGGTCCTATAGAGCCTCCTTATTCTAGTCCTCTATACAGACGAAATTATACAGTTTTTCGGCTGCAGTCCCGAGAAGCATGGAATGATTGGGGAGATCCATTCTCCCTGTACCCCCATCTTCCGTTCGATCCTGTTCTGCCATCAGAAGCTAAATTTATGGGATCGCACATGGGATTTCGTCCAATTGGAAAAGGTGCAGGTGGAGCAGGTAAAGAATTCGGAGAATCACTAGGAGGTAACTATCCAAGAGAACAGTTCACGATAGTTATGCTAACTTATGAGCGGGATCAAGTTTTGATGGATTCACTGGGTCGTTTATATGGGTTACCGTACCTTCACAAAGTAGTAGTAGTTTGGAATTCACCAAAACCACCGCTGGATGACTTGCGATGGCCGGATATTGGGGTTCCTGTTGCTGTTGTAAGAGCACCGAGGAATTCTTTAAACAACAGATTCCTTCCATTTGATGTGATAGAAACGGAGGCTATTTTGTCTGTAGACGACGATGCTCACTTGCGACATGACGAGATACTCTTCGGTTTTCGTGTTTGGAGAGAACATCGTGATAGGGTTGTTGGTTTTCCAGGACGATTTCATGCCTGGGATTTGAATAATAACCATGCATGGAATTATAATTCCAATTACAGCTGCGAATTGAGCATGGTGCTAACAGGAGCAGCTTTTTTCCACAAATATTACACATATCTTTATACGTACTGGCTTCCCCAAGCAATCCGGGATAAGGTTGATGAATACATGAATTGCGAGGATGTGGCCATGAATTTCTTAGTTTCACATATCACACGAAAACCACCAGTAAAGGTGACTTCTCGATGGACCTTCCGATGTCCAGGTTGTCCAGTTTCGCTAAGCGAAGATGACACTCACTTTCAAGAGAGACATAAATGCATTAATTTCTTTTCGCAGGTAAATTTACTTTGAACATTATAACTTTATAAGAATCCTGTGTAAATATATTGTGCCTTTCAGGTTTTTGGATACACACCTCTTTTGAACACGCAGTATCGAGCCGATTCTATTCTCTTTAAAACTAGAATACCGCACGACAAACAAAAATGCTTCAAGTATATTTAACAAATTTTATGTTATACATGTGTATAACTTTACACTTTATACTTTTAATTAGGTAATTTTAAATGTTTTTTAATTTTAAGGAAATTAAGAACAAATTTCAATACATATCAGAATTTTTTATTTCAAGAACGATACCAGAATTCCAAATAAAGTTTTCATTACGGTGAAAATTTATTGTATTTAAATCTTATGTTACGACTACATTTTACAGTTTTAGCCAGGTTTTTTTTTTTGTCTGTCATATTGCATACACCTTTTTAATATATAAATATTATATCCAATCAATCGGCATGCATGTATATGATTTTGTTCAAAATCTTACGCCATTTTCGTACTGTCTGCCGGCTCTTTCGCACTAAGAAACTGTCTGCCACTATTTTCCTCGTTTCTTAAGAATAAATAAAAGCAATTTCAATAATTATAACCCATTTTTAACATCGAAGTTTGACCGGCCGCCCCCGCTTTAAGCCACAAGATCGCGCTGGCAGGCAAGACGATTTGAACTTGGCTACACGAAAGGATCCTTTTACAATAGGAAAGATGTTTTTTATGTAGCCAGCTCTCCGTCTATTAGCTTTGCTTTTTTGAGACTAATAATTATAGTCCAATCCATTTTATTGCGAACATGAGCTAGCTTTTGAAAAGTTTGTTTTCAGTGAATCCCAACATTGAAGTTTTCTTTTAATTTTTCTGAAAGTCTTTCGTTTAGGTTTTCGTCCTTTTGAGTGCTCTATGCAAATGTCGTATAATATAAATATAATATAATATAATATAAAAGTTAGAACGGGACGAAAATACAGTTCGTACAGTAAATCATGTAAATAAGTAATAACGAAACTTACCATAGGGCTGCGACTACCAGAAGTTTCGAGAAAACTATCGACTAGCTATTGGTAGCAACTCAAACATTTTTTATATTTATCCAAGAATATTTCCCATCCCATTATACCCACATACCTATATGTAAATAAATTAGTATTAATAAATTTATCTTCTCATTGGATTGCGTTGGTTCGTACTAACATGAATTTTTATACTTATTCAACTATAATAAAAAAATCACTTTCATATGTTCCTTTATTGAACAACCAATATTAACAGCATTTTACAAATAGTACACCGCTTACAGCAGTATTATTTTTTAAAAATTGTGAGCTAAAATTTTGTTTTGTACATAAAACATGATCAGTAAATGCAATTGTAATAAATGTAAAGTAAAAATGCAGTCTAATTAGTTCTTTTTACGAGTGTTCCCCTCTACTTATCATAAGGCTATGCAGTGAAATGTGTCTAACTGTCTACACTTAAAATTCATATCAATGAGTTTAAAATTAAATAAACATCTTATTTCAAATATATTAAATAAGAAATGCATCAGTCTTTGGAAAACTGCACCGAAGGTATTTTACAAGCCTTGGTTATGTGCAGAGATTGTTAAAAACCTTCAAGTGCTAAACTTTTAAATAGTCGAACCCTCAGATCTCAAAGTCATAACTGAGGATGTTGATTCAAATGGGACTTATCATGAATTGATGAATCTAACTGAGCAGCATCCACGACAGGAGATGGTTGAAGCCGTACAACTGGATTTATATCCTTTGGACATCCAATTGTTAAACGTACATGAAGTCCAGACTCCTTTATTAAATTTACTACATCACCGTGACTCATTCCAGTTATATCAATTCGGTTAACAGCAACTATTCGGTCGCCCACTTTTAATTCGGCACAACGATCGGCTGGACTTCCGGGTATCAATTTACCTACATTTTAAATAAGAGAGGAAATTTCCATTAATAACGAATTCTCCATTGGTCTTACAGTAGGCATTATATTAACGACTAAGTAGTCTACTTCGTACTAATTTTGTAACGTAATGTCTCAGGGCCGTATGCACCAAGCTGTTATAACTTAAGTGTGTCCTAAACTTCATCAATCACTTTTCAATCATGTTTAAAATTTCATGTCAGATTTATTACAGCCAGGTTGCTGTCGTAGCTCTATGACATCGAATACACAATTGCAGTAATTTAGTTAGCCAAGCAATGGATACGGCTTTTCTCATAGAATGAATATTATTAACCGCTTTTTTACATAAATAAAACTTTATTATTATCTAGCGTTGAATTCGGGGTTCGGTCACAAGTCATTCGAGTTTTTGGTCACAATTCATCCGATGAATTGTGACGCATTTTTTTTGGTACCAAGGCATCCGAGCAAAAGCGGCACAAACCATCCGAAAAATTTATACGGGAGGACTTCTGACCGGATGACCGGTAGCGTTGAATTCGCAAGAGAATCAGCATCGGTTTTCTTGTATTCAATCACGTTTTTATACTTCGAGGTTTATAACAAATTCCTTTTGTTTGATAGTAAAGTTCCTCGTTCTCATTGTTTCCAAATCTTTTGAACATTTTAAAGTACCTAATATTTCTAATATTTACTTTACTTTGCTGAAAATGACTTCGACAAAATATATATTATGTCGATGTTGTTCGAAAATGTCCGAAACTCAGTAATTTCGAGTAATACATCTTTCGCGCATTAACTTAAATCTGTCCTAGAATTAAACCACATTTAAATCAGGTTGGCGCATACGGCTCTTAGTGTCCTAACCTAATGCATGGTTTTACGTACCAATTGTAGAGCCATAAAATTGATTAGAAGATGAAATTATTACAAATCCAAAACCCTCATTCTCGTTTCGGCTGACGATAACATCGTAGGGATATCTAGTAGGACGTGCTGGGCGCCTAATTCTCCGACGCAAAATCATTGTTACTTGTCCTCGTAACGCAGCTTCTCCCATAAGAGACACTACTTTGTGATGAGAAGCATTGACCTAAAATAGAAAATGTAGTGGGAAGTTGAAGAATGTAGATAGACTAGATTTCATCTATAAAGAACTTACGACATTCACACCATCGATGCTTAATATTTCGTCACCAGTGGCAATCCGTGGATCTCCATCGGCAGATCCTCCAGGCACTATATGACCAACTGTAACTTGTGATCCCTCTTCAGTGCCTCCAACGATTCTAAATCCAAAACCAAGAGCTTGTCGCTCCAAAATGACTTCGGATAAAGTGTATTCGTCCTGTCAAAAACATAATAAAATGTATTTCGGAAATTTAATATGTATATTAAAATTCACTCACCTCTGTTAAAGGTTGCATTAAGTTTGTTGAATTCGAGGAAATGCCATACTTCCAAAAGTTGCCGTTAGCAAACGGTTGCGAAGCGATGGATACTGGAGGATGATTTTCCAGAGGACTAAATCCAGTTCTTCTTCTTCTATCAATTAAAAACTCATTAACTCGCTTTTGGAAACGACCATTTGAAAGGTTTGAATGATGATGATAATTTTCAATCGGAAGTTGATGAGCGATAGATTGCATTTGGTAATCTAGATGACATTTGCTGTAGTCTTGACAATCGTAACAAAAACAAGTGTCCTGGTGGTAAGTTGGAACTGGAGCCATGATTGGTGCTGGTTGTGGAGCATAGAGCGCACTAGATCCATGGTTGTGAGTAGAGTTGTTGAACGGAACATGATAGTTGTAGTCGGGTGCAATAGGATTTTCATATAATGGTCTATTGGAAGGACATGGAGTCTCAATTGACTGCTGATATATGTTATTGTGATTATCTTGCAACATAGAAGCCTCTGCTAAGCGCTCGCTTAGACTCGTAACTAATTTAGGAAATGGATCCAAGTACGGAATATCGTTGTTTATCGAATCAATTTCGTGTAGACTGTTGTTGGACTTTGCGGCCGTCGGTGTGGATTTGACGTCGTTATGTTTCTCTATATTACTGGTAACAGCTTCTACTTCTTCATTAAACTCATTGGAAGGTGTTTTAGTTCTTGTTCTTCTAGTATCCACCAAAGGAGTTTTCGATCGAATTGGCAGTATTTCTTTTGGTTGAGTGCTGTATAAATCTGCTGTTGGTGTCTTACTTCTGTACATTCCGGCACCAGAAAACTCCTTACCAGCGGTTGCATTCTTCCGCAGTTTATTCGATGAACGATTGGTTACATTTGGACCCAGAATATTGTGTCCTCTTTGCACTTTCAGTGTTGTTTCTTTTGTTTTTGGACAGTCCTTGAGAACTTGCACAACCTCGCTGTGCGTCATGTTCTTTACACTTATATTGTTTATTTCCAGAAGGATATCGCCTTCTTGTAAGTTTTTACAACAATTACGATCAAGGATTTTCTTTACTTTTTGCCCATAAGCGCTATCTGCAATTGTAAAACCGAAACCCATAATTCCTTTTACAATGCAAATTGAAAGAATTTCAGGCTTCTTCAATATCATGACCTCATCGTCAATGAAATTTTCATTGATTTTGTTACGAATATTCCCAGACTGTATCTTGGCAAGTGGATTTGCTTGAGGAATATCAATCCCAGCAGCTCCAGCCGAATCAGAAATATCCAAAAAATTGTAGTTTCCGTCTATGTTAAGATCAAGGATAATTCGTGCCTTTTCCGGATCAGAGCTGATCCCATCAACAGCGATTGTCGTGAGAACTTCAGTGTTCGGATCGTTAGGATCAAATGGCAGCGGGTATCCACGACAAACTTCCAGAGTCACTGTCTCTCCCGGTAGTATAGATTGAAAAACGTTTACCATTTCATGGTGCGTAAAACCCAATACACAGGTATCATTTACATACACTAAAATATCACCTGTCTGTAATTTACCGTCCAGCCAAGCTGGTCCATTAGGCACGATCGATTTGATTTGCAAGAATTCTTCAACATTATCATCACCGCCGATAATCGTGATCCCCAGACCCCTTGAGGACTTTAATAAAGTTGCTGAAATACGTTCACCTTGCATTTCTGCTGGATTGCGAGTGAAATTGTAAGAAAGCATTGGCTTTTGTGACTCATTTCGATTACGTTCAGCACGTCTCTTTGCTTCCAATACTGGATTCTCATATTGTGTTCTTCTATTGACATGATCTATATAATATGTCCCATATTGAGGATCGTGTATCTTTTCCCAGCCATAAGGAAGTTCATCATCAGAACAATCCTCCAGGGATTTCTTTTGAAACTTAGACAGTCTAGGATCAAGCCAGTGTGACGTTCCCGTGTTGTGACTATTAAAAATATCAAACCTTATATCAGTTTAAAAAATATATACAATTATACATTTTAGTCTTACTCTATGAAATAAAGTTCTCCATTTTCTGTGTATGCCTTTTCCCATTTAGGTGGTAAGGGTCCGAGGCCATCGTCCTCATCATTTTCTGAATGCCGAGATGAACATCCTCCATTGTAATAATGATTTTGTATGGATTCTGTAAAATAAGACAAAAAATATTATTAAAAATCAATTGTTTATTTTTCAATAATAATTTATTGAGCTTAATACAAGCTGTATCACAAAAAAAGAAAAGAAAAAGAAAAAGAAAATAACAAAATAAACCAAAACTCAAAACAAAACGAAGACTGAAAACGAGAATTAAATGTTGTAAATTATTTTGTTTACTTCTTCTATTTATGTACATTGTACATATGTAATTTCTCCTTAGTCTTTGAATTTAAAGTAAACTAAAATAAATGTTAATAGCTGAATAAAATGTCTCTTACAATTAAACGCAAGAATATCAAATATCTTTGAATTACGGGTGAATAACACAACACATTCTTCTAGTCAATACTCAAGAGGATAACCTCTTGCCCTAAGAAGGACACTTAACCTACTTGGCATTCAAGCTATCAAGCTTATTTTTGAGATGATGCGTTGCTTGATTTCCTTGTTTAAAGCGTCTCCCAAATGGTCGATAACATTGTCACGTCTGTGATCAATTCAATAGACTGTATCTGGCGATATTGTTTATAGCAATTGTTACTGTAGCAGTTAAATAAAAGTGCTCAGTGTAAGCCAAATGCAAATCGAGCAGAAAATTTAGATTTCAATGATACTTAACTTTTCTGTAATGAGAGTAGCAATTATTGAGCACAATAAAAAAAAATTAGAAGATGTGCAAATAGCGGCTCATCATTAGAAGTATGCAACTTGTTCGCTTTAACAAAGGAAACGACGAAGAGTTACTAAGAAATGACCCAATCTTCCCAGGAAGAAAAATGCAGTGGAGAGTGGAGACTAACTTTTCTTATTTCACTGAAGAAACTGAATGGAGAAAGAACCCTCCAGGTCACTTCTGGATGGAATTTAAAAACTTGTGCATCGGTGCAATTACAGAGTTGCGGAAGGAATGTTGCGCAATCCAATGGCTTCCGGAGTTAGTGACACTGTGGGAAAAGCTATTAGAAACTGAAAATTTGAACAGCCAGCGACTAGCGATGGCTATTGCAATAGCTAAAGCAGGCAAATGCAATGCAGAGTCTGATGTGCGAGAAACAGAAAATAAAATCAATGCGGCAGACAACAAAAAACCAAATAAAAAAAATCATGCGGTCAAGTTCATGGAAATCAAAGATACTCCTTTTATGAAGAAAAATGTACTTTTTCTTGATAGTATAATACAAGGGTAATGAATATTAATAATACCAAATAAGCGTGGTTCCGAATTGTAACAACTAACAATTCAATTAAAACCAATGTAATCCCAGTTATGAAGTAAATAAGTTGTATGCGAAAAATAGATCCCTTTGGTGAGTTCAACTAATCCTGCAGTACTAGATGAATTGAAATTATGTAAAATAAATGAAGCAAGCCCGTTACAAAACTGCATAAGTAGTAGAGCCAAACGCTACTCCAATACTAGGTGTACTGGCGTGTGTTTATGTTAATTAAACAAAACATATTCAAATTGTTAACGAACAATGGTATTGTGAACGTTATTATCTGCTTTATTAAAGATTTCAAAATGCATCTCAAAGGCAACTACACTTCTGTAGTCCGGTCAACTTGGCGAGTTCCATTACCCAGTCTTCACCAGAGAGGAAACTGTAATTGGTTCAGATTCAGACCAATTATGAAGTACATATCTGCATGCAGTACGGTAGATCTCTTTGAGAATATAATAACAGGTATAGGCATAATACTAATCTGTTTCTGTTGGTCTTGTGGTATGATGTTGGAATTGTCGTTTAGAAGTTGAATTTTGAAATGCTCGTTGTTTGTGAGGTGTTGTTTAGAAATTTTCCGTGAGATTTTAGGCAGCGGCGCGGTGCGGCGTGACCCTAATCACAACTTAGCAGTAATAGATAAAAATAAATGTAGTAGCTTAACACGGACTTTGGTTGTCAGCAAGATTATTGAGAACTGTCAAAAAAAAAAACTGGGGTGGTATATGTTTTTATTTTTTTAAGCTTCATCGAGTTGAATGAACATCAACATCGGCGAGAAACTGTCACATTCTACTATGAGTTTATCTTTAAATTTTTACGTTAAATGCCTTTAAATTAGAGTTTTGCAATAATCTTATATTATTTGTACATTATTACCTTTACGAGAAGTTCATAATTATTTATAAATTAATTGTTAATAGAAGGAAATGCGTAAACCACAAAAACAAACCATAACGAAATGGCATAACAAATGTGTTTACAGTGGCAATGTAAACACAAATTGTTAATTATTTTTACGAGAGCTTTTTACTGAAAAGTAGTGACGAAATTAACTTTTTCTTTAAAAAAGAAAAAATCTGATAGTAGGTACTTGTTTATTTAAAGCCAGCTGGTTTTCTCACGCAAAAACAGTTGCTACAGCCAAAACGTTTTCAGATAAGAGTTCCTACAAGGCGCTGAGAAATTGCAAACAATCAATGTTTTTGAAAAATCCCAGTCACATAAGGCATTAGGTAATTAACGATTGCAGTTATTCATCTTGTGCTCACCTTTGGTTTCTTTAATCTTGTTGCTGTTTGATTGACTTATTACGGAAGAGGAGCCGCCTAAAGATGTGATATCTTCTCGGGAGTTCATAATTGTATTCGCTGGAGAAAACTTCTTGATAGATTCATTGATGCTGGCGTTTGAGGAAGTCTCTGATTTGTTGCATACAACAGCACCCTTATTACTATTTCCATTTTCATTGTTGTTTCCATTCACCTGAATTGAGGTGCTTGCCGTCTCGTTTGAAGAGTTGCTGTTTTTAACCTCGTTTTCAACAGCCATTTTCTCACAGACAAACCGGTTTCAACTTGTTAAATTTATTACGCCACATTCATATTCAACTTAAGGAATATTTTGTTTAAGATTTCATTACACTCCTTGCATTTATCTGTTGAGATAAGGGCTCATTTGTGCAGGCTCGTAGCTGAATTCAGCTTCACACGATTTTGTTATTTCACAAACATATTTAATCACTTTTTATGGATGTCGGATTTCTTCATTTTCTGAATAAGGCACTTGATACAAAAACTTTACAAAAACTTACGGGACATAATTAGATTTTACGAATGAAGAAAACCTCACAGACAATAACCGTAAGGGGAAACACCAAATCTCGTTCAAAGCACAATTTCTTCACATTGATTGGCCAGGTCAACCAACGCGAATAAAATGCAATCCCTTTTTCACCTGTTGTTAATATTTAAGGCATCTTGCCATTGTAGACAACCACGCAATCTCTTTTGCCCCCCACTGGTGGTCGAATTGGAAAAATAATCACAACGTTCACCAACAAGAATTATTGTAGGTTGAAATATCTGGCACGCTTCTTATTCATGTTATATGAATGATGAGAATTTTACCACTGAAAAGGAATCGAATGCACAAAGGCTACAAAGACACGGGATAAGGCGCCTGAGGTGCTTGCACTGGTGAACCAAATAAGCCGCCCGACTGAATAAAACAAATATTCATCACAGAAAACACACCGTGTGTACACAAAAATGCATTTCCTTAAATAGAAACTAGAGGAGCCAACAAACAACGCACACACATTTCCAAAGGAATTCTCATTAATTATTAGATGACATTTAAGATGTAACACAAACAGAGCAGCGGACGCGTCAGTCAGATGGAATGTGCAGTACTGCCACATATGCAGTTTTATTCACATTAAAAGAAAGGGTTTTTTTTATACCATTTTATTATTTTAAAAAAGATTCAAACTTGTAATCTTTTACAAGTATTAATTAAAATTGTTTATCCATCGCCTGGTATGTGTACCTAAAGCAGAAACACCTAAATTAATTTATTCCTATAGTTATTAAGTTACACTGGTATTAAAAGGATGTCAGGAGAGGATATAGGTACAACTATTTTAAATGTTAATTTTGCTTGAAATAATCAGACAAACGTCTTTCAACGGGTGCCATGTTTTCATTTTTAATTTTTTCTGCTAAGTCATAAACAGAATCTTTATGTTCTTGCTTCATTACAAATATGGTTAATAGATGTCTGAATTTTAATCGAAAATAGCATGCTTACCATTAGTTGATTAAGATAGTATTCATAAGGTATATTTCCTGTATGGGGATCAACTGCAATAGCCAACATTTCATCAAGTTCTTCCTATAGTAATCAAATAAAATGCGCACAAATTCAAATTCGGAATTCTCTTTACACAAACAAACATACTTGCGTGAACGGTTCCCCTTCTTCCATCATTACTTTTGTGATATATTCCGACGTCACGTATCCTTTCTCTTCTGGATCAAGAATATGAAATGCTTTAAGAAGTTCCTCCGGTTGAGCAGGCTCCATTCTATAAAATGCTTTTAAACATAAGAATTAGATATTTAAATTAATTATATTCGTTACTTTCGTTCGGTTAAAAGCTGACAAACGTGAGGCATAAATTTTGATAAATGAATTGTTCCGTTTGAATCTTCGAATTCCGTTGCAGTAATCACTTCATTGATTTCCTGTTCAGTTGGTGCACATCCTAAAAATCGCAGTATTGACCCAACCTCACGAACATCAACCGTTTTATTTCCATGATGGTCAAAAATTAAGAATGCATCTGCAATTCTTTTCTCCAGATCATTTGTTATAGACACTGCAAATTAATACCGTTATTATATTTAACAATAAAAACAATAACACTATGGCTTACCTGAAATATCGTCTATATCCATGTTTTGTGGAAATTATGTTTGAAGAAGCAAAAATGTTTTATTTATTGATCAAGCAGAATTTCTTAGAGACACGATTCATTAATTATTGATTATAAACATTTTCTACAACACTTGTTTACTTACAACAAACAAAATTCGAGTTGTGTCTCTCCAACAGCAACTCAACAACAAACTCAAATTCAGATTTGTTGATAATCATTTTTTAACAATAAAAAGTGCGCTTGCTTGATTGAAATATGAATTTAGTCAGAAACAATAAAGTTTATTTAAAATGCTTATTTAATACAATATTAATTTATTGAAGTTTACAAACAATATATAAATTTGTAAACAATAGCTAGTCAATTTAGGAAAAATAAATATATACAAATATTTTGTTTGCTAAAAAGTAATCTATTTACAACTTATAACAATAATATTTTCGAAATTATATCGCATTTCCGAATTCCTTTAAGAATGTATCACAAAGCTACAACTTATGTGAGTGATTTGTCGTCGATTGCGCTTACTTCTCTTCTAGACTAAGTTTTAAAATTTTCTCCATAACTTCCTGTTCTTCTTTTAATTCCTTCTCGCGAAGCTTTTGTTCCTGTTCACTAAGCCTTAATGCCATCGCTAGATCAGGATCGATTGTTTCAGTCTCGCTGTTGCTTGAGACTGGCGATCCAGTTCGCAGTTTCAATTGGTTGATAGACTCTTGCAGTACCCTATTAAAAAATTGTTTGGAAAATAGCGATAAGGGTGCAGAAAGCAGGTTCAAATTAGCAACTATTGAAAGCTTTTAACAGAAAACCAAAATTCAAGTATGATTGTTATTAGCAACACTCAACATTTGAGATTACACGAAATGTTATAGAGGAAAATTAATTTGTTCATTTATTTATTATGTTTACGAAAACCATATGGAACTGAGCATGTTGTAATTATTTAAATATGTTTTTCATATAGTTGTAATTATTTTTGAATTGTGATTTCTTTATTTGGCTATTACTGAGGTTTTGGAAATGTAGACCATCAGAGATTAAAGTGAATAAATCAGATAAGGACTTGTTATTTGAATATTTGTGAAACTACCTCTGAAACTGGGCATCCTCCTCCGAAATTCCAATGGGTGTGGAACGTTTTTGACCTCGAAGAGCTTCCCATATATCGACCTGTTCCAGTTCAGTTCCACTCTCCATTAGACTCTGTTCGATTGCATATTGCAGTAAGTCTTCTTCATCGTCTATAGTCAATTGTCGTCGCAGATCGGTTTCTTTAAAGATTATTCCATATTAAACTCTAAACATTTTTTATACCCTATTATCCCTACCTCTATTTACATAATTGCTTGGTATATCAAAACATTGATCATCAATAACGCAAGTCAGTCTTTCTTCCTCTTGAATAGTTGATACATGTTCAACAGAAGCATGAGTTGCAAAAACATTGCCAAAAGTAACACAAGCATTTAGCACATGGAATAACGGAATTTCAACTTTAACCGGAAATCCTGCTGGCAGTTGCATTGTTATAAAATCCTTCAGTTTCGAAACATGTGGAGTTGCCATTGTCGACATTAAGTCCAAAATTGGTAGAACTTGCTCTTGTAATCGAATAGGAAACTCCTCGCTCAACCATAAATTCGCTTTAAAACGCTGGATCTGGAATTGTTTTAATTTTAGTACCATTGTTAACATTGTTATAAATTAATTAATACCTTGGTGCTAATTTTTTTGGGACGACCAATATCTTTGCCTTCCAAGTCTTCCCCTGAAAAATATTCTTCAGCAGTAACACAAGCTCTTGGTGTTGCACTGCCAGAACTACTGGTCGATTCGTCAGTTCCATTTTCAATCCTAACTTCCGTATGGGGAGAAGGAACCTATCGGAATAGTTTTATTTAGAAATTTGGGTACTTTGATTAAGTTGAACCATACTCGTTCTCTGTAAGAAGCTAATTCCGTGCTATTGTTATATTCATCCTCCGCTAGCCCTAAAAAACAATGCAGTGGAGTTCTTGAATTCTTGTTCTAAAAAATGATTTAGCATGAGACCAGTATTTTTCAATGTGTATAACATACTCTTAATTGTTCCTCATTTAAGTGTTCTGTTCTCGTTTTTGTGATGAACTCCACATTACTAGCACCGTAGACTTTGCAATTATATCCGTTAACATTTTCGGATTTTTCACTACGCCATCCCCAAATTCCGGATTTATTTCGTTCAAAGCTTATTTTATCCATATCTATGTTATTTGTCATAACTGGAGCATTGATTCTGGCTCGCACTGACCCAATTGGTGTTGGAATTGCAACCACATTGCCGACAGTACTTTGAAAATTTTCAATTAGTACTTCATGTGTTTCATGGTCAATTTCTATCATCGTAGCCAAATCATCTGGAAGCAATCGTTAGTTTAGTAACAGATTTATAATTGCAGTATGTAAAATACTTTGTCCTTTGAATATATAAGATCGATTTCCTCTTTGCCAATTTGCATTATCGAATCCAAGCAATGTCGTGTCTATCCGAACATTAGGTCCTCTCTTATATATTTTGTATGTATCACTAGGACATAATCTGGACATGAGCGGCACTGTTGGAAGAGAATCATTGAGTATTGGTGAACTGTAAAAATTCTGTTTCTTGAATTAGTTGTTTTAAAAACTTTAAGAATATATTGAACTCGAAAACTGTTTCGGAGTCAAAGAATATAATCAGTACTACACAAAATAACATTGTTGTCTACCCCATGAAGTGAATTCCCATTTCATTTCCACATAGAAGTCAGGCGCATCCAGAAGTAGTTGTAGCAGTTTAGGCACATGTGTTACTCTTTCAACGTGACGCTGCATATCTCGAACTTCCAATACAGTGGTTAACACCTCCTCATCTCCAGCACAAACCGCCTCTTGCACAACTGAAATGATTACTCATTTTCACTAATTTTTCCAAAGATGGAACGTCGATATTTACCAGACCAGCCATCACACTCAAAGTTTGCGTTGCATTTAGCATTTAGTAGGCACTTCACAGATTGTAAATGAGACAATTTAATTGCTAACATCAATGGCGTGCGACCTCTTGGATCCAGACTTTCCTTGTCATACTGAGAAATAAAGAGACTTGTTAATTGAATTAACAACACCGAGAGGTGTGCAGAAAACAATAAACCATGAACTTAACTAATTAGATTACAAAACCATGCGTGTAATTTTATGTTAGTTTTGTTCAATAACTTGTAAATAAGAATAATATTTAAAAATTTTTTGTTATTTAAAGAATATATACCTTCTCAGACTTGAGAGCTTCTTCCAATTGAACGAAATCATTATTCCAAACCAGCCAATGCAAAGGAAATTCCTTTTTTATACTTTCGATAGACTTCATTTTCGCTGTATCGCATATAATTCTTATTGTTATGGAGTAATAAATGATATATTTTTAATTATAATATATTGACCTACAACTATTGTTTTTTGTTAATATTAAATGCCAGCAACTAAAAAACAAGAAACGTCAAAACGTCAAAACGCTTTGAAGTTGGATGCAGTTGGAAGTAGTGAATTTTGATTTTCCATATTTTGCGCTAATTTAAGTTCAGTCACTGAATTTAGAAATAAATATTTTAAGGGAAAGTTTAGGTGGAAACTTAATTGTGAATTGAAATTTTTTGTAGTATGAGAGTCAAAACACCAGAGAAGGAGAAATTGCGCAAAAGAACTGTGAAGTGTGAAACGTAGTCCAGGTCGACGACGCCCCAGAAAGGAGATGATCGAAAACGAAGAAATGCGGGAATTCATCCGAAACCCGAATGCAAATTGGCAGGAAAGCATAACTGAGTCGATTACACCCAGAAACAAGCGCCTCAACAACGAACTTTGCGGCGGAAGTGACAATGGTGGCCAAATTCGGGGGACGCCAACGAAGAACACCAGCAACTATGGCAGACAGCAATCCAGTAAAACATACCAAGCACATAGTGAGTCCGATGATGATTTCCACAAAGAGCACCCGGATGAGGAGATCGAGATGAATCCGGGTGGAGCGGCAACTCTAGAGGACTTCGAAACAATGCCAACATTTACCATTGTCAACGTGGATGATATTATCAACAAGAAGGGTGACGTACAAAAGTCCGACGACGACAGCAACGCCAGCTCCCGGAATCCCGGGAACCGCCTGAAGACAATGCATACTACCATTTTGTCCGACAAAATCGATAAATCCAAGATCACGCCGCCGTCAAGAACGCCCTTTCCGCGTCAAAGTAGAAGCGATGGCGATAGCGGTAATATCAAGACAGCCCCAAGGATCCTCAACTCTGAAATCGCAAAGAAATCGAAACTCAGGAATCGCATCCCGGAGGCGACCAAGTACGATTTAATTGAGCTGAAGGACAAGGAGAACCTACACATGAATACCTACGGCCAGGCGTCTTCCACCCAAAAGAAGCTGCCCAACGAAACGGTGCTGTTGCAGCGGCAGGGGAACAAAATAATTAAGAAAATTACCTGGTTCGATACGTGGTACATCGTAAAAATCCCCAGGACATATCCTCCCGTCAACAAGAACAGCTTTGAGATGTCTCTGGTTGGTTTGGGCAATCGATCTCACGAAATTATACTGCCTTCAAGTGCATGGAGCTTAAAAATCACCCTTCAAAAAATGACAGAAACTCAGATCAACAAGGGTGACTACGAGGAGTTCACCGGGGAAGTTGAAGATCCCAAAATGGAATTCGTGAAACATCTTTATCAACCGGTGAACATAATTTGTCGGCGCAGCAGTCAGGAACAACGGACGCCCTTCGATCGAGTCGTTATATTTAAAAATAAAACATTCTTTATAAACATTGACGGGAAAAATGTTAAGCTTATTGGTGCCCCCCAAAGTATCAGTAGTATTTCCGAAATAAACACCCTTTTAGAAATTATTGAAGATATCGAAATGAGCAATCAATTCGTGGAACAAGCCAGGGTCGGGCTGTAGACGGGGAAGGATTCAGCTTCCAGATATACACGCACTTTGTTTTTTATCATTATTGAAAATTGGTTGCAGATATTGGGATTCACCGAAATCCGAATTGGAATTCACTGAAGTTTGCAGGAAACACTTTTTGATGGTATGTAAAATCATAGCATTGCATCCAATTTAATTAGATTGTAAGTCAAATTAAAATTTTCAAGTTAGTGTTGGTATCTTGAATGTATAAGAATAAAAGTTTTTTTTTAACAATAAATAACTGTAAGAATTTGTATAACAATTATTATTTTGAGGTGCAAAACATTCGAATAGTTGTGGATGCTTGGTTTTTTCTATGGAATGCAATTTATGTATTTCTATTTTCGCAGTAATTTCCTAAATTTAAAAAAAACCACGAATATTTTTTAAGTTACGAAGAATCCAAAATAACTATCATGAATGTTAAACGAAAAAAAGGACATTTTGTTTTGTTAAAGTGAATACATGAAAAATATGTTTTACGCAATGCAAGTATATGTTTGTACTTATGGTTTTGCTTATACACCTTGTTTATATTAATTTTTCTTGATTATAATTAAAGCACTGTGCTCATTAAACTCATTTCGATAACGAACTCTGAATTATGATATTCTTTTAATAGTGTATCGTTTTAAATGATTTTATTTGAATAATATATGATATGTGCATTTATTTTACACGTTTTCTTTCGCACTTCAACATAATAAATTTTTCTATTTTTGTTTTTAGCTAACTTCAATCTTTTTTCGTAACGTTAACTGGAACCCTTTAAAAACAAACTACCTAATTAGAACTAGGTCGTAGAACCTAAATAGAAACTAAATGGCTTTCACACTAACATTCCGGGCCCCGATTTAGGACAATATTTGGCCTGAATCCTTAACATTTAGTCCGATTGGACACAAGTTTCGCTATAGACCTTTTGTAGACTTTGTTACTTGTTCCATTTCGAGTTGTTATTTCCATTACTCGTACTTGTCCGTCGCCTCCCGGAAATGTTGCAGTCACCACAGCTTTCGCCGAAACATTTCTAGGTAAGTTATCCTCTGCAACAGCCACAATATCTCCTTCTCGAATGGATTCTTGAGGGGTATGCCATTTCTATTTCCTTATCGATTCTGGTAAGTATTCCTTCGTCCACCTGGTCCAAAATCTATCCACAAGCAGTTGTTCAAATCTCCATTGACTTCTTAAAAACTCTGCTGCAGGGTTCATTTGGACAGGAATACTGGGGCCAATATCAGAGCCGCCACGTAAAAAGTGGTTAGGGGTTAGGCGTTAAACTTTCTTCATCATGTGGATCAGAAGACACACGTCAAAGGACGTGAGTTGACAATATTCTCAATTTCTTTCAACATGGTAATTAATGTCGAATCTTGGGGATATTTTTCCTTAAGGACGTTTTGTAGAGCTAATTTCACACTTCGGATCAATCTCTCCCATACGCCTCCTGCTGCAGGTGGAGTAAAACTCCACTTTATTCTATTGAACTTTCCATGTGCTCGTATTTCATCAAAATTTACTTTCTCCAGTTAGTTCCATTATCGGTATAAATATATGTTGAGGTCTTCCCCTTATTGCAATGAAGCGGGAAAGAACAGCAACATTTCGTCGGTGCTTTCACACTACCAAATAGCATTCGGGGAAAAAATTTTTGTACGTACACCACACGCGAAAATTACTACATATTATTATTCTCTAGTAATTATCACAAATTAGTACTATTAGTGAAAAAATATTGGCAATATTATAGCATGAAGTTAGCAGCATATGTTTAGATAATGGACAAAAGTTATTAGCATCCGCATTGTTAAGGATGCTCTAATTGCTCTCATTTCTTTTACGTTATTCATTTTCAACATAAAATCATATATTGTTTATGATAAAACCTACTAAAATTGTGTGCAAATAAATATTTTTTTTTTCAAACTCATGATTATTTCAATTGAAAATATTCGTTCCTCCGTTCCGCATGAATGAAATTTTTAAAAGCTTTTTAATTGTTCTTTTTCAAATTTCTCCCTATTTTATTATGTACCTATTTATTTTATTACTAATAGTTTCAGTTCTTAATACAGGGCATTAAACAAATAGAAAGTAATAATTTTGCACATCAAGCCATAATATTTTATTGAATGGAAAAATATTGTGGTTTAATTATTTCGACGGCTTGTAGCAAACACTTTTAGTCGTTGAGACGTAAAAAGTTTTTAAAATTTATGTTTTAACAAATAATAATATTTACCCATTATTTCAAAACAAACATTCGATACAAAATTTCAAGTTTTTATTTCAATAAATAATTAATTTACGCCATGTAAACAAAAAAAAAACCTTATTATTGAATCTCAAACAAAAACGCTTCAATTTTTATATTAAAATCCTTGAATTTTTGTCTTAAAATTAATGGAGTTTATTGGAAATAATTACAAGAAATCTCGTGTTTGATGATATTGTTGATTTCAAGTAAGACTTATGAAAATTTTTGGCCAATATATTAAAATATGGGAGATCGAAATCTAATCTTCGCCTAAATGTAGATTTACTTACTCATCTTCCGCCTTTCATCTGCGTGATCTCTAATTTCAATAATAAACGAAAGTCGATTGAAACTTTTATTGTTAACAATAGTTTCTAAAATTAGTTTTAAATTTTACACCATTCAAATTTATCCAAGTCGAAATTGACTTCGACTTCCTTCGCAGAAGGGAAGCTGGACTGCGTTCCAGGAAGTTTTACAGACATTCCAGCACATTTATTTGCAGCTCCAATCAATTGGTGCAGAGGAATTTGGGGATATTTAGCTAAAAAGTACGCCAGCGATCCTATAAAACAGTCCCCAGCTCCCGTGGTATCTACTACCGGGAATACCGGTGAGGTTTTTACATGAATTACGTTTGCGTCGCCCTTGATCGCGTAGACAGCTCCTTGATCACCCAAAGTTATAATCACTGTATTTGCTCCCATTTCAATCAACTTTAATGTGGCTGCCTTAGCATCCCTAAAAAATAATTGTCTTATAACTGAATATATTATCGATAATTTTTAAAAAAATACTCCAATGTTTTAATTTCTAATTTCGTCATTAGCAGAGCTTCTGTTTCATTGACACAGAATATTGTCGGTAGACGAAGTAAGTCAGGATGAAGGTTTTCCATTCCAGGCGCCCCATTCAAAATTGATACGCCTTGAAAGTTTCTTAGGGCAGTTGTGGTGGCTTCTAGCGGTGTTTCCAGTTGACATATAAGAATCTGGTGTTTTAAAATAAAAATTAGTTCCATTTGCTATTCATAAGCTCTATAATTTCATATAATTGAATGACGCAAATAATTTATTTTTATCAAAAAAAAAAAATGATAAAGCCAAATTTTAATTTCTTTCTAGAATAAACAAATACCTATTTATATTATGAATAATAATTGTCAGATAATGAAATATACCCATTTGATTTGAACATTCAACTCTATTTGCATAAAAATCTATTCATTGCAAAAAAATGATCATTTAATTTTTTTACCTTGGAGTTCTTAAACAAATCGTCCCTCTCAGCAACATCCTTCGATGACAAAAAATCATTGGCGCCTGTCACGATGACAATTTGGTTGTCACCGTTATCAGCGACTGTGATTTGAGCAATTCCAGAATGCTTGAATTCAGAATGCAATTAAGATAATAATTACTACTTATGCAACTCTGGATGAAAGGGAAACACTCACTTGTCCATTGATGACTTCGATAGACTCTGTGTTCACGTTCTGCTTAACTAAGTTCTCCAAATACTGTTGACCCCAGGAATCGTTCCCTAACTTGGAATCCAGTTTGAATAAAGTTTACTAAAAATATCCAGGTTTTTACCTTCGCTACCAAAGCGGCTTTGGCTCCTAGTTTTGCCGCAGCAACACACTGGTTAGCCCCTTTTCCTCCAAAGCCCGTCGCGAACTTCCGGCCGACGACGGTTTCTCCAACGCGAGGCAACCGAGAACAATAACTGCACATATTTATATTTTATAATAACTTTTTAATAATCCTAGGATTTGTTTACTTACGAAATGAAGTCAACAATCGCTGAGCCAAACACTAAAATGTCTGTAGATTTGTCAGGCATGATTTTTAATTTGGTGACTGCCTGGGGAAGTGAAAGACTCAAAGAGCACTGAAGAAGTTAGCTAATGGAGACCTCCTCAGCTCGGCTATTATCAGATACTATTTTTAAATATGAAGGTGCTTAGCTCAGTTCCCATTGTTTATTATTTAAATATGCATATCACTGCACTCTTATGATTTGATAGGACGGAGATAAGCTTTGTTCATTATGATAGTGGACATTATTTATTGGTGCTGCGATATAATATTTAAATAGGCTTTCCAATGAATTCTAAGCACATTGAAATCAAAATTCACGGTACAATTCATTGTACATATTTAATTATTTCCCTTGACCTTATCCCTTTAATAACTCGTTCCATACTTATCGGCTATGAAGGATTTTATACAAAAACGGTTAGTAAATCTAAGGAAAATTGCATTTACATAGAGATGAAGCATTTAAAAATAGATAATAATAACTACAGAATACATTTTCGGTTAATTGGATCTTAGAAATCCACATAAATTACGTTTTTCCATCTGCATTGAATGATTGTCATAGATCACGCAGGCGTCAACACATTTACTCAAAGTTGGATTAGTTTTTGAAGTACTACAGTGTGTTTTTTGTAAATGAAATTAAATTATTAATTAAAAATGTTTCTCGCAAGAAATTGATGTTGTCGCACGCTGTGTGTTATGTTGCGCGAACCGAACCATTTTTTTCATAAAATATTTGCACAATTTGTAACCGTTGTTCTGGCGCAAATCTGTTCATCTTGAAATGGAAAAATATACTGAACACAAATAAGTTATTAACTTTCAAATTTAGAAAAAGTATTGCCAATATAAAATCCACAAATCGGGAAATTCCAAACCCACTTTGCTGTGAAAAAACGATTCTCGATGTGGGCCGGGCGGAAATGAAACAAACTGACATTAGAGGAAGATTTTGTTTATAGGTTACTTTGAGTGCGTTAAATATTAATTTTGTACGTGGGTAGTATAATATTTCGATATGTCCACGGAAGACTTCTACTTACGTTATTATGTGGGGCACAAAGGAAAATTTGGTCATGAGTTCCTGGAATTCGAGTTTCGTCCCGACGGTAAACTCCGGTACGCCAATAACTCTAACTACAAAAATGATACCATGATCCGAAAAGAAGCCTACGTGCATCAATCCGTAATGGAGGAGCTGAAGCGTATTATATTGGATTCCGAAATTATGGCAGAAGATGACTCCCCATGGCCTCCACCTGATAGAGTTGGTCGACAGGTAAATGTTAAAAATAGCTATAATTGGTATTATAACTCTATAAATTATCCTTCTAGGAGTTGGAAATAGTCATTGGCGATGAGCACATCTCATTTACAACATCTAAGACGGGATCTTTGGTGGACGTGAACAGATCCAAAGATCCGGAGGGATTAAGATGCTTCTATTACTTAGTACAAGATTTGAAATGCCTGGTGTTCTCATTAATTGGACTTCATTTTAAAATAAAACCCATATAATTTTAATATGTCTGAATATAAGTATTTTATAAAGTTCTTTAATAAAGTAACACTGGTCTTCTAGATTGAGTTTAATTTTCAACCACTTCCACCGCACTAGATCACTCGATTGACCATTCTAGAAGGAACGCACCCGCCTGGTCGCCTTTCCTAACAGCTGCCCCCTGCCAGTGTCCTGAAAAGGTCCAGACTTTCCCAACAATCCTAATCTTAATAATCCTAGTCCTATTTTTAAGTTATATTATCTAGTATTGTTATTATGATGTAATAATCAAAATTGCACGCTTATCCATTAAAAAATGAATGTTTTAATTCAAGCTCCAAATAATTCAACAAAAACATGTTTTTTAATAGCATTTATTAAAAAAAAAAATGTACAATAATTAGTATTAAACAAACTTTATTCTGTGCGTAAAGATAAAATTCAAAATTCGTTTGCTGAAATTAAAAATTACTCCAGACAAAATTTCATTTCTGTATTGTGCGTTGCAGACACAATTTGAAAGTTTTATAAATAAAATTGAACACAGAGGAATGCATATAGTTAAATGTTACGTTGGTAATATTTCGTAGGCGTATTTACCCGAGCAAGACTTTAGAACTTATCGGATGATTAATTAATAAATGTGAACCATTTGTTTGTTCCAAAGTAATTTCGCACTATTTTTCCTGGATTCTTCCATTTACATATGATTTTCTTATCATTATTTGAATAATAAATGTACATAAATCACAAAATCTTAAAATTCATGTGTTTACATTATGTTTAATGTAATCTTTTTTAATTATATTATTGAAGTGCTTTGTTATATTTAATACAAACATTATCCGCATTTGCGTATTCATAGACAAATCCGAAATATTAATCTTGTTAAATTAGATAAAAAAGTAAAACTCCTGCGGAAAAATAATGTGAACTAACTGTGGACAAAGGAAGTGGCGATCCTAAAGTGCTTCCGGCTTCTTGGCTGGTTTAATGCTTTCGACACCTCGAACACCTCGAGAACTTTTGAAATGCAGCATTTAATTTGTACTAAATCATTTTGTTCGGTATTTTGTCTTGAAAGCTTATCAATTAATAATACAAAAACTCCTTAAATACTTATGACCATTTGATTCTAATTAAGTGAAATACAATTAGGTTGCAAGCTTTTTTGTCATTGTACTTTGTCAAACGTAGGAATGTTGATACAGGACCTTTTTTGTCATGGTTAAAGGCTGTGGACAGATTGTCGACATTTACACACAATTAGTACGGGCAATTTTTAAAGCAAGTTATACAGAAACCACCCAATTTCATTGCCGATAACTGTGTCTAAAATTGAGAGTCTGTAGCGGCCTTTGCCCAGCCTTACATTATTTGTTTTGCATTTACGGCTATCGAAACCACAAAGGTTTTTAAAAAAATGGTCTATAAAGGCAAACTTAAGTCTAAAAGCCTAACCTAAGCATGACTAGAAAAATATAACTCCACTCCATTGATCCTTGTAATTGCTTCCATTGAGCTCCATATAACATTTTGGTGCGCATCTTCTTTAATCCGACGGTTTCACATCACAATTCAAACTAAGGCAAACTGTGTTTAAATAATTGTGCCAATACTAAATAATTTTTAAATGGTACACAACATATTGTGAACTTTTAAAATACCACAAAATTAGGTGCCTGTGTGAAAAATGTGATAACTAAGCAAGTCCTCAGTTGATATTTTTAAAAAGAAACTTAGCGAACCAGAAGACATTTAATATAGTAGTACCTATCTACTCGCACGCTATCTTCCCGTCGAAGCTGCTTAGGGCGATCGAGAACGCCTGTAAAGCGCACAGTGGGTATCTGTAGTCCATTGTAAATACGTCTTCGGACGTTCGACCGAATTGCATTACAATGTAATCCGGATCTGAATCATGTACAAGCTGAAAATTCTTAACCGATGCTTGAGTAACACGACCGTGAAAATTGAGCACATATGATTGGGTGTCATCATTCCATACAGGAGTTTTGTTGTGCAGCTCAACAATGTTGTCCATATTCTGCAACAGCACGTAATGTTTTTATTTGGTTTAAATAATATTCAGACCAACCTTTGACTTCCAACTGTCTAGTAAACCTTGTTGTCGGGGATCAGCAGAACTGATTTGGACTCGATGATCGTCTTCAGTCATTCCAGGCAGTAATACTGTCATATTTCTTGGTCCCTTGAATCCCAATATATTAGTATCCTAAAGTTTGAAAAATTAATTCATGAATTCAATAAAAAAGTCACTGTTATACATAAATAATAACAGCTAAGTCCATCCTTGGTTTTTTTGCATCCACTTTGTTTCCGTTGTCATAAACAGTGAAAGAAGTTCCGAACACATTTGATCGTAGTTTTCCTACGAATCCATCTGCTTGACGCGACAAATCCGTTGGATCATAACTAATAATGTAGTTTGAAGTCTTGCTCTTTTTCCGTTTCCGGCCTGCACAAGTAAGTAATATTTTTTAAGGCCATTCAGATTAGTATTTTCTATTTCAAACCTCCTAATAGGAAAATCTTCTTGCCGTAGTCCCGTTCCAAGTGCAAATAATAAATGGGGAAAAGTCCCCTATCCATGCCTTTTCGATCCCTTGTGATCCGACATTTGAACAAAACTCCCTGTGGTGCTGGTTGCATAACAAACTGTTCAATGTGGCCAACAACATCACCCTCAAGCTCAGATGGAGCCAAACTCTTTGACTTATTACAGGATGCTGGTGAAACCGGAACCGAAGAGTCCCTCTCATTCTGCCCACTTTTCAATGATGTATCAGGGAGATCCTTATGTGATGGAGATGTTATCAGTTCGATCGGAGTACTCTCGTCGTCCTCTAAATCATGACTAGATATTTCCTCTATTATGTCTAGAAATTTGAAGAGTTTTATAAAATAATTCTTCGCTTATACGTTAACCAACAATTCTTACCTTCGTCCCTATTTGATGGTGTTCGCTGTAAATTTAGCTGATCAGGATCTTGTGGGGAACTAATGAATTGCATAGGACCATCATAAGCATGAATTTCACGGCCGGTCCTACTTATTCCCGACATTGGTCGCGTTATTTGCAGATCGCTTGCTTGAACCATACCAGGGGAAGCCCGTTTTTGTTTTATGTAAGCTTCCATTAGCTGTCTCTGCGGAAGAAAATTGAATTTTCTCAATTTGTCTCATTTTTGAAATGGCTTATTAATAATTTATTTAAGCCGTTCGTTCTATCGACATTATTAATTTTAATTCCACGAAAATCGAAAAGCACCGTTTTGTTTACATTTAAACTAACTCTAATAAATTTGGGGAGCACGTCCTCGTTAGGGCGACTATTTCGCTTGTAATGACCTCTTTTTGTTTCCTTCTGGTCGAATTTTTCGACTTTCATGTCTCATTGCGGTGGGAAAGATATAATGACCCGGAATGATGAACTGATGACAAATGATTACCATTATTTTTAAGTACTACATTTCCTCGTGTGTAGGCACTTCATTTCTCCAGGCATTTAGTACTTAATTTGAAGCGGTTGTCATCATTGGAATATATTTCGGTCTTCTGGTTTGAAACATTCGCGGCTTATCCCGCTGGACATAACGGATTAAAGCTGGAAGATAAGTGTGGATGTCGTTGCCGATTTAATTGCTTTGGAACATTTTATAATTTTCAATTTTTATTTCTCTTGGAATTTATATTGGTTTTAATTTTTCATTGGCACGACATGAAAGGGATGGAAAAAAACCTTTACACTTCAACCAGTCGTTTTAAATTTCTTAGAGGTCATTACAAGATTTTTTGTCACCGTAATAAATTCAACACCATCGACACGCGTACCTAATCTTGCAATCGCATTGAGCAGCCCTTAGTTGATTTGAGAAGGGAAAGGATTTTTGGAGTGCCTTTTTCATATTATCACAAATTACTTTTTAGCCAAATGTGATTTTACTTCACTCTTTCCAAATATTTGCGTCGAGCATATAAAGCTACCTTGAATTCTTGTTTTTTGAAACTCATTCTCATGGCAGAATTAATACGGCTTGCTTTAAGCTGTTACAAGATGAAAAGGCAAAGAACATTGGCTATCAATTCAAATAAAATATTAACAATAATTTTAATTAGAAATAATTCCAAAGAAACATGAAGCTTTGGTTCAGTGGAGCCCGAAATGAGACCAACGCCGACAGCAGACATATTTCTAATGACCACTTTCGTATCCTTTGGGTTTTGGTCATCTGGGCCAAGTCCACAACAGCCGTGTGATTAATTTATGAGACTTTCATTGTAGTATCCTGAGTGTTACTAGTATAACCTTTGTATTGTTAAAAAGTGTGATCGACCGTGGAAGCAAGGCACTGACTCATACTCCTTTTCTGGGTTTGTGTATCCTTGTAACAATTAAATGACTTTGTTTAATTATATTGATCACTTTACTCACTTGTTGTTCCAATTTCTGATGCCTGCTGTTAATTGCTGTCATTTTCGTAACGTTAATTAGACCTTAGCGGTGCAAGAATTATCGAAAAATAATTATAAAATACAACCACGACGATTTCGCGCACAACTAACGCACAACTCTTACTTTGTTTACAGGAAAACCAATTCTGTTTTTTACAGAGAGCACCGGTGAGAGTATTCAGCTATTCTCGTTCTGTCAAAATTAGTTTTTTCGAGCAACACGCTATTCAGCTATTAACTGCTGAATGTCGCTAGACGCTGTTTTATTACTTGCAGGAATGCAAGGCTAAACATAATTTCTACTAATTACATCTTAATAAAACACCAGTAAATTTAATTAATTTAATGAAATAGTCATCAAATAGCTTAAATATTTACAATTTGAGGTTCAGACGTGAGAACGCCATCTATATGTAAATGTGGAGCTCATATAGAGTACTCTTATTCAGCTATTCGCCGGTGGGCTTCAGCACACACAGCGCCGCCAGCGGATATTTATTTTCGTTTTGGCGGGTGACGGTGTTTATCATCAAAAAGTGTTGTTAAATGGTGGATGTATTCTAATTTCTAGATTCGGATTTTCGAAGACAGTCGAGAGAAGGTATTTATCAAAATGTTGCAAAAAATTTATATTAACTTAATGACAAACAAATCTACATCTTGCGCATAAAAACACAGCTGTAAAAGATAGGAATACTTACTAACTAAAAGCTAACATCATGGACCTTATTCCTTTGAAGTTTGAAAGCGTTTATTTGCGATGGCTTTTTATGTCTTTTTCGACGCTTTTGAAAGGAGTTTTCCATATAACTTGCTATTACGATTATCACTGATTCTGAGTTTTATTTACAACGCGGCGCCAAATTCCAATAAATAGCGCCATTATTGACTACGTAATTTTATGGTATACCTGTGGTTATTATAGCCGTAACCGCAACCGTTTTTAATACACTTTTGAGGAAATGTTTTGAATATCAAGTGCATTCTAATTTGAATTTCGTTTATGTATTTTTGCACGGAACACATCCACCGCATAGAAATGGATCGTCATTGATTGATTGGTGAATATTATATGAATTACTTTCTGTCTGTAGCAAACTTTATCCGAGGAATAATCATTTTCTTGATGCAATTTTCAATATTTGCAAATTAATTTTCGTGAGAAATAAAACCAAACTCAGTTTATAAAGTCAAGTATTATTATTTAAGATTAAAATAAAAAAAGAAATTATTTTTTTTATTAAATTTGTGCATTTTTTTAAAAAAAAAGGAAAATTAAAACAAGAAATTAATTAATTAAAAAGTCTTAAAAATGTTCTTCGAGGTCCTTTTTTAAATTTAAAAATTAAAAAACTTCTTTTTCTTTTTCTCGCTTTTATCTGCGATTTGCGTTTTTTTCGGAAGCAGTGGCGGGGGTGCATCATCCTCGTTTGTGTTGTTGTTCGTCGTAAGTAGATTTCGATTTTGTTGCTCATTTGTTGATAAATGTTCCGGGGAACCTTCTCCATCACTTTCTAGAATATGCTCAAGTTTCGCCGCCGAATGCACCGATGCCAGCTCATTTGGAGGTGTTACATTCAAAGACCTCTTACTTTCTTCCTCGGCTAATGTTAAGCCGATTGTTGCCCCTATTTTCGCACTTGCTTGAGCAAAGCTATCATGCAACTTAGCTTGGACAACGTTAATGCACATTGATGTAAGCGCCAGTCCAAACACTAAGTAAATAATACTACACATCATGAATATAGGGTGGTTTGGAACGAAATCCCCGAAGCCAATCGTCGACATTGAGATGAACACAAAGTAGAAAGATTCGAAATAGGACCAATCTTCCCAGAGCACGTATATTATGGCTCCGAAAAATATATAGAGCAGCAGGATTACGATGGCTAAGGAAATTGGCAAATTAAATTCATCGTCGATTTCGAATGTTTCTGGATACGGCGTCGTCGGAGTACCCATATTAGATGCGGTCGCAAAGTGTGTTGAAACTGACTGAGGGGTATCCGGTTCTCTGACGCTGTGGACTCCTCCGGGATCTGTTGGTGACCTTCCAACCTCTATATCAGGACTAACATATTGACTAGGACGACGCATAGCCACGTCATACACAGCATTAATCCCTCGCATTACTTCTCGCACTTGTTGCTGCTTTCGAACTTTTCGACAAGTCCCTGTGTAATATAATCGTCGCACATACGCCCAAATAAACTTAATGCCTCTAGTAAACAATTTGCCGAAGTCCGCCAATAGAATAAGAAATATTGGAATTCCAATGATTGCGTAAATAATCGTCAAAAAACGACCGAGAGTCGTCTTTGGTGCTATGTGTCCGTAACCTAAAAAAGAACAAACGATTGCATGAATAGAAGTTGTATGCCTGGATAATTGAATATTGAAGTCAACAACAACAAAAGTAATTATTATAAATATTATATTAGACGCAGTGGCATTATCAAGACTTAATTAAATAATAATTTTTCTTAACAGATGAAGTTGGACAGAGGAAAATAATGTAAAACAGAATGGCGAAACAATAACAACAAATACCTATACTTGTAACAACACTTAGACAAAAAAGTACGCTGTTAACGAAGTTCCAGGAATTTTTTCCACTATATGATACCAATCCAGCTTCGTAAGCTGTTTGGAGTTCTTCTTCAAATGTTCGCAACTTTGTTCGTGCGTTCGATTTCCAATCGTCCTCTCTGCAAATAATGGTTAAGGTTTGTCAAACACTAAAATGGATGCAATTACCGCATACTAAAACTAGTAGTCCACAACTGGTCCAGAAAATCCCGTTTAACTTTGCGAACGTGGCATTTATATACATTCTCAAAGTTTCCTTCCACAAATCGAAACATGAGACCTCCGAAGCCAACCAGTAAGCTCAGCAAAATAATGTGCGAGAAACATTTGTTCCACAACAGTTTCATTTTCAGCACTTTGTCTGAGTGATCGGATTTCATTCGGATCCATTCCGTTCTGACCTCTTTCCACATTAGTTTGAGAAAAGCCCTAGTAAAAATTTCCCCTTCCGCTGATAAATCGGATTTTTTCTTTTCTGGGGATTCTTCTGTTTTCTCTGCTTTGGGTTTTTTAAAAACCGACCAAAGTTTAGAAAGGACACTTTTCTTCGTGACTGGGTCGGTCACAAGCTCAAGAGTGTCACGGGGTGATGACTGTTGTTCTTGTTGTGGAGCTGCTTGAATTGTCTTTTTTGGAGTTGGCGAAGATGAATGACGGCTGACACTTCTTCGCTCTGATTTAACTTTCGCAATAATGTCTTCATCATCAACATCTGCTTGTATGGCTTCAGAATCGGATGATGATAGCGTTGAGGACTCATATTCCGAGAACCTACGAGCTGGAAGATCGATGGTTTTCTTTACTGGACCCGGCGATGTATTTCGAGAGTGAGAGTCTCCAATGTTTCGAGTCAATTTAGTACTTGTGTCACTTCGAATAGGACTATTAATTTTTCCGTAGTTCGCAAGCAAACGTTTTAAATCCTCCGGAATATCGATTTGCTTATTTCGAATTCTATGAAGTCCTCGTTTTTCACGTTCAAATTTTTTTTTCTCAAGTTCAAATTTTCGCTGTTCCTCTTCGAATTTTCGCAAATTATGCTCTAATCTGGATAAGTTGCAAACATCAGCAACTCGAACGGTTTCCGGAAATTGAGTTCGAGGGGGAATCCGAGGGGCAGTCATATTGGACAAATGAGGAGAAGATCGTCCACTTTCACTGGACTCGTCTTTATGTCTTGGAGACGATAAACTTCTTCTGGCACTCCGAAGAAGATCGTTTATTTCCGGACCGGCATCTTTGTCCTCTCGCGGACTTGATAAGCTTCTAGCGGCTGCTCCTGCGAATACTTTGTTTCGCCTATTCAAAATTTTACTTTTGTGAGCTGAAATGGTGCCAGGAGGTTTGATTTGCATTCGAACATTTTGCACATTTCTCTGATCTGTACTGCTACTTTCTTCATCCGATTGGGGTTTTTCCACAGTCCTCGAAGGTTCCGGTGTCTTCTCCCTGAGTTGACGGATCGCTCTTCGCTTGCGTCGCATTACGGCCGGTGCGTCGTTATGACCTTGATCCATATTTATAATGCACCACACTTAGAGAACCAACACCAGAATACACAAACTTTTCTAATTTTGTGATCAAATCAGGACAAATTTTCTTATGCAATTTTCTAGTTAATATTTATTTATCCAAACATTGAAGAAAGAAGAAGCACACTTCACACAAAATATAAACTTTCAAAGGAGACTATTTCTCAACGAGTCCGGTACATTTAATCATATTTGCAGCCGATAATCTGAAAATAAACTGAACGCGAAGACGCTCGCTCGGACCCGACTTCTTGGACGGAGCAAATATCCCAACTGGTCTTATTTTTAGCTTTTCACGATGTCTGAAAAATAATTCTTTGGACGGATTTGTTCTTGGATAAATGTAGAAAGGAAAAAACTATCAAATATTTTCAAAGCTTTTATCGTTAAGGGGTGGATTCAAAATTAACGGAAAATTTAAAAACCTTGCATTAAAATTGTAATTTTAATAAGCTATAAGCTCGATTGCTTTTGTGGATACATTCATAGCATAAATACTCTAAATATGATACGTTTTTGACTCGATTTTTTAGGGGTTTTTTAACTGAATTCCATATAAACAAAAAAATTTCTAGCTATTTCTGTCAATGTTTTTAAAAGACTGGGGACTGGCTACTGGCAGTACAAGTTTCAGCTCAAAACAAGAGAATCTTTGATTACATATCTTTTGCCTTTGTTCGAGCTTAGTTAAACTTTCACAGTAGGTACAGTAATGGAACAGGTGATGGAATGAGAACAGAGGAAAGGACGCTCGCTCCACATAGGGTCATAAAAAACCATTTTCAAACAAGACTTCTACAGAATTTGCAAAGTTGCTTCTTAAATATCAGGTACCTACTATTATATTTAATAACACTAATTATAACTAACAATTACCTCCACAGAATTAATGGCCGATAAAAGTGCGTGATCGAACTCACTCCTTCGTTAAACGATCGCGATTTCTATCGGAGTATTCTTTTAAAGATTTTGTTCGATTTCAAGGAGTGAAGAACTTCGGTGGTTTTTAATGATTTTGAATTCGAAATTTCGGGCGATTTCAATTGTGTGAAAATTTGCGGGCGAAACCATTTTAAAATCAAAACATAAATGCGAGTGTTATGAAGTGTAAGTGTTGAACTACCTCAAATGGGAGGCGGAGAAGGAACACAACTCAGAGACGAGCTTGAATCTTATCCTGCCGTAGGAATCCTCAAACAGAGTAAGTTTTCGAATTATTCTATTATATTCTATTGCTCAAAAAATTGCAAACTATTTTCACTTAATATAAAGTCAAAATAATTTCTCGTTTCTTTGTAGTTTCCTCCTTCCGAATTGGAATTTGTAAGCCTGTTTGAGCGGGTAAGTGCTAGGTTGTAGTTTTTTTTATTATATACGGATTTTTTGAAATGAATATCAAATCAAAGCATGAGTGTGTGGGTGAATGCATGAGCGATCGAGTTCTAATTGTTGTAACCCATATGGTAACCATCAATGACCGATCTGTAAAACATGCATGACGAACAAAGCACTAATAAATAAGTAACACTTTTATATAAAATACCAGGGGGACCCGGCGTGCGTTGCTACACCCTTCCGCGCCTACGTTCTTACACTTTCTATTTGAAAATATATTATTCCTGGAATTTACTTAGTGTTGCATCTAAAAATGGTCGTTTGCAATTATTCTTTGTTTTCTTGTGAAAAGGTACACTGTTGTATAGTTTGTAGAGCACCAATCTTGACAGAAAAAAACTACCTACAAACACGACGAAGATATACTATATTACATAGAAGTTAAAAAAAAAAGTAGGGATAGCGTTTCATCCCTTATTTTCCCCCCTTTGGGGCGAAATTTTCAAAAATTCTGGTACACGAGTCTTTATTTCTAACCAACACGCCAATTACCAATTTTTATAAATTTTTAACTTCAAAAATGGCGGATTTTCATAGAAATTTCATCCCCAATTTTACCCCCTAAAGGGTAGAATTTCCAAAAAACCTGGTATATATGTGTTCCTTTATTTGCAACTACCAATTTTTTTGATTTTTTTACTTTAAAAATGTCGGTTTTTCATAGAAACTTTCATTCCTTTTTATGCCCTTTTGGGGGATTCGATCTCCACCAAACTTCACATGAGACTATGCTACATTATACCTGAAAATTTCATTAAATTCGGTTACGTGGCTTAGGAGTCTATAGGAAACAAAAAAACCACATCCTCTTTTATATATTATCAATTTTATCTCTTTTTGGATTGTTCTTCTATATGAGGATAAACAAAACATAATTAATCGCAATAAAATTCGTAGAACATGGGAGCAAAACCGAAAATCGAAATTACCCCCTAATAATAATGGCCAGAATCAGAAATCTTCAAAAGTTTTTATTTGTACGGCCGAAAAGAATCTACTTTAAATACAAATAATTGATAATCTTTGAAAGAAAATTGTGGAAGATCACATAGTCTT
Source organism: Leptogaster cylindrica (assembly GCA_963082835.1). NCBI lineage: Eukaryota > Metazoa > Arthropoda > Insecta > Diptera > Asilidae > Leptogaster > Leptogaster cylindrica. The sequence continues at coordinate 6,611,602 of OY720109.1, forward strand.
AATCGAATAGTTGAATTTAAATTATATTAACGGAATCAGCACTAGCAATCGTTGAATGCTTCAGATAATTTTTAGATAAATCTTCGATATCTCAAGAACAGTTACAAACAGTTGGGCGTGATGGAACTAACACCAATATTGCATATAAGGGCGGCATAGTGAACCTAATAAAGAAAGAACTAAACAGAGCCCTTCAAAGATTCATATGCCAATTACATGCAAATGAACTTTCCTTGCGTCACTTAATTATTAAATTGCATGGCTATACAACGGGGGTCTCGGAGACAGGTTTATAATTAGAAATTAAAGGAAAAATAATTAAGTAATAAAACAACAGGGGTTGGATAAAACTGTTTTGTGTAACTCGTAGTTGTAGGTTGTTAAAATGGAATAACAGCTTAATTATTTCCCAAAAAGCTGAAGTAGTGTAGGGGGAAGCAACGTCAGAAATAGATACTCAGAAAACAATTTATACAATAAGTTATTAACAGAAACACTTAAAAATTTAACAGTTAATTTAATACGTCCAGAGGAAGAGTTTGAAATCCATATTAAATAATAGTAAAATAAGGAAATTCAAATGTCCATTCTAAAACACGTCACACAAGAACACGATACACGAATATCTGAATTTTGAAGGAAAGGTCAAAGGAAAAGGATTGATTTGAAGTTATAGTTTGCACATTTCCTGCTTCGACAGCATCGTGAAATAATTCAGGGCTTGTATAAAATCCGTTTTGACAACCCGTCAATCTCAAAAGTTTTAAGATTTTCCAGGGCAACCCCCACTGGACTGCATCCTGTCAGATTGTCCTTTTAGTGATTAGGGATAAAAAAATTTGCAAATACATAAATACCGATATCGATATCTTTCGGGCCTTGCGGCATATCAAGTATCGCTAAAACATCGATATATTTCTAAAAATTCTTGTTCGTAAATCCTCAATAGGATACATGCATAAATACATCTTTTATTTATATAGGCATTTTGGTTTTTTCTCCATTTTAAGTCATCTTCCTTTTGAATTTTCACAACAACGAAAACTAAAAATGTGTCATTAAAATCTTTTTCAAATTTTCGTTTTCTCATCAATTATGTGTTTAAAATTAGAATATTATATTGGTTGTATCTGCTATTAAATAAGGATGTGCGAGAATCAACACCAATTTTGGCGTGGTCCTTTGCTTATTAGAACATATATCGAAACAGTATTTTACCATAATATTTATTTCGATTTTCGTTTTTTGGCATTTTATTGCTTTGCTTGGTAAAATATTTGAGCTTGTTATTTGCGATATATTTGAAAATGTTTTCAATGTACAAATCTATATATTGAAACAAAACATCGATATACTTAAAATTTATCGATATAGTCTTGCCGCATTCCTTAAAGCTTCGTCAACTCTGTCCGTAGATCTTTGGAAGAACTGCGACAGTCATTCTCTAAAAAAATTATACTTGAACAAAAAACACGATTTTTTTCTGAAAATGTCGGAATCATCAGACCAGAAAAAAAAAGAGACAGTGACCTCGATAAAAATAGATTGCAACAGAATAACATTTATTGAAGAAGGATAAAAAATACAGCAGAGCATTCATATTTGTCGCAATTTTATAATTATTTTGAAAAAATATTTGAACATTTTTATAGAAAAACACGACATACAAATTCATAATTTATTCAAATTTTAATTTTATATCATGTGTTGCAAAATGATTTAAGATTTAACAAATAAATATTTCTTGAATTTTTTTCAAATAAACGAAATACAAACTGAACACAATTTTCAAAATTTATTTTTAGTTGAATCCACTAACATCTCTCAGCAGGATAATCATCAAAATAACGTCTTAAATTGATTGAAAATTAAAAATGAGGAGAATCTTAACTAAACAACCAAGAAAATGAAAGATTTCAACACATTCTTTAGCAGCGAAATGCAATCTTTCGCTTGTCAGATCTAATCTTCTACTTTGTGTTATATCATCCCGCTGAAAAGCCACTTAGCATCAAATGTTAAAAAACACAAATCAAATGATTTCACGTTCAATGACGTAGATACGCATGTGGATATAAAAAAAAAAATTGACCCTATCACAACCTATCAGCTGTTAAAAGCTAAAAGGAACGTCATCGTCCGGAGCTTGAATTTCGAATTTGGTTCTTTTAGTTGGAACATTGTCGCTTATTTTGATTTTCAGCTCTATTTATAGGCGGCTTCTCCATAGAAAATTAGATTAATAAATTGTTGTTACGAGAACTGCGAAATGTTTTATTTGCTTCAGTAATCCGCCTTCAAAGTAACAAGTTTGTTATGTTCGCGATGATTTCCAATCTTCTCAAATGTAAACAACTAAACAATATTTGTTGAAATGTTAATTGCCATTTCATTTAAGTTTGCTTCCTATTTCTTAGATGTAGAAACGCAAAAACATTTGAAAAAGCTTGACAAATAAGCGATCAACTGCTGTGGGATATAAACGAAATTATTTTATACTATTTGAACGAGAGCGTTGCAATTTGGTTAACTTTGCTATTTTATTTACAGCAACAATAGCAAATAACATTTTTCATCACTTTCGTCTATTACAACTAAAAACAATGTAGTACTAGTAAATGCTCTTTTAATTTCTTGCATGTGACACACACAGACACAGCACCTTTCTGTAGAGTGCATTTTGTAGTAAAAGTTGAAAATTTTCGAAGACGTATGACTCAGTGTGTTTTTTTTAAATATCTAGAATCACCTTAAAAACAAGCCTAAATTACCATTAGTGTCCACAGGACTTTACGTTATCAATCACAGTCGTTTACCTAGAATATCACAGAAATTGTTTTTAGATCAGTCGCGTATAACGGTTTTCTCAAAGTTGGAAAATGGAGCCAGTATTTAAATGTTGTATGAATTTCTATTGGCGAACCATTGAAGTAAATTAACTCTTTTGAATAAATGTTTTTGTAGGTTTCAAAATAACGAATATGTTTTCCACAGATTTTATAAAAATAATCACTATGATACAATATATTGTCTAGTAGATAAATATTAAATATTCAACTAAATTCTCGATCCCGATGACATTGATTTCGATTATTTCAATCATGTGTGTTATTTCTGTTGTCAACATCCCTTTTTCTCCACTAATACTTCAACAAGCTCAACAAATCAAACAGGAAATTTCATTTCCTCTGCTGACATTGCATATTAACTTGGCATAATTTCTCAATAGTAAGAAAAGTCTCATCAACGCCCAGCTCAAACCCTTTAACATAGAAAATTGAAATTTTGCTTTTTATGATGTAGACAAGGAATAAGAGCGGATTTTTTTTTAAATTCCACCCCTAAGGGGGTAAAATAAGGGATAAAAATTTGTATGAAAATGCGCAATTTTTGATGTAGAAAAATTTATAAAAATTGGTATTTGGCCTTTTGGTCGAAATTTTGCGTTTTATGATGTAGACAAGGAATAAGAGTGGATTTTTTTAAATTCCACCCCTAAGGAGGTAAAATAAGGAATAAAATTTTGTATGAAAATCCGTAATTTTTGATGTAGAGAAAATTATAAAAATTGGTATTTGGCTTACACGAGTACCAGGATTTTTTAAATTCCACCTCTGAGGTTTGAGGTGATTGAATAGGGGATGAAATGCTATCCCTATTCTTTAACTTTTAGCAGTTTTAACTGGGAGCAACTCAGCGACCATTCTTGCACCTCTATACTAATTCAGCCCCTCAAAACCACCCTTGACTGAAAAAACGAACCAATTTATTATTGTAAACTGACCTACGGGAAACGGTTCTATATTATATAGGTATAATTATATACGTCGCGTTTGGGTGTAGTAAAATTATAAATAATTATTTCTACTGTCAACCTCCCTTTTTCTGCACTTATACTTCATGAAACTTCACCAAATGATGCGTTTTCGTTTCCGCTTCTGGCAGCGCATACTCAACTCACCTGGCATTAAAATTCATTATTTGTTTAAAACTTGCGTTTAAATAAAAACAAAAATTACCACCGGAAACCAACGTCTTTAGTGCATACGAACAAAAGTACGTGAATGACAATCCCTTTTCTCCATAACACATCCCTTTCTCTTCTTCTTAGATTATTGATGTCACATAATACCACGGAAAAGGACTCTTAAAAGGAGTGAATGAGAGACTTCGAGGGGAGCGAAACTTCGCAGTGGTCCACTGGTTTTAATTATTCTAATGCATTTCTTTTCTTAAAATCTCGGATAAATAAATATAAACACAAATAAATATACAAATCATAGGCATAGTTAGAAATTCTTTTCGGAGGAGTGGGAAATTAAATAAGTATAACCATGAGGACATCTAAAAAAATTTAATTTGATGTCTCAAAACATGTAAAAATCTTCAAATCCATAACTCAATTAAATAAGGTAGTTTATTTATTCCATTTCGATTGTCTCCTTCCAGAGAATTTCGTTGCTTCGGTGCTTCTTAGTTCAAATACCCAGAAAGCATTCTTTATAATTTTCGTGGTTTTCAAACCACACCGACATTTCCAGAGAATAAAAAAGATTTTGTCAAAATTTTTTGAGCGGAATCTGCTGGATTTTCTTTTGAAATTGATGAACAGATAAAAAGGGAAAACCCTTGTAATCAAGAGCGGAAAACAGTTTTCTGATGTCATAATTTGGTTTCTTCACCTCTTTTCGCCTTTTTGGTTGAAATTGATGACATACTTTTATAAAGGAAATTGGAGCAAATTATATATTTTTGTGGGAAGGGTTGTCAAGACTCAAATGTATGAAACTTTATTTTATTAAAAATTTCTTGTGACCGATAATCGTGAAGGTTTTTCTCAAAAGTTTTTCACTTTTTCGAATAGATGGAGTAACCAAAATTTGTCAAATTAATACAACCTGCAAATTAACGAGATTTATGTTGTTGTTTCATATTGCAAACAAACATATTTTCATTATAGGCATAAATTACGAACAATTGATTTGTATATAAAAATTAATAAAATGAAATTAACCTTACCTATTGTTGTATAAATCGTTCCGCAATAAAACATTGAATTCCAAAAGGTCCAAGGATTTTCAAACTTTTTCATTTGCTCCAAAGTTCGATCAGTATCTATAAACGACTTCACAGCGCTTTTATGCAATCTCAAAAGATTCACAAGATTCCCATCCCATTCATCTGGTTCTCCCTAAGTGTAAAAATTATATTAAAATTTGTTTTTTTATTATTTTCATTTGTATTCAGCATACAATTAAAATTTCCCTTTTATTGGCCAGCAGTTTAGCGTCATTAAAAAATTTTATTTGATCTTCTTGAGAGGCTATAAAATCCTGCTTGGAGTTAGGATCTGGGGAAAAACATTTGATAATAATTTTTTAGAAATACCCTTGATGACATTTAGCAAGGCATTCGCTTGTTTTATTTTTTGCAACATACTTAAAGCAGCGGCTGCAGCATCAAGTAAATAAAAGAAGCAGTATAGTGGAGACATGAACCGCTTAAAAATACAAGAGTCAAGATTCGATGATACGACGGAAAATCGCGATTGTCTCATCATTTTTTAAAAATGTTATTTCAACCTTTTTATTCTAAAAACTATTATCTAATTCGGTGGTAATAAACATCAATTTGTTTACATGCAAAAGCACCTTGGGCAAGCAAGCTATTCAGAAAGTTAACTAGTCACTTAGTGACGTGTTACTTTGATTGTATGACACCAAAAGAATATAAAAACATTCATTAATCAAACAGTTAATTATATTTGAAATAAACAAAAATCTAGGTTACACTTTATTACATGCACATAACTTGTTTATGCGATTTTGAAACTACACAGAATGATTAAAAACCAAATTTTAGTTTTTAGGGATTTTGTGGAGCAAATAATATTTTGTATTGGGTGCATTTTATAATTGGCTTGAACCTGCAATTACTATCCTCTTTCTAGTTAATATTTCAAAGTTACATTCATGATGCTATCCCAAATTATATTTATCGCGATACTAAAAGATTATTAAGAATGTCTCTAAACTTTAGGATTTTAAAATAAGTAAATACTCATAGTAAAAATAGTAAAGTATGTTGTATGTCTTTTTCTTTAAGACTATTTTATCTTCAGCTGTGGATGCTATTTATATATTTCTTAATTTGCATTTTGTGAAATTGTAGAGATAATGGCAAACACAGAATAATTTTCTGTTAATTTTTAATATAAATTTTGCAAAAGAATAAAACATACTATCATTTCACACTACCTCTGCAGAGACTTGTTAATGCATAGAATAGTCTATGCCTTTGTTACTTTCATTCCCTTCTTCCATTTGATCTCGGTTTTAGGTTATCAATTGTATCCCAAGTCCCACTACTCATTTTCTAATGTATATGTTGGCATGATAAGCCGCAATATAAAACAGTTCGCTGCACTTTCCCATAAATTCACACCTAATAGAAAACGGGGTTAGAAAAATGGAACCACATCAGCATATCTTCCTCATGTGAATTATTTTGATCGATTAAATCGAAGGGGGTGGTTTTACTTGCAAAGGCGTTGTTGAAATATTTCAGGAATGCACTGTACAGAACCTTCTTTATTTTGTCGAGGTGGTTGAATTAGGAATAAACTGATGACGCAGTAAGAGGCTGGCTAAAATTAAAACAAATCTCATGAAATTGTGGCAGTCGCGTCTAAAATTAAAATTCGATAAAGCCGAGACTAAACTTCCCTCGCTGACTGCGGTAAAATTTGTCATAATTAAATAAAAATATTAAAAAAGGTCATTGGCAGTCTGTAATAAAATTAAAAAAATACTTTATAAGATGATTGTACTTTATTTGCGTATGAATAAAAGATTCTAACTACTTATTGACTATTGTTGAACATCATCATCATTTAAACACTGAGCTGGCTGAGTTAACTCCAGTGTTATTAAACATTTAAAAATATAATATATGTATGTATATGCGGAATCTGGTGCCGGGAGAAAGAGTGTTTCCAGGTGTTCCTGCCCTAGTCGAGAAATGAAATATGTCGCTGTTTTCTGGCTGTTTAATTTAAATTTATAAAATATTCCACCTTTTTGTCGACCGGTAAAATGTTGTCTAGAGTTTTCAAATAGTAGAGACAGACGAACCGCCGCGCCGCCGAACACTCTCTCCCTTATGCGAGGATGTTGTTTTCATAAAGATCTAATCATTTAATGTATAAGAAAATACACTGTGACGCATATATCATTATATCCTATCTGTGGCTTGCGAATTTGCACACCTAAATGTTAAAAAAAAGGCAACAAGTCTTTACTGAAAAGAGATAAGGAATGGAGCCAACAACAATCCCTCAATCTAGTAAAAACAACCTCCACCCACCGGAATCGCAAGTCTCTCTGAATTTCAGCCATGAAGCCGTTGCATCGACCCAACACTTTTCCAAATTCAAACCTTTGTTGTATAATTCGAAGTCTTTCCTTCTTTTGCGCTGTTTGTCCTTTTTAAGTTACAATGTTAGTACTATTTTGTTTCATCAACTTAACGTTTTTTACTTTTACTTTCTGTCATATGCAGAAAGAGTGTCGCTTTTTATAGATCCTAGAGATTCTTCGGTTGGTTCTTCCAAGTGCTCTCTTCTGTTTTTAGCTTCGAAGCACGTGAATGTCAGTCGCAGCGGGGCGGGGCTTAAATTGCAAAGTAAAACTCTTCATACAAGATACAAGTAGACATTTTTTAAATTTTTCTTGTGTAATCTTATCATTCACAATTTATAGCGTAAAAATAAGTATTTTAATAAAATCAATAAACAACATTCGTTTTAAATAAAATTTGCTTTATTTGGTTTTCATTGGGTGAATATGGCATAAAAAACTCCACATTTGATTTCGTAAAATGTGAACCATTTTAATTAGGTACCCCGGTCCTAATTATTGATAATTCCGGGACAGCCTTTTCACATTCTTTCTTCATAGATACACAATACACATGTAATATATTTCCTAACAAATAGAAGTGTTAACCGGCACATGTTGTGGAACGTTATTTTTTATTGCTTCGTTAAACGATTTTCAGAATAAATTTCCGTCCGAAAATTCCCAATGAAATATATTACACTAGAATGAAACAACTAAATAGAAATATGATATAATATTCTGGTATCTGACATTTGTTAGAATTGAATAATTTAATTAGTTAAGGGCTAGATTTTAGCGTAAATACCGATATTCATCAAGCTAGTGCTCTTCTATATACACTATATAACAATAATTTCCCGACATTTGTATGGTATAAAAAGGACGTCAACAAATCTGCATTTAAAAAATTGTTATGCAAAGGCAATTTATTATACCTTTTTGAAGCTTGAGATTTGCAAATTGTCCTTTAAATAATACACTTAAAAACTGTTTCTGAAATTAGTTCGAAGTCCTTCCGAAAGAACATCGTCGTGAACCTGCCTGTTGAAGAACAGCGAGCCTTCGTATGGAAATTTGGAATGTCGATTTGTTTTCTTTGGTTGAATTTTCATTCATTTCTCTGCTCCTTAGAGCCTTAACATTTAAGAATGCGGATTGTGTTAGTTGTTCCACTTGTATACTGGCACACAACATTCCTCCTCTTCGGGGAGCTGTAGACTTCTTGGGGCCTTGTCTTCTGCATTAAGTCAATAAGTGGGTTATGACGCAACAGCATAAGCATTGCGGAGTTTATTGCGCTTTTGCAAGCAGAAAGGCGTTATTGCAAGAAGCTTGGCCATTACTCACCTTCGATGGCCTTGAACATCACGGCTCCTGCGACAGTGTAGAGAAACACGACCAAAAACAGGAAGATGTGGGTGAACCACTTCTTGGACCATTTGCTTACTTTATCATATAACCCAAAAGCAAATTTCTCCCCAAAACTCATTCCACTTTTGGTGAAATCCCAAACACCCTCAAATCCTTTAGTCATAAATTCACCAGCCTTTTGTGAGTACATGTATTGGAAAGGATTCACATAAGATGGCCATCCTGGTGCAGCAGGTCCTTGAATCGTTTGAGCTGTGTGAGGTATTGGAATTTGAGCTGTTGAAAGGGAGCTGCCATATGGCAATGGAGTTCCAATTGTTATTCGTGGAGGCCGAGGAGCCGGTCCCTTGCGGTGGTAGCCCACGGGTGGTGGCGGTGGGGTCGCTGACATTTTCACTTTTCAATATTTTTGCACGACTGAGGAAATCTTTACACTTATTTTACACTAATAGAAATTTACGCAGATTATGTCTGCACAAAGGCACTTCTGTAAGATCACTAATCAACGTCACTTAATTTCAGAGACAAGTAATCGCTAAACATTTTGAGTTGAAAATATCGCACAATTTGCGCGAACAGAGACCGGCACCGGTGTCTAGCACGCTCTTCTAGTAGTTCGTAACGCTAAGGAAGTTCAGAATAGACTGATTCGCCTGTTTTCAAAAATATCGCCAGTGATTCGGCGAACCTAGCCGATTCGACATTTTTATGCAGTTGCAGACTGCTTCCCAAGTAATGTTCGCTGGGAGCAGATGAGTACCACATGAAAAACACGGATAACTTCAATATTGCAACATGGAATGGGAACTAAATAAAAACAAATTCGCCGTGGAGTTTGTCATCCTGCATTTGAGTGCGCTGTCTCCCAAACGACGACGTCATCAACTCTGCTAGTCATCTTAGCAGAAAAGAGTGAACATTGAGCTAATTAAATGCGAGGAGGTGAGTGAATTTTCACACGAAACTGAAACGAATTTTCTACTTAATAAAATATGCGGTATATTTCCTCAGAAAATCAGAATAAAATAATTCTTGTGGGATTGACTTAATTATCTCCTCAAGAAGAATTCTGCGTATAGAAAGTACGTGGAAATCGGCAGCATTCCCGGCAACGAAAACATCAAACCGTGTGTTCTTTGTCGAAAATAATCAGCACATGTCATACCACTTTAAAAGAAAATTTTATTTTAAGGTAAAAGTGTCATTTATTTTTGTACACGTTAGCAATAATTTTTAAGAGTTTAAAATGGCAATACGTGATAAACAGATGTGTATCTGTCCCTATAAAAATTTCGTAAGAACTTTCCGAATATATTTATAAAAGCTTGAAAGTCAGCGATTCTTGCGTCTCCTCCGCTATTTTGTCTACTAATTTGTATTTATTTTTCATGATTTGTCAATAGATTTAAACGTTTAAATTGAAACAAAATTCCTGAATTCCTGAATAAGTTTAGTTATCTCAAGTTTAAACCCGGTGCTTCCCCGGGTGATGCTCGTCTACAAGACTCTATGAACTGGTTCGGCAATGATGATATTTTCAATAAATATTATCGATTTCTCAATTATAATTACAATTTACCTGTAAATATGTATTTTAGATATAAATTTTTTTTAAAACGTTGAAAATTTAATTTTTCTAATTATTTATTATTTGAGTTGTAAATATTATCTTTTTCAAACTACCAATTTTTATCTAATTCAAAATTGAATATGATAATCTTGAATGCAGCTCGCTGGTTTCAAAACCTACGTGAATTAATTCAAATCAATTATAAAATACAGTAGATATTATAGAGCGGGAATTCAGTACTATCTGATCCTGAATAGTTGACGCTACTTGGTCCACGATATTTTCTCGTTCATAATACTCCGCTTCCTTAACCGGAAATATATCGTAGCAGTTTCAAAAACTTAGAAGAGGCAGCAGCCTCATTGTCGCGGTCCTGCAAAAGCTTAAAACTTTAAGGTACGGTTAAACCGAGCGACATATTGTCATTTTTGCCGTCATTCAGATTGTCGTTCAGTTTGAACAGTTGTCATTCAGGTAGTTTCGAATTACAGATTACATTGCATTGTAAACATATATCATTTACCATTCGAAGGACACCTATCACAAATGACAATCTGTCGTTCGGTTTAACCGTAACGAAAATTATACTAGCCAGAATCCTTATTGAACTGCTTACCAATAAATTAATGACAATTTAACTCCTTCCATCAGGAATCCATTATTTTTTGTACTTCACATGCTAATAATAAGTAACAGCCTATAGGAGAACATTAAACAATTTTGTAGGTGGTGGGGGAAACAATGAAACCATGTAAATGCCACAGTTTTTCATGAGATATGAGAAAGGTTCGCTCCCTGATATACTGGAAATCGAATGTTGTAACTCTATTGGGAAAATTGGGAGTTAGGTGACCAATACCACAGACTCTAAAACTCTAAAACTAGTTTTAAAACTAGAGTTTTAGAGTATGTGCCAATACCCTTTTTGTACGTTTTAACAATAATTGTAGAATTAGGCGTTCTTAAATTTTGAATCTTATGTAATATTAATTGTTTTAAAAATAACTCGAGCACCTTTCTAGCTTACATTGCCACTATAAAATGGCGTTTTCTTGAACTGCTAATTAAATCCATAGTTGAAGTACAACACTTCTCGTAGTGAGAAAATTCAAATTTTCAATTTTGTTTTCCATGAGGCGCACCACCTTATGTTTACGTTGTTTAGGGTAGTATGTATTTGGTTTCCGATAATTGCGATGAGAATTGTTTATTATACTTAAGATCAGTCGATGTGATTAACATATGTATATGTAATACGTTTTGTATTTTTTAAAATCTTTTTACAAGATGTTGGTAAACTTATACAAAACATAAAAAAAAATTTCAAATAACAGAAATAGGTATATCCAGTTTTATACATTTAATATAAAATATATTTGTACAGGAACGTATTTGTTTTCTATATTATAACAGAGAATAAGAATTTTCTGAAATACCTATTTATATATTGATTGCTTTTGCATTTTCTAGTTGATCTATGAACAACATTTATTCACATCAATAATACCTATATGTATATGTACAGTACATGAAAATTGAAATCATCACTTTTCCGTCCGATAGTGCCAAGCTGTATATGCCTTGTTAGACATCTCGAATTCGCCTGCACTATCTCCCTTTTGCTAACGTTGTACATATCTTGGCCTCCTTCTTATGCTGTTCCGTTTGCCACAGAGAATCCTTCGGAATGCATTCCGAAATTCAGGACTAAAAATCGTATAAATTATAGGATTTAACGTAGAATTGAAATATCCAAGCCAAAGAGATATGCTGATGATCAGAGATGATATTGTGCATTGGCACAAAGGTAATAGTATGGCCAAGATGAAAAACGGAAGCCAACTACAAACGAATGCTCCGGTTATAATAACAAGTGTTTTTGCTGCTTTTCTTTCTCTTTTATAATCGATGCAGGCTTGATTCTTTTTTCGTGTTGCTGGTGATCTTGTGCACAAGGTTGGCGTACCGTATGTGGAAACATCTGCAGTCGGTGGATCATTTTCTATTCGATCGATACCATTGGCGTAACTGCTTTTTTCTGGACTGGAATGCGTTGATGAGATATTCGTAAAGGCTGTAGTAGTTTCACTAATTGTCGGCAAGGGTCGTCCAATAATAGCTACCATAGCAGTGGCAATACCTCCAGATCCACCAGCGGCTGATGCTATCAAGCTACCAGTTGTCTGTCCTGACGATGCGACCTTCAATTGAAAGGCAAATGTTCTTAGAACACCAAAAGGTATATTATAACGCTTCAAACAATCAGTGATGCTGAACATGGCTGACGCCGAATGGCCAGCAGAAAAAAATATAAGGAAGGGCAAACTTTTTTTTTGAATTCAATTTTATTTATAAAACTACAATTTTAATTAACTAAAAGTATGAAATTCTTTGTTAACTTTTCACATTGAAAATTAGTAAAAGATGCAGATAAGCATTTGGATGAAAATATTAAAAAAAAAAATTGTGAAATTATATATTTTATTACACTACAAAATCTGATTTATTACCTGTTGACGTCTACGAATACGTTTCTTTGCTGTTTGAAAAATCTTCCAATATAAAATCAGAATCGCCAGAAGTGGAACATAAAAACTTGAAGCAGTTGCAAAGATTTGATAAACAATATCTTGTGATACCATACACTTCCGTTCTAAAGAAACCCTTTCGTTCCACTTAGCATCCTTCCATCCCAGCAGTGGAGCAATTGATACTAAGAACGACAAAGCCCAAATAACCAGGATCATCATTCCAATTCGCCTAGCGGTGCGGTGGTGAATATAATCAATGTTCGTTACAGCCCAATACCTACGAAACAAAATTGATTTTATTAGTTTGTATAATTAACTCGTTCCAGCTTATAAACTTATAAACGATTTCATGGAATATTAACATATTTAATGATATGCAAATGTTATTAAGTTACAGGCAGATACAATACTCGTATAGATACAGCAGTATCTTGACTTGCAAATTTAATCCACCCGACACGGTGACACCTCTAACCGATGTCTCCTCGAAAATCAATTTTGTATAAACATATATAGTACATTATACATAATTCATTTCCAGATTCAAAAGTTATAAAAAGAATTCAATACATCCATAAGTGTGTGAATTTATTATACGCTATGGGGTTGGAGATTAATGTTCAACGGATTTATTGTACCGTGAGTGCCTCCGTTGAACGATTTTTATTGAAGAATTTTTGCTGGGGAAACAGAGGGTTTTTTAATCATTTTGCCAGGAATATTCGTAAAAGATTTTTGTAATTTCAAATAAAATTATACCTATTTGATCAGGAAATTCTTTAAAAAAATTCGATAGTAATCATTTTTATGAATAATAAAATTGAGGCTGTATTTTTTGGAAGAAAAATGGATGGTACATATAATTATTTCGGTGAGTTGATATACTAACGGATACAGGAGAACCTGTACTAAGACTCTATTAAGACTCTCCATTATTATAACACGATTTCCTTGATAAGACGTTCATTTTGCTAAATCCTCTTGAGCCTTTGAATAGTGTTCTGATAATAACAAGACTGTTTCGCCCTTGAGAGTCTTACTATCGAGGTTTTACTGTATAAGTTATGGAAGTATGTTTAAAGAACACATAATATAGACTATGTCTATGTAACTAACCCTACCAGTTTGCTTTATCACGATCCTATTCTGATGAAATACCATTGTTGAAAAGAGTCTTAAGTGTGTGTACTCACCTGTCTAACGCTATAGCAACTAAGTGCAATATAGATGCTGTACAGCAAAGGACATCGCATGATGTCCACATATCACATAACTCTGGTCCTAAATTCCATTCTCTAGAGACTTCGTACACAGCGCTGAGAGGCATTACAAGGCAAGCGACTAATAAGTCTGCTACTGCTAGCGAAAGAATTAAATAATTTGCTACACTTTGTAAATGTCGTTCTAAAAGAATAGCAGCAATTACGAACACATTCCCTGAAACGAAAATAAAAATTGTGATTGCCTAAAATCAGTAAGCATTAGTTGACTAAGAACAAATTCTAAGTGCGTGTGTATGTATGCGTTGAACATTTCATATCATTCGGTTGTATCTTGTAATGAGTAAAAGCATTTTCATACGTATACTATACGTATTACTATGAATGCGTACATACCGAAAAACATAACAGGTACCTAAGTAGAACGTGCAAGCAGTAAAGATTTCATTAAACCGCACTTTAATTTAACATAACAAAAGGTAATTAGTAAACTTAATTATTAATAATGATTAATTAAAACTAAGCTAATATACAGAGTTTGTACTACCTGAAAATTTGTTTTTGCACAGCGCCACGCGCTTTTATTACATTTTAAATTAAATCAGAACCAGTAACCAAATTATTTTAACGTTTATATCCACTGTTAATTAAATTGTTAATTTTTAATTACAAATTTACTTTCTAATTACTTTCTATTTCACATTTACAGTTGAAAAATTGGTCTTAGGATTTTTTTCTGACATCATGTAATAAACATAAATTTCTTGTGTTTATTAGTTTGTAAGAACATTCGCCATTGGCAAGCAAGCAATCACAAAGTTAACCCTTTCCAATCAACTAATTGTTATAAATTGTTATAATTGTTGTAAATTATACTGGAAATATATAAATGGCCCTGTACACAAAATTCTCTAAAACAAAAAGCCATATAATAGGCAATGAAATCTCTCCAAGAAAACTTTTCAATCGAAGTTTTGTGACATTTACTAATTGAAAGTGGGCTGAAAAGGGTTAAAGAAAACACAAAGAAGGTCACGATTAAATACTTGAGGGCTTCATAATTCACGACATAATTCAAATATACATAATTATATATGTCATAATCGATATCCCTTAAGAAATTTCCATTTGTTTTTAATTGCGAGAAGGATTATTGCTACACACACACACACACATGTGAATGAACCTCTTTCTGCTGCGAACAGATTTTCGAATAGGATAAATAACAAATTAGGCACGCACAAAATTCGTGACCGCTCGAAACAGGTGCGAAAAGGGATGGAACAACACATCACCATAAAAACAGGAAGTCGGTTTCTGGTAATGTACAACCGCGAACTTAGCAACGTGGAACAATATAAAAATATAAAGTATCTAGCGATAACACCAAATTGTAGGCAATTGGTTTTTTAACCTTTTGCACTCTGGTCAGATGAACTTGATAGGGAAACTAGTTTTTTTAATATGCTGCAGTCATGCGACACTAAATGTTAAGGGCTTGATTTTCTAATTATCCAAAATTTAACAAACAATTTAACTGCCCATTTTTAATTAACTTGATTAAAAAAAATTTACGAATATTCAGTGGTCCCTGCTCATAGGCGATTACTTTAAAGCCTCCGATAGCGAAAGTGGGAAAAATTGAACGCTATGACAATGACTAAAGTGCTATTTAAAGAATATCATGAAACAAAATCTAAAGCTAAAATCTGCTAATGATCTTAAATGAAATGTTCCCAGCTGTATTTATGTTAAATAATAAATAATCGGAAATAATAACAATAATTTCTTTTTAACGTGATACTTACCGATAACAGTTGCCAAAATAATTAGACCTAAAATTAGTGATGTACCCCATACAGAGATGAATTGCAGAATGACATCAAAATCATATCCTTCTACTTCTTGTGTACAATTTGTTGTTTCATTTCCATTTAGTGTTATAGTTATAATTTCGGTTCTGTTGCTTATTGCGCAAAAATTGCTTACATTGGTGCAATTTAGAAACATTATGTTTTCAATATTTCGATTCAAAATGTTATCAATACGATTTAAATTTGATGCATTAATTGACATAGATAAATTTTCAAAAAGTTGTGATTGATTGTAAAATACATCATAGTCAAAAATTGTAAAAAGAGCAGATGACAACGACACAGTTTCAGAACTTAATGTTTCTGGGGACAGAGTTGAGTTTTCTAAGGCTGAGAAATCTATATCAAATTCGTTGAGGCTTTCGTTTGCTGAATTAGGTAGAAGGAATTCTCCTGATTTTAGTCTATCTTCAATTGCCTTGGTCATTGGATTATTCGACGAATTAGTGATGTTTGTAAAGGCTAAAATTGTTGGTAATGCACTAGATGTATTCGTTTTTGATATTGCTTTCATGTTTGTAATTGTGTTTGGAAGTTTGCCTTGGATACCCCATAATCTCAACCACCAAGACCATATAGCTTTACCCCCCATTGCGCTTTATACGTGTTGATTTCGCATTTTCTACTATGCGACCAGTCTTATGAACAAATTTTTATTTGATTTTCCTTTCACGCGGAAATTCGCCGATAAATCTTCCAGGTTAAATGTGGTGACACTCCCATTATTCTGAAAATGTAAAAGAAAAAATGATTTATAAATTATATTTATAAAATTTATTTTAGTTATTGAAGTTGAATTTTATTGATGATTAATTTCATACTGAAAACTCTTTTTTTAAGCGCATTTTCGGAAGCACTACCAATTCAATTCTTTTTGCGCGTTTGTTCTACTAAACGAATTAAAAAGCCATTAAGAATAATTCATTTTATTTTCTGAGCAAATTGATAGATTTTCCCATATATCATGCTTTTTAGCAATATGGATCACAAAAGAACCCTCCTGTAGCTCCTTTAAAATGTCACCTTTCACATCTAATGAAAATTTGTTCATATTTTTGGATAAAAAGGAAAATACGGTACATCAAACCACCTTAAAAACCAAATAAATAATAAAGTGCTATCCTGCGTCATAACCTTCTCAGTTCCAAATTGAAAAAACGCATTTTTCTATATGGAGTGAGGGTGTATGGCCAGTATAATGTTGTGGGGTAAATGGAATTTATTGAATCAACGTTGAAAAAACCCCATTACCCCAAATTTAAAAAAAAAAAAAATTGTTTGAAGCAAAGTGCCGCAAATGCGGGCTTAGGTAGAAATTTCCGCTTCCAAGGAACTTCAGTATACCATCCCCCAAAACAACCTTTCCACAACCCCCAAACTGTAACCCCATTGAGCAATTATGGACATAACTGGGGAGAAGAATTTTGAAATATCCTGTATTCAATAAAGAAAACTTATACAAACCGTTTTTAAGGAGAATTGAAAAACATGTATATTGTACAGAAAAAACAGCAAAGCGGTTTAATTGAATGCCAAAAAAACTTCAAAATGTTCTAATAAATCGGGAATCTTCCTCCAGTCATTACTTATTTCAAAAACACTTCACAAGTTAATTCTGGATATTAATATTAAACTTTTAATTAACTGTACGCAGATTTTCAAATTCATTTAATATGTTTTCGGATTAAAATTTAAATTAACATTATATTGCATACAGGAAAGATGTTAAATTCCGAAAAATTATCTTCTGCAGATTAAATGTTAATTAATTCCTTTAAAAAGGGATGAAGGTAAATTTGGAAAAATATTCATTTTGTATCATTTAAAACAACTTGGTAGAAGGGGTATGCGAACTTTTTTTCCTGTGTGTACATGAAACTAACACTAACAGGTAGGTAGGTTTAAAAAAACCCGAAAAAAGGGAAGTGGTCCATCGATTTGGAGTCCCGATATTAATTAAGAACATTGACCTTTTATTCTTTGAAGTACGGAGATTGTAAAAAAAAATGCGTGCTAAAAGGTGAGATCGGGGCTTGGGAGTGTTTTGCTAACGCCCGGAGGTACACTAATTTTCTAAATTTTTATTTTGTACCTAGACAAGGACGTTGAAATATTATAAGAATGTTTTTACAGTCGTGATATAAATACTGATAAGTACATATCAAGTATACTTACAAAGAATTTATCAGCAACAGGTTTAAGGAATTGATTTCGACAAAGTATCTTTTTATCAAAGAATATTCACTAGATTGAACAAATTAAGTTAATGGTTCAAGGGACGGCATAATCATCCCTTAGCGCCAAGAAACAAAAAAAAACAATTGGAGCGCTCTTTCGCGCACAATGTCTGTTAATTGGGTCCAATTATTATATAAAGCACGGTTTAATTTTCCGGAACACAATATGACAATAGAAGAATAAGAAATTTGCACAATACGTCACTAAAATTGCACTAACTTGGAATTAAACATTGATTGCAATTTGCGTTGCACAGGCTTTAATATTAAACGGTGGGGGTTGAAATAACTTTACACTTCTTCAACTGCCACAGCAAAGTGCTTGAACAAAGTAACATGAACCGCGGTTTTTGCCAGCGAAATATTTAATGAACCTACTGCGAGAAGATGTTAGTCCTCTTTACCTTAATTTATAAAACAAGCAATTCTAAGTTCCGGATAAAAATCCTGCGCCTGTGCAGTGATGTGACGTCATAGTTTGTCATTTATCCTCCAACCATTTAGTCTGGAACGAAATAATGATTCAAGCAATGTCTAAACATATTTCTCCTAGCATTTCTCGTTATTGTATGGTTGAAAAGGATATAATTTATTTAAGGCAATCTATTAGTATACATATTTTATTGTTAAGTTCACAACATAATCCTTTCAAATTGCATTTGACATCCTCTGAACTGAAATATTGGAATATAATGCTGACTGATGACTGTCTGGAGAAGGAGACTTTCTTTGTTATGTATGAAAGCAAAAGCTTTAGGTAATAATAAAAACAAAAAATGCTCTAATGTTTAAATTATGAAAGAAATAGGTAGACAGATTCATTATTACGGTATCATCATTATGAAAAATATCGAAATATCGAATATTGAAACTTTGGTTTATGCTCTGATTGAGCTTTTTTGAAATATGTACAAAAATATGTTTCTCCCTTGAGACTAACCTAATAATATATACCTACTGAAAAGACAGTGTATATGATAAAATATTTTAGAATGACAAAAACAACCCGTAAAAACAATGTTGTAATTCATCTACATAGTATTTTCAAAATTGCGACAGTTAAAATTAATTTAAAACAGAAAAAGAAAAGATGACTAATTTAATGATAACTATTTTTATACACAGTTTGATGCTGTCATTTTGGTATTATTACTGAAGATTTTATCCGTTTCGTCTTTGATAACGAGATAAAAATTTGAAAGTATGTGTTGTCATCGATAATGAGCCTATCTGTAAAGTTTTAGCTCGATTAGATGACGGGAATTATTAATGAATTTAGCCGTTGAAAGTTTTGCGTTAAACGGCACAAATTTACAAATAAACAAACAAGCAAGTTTTCGGGAAGTTAAGTTATTTATTTATGCTTAATATTAACAATAATAATTAAAATAGATGAATTAAAAAACGAAATAATTTTGTTGCAAATAGCGATGGCGGTTATTGTCAAAATAACCGGTTTTCGGCTTAAACCGGTAGTTTTCCCATCCCTAATGGATTTTAACGTGAAATTGTCTTTGAATAATGGCGCATCGGAGGCGCAAACCTGCAATATTTAATGTTCCCAACTTTATTATACATAAACAAAAGTATTGTAAATATTTGTAAGAAATTCAACACTTTCGCTTTTTTTAGTGCAAAAATGTTTTAAATGCGCAGCCTTATAGCATCGCTTCGTTTTAAGTAGATACGCATTATCATAATCTCTTTGCTTGAGTTAAAAACTGTAAAAAATTCGGCTATTAGTATGTACGCGATTTGAGGTTGTTTTCTCACAAAATGAATGGCAACCAAGTAATCTTCCTAATTTGTTTAATATACATTAATGATTTGATTGAAAATTGATAATTTTATATTCAATATTCAGATGGCATAAAAGCAGAAACAAAAAAATATTGATAATTGTCGCTTGCGATGGTAACACGGACACGTCAAACACAAGTGTCAAATCCAAGTGTCCAACGAACATGATCAGTACGTATTCCGAAGTATTGAGTGGAAGGTCGGTTTCGCAAGTGCCTTTTTCGCGTTTTCCTTGATAAAATCTTGAACAAAACCGTTTTGTTTCCACCAACTAAATTTTTAGTCAAGAAGAATTTCGGAAATTCGCTAGGTACCAAAAAATCTGAAGAAACTACCTGAAAACGTTTGCAATCAATAAATGATGAACTCTTTCCGATAATAACGAGCACATGTCTTCAAGTGCAGGAAAATAGAACTGGTTTCTGTGTTGTGATTAATTCCTCATTAAAATGGTAGTCGAAGGAAGCTCAAGGACTTTTTATGATGGTTTAGTAACACCAATCCTCATATTTATATTTTTTGTGATATTTCTGGCCGCAATTAACAAATCAATCGGAGTACGACGTACTTATGTGAAAATCTTATTGAAAATATTTGAGGTAAGTACTACGTTTGTTGAGAGTGTAATGCCACAAATCTAGTCATAATTAAACGAGGAATTAATATTCCACAAAACTCACTGGAGTGGAATTGACATTCTGAAAGTGAACAACTGCAGTGATTTTTTGTCCACTCAAAAACCGTGTACACCTGGACTGTAATCAAAATTCTAGAAGGGAAGTTTAGGAAATGCAAACTGAAATGTTTCGTATGAGAAATCTGCAATTTTAAAACCTACTGAATATTTACACTTTGCTTTTGAGAATAAAACAGTACAGTAAACAAATTCAGAGTATTTTGGTTGCTTTTAATATCATTGTTGCCCTACTCCACAAGTTCGTGACCAAATCTGTCAGCTGATTGGCAGGTACAATACACAATGCACATGCACATACATAAGCAGAAGTTGACTGCAACAAAACTTATCACATTGTGCTTTTCAGGCAACCTTTAAAAATTTGCAATAGTTACAGAATAAAGAGCAAGCAAAACTCAATGTCAAATTAATGCAAATCAACTTCAATCTTTCTTCCGTAATTTACAATCTTTTGCTTTTATTCCGGCCATTAATTTTTACATACTCTCGTGTACAATTAATCACGCTTGTCCGAGCAGTCCACGGTCCACCATCGCATCAAAGTTTTTCGATATCTAGCTAGAGTAAAAATGATTGGGAAAAGTTGAGTTGGTACACTTCAACATATCAAAATTTCTTGTGCATTAAGTTTGGAAAATTATTTTGATGTAATCCCGCTTGGAAAATTGCAGATAAAAGAAATCGCAGCTAATTCTTAATCTGCCTTTCCAGTTAGAGGTTTATAGCAGTTTGCAATATTAATTTAATATTATGGTTATGACCACACTAAACATCTGTAGTGTCTTTAAGCTTTCTTTAAAAACATGAAAGGTGGCTTTGCCGCCACGAAAACATATTTTTGGATGTTGTAACAAAATGATTTCAAAAGCGCTGTTGTAAAGTTGGAGCCTAAACCCCACGAATCTCATTAATTATACTCGTTGATTACCCTTACATACATAAGAAACGCTATAACGTATTGTTTTTTTTTAGAAATTGTTGTGTACAATCTAATCTCTTCCTCCTCGTGCTGCTGCACCGAATGAGCTGTTGTCACGCGTTTTAGTAAATTGCACCGGCATTTTGCAAAGCAGCAGGCAATTTGTCGTCCGCTGGAGAGCTCCCTCCTCTTATTTAACAAAAAGTACTTTCGATGAACTTCTTTCTTATCACTTTATCATTTCTTAAATAGGTATTTACATTGTTTTTCCAATAATTATGACCAAACTGAGTTGATGTTTGCGTTTTAGTTCATTATCTTTAATTTGCACTTACGTTTGATACTTTGAAATTGATATTTTAAGATCAGAGTTCAAAATCATGTTTCGAAAACGTGTTACATAAATTTTTCGTGTCCGAGTTGACATTCGGACTCATTTTTGATATCAATAAGTATTTTATTTTGCCACATTTTAATGATTCAAAGAAACATTTCAAAAAGCAACTATCCAAAGAAACAATAAGGGCTCGAATCTTTGTATAACGACTGCGAAAATTTTGATTTTAGATTGATGTCTTTTGTAAAACTGTTCACCTTTGTGCTCCATTAAATAAACGAACAAATCAAAATACTGTTCTCAAAACAAAATGTTTGGTTTTATATCCACAGAATTGATGTTTATATCCAGTTAAAAAATAAAAAAAAATACTTGGGATGTACTGTGCATATTAGTAAATTTGATGGTTTTCCACGCGAGTCGTTTCAATGCTACTTGGTCATAATCTTTGCGATTGGAAATCTACTATTTAAGTAGGCAGTAAAGGAATATTAAAATATTCAATATGTTATCTAACCAATTTTAAAGATTGCAATTTTTTTATCACTATAGATAACTTTTTGATTAAGTTAGCAGAAGTTTCAATTAATTTTGAACTTGGTGTGGGTTTTCTATTGTGTGAACTCCAGGTTTTTATTTTAAACTCAATCAACTTATGCAACAATAATACTGTGGAGTGTGGGTTGGCGAAAACACTTCATTTTTAGGTTTTAGTGCTTTCAAAAATATCAACATCTTGAAAAAGTTTTATAATTTATATTTCTTCTCACGAAAAACTTGTAAAATTTAATGAAAATTTGTAAAGTAGAAACGGTTGAAAAATGTGTTGCCAGATTTAGGCAACCAAACAGAAAACAAAGCTGAATAAAACTTTGTAAGCAAAAAACAATTCGAATCACATTTTAAGTTGGTAAGTTGGGCAAAATTTTTTTAACTTTTTTAATTAACAACATCACGTGTTCAACTTTTATTGCATCAACGTAGTTCTGACCCGTTTCCTGCAGATTCCTTTTACAGTATTATGTGCATTGTGCATTCTTTCACAAAGGTTCCTGAATTCCTTAAAATGTTAATGATATTTGACAATGGTTCAGTATCAACCACACAGTTTTGTTGATGTTCCACTAAAACGTTTACTTTTCCTATGTTCTGCTCCCATTTATATGTTTTAATTAAATATTATAATTTTTTTTTTTAGTATGGACGACAAAATATTGAGACTGCGAAGAATAAAAATAGAAAAGAAGAACTTTTAGAAAGTTCAGATTCAGAAGATAATATTAAAGAGATACAACCACCAGCCGTAAAAAAACCTGAACTAAACGGAAAACCGAACGGCTTTAAACCTACAGACGATGAATATAGTAAAAACGGAAATAGTTTAATTAGTCGAGATACACTTTTGCTTCCTGATGGCGACATCAAACAACACACCACAGCACAAGATGTGAACGCAGAAAAAGAAGACGATAATGTGAGTATGGCCTAGTAATTAATTGTTTAAGTACTTCTCCTTTTTTTACTTAATATTAGCCATAGGACATTCATTAACCGTACGTAAAGTTTGACATCAAATATTAACTAGATTTAGAACGTCACAGTTCACAGTTTAACAGAAGCAACGTTTGTTAAGAAATCGTGTAAGAAATCATGCAAAACCTTTATCCCATCGCAAAAAGAGAAATTCGTGTTAAATTATTGAAAAGGTATGCAAAAAAGGAAATTGTTTATTAAATTACAAAAAGATTAAAAACAATGATGATCATATGGGGCAGGATCATCACCTAGTAAGGAAAGAATAAAATCGAATGAACCAACATGAGTTGAGAAAACTTTGTTTTGAAACTTTGCGGCGCTAATTTGAAGGAAAATGTGTAAATTTAACGCAAATTAGTGATTGGTAAAGTACTTATTTTGTGAAATAAGGATTCTACACATTAATATTAGGGCCTTAAAGTGATGAATAAAGGGTAAACAAAGCAGTTTCCGAAGCATTTTGGGAGCAGGATGAACTCCGATGGATGAAATCTTTCACGAAGGATATCTCGGAAACGGTCCATCTAGTATTTTTTTAAATTATTTTTCTCGTGATCAGCGACCCAAAATCTTACGGAAAAAATCAAAATTTAATTTGCCGAAGTTATCGGTATCTCCCCCGCATTTATAATAATATTTAACTAAAGAAAGTTAATAATTATGTAAATGTTCAGTAAACAAAATCAATATTTTTGTATAACAACGATTCAGGCTTATATGGCAACACTAAGAAGGTGTTGTCCGATTTTGCTGATCTTCGAGCTTGGCCTTACAATTTTAACGAAGTATTATTAGGTATAACAAATTTCAAGTCGCTAGCTACAAGTGTTTTCAAGTTATCTTGTGGACAGACAGACGGGCTTCTTTTTACAGACGGTTTCTTTTTACTTTACGAATATATGATATCACATTATTCTCAATAATGGCGGTGAAATCGTAATATAATTTACATCTATCTATGTTATAAAAAGAACAAATTATTTATAATCTTAAGTACTAAATACTAATTGCCCTTATTTACAACCATTTTTTTAAATTTCAGGTAGAAACGAGTTTTAGTTTGGAGAAGTGTTTAGACTATATTAAAGCCGGTGTAGAAGCAATTATTGAAGACGAAGTTACATCACGTTTCGAAGCCGAAGAATTAAAGAACTGGAACTTGTTGACGCGAACAAATAAAAGCTATGAATTTATTTCTTGGCGGTTAACTGTAATTTGGATGTGCGGTTTTGTAATCCGTTATTTCATTCTAATGCCTTTAAGGGTTTTTATATGCTTTGTTGGGGTAAGTAAATTTATATTTTTCATTATTTTGGTAAATTATATATATTTTTTTAATCGTGTTCTCCTATAAATAGGTATTATTCGCTGTTTTTTCTAATACTATAATTGCTCTTATACCTTGGAGAATAATTCGTCAGCCTCTTGCAAGTCTAGCATTCAAAATCACATTTAGAATTTGTACGCGATCTCTTTCTACACTAATTACATTCCACAACACATGTTATAAACCGAAAAACTGTGGATTTTGTGTCGCAAATCATACTTCCCCAATTGATATAGCAATTGTATCAACAGAGAATGTATTTTCCTTGGTGAGATTAGATTTTAATAGAATTATACTTATCGCAAAAGAGTTTCACATTTATGTACGTTTTTATTGTAAACCATTAAAAATAATCGAGGGCTATATTAATTTCATAGGGATACATGTAACCATTAATAAGTTCACTTTCGTATTGTTTTTCATTTGAAGAATTATCATTACATCATGCCGAAAGTCAAAATGACCATTGTCGTTTACAAAATCATCTTCCAATACAGAAAACAGAGAAAAATTGGATTGAAAGAAAAGTACACATTTATTTGCATAACTTTAACACTTTAACTTAATCCAAGATTTTCAACAAAAACCAGTCATTATTATTACTAAAAGAAATTTAACCTGAACTAACACTAGACACAGATAAAAAAGAACTGCAAAAATGGGGGAAAATAGAAATGCATGTTGCAAAAAGCCACTGTAGGACTAAAATATAAGAATTAGAGGAACCATTAAAAGCTTTTTAATGATTAGTAGTATAAATTCTGAATTCATTCTGAAGGTTTATAAAAAAAACATCTTACTTATTGTCGCAGTATTTATATCTCTAGACTCTTCTCTTGTATATATTCGTTTCAAATAAACTTTGTCTTTCATCATCTCCAGTTGGAAATCGCCCAAAGAAATAAGGTTTGCAAATCAAAAACTTTTGCTTGTACAGGAGTTTAGACTTATATGGCAATCCTTTCAAAGAGTTGCCATATTTGTTCATTTTTCTCAGCTTTCTACTAGTGCTCTGTCCATCTAGATCAAAGCGTTCTGACGTTACCTGAACAGACCGAGTTCTTTGAATCTCTCACCATTAGAACTATTTTTTGCAGTTCAACTTCAAGGATACTAGGTACTGTTCAATGTCCATGATAGGATTCGATTTTGTAGTGTACGTCTGGGTTTATATTCAATAATTTTGGGCATGATTCCTTTCTCTTATTTTTTTTGTTTATTGTTTCAGATGTTTTGTAGATATATTATTTTACAAATCCATATGTAGCTGTGTACATTAATACACATGCATTGAATAAAATGCATTATTTGCAAACTTTTTTCCATATACAAAGAAATTATATACAATCGATAGGTAATGTGGCTAACAATTTGTACAGCCCTAGTTGGTACTATGCCTGACGGAGATATAAAGCGGAGCATGGTGCAATTTGTTTTGAGACATTGTTTTGGAATTCTCTCGAGTGCAATATCAGCTGTAATTAATTATCATAATTTGGAAAACAAACCAGCAAGTGGAATTTGCGTAGCAAATCATACAAGTCCAATTGATGTTCTTGTTCTCATGTGCGATAGCACCTATTCATTGGTGAGTTTTAATAAAATGATTATAGAAAACGTGCTTCCTTGACTTTCTTTTCTTTGAAATCTCTTGTTGTGGTTTTCTTTAATATATTAGCATTTTAACACTCTTTCAGTCTATTATTTGTATTCTTCTATTAATCTTTTATTTTCCAATAGTTAACATTTATGTAAATTTCAGTGATTGCTTCTTAAAGTTTACAATTTTTATTTCAATAATATGTAGGTATACATAACTTATCCTGACTCATAATTGCTCCTTATTTTTTTTCTATGGAAATCTTATAAATTCTGTCTTGAGTTTCCCTACTTTTTGTCTCTTGTTCTTTTTTTTTTTTTTTTTACTTTATTTAAATGTCGACAGCAGAAAAATAGAACGAAGTCCGCACAAAAACAACGCCAAACGTATCCGCCGAAAACAAAAACTTATTATTTGCCACAAATTAATATATAATAAATAAGGAAGAAAAACCATTACAAAATACAGCCATCATCTAACGGTAACGCCAAATAACGGTATACTTGAATCAAAAAATTTATAATAGAAATTTTTCTCTTATTAAATAAAAAATAATTGTGTGGAAAACTATAAAGAAATGCAATTATTAAGTAACGATCGTTTTAAATTACGTGAAAGTAATAAAATATGTCTGGTTCTTTTCGTATTTGTTTTGTTGACATAATTTCGTTCAATAAATAACTGACTCTTATGACTTTCACTTCATCTCATTCTGATTCAATGGTCAAGTGAAAGAACACTAGAAGTTAGTTATTTTTTTATTTTCAGTTCATTTTGCTTTAATTAACAGCGTTAATTGTTACTTGCGTGCACTCATATAAATGTATGTGTTTACTATTTTGTAATAAATTGTATGTTTAACGTTGGATTTAAAGTAGTGCTGTATGAGACTTCAATAATACATGTGCATTAAAAGGGTTATTGAGCTAAGAACGATATGCATGTATATGCTTTTTTAAATGTTATCTCCATTTCGAATAGAACAAATTAAGTTTACTAAATTAATGTCATTTAGATTGGACAGCGTCACGGTGGTTTCCTAGGTGTATTACAGCGCGCCCTCGCCAGAGCTTCCCCTCATATATGGTTCGAAAGGGCCGAGGCAAAAGACCGACATGCAGTTGCTCAGAGACTGAAGCAACATGTTTCAGATCCGAAAAATCCCCCAATTCTAATTTTTCCAGAGGGCACATGCATAAACAACACTTCTGTAATGCAATTCAAAAAAGGCAGTTTTGAGGTCGGAGGTGTAATTTACCCAGTTGCAATCAAGTACGTATTCCAGTCAATTGAGAATATTTATTTTATTTTAAACAAAACTACTTGTTCCGTAGATATGATCCACGATTCGGTGATGCATTTTGGAATAGCTCACGTTTCTCCATGATGCAGTATCTTTATATGATGATGACTTCCTGGGCCATTGTTTGTGATGTTTGGTATCTTCCTCCAATGTATCAAAACGAAGGAGAATCTGCAATTGATTTTGCAAATAGAGTTAAAAGTGTTATAGCTAAACAGGGTGGCTTAGTAGATTTAGTTTGGGATGGTCAGCTAAAACGTATGAAACCAAAGAAAGAATGGAAAGAGAAACAACAAATTGAATTTAGTAAACGATTAAAAGCGGAATAAACGAACAACAAATATTTAAATGTTATTGTATGAACAAAACATTGTTATTGTACATATATTGTAAAAATTGTTTTTATTATTTCTAGAAGTTATTACTTAAATGGTTTTTTTTTGTTCTCATCCAATTTTTGTAAATCTTATTTAAATAAGTTAAATCAGAGCCTTTGTAAAAAAAATAGTTGCATTTTCTAACAAATAATTAACTACCTACTACTTATAATGATTGTTTTGAGTTATGTTTTATATCTTTAATTAATATATGCCAAAATAAAGGACATATTTTGATACAATCTTTTTAAATATGTTTGTATGATCTTCTTTTTCATAACAAATAATTTATAATATTTATATATTTATGATAATGGTTTATATTGCTTCATGAACTTGCTTTCCAAATATTATTATAAATTATTAAAAACGCTTTATAAAAAATGTTTATTATTATTATCTAAAAAAAATTATTATAATCATTATTTTAAACCTTGAAGTACAGTGAATGTTTTCGGAGTTCCACTCTACAAATCTGTACCTAATTCAAATTTTACGGTTACTTCGAATTTAGAATTTATATGAATTTTGAAGTGAGGAATCTAAAGTCCATAACGGATTATAACGTCATACATGATGATGATGATGGGGAGTTATATAAGGGCAATGTCTAGGATACAGTGGCTCTACACTCCACATTCTCAAGTGTTGTTCTCGCCCTTTTTCAATGCAGGTTTTAACTATACCGGCGTCGATCGCAGTTGCAGTATATAAGTGTGAACCTTCGAATTCATAAACCGTCTGCTAGGAGATAGTCTCCTGCGTTTCCCTTAATATCCTTGTGCGTTCTATCCTTATCCCATTACCCCCAGATAGGCGAGGACAATCTCCTACGTGCGCTTTGCTGTCGCCATCAACTGACAACACATTTCAGCGTCTTATAAAAGTACCTATAATTTGAGGTTCTTTGCGGAATGCGAATGTTCACTAATAGTTTGTTAATAACGATATAAATGTATAATACATATAAAATTAGTTTTCCGCATGACAAACCTTAATGTTTGTAAAATGTTTGCACCGGGAAGCAACCATAAAAAATTTATAGCTTTAATGTTACTTCACTTAATTTGACAGTATGAGAACAATGCCTGAAAATCGGGAATCCCCGATCACAGTGTCATTATACAATGTATAATATACATATTATTCAAATAGCTTTAGCCTGATCTGATCTTCATCAAATTCCCGCAGAGATCTTCATGATCCCTGTGGAAGTGGCATTCAATATTTTGTATCAGTTGAATGAAAGTGCAGCTGTTTCTCAGCATAAACACTTTTCGAGTGCATTGAACTTTATTTTACGTTTACAGATTATGAAAGAAATTTTGCATGGATTAATTTCTATGCAGGATCAATCAACTGTGAAATTACGAGTACTTATAAAACTGTGATATTTTCGATTCATTTCAATTGACTTATTGTTTAAATGTTTTCAAAAAATAACATTCATTTTTTGTTATAACCGAGAAAATAATTTACACTTTGTTTTTAATAATAGGTTTTCGTCAAACAGTCAAATGTAATAAAGAAAGTTATGGTGAAAATTTCCATCGACAATTGTTTAATAAAAGAGCTTGAGATTTATATATATGATCTCTTCATGCTTACAAAGTGTGTTTGAAGACACATGAAGAGTTATAAGTGAGCAAGCTTTGTGCTTGTCTACATAACTACAATATTTTCAATCTTTAAAGATAATTAGCTTTTTTGTACAAAACGGAATTATTCAAGAACGAAAGTCTTTGCTGTGTATGGGATCTGTTAACCCGTGCGCCCTAATAAGGTCAGCAGAAGAAAGAACGCGCAAAAGAGAAATGCTCATCGCATTATTGATGGCATTTCATTGTGAGTTTTACCTTGAGCGAGTGCAAAAGAAAACGTGGTAATGGATTCCTTGGCTGTGGTGTTCCAACGTCTGAAGTGGCTAACCCATCAGCGTTCATTTAGTTTGAACTGAGAACCTATCACGCATGCGCACCTGTCTAGGAAAGTGCTAACTGTTCGTTAACGTTTGTCGCCTCGATTTAATGTGCTGAATCGGCAAAGAACTCTGTAACTCGGTTTTTTGCACTCGTATTTTTGAAAACAAAAGTAAACATATGACTGTTCTCATCATCCCCAAACCATACAAAGTGCTTCTTCTAGGCATTCAAAGTGTGTCGTCTGGTGAAACGAATAACAGTGCCATTTTTTTTACATCAGACCGGGAAGAAATTAAGACGCGCATAAAACTGGTAGTGACCAACATTTTGTAGATTCGCCTTCAACTTAACATTGAGAAACCTGAATAAAATCGCATGGAGTTGGTCCGAATTAATATCGGACTAAGTGGATCAAGTTGTAGAAAATATCTTTCCATGTGAAGAACAACTGGGGAAAATGATTGGTGGAGGTCGTTTCTTTTGATAAAGAAAAAAGGAAATTGATTTTCGTGGTTAATAGTTGATCGGTTAGAAAATTTCTCTAATTGATAAGAGAAATGAGAATTTGTCGCAGATAGTTTAAACGTTGAAGATTTGTTTTTAGATGTGAGAGGACAAGACAAGTGGTTGTGTTTAGATCCACGGGAATTGACTCCTCGCAATGTGAATTGTTACAATCCAACAACAGCTTAACATGATCCTTATAAAAGTTTTGTGGTAAAATTGTTGCATGTTGCAATCGTACACACTGGTTAGTGGATATCAATAACCGCAGGAGTGTTTTCATAAGTAATCGTTACGAGGAAGAGTGAAGAAATCTGTTGATACCGGTAAAAAGTGTTGACTATACCTAAAAATGAATTTAAAGAAGTTAGTGACAATAATATTGTGTGCAATTATTTTAAACATTGAAGTTGCTACAAGCGATAACGATGATGACTTGGAGGACTTCGATTTCATGGGCATGTCGAATGAAGATCCTCATAATATTTATGAGGATGCTTCTGACATCAATCTTATGGAAAGCAACTGGGTGTCTTCAGCGGAGGAGTTCAATTCAAATCATGAAACCCTTTTTGATTTGAAGGAAAAAGCTATACGAACAGCGCTTGCGAAAGCGTTGATCAACAAATCCCTTCGACAGAAATTCGTAGAAGTTATCCCCATCCTGAGGGTGCTTTCCACACAACAGAGACTCGCACTTTCCGCCATTATTTCGGCGCAGGTCAGTGCAAAGCCGGGTGCTGAGCTCAAGCTCAATCAAGTAAGTATCTTCACTACGGATGTGTGAATTTCAAAGCATTCCTGCACTAATGTTCGTGAAAGAGTTGTTTTGTTGAGTTTTCTATCTATCCGATTGCGAAATTGCTTTTGTATGTATCGTCTTCATTTAGCAAGTGGACACTAACTAACTGACCAGGTCAAAGTAGAAAGTGTTCGGTTGGGCATTGGAAATCACTTGAGAGAACTAAATCCGAAGGCCAAGAAAATCTTAGAAATTATGCTTAACTGTAAACAGTAGAAAGTTTGTTATAAATTCGGTTAATTTGCTTGTAATTGGAATTTGGAATATAAATGAAATGAATGAAAGCAAATCTGAACAGCGCACAGCAATGTGAAAAAATAACAACGAAATTCAACAACTACAATGGAAATTAATTAGTAAATGCGAATAAATATATCAATCTAATTAATAATTATTAAGATAGGGATTTAATATGTTTTCAGGTAAAATCAATGTTTGGCGACAGCGAAAAATTGATAATTCCGATTATTCTTGATATAGCGAATCTCGTAAAAACAGCATCCAAAAACTCCCTTAACTTCTTTTACGAGCAATATTCACAACCACAACCTAAAGCATCTCGAAGGACTTTTGAAGTATCCTTAGGGGACACTGACAAAAAGAGGAAAGAAAAAATAGATGCAATGACAATAAACGATCAGTTATATCGGATTAGGGAGGGTCGAAAAGTTAAGGATATTACAGAATCTCGTACTGTGACCGATCGCACACGTTCAAAACGGTCGGCATCCTGTGGGAATAGGTGCTCAACTCCCCTTGAAAGAACTCATGATACACCAGTAACATTGCAACAACAACTTTCAACAACGAAAATTCCCAATTCTGAGAGAAAATCATTTCATGAAGTCAGATTGAACGGAAGCAATTTTATAATTGGCAATGAAAAACAAGATCCTTACCAAGAATCAAAAACAACAAAATTGTCTGAAGCTGAAGAGAATTATTATGTGGAAGTTGAAAACTTGGCTTTGATTGATATAAATGGTACCACCAGCAAGCCTCTTGGGAATATCTCCAACGACAACCTTCTTGAGGAACTTCCAATGCCAGAGGGACTAATTGGATCACGACGTCGTGCTGTTCCTAATAAAGCGGTAAATATTCTTCGGAAAGGACCGCGAGCTCCGCCGCGCTTACGAACATCCAGTTCACATAAATGCGAGCGGTTCACTGCATCCATGTGCATTAAATCTGATGATTATCCGTTGTACGTAATAGTTTAAATAATAATGGTATAATTACTGACAGATTCATTGTTTCAGGGAGTTGATCATGGGCAGCATCCGAAGACACAAGAACGCAATGTCGGCACTTTTAGCTGAATTCCGTGACAAAGCCGCAGAATTGGAGTATGAAGAATATTTAGAAGAAGTAGAGCAGGTGCAAAAACGGTGCGTTGTTAATTGAGATTAGTATAAATTGAGTTGTGTTGAGGAAAATTTTGCTGTTTTAGGCGCGGAGATGGCGAAAATGAAGTGACTCCAGGTGGAATGTGTCAAAGTATTGTAAGATACGCAAGGCCACAGAAAGCACGTTCGGCTTCCGGGGAATGGAAGTATATTGTTAATACTGGGCAACATACGCAAACCTTACGCCTTGAGAAGTGCAGGTAAATTTTGCAATTTGAATATCATTGCCAGGTCTGATTTATGTTTTTCAATAATAAGTCATCCGCAAGGAAGCTGCTCTTATCTATCTGAAAACTTCCGATCTCGATGCGTTCAAGTCTATAATTATCATCGACTTCTCAGCTGGGACAAGGCCAGGGGATTGCATGTCGAAATTTTCAAAGTGCCTATTTGTTGTTCGTGCCATGTGGATGGATATAAGGAATCCTTTCCACCAATTGCAGGAATCTACTCTGGAAAAATTAAGGACTATACAACTTTATATCGACCAAATCCGCAAAGTTACGCAGTGGAGGAATCCGAATATGAAGAAGAGGATCTTGATGATGGAGACGATTCCATTGCATTTCAATATATAAAAGGATTCAAAAAAAGCAAACCTGTGAAATATGATATTTCAGAAATGCCTGCAGCTACAGGATCAATCAAAACCGTGTATGAAGGCAAGAAACATAATGGCGCTTTTCAATCAATGGGATCTTATCTTGGTCCTCCAAGAGGACTAGAATCTCAATTTAATTTCAAAAGAAGTCCGAACTTGTCCCCAAACGTTGGTGGATTCCTTGGTAATATGAATCGCCAGCATCATTATAAGAATGTTTACGAGAGTGATGATCGTGTTGATCAGGAATCTGCCGGAAGTGAAGTGCAAAAAGGAGTAACTGTTCATCCGCCAACAGATAAATCGACAGTGCAAATTAAACGAAAACGTGTTTCTTCGTCAATTGCAGCAACATCAAAGCCGCTATTAGTGTCCAGCTCATCGCCAAATGCGAACAGAACAACGTTCCGTTCCAAAAATGTACACAATGCAAAGCTTCCAAATACGAAAACGGATTTAAATAAGCGAGTCAATTATAATTACCATCCAATTATTGACTTCTTTGAGGAACGAAACATTCCGGCCTCAATCGGGAAAAAACAAAAACGAGGGGGAATTAGTACAACCAAGAACCGCCAAAGCGTTCTCATCGACACAGAGGACAGTTGGCGACCTATCGTAATGGAAGAATAAATCTTATTCTTATTATTGCTGGAACCGCATTTTGTTTATGTTTAATTTATTTATTTATTAAATCATTTCGCATACTTACCTCATATTGTTTTTCATATCAAACTCATTTTATTATTGTATTGTCGTGCGTTAAGGAATTACTGCTATTTGTTTGTCAAAGATTTTAATTTAAAGCTTTGTTAAATTTTTAATACATTAAGGATAATAAAAATTCCCCTGCGGAATATTTTAATTTTAAACATACTTTAATATATGTAAATGTAATGTTTTTTTTAATGGAAAAGAAAACTACATTGAGATTAAGATAACAGCAAATACCCTTTTTTCACTTGATCAATTAACAAATACAAATAATAGCAGCTTTTGTTGAACGTCTCTATTTACAATTTGCCGTTTTCATTTTACTTTATGCAGTCGAGAAAATAAACTGTTAAAAAAAGAAAACCAATGAACTTGAACCATAAACAAAATTTAATTATCAAAAACAAATTGTGAAAAAAATGTCTTAATTAAAAATAAATACAAGGACGATTGGTCCTATCCACTAAAGGCCAAGTTCGGAAATCTTGCGCGAATCGCGAGGTTGTCTAATAGCATCACTTTGTAGAAATCTGTAGACATTCGTGGGTTCCAGAAATTTATCCTTGCGAACAGTATTTCTTTTGAGGGGACGAGTAGGAACATTTTGACGATGTCCATTTCTTCTGGTCGCTTCCTTTGTCAGCGTTCGCTTTGGAGGATCAGCTACAGTGGACGATGCCCGAAATCTTATAGCGTAAACCTTCCCACTCGGTTTGATCATATATACCTTTGGAAAGTATTTCGTTATATCAAAAATTGGTAAGGACGAATATATTTCCTTGTAGACCGATTTAGGAACTTCTCTCATTGGTTGGCTTAAATTCATGGTCTTCCTGCCGTTGTTCTCTACATTTTGATCAGGTTTGGATTGTGTAGACACTAATTTCAGTTGTTTTTCCGACTTGAGAGAATTTTTAATAGTTTGCATAACATCTTTGTATACCAAACTCGACGGACTCCTTCCTCCAGTACCATGAGAATACACAGCAGTACTATCTTCCTGAAACAGAGGATTTGCGAAGGGATCCTTTCCAAATAATTTCTCTTTGAAGCAGTCTATCTGACTGGGCAAAGTTCCTAGTTTCTTTTTGTTCGAGTTTTGTTCAAAATTATAATCTTCACTACAGTCGGTGGTTGATTCTTTTTCATAAGGGGATTCATTAAAATTGCTCCTTTTCTCTGCGTACCAAGCAGCAGAAGTTTCCGGTGTAGTGAATGTGTTCAAATGGTTGTACGAAAATTTGGGAAAATCATATTTCGATGTAGACGTCTGAAGGATTTTTTCAAACTGCTCTGGAGGTAAAATAACTGAAGATGCCCCTGGAGTCGTCCTTGATGTATTCTCTGGCAGGTACTCTGTTGAGTTTTTTAACAGCTGTGTGATATAATCAATGAGGGCGTTTCCGGTGAGTTTTTTCCCATCTGGATCAACCAAGCTTAACGCTACCGGAAGTTCTTCTACATGCTCAATGAGCTGCGAGACATTTTCGGAGCCAACATGTCTGCGGGGACGATACTTTTCCCTGTAATTAGCGTGTTTA
This sequence comes from Leptogaster cylindrica, assembly GCA_963082835.1. Taxonomy (NCBI): domain Eukaryota; kingdom Metazoa; phylum Arthropoda; class Insecta; order Diptera; family Asilidae; genus Leptogaster; species Leptogaster cylindrica. The sequence goes on from OY720109.1 coordinate 6,647,194, forward strand.
AGCTCATCACCATGATCGTACTCTTCATCCTCATAACCTTGTTCGGAGTAAACTGTTTGAACTTTTTTGAGAAAAATGTGTTCCTTTGGATTTCTCTCTGCTGATCTTTTGTTTCTAAATTTTTTCGTACCACGATCACCGTTATGTCTCTGATATTGTTCATTTTTCTTTGGAGTCACATGTCGTTCTTCATCCTCGTAATCGAATTTCTTATCTTCGTATAACTGTTCCGAGTGCACAGTAAATGCCTGCTCAGTTCGCACTCGAGCCTTAACCCGGGGATCCCCATGATTCCGAGGTTTATGGGAAACTCTATTTGTGTGACGAACAGAGGCTAACATCTTGTATGGAACAAAAGTTGTCTCCTTCACAGTTGTGGCTTCAGTAACTGCATAATTTTCTCCCCTATAATTATTATTTTTCAATTCTTTTTCAAAATGATTTTTTTCCACGTCATAAATGTCATGACCGAAAGAAGTCGGTGAATTCCCATAACTTTCGTTGGGCTTCTTTTTAGCTTTTTTTGTATCCCTTATCCCGGCAGGAAAATCATCGAGATCATCCCGAAAATAGGACTTATGTCGTTCCTTTAAGTCATCCAATTGAGATCGAAGTGAATCTCGACTTGGAGCTTGAATTCCCAAGTACGTGGCTGTCAGCTTCGGTTGTGTGAATGTCGGTGTTCGATGTGCGGGAATAAATTCAGGGGAATTCTCCGATGATTGAAATTGCTGGCCAAGTTCCTTGCGACCATTGGGTTTTCGGCGTTGTTTTGATTTCTGAATTTGTTGACTTTCTTCCGCAAACGATTGTGCAGGATCGTGTTCCAACGTTACCTTCTTAACTCTTGAACTCGGTGATTGTCGCTTTGATTCCTTTACTGGTAAGATATACTGCTGATCAAAATGGCTGAAGTAATTTTGAGGAAGCTTCAGCGGTGATTCTTGGGGTAATCGTGTTTGGGATATAGACGATTTCGTATATTTCTGCTTTGAATTGTCTACTCCCAAAGGCAAACCGTAAAACGAATGCTGCTTTTGTGAAAAACTGGGAGGATCCACAATATGAATAGCATCACTTAATACCGACGGTGAATTGTGAGCAACTTTTGGACGAATTAATGGATTCCTATTAACAGATTTTTTATACTTCTGACTCTGAGGCAAAAATCTATATGCGTTTGTTGGTCTCTGCTGTTTAAGATGACCATTCTGTCGTTCACTATAACCGTAAGGATAAGTCGGCACTTGAATAGCACTCACAATGTATTCGTGTAGAAATATGAATAACAAAAAGTATTTTCGTGCACTAATCATTTCGAATTGTCACTTTTACCAATCAACTGAACCGATCGAATACATTTTGCACAATGCATCAGGAAAATTGCTATATTTTCGCTTTTATATTGCACTTTCTAACTTTTGTCTTCGTCACACAAACTAATAACAGTTCATGTACTTTTTACGCTTCTATTGAGCCAGCCAATGAAGAAAAACGCCGATTCTGACTCCTCCTGTTACACTCAACCAAAATATTGCTTGAGGAAGGTAAAAAAGTAACGGAAAATACACAACCACCATTGCAGAAAATCTATTCATGAAGCCGTTGGCAAGAAAAATAAGTGGTTCCGTTTATTTACTGTCTTTTTACCTGTTGACGGAAAGAAAGGGAAATTATACAAATCGGTCCCCCGTCCGAAGAATAGTGATCACGTGCAGCAGATTGATAGTCTGTTGCAGATTATCAGACCGAAACGAACCTTACTTCTCGGATTGCTGCGAAGAAAATTACAAACGAACAATTTTCCATGAGGCCAATTAATTGTAAGCTGATCGCAGGTCTCCTTTAACTCGATCTTGAAATTTATTGTCGTCCCATGCAGGATAATGTGGGTAAGTAACGCTCATTTGTCAAATTGAACTGAACAAAGTATGGAAAATACTGTACAAATGTTGTTTTAACGAGCAATCATTAACTCTCTACGGCGGTAAAAGTGAATCTTGCCAACGCAGACACTTTTTGAAAATTAGTGTAGTTATGATTGTTTCTATTGCAACTTCTTGAAAATGCATGTGGCATTCAAAAGCAATTCTTACCTTTTAAGTTTTAATAATAATTCATTTCTGTTTACTCTACATGCGCTCCATTGAAGCGTCCAAATCCGCATTTAAATCGGGGATTCCACATACCGAAGAGCAGAGTTAATGATGTACTGTAAGAAAAAAACAGAAAAGGAAAAGCAAAAAAACATGTGTTATTCGGGTTTTTAATGTATCCTCTCATTCCATTACATTTTTGGGGGAACACGACCACGTGGAAAAAGCTGTATACAATAAAAATAAGAGTCATTTTCCATCTCTTTTTGATTTAAATTAAATTATAAAATAAGGTTGAGACAATGTTAATTCTTGTCCAATTGAATTGAAATTTAAATCTACCATCTACCAAGCGGATATCCTCGTCAGCATATGAGAGAGCGAAGCCTTATACACTAACTTTATTAGTTAGAATAGTAGTTAGTTGGGTCCCAAAAGTTGGATGCTAGGTAAAACGTAATTTTTGCACAAACTACTTTTTTGATTTCCCTGCAACAATGCGGGAAATAAAATTTAACTAAACTTCATAAAAAACAGATATTGTAAATTTTTTTTATATATTTTATATTATAATATTTTTGAACTAAATTTTAATCATATATATAGATATAAATAATTAATATAATAGTTAGAGTTGAGATCTGAATTAAATTATTTTTTTATTTACTAATTAAATTAAACAATTTAATAATGAAATCACTTGAAACTTTTTATAATAATTAATATTATTCCTGGGAAAGACAAATCGAAGATTAAATCCATAACAGTGCCATCTGTTCCTGAAAAGAGGTGTTGGTCTGCACAAAATCTGATTGTGAGATCGAGTTAAGTCTGTACTTAAGAAAGGTTTGAGTACGAACAACTTGTATAATGTGGGATCTAGATGGCACTTTTCTGTGCTTAAAGCTGGCTGTTCACATAACCTAAAATTCTTTTTGCTTTTCTTAATTCGTCAGCCGTCAACAAATGAACAAACTGTAGTGGTGGTCGGCTGTGTGCGGGACCGGCTTTTCTTAATTTGTAGATTTCGGTATTTCATCACACTAAGTTCGTGAATTTCATTTCGAATTAACTAGTTCAGTGTTCAGTTTACATTGAGGTGTATAAAACGTGATTGAGTTAATTTAGAATGGCAAGTATATTTTCTGGTGTTGAAAAAGGGCCTCCAATCGAGGCGTTCGCCCTCAATAAGGCGTGTATCGAAGATGCTTTTGAACAGAAGGTCAATCTCACAGTAGGAGGTAAGCATCCAACTTTTTCGCTTTTTATTCTAGAATATAGACAGGTAAAGTGTGCAAGGCGGGATAAATGTTCGCATGGGAACGAAGGTCACCTCATGAAGGTCAATAGGTCACTGTGATTTGTCGTCATTCTTTCCGAGTACGTCGGTTACGCTCATCTCCAGTACTCTATTGCGTAATCCCCGCTTGAAAACAACGTCAGCATTTAAGGCCGATTCAAAACTGCAACGATTCTTTTTACCTTCAATTACTGCACTTGTTGCACAAGAATTAGTTTATAGTCCCCATGCACTCGGAGCTCTAATATCTTCTAACCCAGCTAGAGGAGCGCTAATTGTTTCCGCCTTGGCATAAGCAACCGACATTCAAATTATTGTCATTCAAGTTCATCGCTGTGTAAAGCAATATTGTTGCTAGTTTTTAACCCGTTCCCAATTGCAATATTGTATTTGCATGGTTAACAACTCCAGGAGATTGCTCTTGTGCATATCGCAATTAATTCCGATAGTCCAGCAATGAACACATGTCTTCATATTATTATCACTGTAATTATCATGTAATAAAACATGAATTACACACTCTAAGTGTGTTATCACAGCGACTTTTCACGGCTGTTGATATCTCCACCCAAAAATCGGGGGTCTCCCGATAACAATACTAAGCAGTAAGCAATCTTGTTTGTGCTTAATAGTCGTCATTGGAGCAGCGCGTGACGTACCTAGAATTGCGTTTCCAGTGATCTACAGCTGAGGTCGATTCGGATTAGATTCATGCACGATCAGCCCCGATCAGCGCTCTGAAAACTAATCCATAGTACACAGCAGTGCGGAACAATTGCCAATTCTTTTTGCCAACGAAGAATTTTTGCACAATTTTTACTTCATCAGAAACAACAAAAGAACACGATCATCAAAACAGAAAGAGCAATTACAGCAGCTCACCTTTCAAGCGATCGTTTGCTTGTTATTTATTTCTATTAGAAGCAATTAAGATCTTAATAAAGTAACGGAAATATTTGTCTAGAAATCATTAAGTAATGGAAATATTTTATTGTTTTTATCATTTCTCTTTTTGGTTATAAGAAAATCAAATACGGTTATTTCAGTTGCTACCTTAATTTTTCACACCAAAATCTTGCAACATACTTAAAAAAAATATGATCACCGATTACGCCAAAAAATTCTCAAGTACTGGAAAGATAAGATTCCAGGCCTTATCGAGAGGTGACCATAAAGTGGGCCACAACAATAACAAAAAAGGGTGATCAAGTGTGTTATGGCATTGTTTATGTTTTCTAAGATAATTGCAAAAGTTTATGAATAATATAATTAGAGCAAACAAATCTACTTTCAGAGTAAAAATTGTCCTTAATTGGTATTTTACCATTTATTAAACTCAAGTATTCGTCTTGAATTGAATTTATGAAGCAGTCATAAAATATTTTATCTAAGTGGGAATTTCTTCACTGTAAACATAATTCTGATAAGCCGCTTAAGAATCTCTCGTAATCCCGTCCTGTTTGGATTGAATGGCACTTTTCATATCCTTGTTGCAAATATTTTCCTTCAATTACCATCGTCAAAAGGGGAGAGTCAACAAGAAAAGAAGAAACAGAAACACTTTATTTATTTACATTTTTTTTTTAAAGCAGTCGGATTAATTTTCGTAATTTTTTTCCAGCTTACAGAACGGCTGAGGGCAAACCATGGGTACTTCCGGTAGTCCGAAAAACTGAGATAAAAATTGCCCAGGATGAAACACTTAACCACGAATATTTACCAGTTTGTGGTTAGTAAATGCAGTTCTTTTTCTGCAGGATTCTTGAATGCCGTTTAAACTCCATTAATTAATTTCCAGGAACTGATAAATTCACAAATATTGCATCTAAATTGCTGCTTGGAGCAGACTCTCCAGCTCTGGCTACGAAAAGGGTTAATATTCTGTTTGTTTATTAGTTAATTTGTTAATTGAAAGTTTTGTTTGTCTTAGGCTTTTGGAATTCAAACACTCTCGGGAACTGGTGCCTTACGTATAGGAGCAAATTTTCTAACAAAACATCTGCAAAGAACTCATTTTTATTACTCCGATCCCACATGGGGTACGAATTGTTTAAGTAAAATTGATATTAAAAACTGACATTCATGTTTTATTGCAGAAAATCACCACAAAGTATTTATGAATGCTGGATTTAAAACCGCGTGTACTTATAGATATTGGGACAGCAAAAATCGATGCGTAGACATCGAAGGTGGGTGGAAAATAGTGTAAAAGACTTCCTTAATTATGTTTTGTTACGCGTTCAGGTTTCTTGGAAGATTTAAATGCAGCTCCAAAAGGAGCGGTAATAATTCTGCATGCATGTGCACACAATCCAACCGGATGTGATCCCAGTCAGGAGGAATGGAAGCGCATTGCCGACGTAATGGAGGTAATATTTAAATCAGAAAAAAACCCGAAACAAAATTAAATTGGGACTCAATAGGCTAAAGGGTTGTTCCCCTTCTTCGATTCTGCTTATCAAGGATTCGCCAGCGGAGACCCTGACAAGGACGCCTGGGCAGTGAGGTATTTCGTATCCAGAGGATTCGAATTGTTCTCTGCTCAATCCTTTGCCAAGAACTTCGGTCTTTACTGTATAGAATTATTTTAGCTCCTGAATTCAGTTTTAATTAGCAGGTTCTGCTTTCCAGGTGAACGTGTCGGCAATTTGACTGTGGTACAAAAGAGCGCGGAAACCACAGCCGCCCTTCACTCCCAATTCACCATTCTGGCTCGAGTGATGTACTCAAATCCTCCTGCTTTCGGAAGTAGAATTGTTAGCACAATTCTCTCCGATGAAAATTTACGACAGGAATGGTAAGATTTAAAATTGATTACATACCTAGTATTCCGTTTTTTGAGTAATAAAACCCCTTTTTTTGCCTTAGAACTTTTTTAGGTAGCCATTTAAATTTTAACATGATTGATTAAGAATCTTTTTGCTGTAATTAATTATCAAAATTCCAGCACATGGCTTTCATTATTTTTTTCATAACACGCCATAATCTCCTGAAATGATTGTCCTTTGTAATTGATGATAGTGTTTTTCATTCATATTCTTCTAGGGCCAACTAAACTGTCCTAACTTTAATTAATGTTCTTAATTTAAATTTGTAACAGGATGGCATGCATAAAGATAATGTCGTCAAGGATAATCAAAATGCGTGAAGCTTTGTTCCACCACTTAACAAAACTAAACACTCCAGGAAAATGGAATCACATCACCGAACAGATTGGAATGTTTTCCTACACTGGCCTTAATGGTAAAGTTTTGTTGTTTTTGTTCGATAACATTTTCGCATATTCAAAAAAAAAAAACATTTACACTATCTACAGAGAAACATGTTAAAATCCTGATAGACGAATTCCACATTTATTTGTTGTCATCCGGACGTATTAATATGTGCGGACTGAACGAGAAGAATGTTGAGTATGTTGCTACAGCGATTCATGCAGCAGTTACGAAAATTGGTGCTAATTAGCCGAATTTAATGGCTCTATATCCATTTTGATATTACATACAGTTAGTAACAAGAATTTCTCAAGCTTTCGGAGTTTTTATCGATTTTTATAGATATTCAACAAGATTTATGTTTGGTTTCCTTTTGCAATCGTTTTTATCAACTGTAACAAAGGAAAATGTATTACGAATGAATTTTTATTCGGAGAATTCATGTAACGCTTTTATTAGAACTATGACTACTGAATTGTTAACAATTGATTTGTTGTGTGGTGGGAGAAATTATTAAACATTCAAATGTGGCCTTTTATTTAGCTTTTTATTCAAAAATATTAACGTAACATTATTTCTGTAGCTCAAAATAAATTAAAAATGAAACGATTAAGAGTTTAAACATTTCTAAACATCCATTGAAATAAATTAGCATTTAAGAACATTTTTCCACCTCAATTTGGAAGATTTTTAAAGGAATTTCGAAAAATCCATTTATTTTTGTGTATCACTAAATTTTTGTCAAGGACAACTGAATAAATTGAATTTTAATTCGGAAGCAATCAGAAATAATTTCATTTGAGGAGTTCATGAAATTGCACAGAAATAAATGGAATTCTGCACTTTACCTTCTTTTTGATTAAGTACATAAAGATGATATTTTTATTTGATATCAAAAGTCAATTACAGCAACATCCGAAAAGTTCATATGAAATTTGAACTTTTAATCCACTTCCTTTTTCCTTTGATAGCAAAAGTTGTACAGGAAAAAGCTGACTTTTATTTTTTTTTTTTTAAAAAGTTTAGTTTTGACCTTAAGAGAAGTACGATGCAAAAAAAAAAAACACGACTTCTACTTTGGCAGAAAAAGGGGAATAAAATTGCTTTTTTAATATTGCGATTAAACCTTCACCCGCTAAAATTAACCAGAAATATTCGTGAAGCACACTTGAAATTCTAAAACTGCAATTCATAAATTCATTTCATCCTGAATGGGAAGCCCACTACGGTGTTGCATTATGTAAAACAAAAACAAAAATGAGTTTAAAAAAAAAGAGGCGAGCAATAGGAATTAAAGCAGACAAGTTGAAAACACTGCTGAAGTAACAAACATTCTCACGGCTTTGCGTCCAATTACAGCATGAATAATGAAGATGGTGAAAGTTTGGTATTATCATTTTTGTTTCAGCAATTATACCACAATGATGAATTGGTTTCATCTTTTTGTCCCACTTTGAGTTGTTCCGGAGGTGTTAAATGAGTGCATTCGGAAAATAATGTTTGACGGGGATTCACAGTGAATGAATCGGGCGCCCCGGAAAGGAAAATTCTATTAAAAGATTGAAAGGGAAACATTCTTTTTGCACAAGTCATGACATGCATTTAAAGTCTTTTGTTAACGTTGAGGCATCACCTATCAGCTATCTAAACTCCCCTCGTGGAGTGTTCTATGGCTTCTGGTGAATAGTAATGCGATATTTTACATAAATAAAAGAATTCACGGGAGTGGATTTTTTGTTATTTTTTTTCTTTTTTATTTTTTTTAATGTCTCGTGTTCGATTAATTGAAAAGTTAAGTGGAAGAAGTTGTAACAATGTTGCAGAAACACATTCTTTTGCATTCGTAAAATTGAATTTTAGATGAGTTTACAAAATGTTTGTGGAAGAACTTGGCACAATTTCTAAAGAAATCAATTATTAACGATATTATGGAAATATCGTTGGTTCTTTTATGTCAGAAGATATTATCAAAATGAATAGAAGTAATTGATGTTATGTTGTTTTTTCTTTGGGTAAAAGCATTGTAAAGAGTATTTTTATGGAAAGATGGCAGTCGACTTAAATTGCAAGTCTGGTTAATTTCTCCAGGGTTCAGAAAATCGTATTTGGGGCGCCCGGTAAACAATAAATCAAGTCAAATTGTAACTGGAATGTATTTTAGATAATAAATCCAGTAACAGGAAAATCTCATCGTAAGCCTCATCTGTTCCAGTGGGAATAGAAACCACAGCCTATTCAACCAGATAAAATGGCATTAAATTTCAATTTCGTTACCTTGGCCCATAAATTTTAAGGAATTTCGTTTATAAATGGTCTGAATGTAACAAAATTCTCTGGTCATCTTTCAGTGAAAGTTTCAGTCTTTATCTGCAACAGAGATAAAATATTTCGGTTGATAAAGGTCCAAAACATTTGGGATAGAATGTTCTTCTTCAACCATAATAATATCTTAATTTAATGTTGAAATTGACAGAATATCTGAAAATTGCACCAAAATACTTGCATCAGTTTTGTTGATTGAACCATGAAAATTCGGAGGGCAAACGTTGATTGACATATTAATTACTTAGAGCAAATACACTTTGGGTTTGGTATGATCAAAACTAATCTTGGTGAAATCCCCTCTACTTTGGCGGTCATTAGTCTTTAATGACTGGATAAGTTGAAGTCGGCTCGGTTGGGGAGTCTATTTGTAGTTAATGCATGTCAAAGTCATATTTGCGTTATTCATTCAGGCAGAAGAGCTCAAAATTACGATTCTAATTTGGTAGAATTTTCAATCAATATCACAATGCAAGAATATGTTTTCATACAACAAGTTCCCAATACTTATTTCTAATAAGCATTGAACAATGAACAACTTAGATGGAATGTTTATGATGGAATATTATTAGCAAAATAATATGTATGTTAAAGAAAATTAGTAGGTACCTAGTAATAAACTAGTACGGAAAGTTTATCTAGTTTAGGCCAATATTATGAAATGCTCTAGATGTAAAAGGCACAGTTTTCATAACATTACATTTAATTGATTTTTTTAGACGGCAACGGCACTTGTTTGAAGTTTTCCATTTTTAGAGAACAAAACAATTGTAAACATTTAGCAATTACTTTATTTAAAAATATCTTGAAAAATCTTTTAAATAAAGTAGTTGTTAAATGTTTACAAGTGTTTTGTTCTCTAAAAACATTACATTTAACAGCATTTGTTAAGAAATCGTGTAAAAAAAACCATACAAAATATGTTTTGCCCATCGAAAAAACAGAAATTCGTTCTAAATTATTGAAAACGTAAAAAAAGGTAAATTAATTATGTATCTGTAAAATTTCAACATCCTGTAAAAAAAGTTCCGGGCAAATATAATTCATATTTAATACGTATTTATAATATTTAATGAAAGGAAGATAAAACGTAAATATTTAGTAAAGAAAATCAACATTGTTGTATAAAAATAATTCAGGCTTATATGGCAACACTAAGAAGGAGTTACCCGATTTGACTCATCTACGAACTTGACCTTACAATTTTTACGAAATATTATACAAAATTTCAAGTCGCTAGCTACAAATGTTCTAGACTCTAGAGTTATCTTTATCGTCTGCACAGAGGCACAGATATCCATACATCGGTTTCTTTTCACTTCCCAATTATTATGAATATATAGTTCTTTTTTCTGTCACCATTATTTCTTAGCGTTCCAAACGTTTGCTTAAAATTAATATACCCTACATCTAGGGTATAAAAAACTATCTGGAAATGCCTTGAATTCATTCTTGCGTTAAATCTTTTATACGAATTTTGATAATCGTTATAATTGAAACAATTTTCAAGCAAGAAATATTGAAATTGGAACATGTTCTCAACCGCGAATGCAATATTTTACGGTAGAACCAAATCAAAACGTCGTCGAAGATAAGCAGTTAGCAACCACAAGACGTTCCGTTCCAACTTCTATTTCTGATTAACTAGGTTGATCGAACCGGAAACCGAACTTTTCCAGAAGACCGTTAATAATGCCAAGAAGCTTAAATGAAACTTGAAAAAGGGTGCTGCGCTGCGCGAAAATTGATTCATTGGTGGTCGCTGGACTCTGGAGCAACTACAGAGTAATGCCGTCTTCGGACGCTAATACTTTGCACGTGCGTATAGAAATCAATTCAGCTGCGCATGCGCAAATGATCGCTGCTGACACGCATTCGAAGATAAATGACCACAAACTATTCTAAAAGCATTTCAGACTTCGAGCAAAGACAAAGTAGTGGTACAAAAGAAAAGAAAATGAAGACAGAAGATTAAATCAAATTTTTGTTAATTAAGAAAAAATAATAAGGCATTTTTTATAGTGATAAATATTTAACGAAAATATATTATTAATAATTTCAATTTTGCAAACCGAATTTTACGTGTTTTCAAATATATTGGCGCCCAAGATTTTCCAAGGAGGGGCAAGGCAAAGTGACTCCTCTGTGCATATCAGAAAATCGCATTCGTCTTATGAAATTGTTTCTGATGTTTCATTACCTTGTCCTATTTTTTTTTCATTTAAATAAGGAAGTATCGCAATTAGACTATAAAAGGGAAATTCCCTATTTCCGCTTACAGTTGATTGTAGTCCTTCAAAGTAACGAAGTTCCCTGAACTACCATCGCGTTTCCCTTCGAGTAATTCAAATTATGCCGATGAGGCTCACGCAAGAATTCTTGATCGACTTGATCTAATTATTTATTATTAACAAAGGTGTTGTGGAATAAAATTCCATGGAACAATATGGAATGATCGGATGCTTCCGGGCGAAGAACGAAATTCTACTTAATGGTTACAGAACATTCACGGATGTTGATCTTACCTTCGTTAACTTTCGCATATCCGTAATCGTCGGCCTGGAAACCAAACAAATCGAAAATCAATTGAGGGAAATCGAGAAATTCCAAGTGTTCTCTGTCGGTGGTAATAAATGGCGATAATTTTACGCTGCCCTCCATGTGAAACGGAAACGGAAGCATGTTCGCAAGATGTCGGCAAGGGGTTTGGCCCGTGCACAACATTGTCCTGTGCTGGCTCCCTGCAATTACGTACCGTACCTGCCGCGAAAAGTCAGCGGGCGTGAAATGCCGCCAGCCGTGCTCCTATTGTTGGTCATGGCTGCCAATTCCCGGAGGTTGTTGACTCGCCGCCACTGGAGCGGTAGCAGATTACAAGGAAAATGTTATTCTTTGGTCTGTGATTATTCGGTGCTCGCCCGCGGGAGCCTAAATGAGTCACACCGCGATGAAGACGCCCGACGACGACGGTAAGTCACCAGCCTTATTTACCTGCATTTATTGAATTTCCATGGGTGAGGTGGCTCCAGATAACCCAAGCACCACACACAGTACACACGACAGCCGTCCGTAACCCCCTCAGCTGCACCAGCCCCCAAACAAAGGTGGCGATAGTGCATTCCTCTACCTCACCTGGAATTCATTCATTCTTGCGGTCTCGGCCGCCTTCAGCAATCGTCGGTGGATGGTGATACTTCCTCCAGCTTGCCTGACTCAATTCGAACAGGTGGGAATTGGAGAATTAATTTGAATGGTCTGTTGGGAATTGCCAGAATGAAAAATCTTGAGGGGGTGGTGTTTATCAAGAAATTAGTTTTGTCTAATGAGAATTTATTGAATCTCTTACATTGCTTGGGGATTCATTTATCAATCCTCCGAACATCCAGACGAAGACTTAACAAGTTTCTGAATAGACTGAAATAATTATTTTGCTTTGGAATTATGGGGTGGTTACACTTTGTAGTAAGGTAAATAATTGTATCCTTTATTGTTCCAGTCTGTCCGTCTTTATGAATCTATGGTTTCAGGTAAACAGAAATATCGCATTCTGCACGCAAAGGTAAAGAAATAATTCAAACTGACCAACAACAAGTCCCGTTACTAGTAAAAACAATTGTATAAATTGCAGGCAATTTAAACTTTTAATTGAGGTGAATAATTTTATCGAAATTAACATTGCCGGCAGTCTTAATATTTACCCAGAGGGTCAAGCATTTAAATGTAGAACATTCGTCAATCATTTGGTTGATATAAATTGACATCAATATCAAGCGTTACAATGTTATTTTTTGGATAAAGTATTAACAAATAAGTTAATACTTCCTGGTGTTGTATAAGTAAATAAATGCCATTTTTGGCGCTTAATTCAAAAATCCTTTCAGCAAATGAAATCCATAAATCCGAACACAGTAATTCAACTCGTGGACGGGAATGAAATGAATTTCGTTCGCTAATGAGGAAAATAAAAACGAATAATAAAAGTTCATTCAACTAATTGTAAACAATATGAGAGAATAAATGTTGTGCATTGATATTCATTGTTTTTGGTGTCATAATTGTTAATGAAGTTAAACAGCATTTTTTCAAAGGATAAAACCGAGCATTCGCTTGGGTTTGTAATTAGTTCGTATTATGTGGGAGTCCTGAATATTTCAAGGGATCAAAAAAAAAGGGTAAATTACATTCCCTTTTACGGATCTGTGCTACGTTAAATTTTTATTCAAATTAAACGCAATAAATTTTTTTCACATTAAAATTCTCTGAATCCTTTTCATAGCTTCACACAGCAATTTCGGAATTTTTTGTTGGTTCTAGGTAAAAAAAAGAAATAAAATAAAACATACAAAACACCGTTTTTTTTTTATTATTATTATTTTCATTCAAATCATTAAGAGGTTTTCACATATCCTTTTAGTTCCATTTTACTCTTGTGAACCATTAAAAAAACGTCCTGCCATTTGTGGGTTGGAAACTTTTAGTTCGATGTCCTTTAGAAAAGAGCTTTTCCATTTCTTGTCCTGTATTTCGTGCATGTACAATGGAAGGACGATGATTAAAAGAAGGACTTGAATAGAAGGGAAAAGATTTTAGTCTTGTGCCATGATTTAGTAGCTAGAAAAGCTCTTTTCGGGAAAATTGATTATAATTTGAAATTTCAACACACTGGTCCCTGTTCAGTCTGTTCAGACGACTGAAACATTTTTCAAAGCCGAATGTACGTAATTCGGATGAAGTAATTAAGGAGTAAGTACAGACATTTTGTTGGAAGAATGAAGCGAAGACATCCTTCGAGGGGTAAAAATATATTTTTGAATTTTGAGAATCTGATCAAAGAGTGGAGGATCGTTCTGATCCGACTAATCAAATTAATTTGATTTTGTACTTGAGCAAAGAGCAACTGTGTGAAATTTTTTTGGCATAATTAATCGGATTTAAATCTATTTTAAAAGTTACAAAAGCATTTCTGAATGAATTCCTTACGTTTACTTCATAGAAAAATGGCTGCAAGATTTCATGGTCTGTCATGAAAATAAAATAATAAATTATTGCCTTTGTAACAGAATAAATCAAATTGTATTAATTAGAATTTAAATAGATATTTTAAGGAATATTAAAGGGTAACTGTGTAAGGCTACTCTACGATTTTAAAAAATATTTTTTTTTTCTTAAATGTTTTAAAATGTGAGAAAAGATATTCCCAAATATTTTGGGAAGTATCGCTAATATTGTAAGTACCCAAAGCTTGTATTCTAACGCAGTGCATTTCGGAAACTGAAAATTTTAAGCCCGTTTTTCTCAAAACCACATTTTTCAAACTGGGCGTAATCATAACTGAACGAAACTTTGCTAATTGAGTTGAAATCTCTACTGTACATTCAAAACTATATTTTCTAAAGAACTACGTAAGACTTTTTAATTATACTTCATATAGTTTTTTTTATAAATAATTTTCGAGCGATTTTCTCCTGAAATTTAGATTTTTTTTTCAAATATGCGCGGCATTTTTGGAAATATCAATATGTCGAACAAATCCCACGTAGTCCTCTAGCTTTTCTATCAAAATAATCAAAAACCTTTTGGTGATTTATCTTAAGTTAAAAGTTGCAGGAGCAAACCTCACGCCTTTGTGCCATTAAAAAACGTCGTCCGAGAAATGCTATGGGGCCGCCATTTTGAATTAAATCAGCATTTAAAAAATTTCTTATTAAGCTTTATTAGTTGTATAATAAAGACCTGTTTACAAAATTTTGATTGATTCCATAATTTTGTGACAAAATAATCCAAATATAATTTTGAAAAAATTCCTTTCAATTTTTATAAAAATCAAAGCTAGTCTAACAAACAACAAAATAATTAATAAGGCTAAATACAATTAAATTATATTTGTTGATATCTTAAAGAAAATTAATTTCATTAATTAAAGAACAAACGTGGCATAAAATTTTGGTGAAATTTTGCATAAATTTTTGTCATATTTTCTAACCCTTTTGTGTCTTATCCTCCGAGAAGACTTATGATAATTGAATTAAAAGAAAACACGGCTTTTTGATAATATTCTTGCCAACAACACAACGAACTCCCCAAAATAATTAATTGGCTTCAATTTTCCAAGCATATTTGATTAAATAACGAATTAAGTAAAGGAGTGTGCAAATGTAGAGGAACGTCAAGCAATCAAGCATCCTTGTGGAGGATAGAAAATTCAGGGACAGAGTTGCTGAGGTTACTTTTCGGTAATCATGTGTAAAATTAATTTATGCTTCCGTAATGAAAAGTCTTAAAGTATTCTATTCTGTCGGATAATTTACCGAATTTATTATTGCTTGATGACATGTTCTTGGCTGCGATCCTTGCTGAAATTCCCACAAAACGGTGAACCACCTTTAGAATCTTAACTTCATTGACAAACTAAATCGATTGAGGGTTTATTGCTGTTATACACGGTATTCACATACCGATATACATATTTATTATATATGTATGATATAGTGGCAGACTTCAAGCATATTGGTAGGTTTTTGGGAACCTGTAACACATTCGGTGTTGTGCCTTCCTCATCGATGGGTATTAAGTGCTCCCAGCATAGATAAACGATAAACATCCCACCATTGAGGATGTCTTGTACATAATAGGGGGATTTGCTTGCAACGAGGGTGGACTGGGTACAATTAAGTCACTTATCTCTTCAGGTGTAGCAGCAATTACCGCTGAATAAGATCTATTACTCGTGGGATCCAACTCCCACCTCTCTTCCTCCTTCCATCTCTTGTGCTCTTCTCACCATGCAATATGAATTGCCACTTGACCGAAACGACTATTCTACGAATGATATTTTCATTCAGACAAATTTCCAAGTACACATTGCACAACAGCCGGTGGGAACCTGTCCAGGATCCAGAGCGGCACCACGCAAAACCTTTTGAGGGTGGCACTGCTGTCTGGGCACACAAAACGATCGTAAATGCAGACCAATTCATAGTACTTTTTGTCGAGTGAACATTTTTTACCTGCACCTCGAGCAGAAAAGAAGCAGACGAGAACAAAAGAGGAGCGTCGTCGTCGCAACAGCACAAAGGCCTCTCACCTGGACGAAAGTGAAGTCAACGTCGATCACGGTGATCGTGCGCGCAATTTCGGAGTCCGATCGCTAACTCAAACTGCGACGGTTTCAGCTGTCAGTGGCGGTCTGATCTTAATGCCGTAAACACCAGCCACTTTGGAGGTTGGTCCAGTGCCGGATCGGTGTATGTTTTGTAACGTCTATCGGATCAGTTCTGATCTATAGGATCAGAGGTGAGATCTCGCTATAATTGTTACGCGAAGATCGTCAAATAGTGCGATCGATTTACCTTTTGTTTTCAACGATTTTGAATGTGCTGCAATTGGCCAAGGAGTATCGCAATAAGTGCCAGTGCTTAATCACTTTCAGTTTCCCCGTGAAGTAGTGCGCGTTCATTTTCCCAAGATTTGATGTTGATTAACCTAATCGGAGGATATAAGTTTCTCGATCGGATTTCGTGCTGAACTGTGTTACGCTGTCGAAGAGTTTTTTCGATTATTTTTGTTTCCTGCTTTCATGGTCACTTGTTTACTTGTTGCGTTATTTTTTTCGTTTTGCTTTCAAATATTTTTTTTTTTGGTTTCTCGGTTGTTGTTCAAACAGTGGAAGTTTGTCGACATCTCAAGCAATAAATAAATGAAAATAAAAAAATTAATTTGAAAATTCGGAGCCACTTTGAATAATAAATGTGACATGTGCGTATTATTTTGATGTGAAGTGATTCTGCTGGAATTTTTACATACAGTTAACGGTTTTCGAGAAATACGTTTGGATTTTGTTATGCTAAAAGGTAATTTCAAAAATGATTTATTACTGAATTTCAAAAAATCGCGAAATAACAGTTTCAGCTGGTTTCAACATTATGTTTCAATTGTAGGCATATTATACAGTTTCTAAGAATGTTTCAAAAAAGGTTGTTTACATAAATTAAAAGTATGCGCTAATTCTTAATTTCTATTTACATATGTATAAATGTTACTTCTGAGAAAAATTAATAATAATTTATTATGTTTGAGAAATTACTTCAACAACAAGAGTGGAATTCATTTGAATCAATTCAAATTTTATTTCCAAGAAATCTCGTTAACTTCCATAAAAAATTATTTAAAAGCGTTTAAGTGCATTTGACAACACATACAAAGTAGTGAAGTAAACAATTTTTTTTAAATAAATTACCCTTAAGTCGAGTGAAATTCTTTTCTTAATTCAAGGCACTCAAGCTTTTACTGGAATAACATTAAAAAGTGGAGCTAATGAAAACATTTCCAAGCAAATATTCTTGATGAAATATTTAGAAATGTTTTTTGCAATAAACAATTTACTTTTTAAAAACATTCTAATATTTCTTGTTAATTTATATTTTTCCTTGGAATGTTAATTCAAATCGTTTAATGAGTTTTTTATGAATGTTTCCTTTTAACGAGTTCAGCGAAGGACTTCTGCGTTGTAGTACAAAATTTCTATTTTATTAAAATTATTCAGTACAGTTTCTACTCGTAAATGGAATATTTTCATCACTTTGCTTATGAAAATACAGATTTTCATACACAAAATAGTCTTACAATTAATTAATTAATTATTTCTATATGTACAATTAATTTACGATTAATTATTTCTATATGTATTTAGAAATGTTTCCGTTTTTCGGATCGAAGAAGTTGGTAAATAATAGATAATTTTTTGATTTAAAATTAATTAAACAATATTAAATTCTTGTTTTCGTGTTCATTTACTTTCAACAGATTCTAATCGGCGCACATTTATTTCAGTATTCCTGTAAAGTTATTTGACACAAAGTCAAACACATCCTCTTTGTTCAAACACTGCCACTGAAAATTTACTTTCAAAAACATTTTCGTATGCAATAAACTCAACAAAATACACTTTTGTATTGTGACTCTCGAAAACACAATTTCCACGAAAATTCTTTCTACAAATACAAATTTCAATTTAATTCCAGAAGGTGCAGCATAAAAGTCCTTATCCAATGGAAATGTGATGTTTACCGGAAGATAATGTTGTACATGGATTTTCCTTCTTAAAAGAAAAAACTGTGAGCGAAAACGAATGGTTTTTCTCCAGAAGTACTAAATTTATTTTCTTTACCAAGAAAAATACACACACGCGCGCATACATTATCCTATACAATTTGTGTTGTCGTTTTGCTTACTTGAACAAATGGAAAATTGTTAAACGATATGTCCTTGTTATTTTACACTTGCTTAATGCAGAAATTGTTTGTCATATTGTGGTTGAGAAAAGGAAACCCTTTGGGGTAAATTCTGTTGTGTTTAAAGACGGGAAGTTTAAAATTGGTTTCCCAATGTGCTTTTTACAATTGTTTTGATGAATTTGTTTTGTTTATTTTATGGGAATGTTTATGGTATATTTTTTGAAATATTGTTTATTTTTTATAAGGCCGGAAGTCTTAAACAGATATTTTTATATTAAAGTGTAAATAAAGAAGAATCGTAGAGAAATAGAGTTGTTTTCTGAAAGAGTCAATTTGTTGCTTGCAAAATAAGAGAAAGTATTGCAGGGGATGATCGTGGCTTAGCTTTGAAAACTGTCTTTAGGATTATTGTGGTGCTCCTTTGTTTTTCTCAACTCTCAACATGAGGGTTGAAGGATTTTCACCTTCTTTTTGGAGTATATTCATCAGCTCCTTCGTCACAGATGCCAATCAATTAATCGATGTTCAAAGAATAAAAATAATATTTAAATTCTCTCAAATGCTGGTAGTGAGCTCAAAAGAACAATTATATATTATATACAAAAATTCTTGACACTTGCTTTTCTTCAATAGATTTCCATAAACAGTGGCGTCGATTGGGAATTGTAAATGGGGCGGGGCAAAAAAATGTTACATTACGAAAAATATTTCAGCCTTATCTGTATGGCAAGACTAAGAAGGAGTTGCCCGATTTTGCTTATCTTTGAATGTGGCCGTCAATTCTTACGAAGAATTACAGTCCCAAATTTCAATCCTCTAGCTAAAACCGTTCTCGAGTTATCATCTCGACATATAGACAACACACAGGCAGTCGTACATCCATAAACCCGTTGCAGAATATCTGATTTGAACTGCTAGATATATATGACGAAATATATTAAACAAGTCCTCAAAATTATACTGTCGTACATTTATTGGTTTCGGGGTTATTACAATTTTAATAAGTACGTATTTTTTTTCTGTTTTTACGAAATCAGTCCGGACTCCAGGTAAAGTTCCACGAGAAACTTACGGACCGTAAAGTGTTAACGAAAATATTTTAATAAATGTCCTTTTATTTGTTTTGCTTTTCAAAAGTCCAGTAAATTAATTTCAATAGTTACATAAGTGTAGGTATCTACAATATTTATTTTGAACGGTTTTTGTGAAAGCACACTTATTAATTTGAAGAGGAAACAAACATAAAATCTCATCAACATTAAATGCAAATAGAAAAACATATTTTTACTGCTTCATGTTTTACAGTTTTATTTTTTCAAATTTTTCCGTACAACTATCCTAAAACTCCAAAGTAAACACTCATTGCAAATTACAACATGTCGAATGACCTCAAGTTGGGTTTTGATTTCTTAATTAATTAGAATCTCGAAATTTCAAAACTACAAGGGAAAAAACACACAAACAGAAAATCTTCACACGGCCATTTTGGATGCATTCACGGAATTTCTTTGAGATGCTTGTCACTGTGTTTTTTGTGCGATTAATTTATAGCGGTATAAAATCCAAGATTATGTAATTAAGGACCGGTCTTTTGAATAAAATACAGTCAACCAGTGCAGCAATAAACCGTTTTGCGATATGACAGCAAAAAATCCTTGACATTGTTTACAAACGATACAAGGAACACTTTAAGGATATTTTATTGTTGCATTCACAAGAACTCATTGCACACTTTCAGTGAATGGGGAATATTAATTCTTCGAGATTAATAGCAATAAATTGGTCAACATTATGAGCTGATTGTGTTTCAATGGTAAATTATCATCGTGTACAGTTGGCTGAACTCGTCCTGACCGATTTTATAGAGTTTCGTGAAATTAATGTGAAGGAAAATTACCGTTGAACCGATGACGGAAGAAGTCTTTAAACACATTATTAAGAAAATGTTATCGGTTTTTAAATTTCACATTAATTTCAGTTCAGTGATGACGTTTAATTTCGATATTAATTTTTCTGCAAGTTATCGCGAATTTTATTGATCGTTAATACAGGATGTCAATGTGATTATGTCCTGGCCTCGAATTGTTTAGAATCAAGATTATTTCAATGCTATTAAATGATAATGGTTATGTAATTTTGGTTTTATAATGTCGTTTGTTTTCGATAATTAAATGATTGGATGTTAATTTAAAAAAAAGGCACAACATGTTAAAATTATAACAAGTTTTGTTAAATTATGTAGAATTTCGTCGTTAATTTAATTACGCAAATTAAACTAAACTCTTTATGAGTTGTCGGTTGTATAAAGAACATTTAAATGTTAATTTTCATGGTTTCCTCATTACGTATAATTTTGATAATTAAATTAAAAATTGAAATTATTTAATTAAAATGGTTTTAAATGGAAATCTGATAAAACTTCTGCGGTTTGTTGGATATTTTGCAATAATCATCTGATAAACAATTTAAATGTAAAGGGAAAAAGAAATTTAAATCGAATCGCATTTAGAATGTAATAACAAAACAAGTAAACATTGTTGGAGGACATTTGCGCTTCCGGTTGAAGTAGAGAAAAGGTTAGCTTTCCATGAACTTTAGCTAATAAATTTGCACTTGTGGGGCAGTGTTGGTCTAGATTGAGTCACCATTTCCAATATCAAGGAGAGTCACTTGCGCCGGTCTCTGTTCAGTTTTCACCCACGAGAAAGTGAAATAAGGAACTGCTATACTTTTGCTCTATTTTATTATCTGATTTGAATAGAGGGTAACGCCTTCATGGAAGTTGACTGGGAATCATTTTATTTGTTGTTCCGGATAAAAGCGGAAAACAGGTCGATTTAAAAAAAAACGTTTGTAAAATCTAAGTTTCTCAATATAAATAAAAAGGTCGATGGCTGTTCAATTCAAAGGTGTTTTCAATAAGATCAGTTCACAATAGCGAATAGGTGATAAACTTGACAACCAATGGAATAACGGTCCACAAGTGGCATTTGCCAGTGACCTGTCAAAAAAGGTAAATGATGGTAAGGTAACAAATAGAATATTAATTACGAGGATTGGAGAGATGTCACTCGGAATATCTAGAAAAAAATGGGAAGCTTATGCAACTCGAAAAAAGGAGTGCCTTAGGAAAAATTTTCGTATAAAGATAATTAATTTGAAAAAGTATTAATTTATTGTGTTTATTATCGTGCACTGAACATTTCTTTCTAGAGAACGGAACTGTGCAGGTTTAATTTTCATGGATTCCAGGTTGGTGGAAAAAGTAGCCTATGTCCAAAATTGTTCAAATAATATACGGCCGTTATAACGAACCATCAATATTTTTGGCAAATTTTGTTAATATCACAGCAGACAAGCTCTGACCAACAACTCTAACAACAATAGGGGAATAGGAAAAATTACATAACATGCCGTCCAAATAAGAGCGCGCAGGATTCAAATGCTAATTTCACTAGTAGGAATTGCGTGCAATGAAAGAAAAGTCAAGTCACGATGATAAAAAAATATAAAACAAATTTCCAATCCTGGTTTGCGATTTTTAACGATCTTCATTTAATAATGAAAAATGTCCCAAAAGAAATTTTATCTACGTACCGTTTTCCAACCAGTAACTTTTAACATTCCGCTAAAACTTTTTTAAATGAAGTATATTTTGCTGTTCTAAATACCTAATAAAATTTGCTAAAATGTGGATTAGTTCTGATTGATTTAGAAATTTTTTTTTATATGACTATAAAAATACTATTTCTAAATTAATTTTCGATTAGTCTCAGAATGGTTTTCGACTTTTCTCGCCTTCTTGATAAAGTTGCATTGTGACGATAGAATTTGCGGTGCACCTTCATCTATGAAATTGTAAAATTTTATTTTCCAATAAGAAATGGAGAAGACAAAACCATAGAAAAGTGTTGTTCTTTTCAATCATAAACAGGGAAATTTTTGTTGCAATAATTTTTCATTGTGGTTTTTAGTAATTTGCAAAAATTAGTTTCGAAAGTTTTTAAATTGCTGTGGTATTGGAGTCAATTATTTATAGCCCTAATTTAAATGTTGTTTTGAAAGTGGAGTGAACGCTTGTTATGTAAACCCGATTCCTGACCAAGTCTAGTTAGTAATTTTTTTTTATTTTGCGTGATATGAAAATTGCATGCAGGGAAAATTGCGTGCCGATGCAACTCCAGCGAAACTTCTGTTTGAATTTCATACTGACATTGAGTAAGAGGAATTAACCGGAAGAATTGTTACGGCTTATTTCGCATTGAAAACATTCTGTAGCCTGGGGTGATTGTTGGTAATCAATGAAAGGACATTTTCAGATACATAAATTGTTGATTGCACTGTGAAAATGGATTTGTTGCAAGTTGAAAATTATTTGCCAGGTTTTAGAGGTACTTTCAAATTTGATTTGCAAAACTTTATGCATTCATTACATCAAATTTGAAGGTGATTGGAGTGGTTAAATATGCATAAGACCTGAAAACAGGACGTTAAGGAAATTAGACCGTGATAAATCAATCTCTAATTGCATAATTACTCGGATTCAGAACTGAGAATTACATTTTTGTGGGAAAAATTTATGGTGGCTCAAAATAATTATATTTAATAAATCTACGCATATTATTAGCATAAATTTGTTGTTAAGAGTAATTTGTTTTCAGGTAACACATTTCTTGCAACAAATTGAACACAGAAAGGTTATACTTATCAATCTTTTTTTTTAAATACAGAAAAACAAAATATTTTGTTGTCGAAATTTGTTGAAAAGTATAATACTAATTTAGCAGAGGATGAAAAAAAAATTTAATAAGTTGAAGTAACTGTTAGTGTGTGTTGAAATTAAAAAGAATTAATTAAAACTAGTAAAAACTATCACTAGGGAAATAAGCTATACCAACAAATCTTCACTAATATATTTTGTTAAACAATCTTCTGGCTAAAATGAATTTTGTTACGTTTTATTAATGCAAATCCCAAGTGCACAATTGACTTTTGCAATGTTACTTCAAATTTCGCATCCTCTTCTTCTGTAAAAAATTAAATGAAAATATTCACAGACTCTTCCACCATCACAAATTATAATTGCAAAATACTTTATAATCAAAACAAATCACTTTCAGGATTACAAATCAATCAGATATTTATCGTGCTTGAATAAAACTTTTATGCTTTTCAGATCAATAAACTTGATTCATTATGTATCAATTAATTTCCGATTACACCATTCCGACAAATAATCTTATCTAATGCATCCCCATTTCCCACGTTACCAGTTTTACAGTAAATTGCATAAATTAATCTTAAACGCCTTCAATTTGACTTGATAATCCCGAAGGTGGTGGGGAAATGCGGGAGGCAACGACGACAGGACGAATATCTTCTCGGAGTATCTGATTGGGAATTAGGCAACATCGAATTAATTAAATTTTCAACAATATGCAAACAAAATTTCTGTCGCGTTTTGTGCAAATTAATAATGCGACAAACATTTTCGAATGTCTAGAAAATTTTCGCAGTTCTATGGAAATCACCTGAAAACCGTGCGAAAATATTTAACGTGTTTGGGAAAATGCAGGCATACTGCGGAAACGTTTGCAGCAACAGTCGCCGACAGTCTTGGCGGGCCTCCTGGCGAAATATGTCGTGTAAATAAGGACTTAACACTTGTCAACAATTGCACTGCATAAATCAATAGTGCGGTGTTTCGGGATGTGTGAAACAGTGGCTGCTGTTGCAACGCTGTTATGCGTTTCCGTTTCACTCTCTGTTGTGTACTTTTGTGCGCGCCAAATTTGAATTCATGCCCGACGCTGCGGGGCTGAGCATTTGGTACAGTGTTCTTGACTCATACCAAGATTTATCGTGGATGAATTATTCAACAGTTTTTAAACCTCGGAGGCAGTATTTTTGTATCATTCTAGAAATATTATCATATTTCAGAATTTGTCGAAATTAACTTTAGCGGGAAGAAAAGGAAACCTTTCACCCGGCTGTTTGTTTTTTTTAACAAAGTCTATTCTTAAAATCTAGTGTTTTCTTTTTTGGTGCATCGAGGAAAAAAGAATACGCCATAATTGGTCTAAAATGATTTTTTCAAAAGACCTAAATCGTAGTTTTGTAGTTAGTCCCACTTACGCGATACAAATTAAATGACCTTTCCAGTGTCCCCGTCTGCCGGCTTCTAAACTTCCTGAGGAACTTCATTGCTGTGGGTGGAAATTCCTCTGAAACTAGATCTTATCTAGCCCCTGGAAATGTTTTGTTCTATATATGATGGGTTTATAGGTCAGATTAAAAAGGACTAAGTTAAGAAATAAAATTGTAGAAAGCCTGCAGCCGAGAATTTTTCACGCTAGAAAAACGGAACTTTACAATCACTTTGGCAGCCATTGCTATATAATATACTCGTATATCTATATGGTATGTTTGTATTGTGTGTGGGTGTGCATCAGTTTGGACAAGGAAATGAGAACCTCATTTTGTTTATATATTTTTTATGCAAATCTTGAGTCCAATGAACTGAAAATGAAATGACCTGAAAATGTGAAATTTATGGTGTGTCCTTGAGAGGATTTTAATCACAATCTGCAAGTTTCACCTGCGAGAACTTGAGATCAAATAAGGGTCAAAGTATTCAACAATTGGAGCATACATGTAACGGTTTTCATTCATCAGCTTTTGATAATATAGTTAAGTTAATATTTTTGCTCTAAAGATGTTTCAATTTTTATAGTTTTTTTTCAAAGGGTTGAAGATGGGAGTGTAGGGAAAATAGGAACATTAGAAAGTTTAACTGTTTCTGTTTTAATGTTTGTAAAAGGCGAGGTATCTTTTAACCATTATTTTTATCATATTTTTGATGTAATACACTTTTACGTAATTTCTTCTGTATACTTTAGCAACATAAACTATTCCAGCGGCACCTTTTTTGTTAAACATTTCATTGATAACAATTTGCAAATAATTAAAACTTACTCTCAACTCAAAGAATTAATTACATTTTGTTAGTATTTTCTCAGCAGTTAATATCGCATAATCTCCGTCACACTTCAGCCACAAGTAGAAAAATTCTGCATCTCAGCACAGGGTGCCTCGAAATACCTCGACAGGGTAACGTTCGTAATGAAATATTTTCTCATTACTGCAACTGCAAAAAGGCATCCAATTTAACTTTCAGATTCATCGCGACCACATTCTGCTAACGACAGAACAAAATTTATTAAAAAAAAAAAAAAAAAAACAACAACGATCAGATAAATGTGATTTTGAAATTTTCTTTGTGGATAGCACGTAACTTTAATTACAGCAAGTTGCACTAGTGAAGGGGAATTAAAAGCCACTTACCCAATTAATTTTAAATTAATTATAGTAATTAGCGAAAGACATCATTAAGTTTTCGGAAAACTCCTTCAAGGTAGATTCTATTTGTAACTAGTAGTGCTTCAGACATTTACTGAACTTTGAACTTCTTTTTAAGATTCAGCCAAATTATGTTACACGGATTTTGTTTAAATTTATTTTTAACATTCAGCGATCACGTAGAAATTTATTGAGTATATAGATGGAGTAAATTATGTTTAATTCGATAACATTAACTTATCATGGGATGCTCGTTTTAATGTTAAAGTGCATTCAGATGGCAGAGTAATTTGAATTACGTTTGAGTGGACAATTTATTTACGGAATTTAAAATTGGATTTTTAAAAATTTATTCTTTTGGTTTTTATGGAAAATTTATTGAAATCGGTCGACATTATTTCCAGGAATTAGTTATGACTTATGGTATTGGTAACTAACAAGAGGATGTGCACAATAAATGTAATACGTTTTTGAGGGTATTAGGTAGGTACATGAACAGAAGTATTTTCGAAGTATGCATAAAAATAACTGTGGTGATATTAATCAAAAATCAGGTCAGGACCCCGAAAAGAACCTTGAGGTATTCCACTACAGTTGAAAGCAGTTTGAAATCATCTCCAAATTAATGTCAAAAATAGACCCTTTTAACATCCATTTAAATCAACTGAAATTTCAACAAAAGGTGTTTCAAATTTTAAGATGATTCGCGAAGATAACATTTTTCGAGTAACATTAAAACAATACCAAAAACAATATTTCCCATAAAAATTTTACCAAAAGGTCGAAAATTTTTCAAAAAATAAATCGCCACAATTGGAAATCCCTGACCTCTTTAATACCGAGCACAATTTCTCCTATGCTCAACTCGATGGAGTAAGTAAATGCCGGATGGGAAATTGTCGGAGGAACTGTGTGAATTCTCACGGAGGAGGGAAATTACGGATAATGGTGCTTTTGCGGTACCAGATGTGTTCTGGCATGATTAATTGCAAGTCATAAATGGGGTGCGACACGGCGCTTCATTTATCCAGATTAGGTGATGATATTACACAAAACAAAGCATATCTTTTGGAATTGTGGGGGTATGGGGGGAAATAAAATATTCCCACAATTTTCCGTCAATCGGTTGAAACAGATGTTGCAATTTGATAAAATTGTTCACCTGTCCAGGTATACGAATGACAGATTTTCCGATGATTGTAAATTTAAATACGATGGAATTACTCAACCCTTTTATGGTGCGTATTTACGGAACAGTGGTCGAGATTGGTGTCAAGTCGAAATCTTCGAACGAATCAATTAATGAAGGAGTCCTTATCATGCAGTGTACAATTCGCGAAGACAATTAATGTTCGTCACTTTGATTGATGTTTTCATGGTCGCCCCAGTCTGGGTCGGGCGTCACGTGGCGCCTTATTGAACCGTTATCCTTCTGTGAAGGGTTCAACAGTTTGTTTACACACTCGACCAAAGATCCTAAAATGACACCACCCTAACGGGTGTGATTGAGTGATCATTAATATCCACTAGGTCGTTAATCCTTTAACATTCGACAGATTTTCAGTTTTGTGAATTTAATTCCTTCAGCCATGACGAATGTAACTGGACTGAATTATTTGATCTGGATTTTTGCTGCAATTCACGATTTTATTCAAGAATTTATTCAAGAGATGTGTCATTAAGATGTCGCAATTAATGTTTCCATTGATCGTTCAGAATGCTGCCGTTCGATTAATGAGATGAAGTCTTTCGTTTCAGACGAGATTCGCCAATTAAATTTCGAATTTTCAATGGGTTTTTTGAAGGAAAATTGGCGGCAATAAGATGTTAAAATTAATTTTGTTGTAATCTTCAGGAAGCATAATTTCAAAATCACTCCCTTCAATATTAAATGGCTTCTTTTGTATAATGTAAATTAAGACCTTATGATTGAGAATGAATGCACAATCAAAATAATTGAGAGTAACTGAGATAATAACCGTTATTTTCTAATTATAGGAACGAAATTTGAATTTCAGTTACGCAAGGATTTCGATATTGTTTGAGTTTCCGCATGAGAGACTTTCAATCCTTTGCAGTTGCCGTTACTGTCAATATGAACCTGTCGGAATCTTTCAGTACCTACTTATGACAGTGAACTGATTGAAGTGCATACCTGAAAATTTCATAATATTATGTTTTATTGCCGTTAAGTATTTTTCGAAAATTTCTCGAATTGCATTCGAGCGAAATCGTAAAAGTTTTCATGTTAATGCGTGCGAAAAGTTCACCTGTCATGAACATTTTCAATTAAAAAAAAAAAATGTCTGCTTTCACTTTAATTATGCATTCCATTGTCACTTTTTGAAAATATTTTCCCAAAAAAAGAATGTTCCAACTGAGGCATTAATTTTTATGCTCCAGTCACTCATAGTTATTTGGTTCCACCGTAAAATCATACTTGTAAATTTTTCCGATCGTCGAGTCAAAAGTCGAAAATCATTTTCAGTGCCTTATTAACCACATTTCTTCGATACTTTCGGTAGGCATAAACAACTTGTTTCCGTAGTAAATTGGCACCCAATAGAGAAACTGGTTTCACTAAAAGTTCTTCTAAAAAAGGTTTATAATCATAATTTAGAAGATTTCGCCATGAAATTTTTCTTTCACACTTCACTGATTAGATTAACTTAATTAATTTGCCCCAAAATGGCGACAAGATACATTTCATTGAAATGCAATTTTACCATAGTTGAATTTAAAATTACACGCGAGACACGAATGATGTGTGTAATGTGATAAATTGATTTAGTATGGATAAACAACTTTAGAAATATGTATTTCCACATATTTGTGATTTTATGCAAATTAAATTCTGCAAAAGTTGTAATTTTGTTGCATCGATATTTGCTGTCAACATATTTGCACAAAAATTTGAAATTAATGTCAATCAATTTTGAGAGTGTTTTTGATGGCTGTCGATTAATTCATGTTGTGCAACCGAAATTTAAGTTAAGGCAGCTTGATTCAGCCGAGTGTGGACTCCCAGTCGATTTCGAGTTAATGACGGGTTGGTTAATTGGTGAAATAGTTTCAACAACACTTCGCTGCACAGTTGGCCTCTTGCAGCAACATCCAAGGAGTCGTGTACCTATCGTATTAAATGAAGCGTGTGAAACGAAGCATAAGTACAAACGTAAATATAGCAGAAACAACAGAAATAACAGCATAAAACAACATTTTGTCGCATGTGCAACTGAAGCCAACTCTTGCAGATTGTGCAACTGCAAATATCAATTATTATTTTGCGCAAGTTATCGCCATTCTATGAACAGTACTCGTGTGAACATCCGCGATGAGCGGCTCAATGCCGATTGTTGATGGCGCAAAAAGGTGTACATACTTAACAACTTTAGGTGCATTGCAAGACTCTTGCTCTCTAGACGCCATTTCGATTAAATTGTTCATGCTTCATCGTGAATTTTTGCATTGACTATCAAAACACTGTCAGCCCAGAGATATATCGATCGATAGCAGTTCGATTGATTGGTCTGCTTGTGCTTCTCGGGTCATTGGCTTTGCTTTCGAGTATCGAAAAAATCGTCTACAAATTTTGAGGCGTGCTTAACAGCGACGGTCTCGATGACGCCATTAATGAATGCGTGCGGACTTCAATAGATCCCGAGGGAGAAACTTTATGTGTTTTAATAAAGATGAGGCGGAACTTGCGGAAATCATGCCTAAAACAATACACAAACGACAACTGGGTTGAATTTTGAAATTACCATCGTCTGGGAATGGCTCTCGGATTTGCTGATTTCTTTCCGTTTTTTCGCCAAATTCTAGGTCAACAACAATTTTAAATTCTGTTTTCTTTCTCAGCTCCGAATACGTCAACACAGTATATCGTTGATTTTCCGCAATTAACCCAAAACTCAGTTGAGTTGCAAGAAAAAAAACATAAAATACAGAAGCAACTTCAGATTAGAAACAAGAAATGTTGTAAACAATACTTACTCTCCTGTAATTAGATGACAAAAAACTAGTACCAATGGTCGGATGAATTACTGAATTTCAAACTGGACTTGATTGAGTTTGCACATTGTTAAAAACTAACTAGTTTTTTATTTTGTTTCAGATCTTTTCTTGTTTTGTGGAAACAGTTCTTGCGGCAGCGGAGAGTATTTTTGAGAATGAAAACACTAAAAAACGTATTAAACAGTTTTTTTGTTTATGTTGAACAAGTGAATTTTGAAAATAATCTTTTTGAATGGGATTCATAAAACTTATCTATTACGCAAATAATAAGTTTCCTCGTTAAAACTTTATTGCTGCTGCTCTATTTGTAGTGAATGGAAAACTTTCAGAGTTAATCATTGGGAAACTTTTTTAGGAGATTTTGGCAAAGGTGAATTAAAGTTGGAATATAAATTTAAATGCAAAATTTTGATTCATTGTGTTGCACTAAAAAGAATTCGAAATATTTCAGAATGGAGATAAAATGTCCGTATCTTTCTTCTTTAACTAAAATCATGTCATGTTATAATCTAGGTAGGTATTATATAATGGCTAAAAGAGCATATACCTATACTAGATCCTGAACGAGTAAAAGATTTATTAAAAATTGAATTATCAAAATGTCTAAACTTTAAAGAAGTAGAAGAAAATGAAATTCAAAATCGAAACCGCGGTCAATGTTAAGAACTGATAAATATCAGTGGTTTTTGTTGCAGATTAATGTTTATACGTTTGCGTTTGATTACAACAACTGTAACTGTAATTCTAGCTCCTTTTTGTTTTAGTACCGTAGAGAAAAATGTACTAAAACAATTTGAAGAAAAACTGTCAACAAAACAATGAGACAGATTTTAGTTGTTTTCTTCACGGAAATTTTCTCATCGGAATTCGAAATTCGTTTTTGGTTTTGTTAATGTTTCGTACGAATTCGCATTTTTAATTGTTTTACTTTGTTACAATTGAAAAACAATTATTTCGCATTTAAACTTGAAAGTTACTCAATCGAAAATGTACTTTTTTGTTCATTTCAAAAGCATCTCGGCGTCAGAAGTTTTTTTTTAGATTGTATTTGTCAATAGAACAAGACAATTTTTGATGACATAAAACTCAAATTTTGTCTGCATTTTTTCGGTAATCTTGAAACAATCAGAGAATCAAGAAAAATCTCACATTTCGAATTGAATGAAACCCCGAAAATCAACAACCCAAAATTCCGAAATGAGAGATTCACGAACGATTGTGACGAGCTGAGCCTTAATCAATTTAACAGCTTTTCTATTTCCTGCACTCGACTCACATTTCAGCTTAATTAATTATTTCCTTTTGTCGATTAAGTTGACAGGAAAATGAACAAATTGGTCTGTATTGATTTTATAAATGTATATTCCCCGAACGAAGACTCAAAAATCTGGGTTAGTCATTTTCTGTTGTAATTCGATTCAACATCAAAGAAAATTTCAATTTTATGTTTTATCAATTTGTTTTTTTTGTTGTTGTTACAGAATTGAAGTTTCGAGTTTGATTCTGGTTGAAAGTCGACGGTATGAAAACATGTATTGCGGTGATTCGGAATCGCTGTCCTTACAATAGTTTCAACGTCATTCACAGGTAATTTGCTTAAATCATACTCATATGAGCATTCATTTAATTAAACAATAAATTACTTCATTAAGGTTACCATTTTTCCAATAATAATTGTACTGTATACTTTTTTATTGGATAAATTTCAATTACATAAACTTTCTTGGATTATGGAGTAACCTTCGTGATTCTAGTCGTCGGCAATAAACTTCCTTTCATCCTGGGTGGAGAAAATTTGCGATTCGCCTAGAGATAAATTTAACCAAGATCCGATAATTGGCTGAAAAAAGTCCGCTTCCTGATAACATCTCGTTGCAAGTGCTTCGTAAGAAGTTGTTGTTTTTTGGTTTTGTAAAAGACCATCTGTGACAGATTTTGCAAGTTTTCGTTGAATTCCGGAGGCTGTATACCTGAATGAGCAGGGCTGAGGAGCCAGATGTGCTACTCATTAAAAAAAATGCAGAACTTTTTTCTCTTTAATGCTGTTTTTTTCTTGTTTAGTTAAAGTGAAATTTATAAAGTCAATGGAGCGACTACTTCTGGTCAAGGGACACCAGGACGCGCATCATTTCCGCAGTTCGCTTTAATTAAGCTGTGAGATATTTCCCTTCTGTGGCCCCCGGCATAATTTGTATTGAGTTAATTAAATATCGTGATTGGTGATGCTTTGATAATTGCTTCTGAATTAATCAAGGAATGAAAAACTCATTTCAGCTGGAATTTTATATTTTTTTAATTTTTCAATCATAACGAGAAAAAAGCTTTTGTTTAATGAATAACATAATTAATTCGTATTACTGAATAATTATATAATATAATTGTGTAAGTATATTTTTATTCGGATTAACGGATTTTTGATTTCGTGTAAATTGTTTTTTTAAAGTATTTGAAATCATTTTATTTCAAAATGGATTTTTTTAAATAAAATTATATTCAAAATAGAAGTCGAAATTCAATTTTGGAATGTAGTAAAAATGGCTACGTGCCTTCAGGATCTCTGACGGATTTCTTGTTCCACAAATCACAATATATATATTAATTTTTAGTTTCCCTTATTTAAGAAGGATTATTACTTATCGTTATCTCTGCTGTTTTCCTCTATTGACTAGTTCAGGGCTAAATATTAATATACGAAATTTCAAGTCTCTATAGCTACAAATGTTCTCGAGTTATCGATTTAATAACACAAATAGGTACAACAAACAAAAACTAAACGACTCTAAAAGATTAATTTTAATTTTAAAACTAGAGGGATTTCATAATAGTTTAATAACAAAACAATCATTCTTACCAACGTAAGTGAAATGAACTAATAATAATTGTTCACACAAAGTTAATTTGTAAACATCAATTTATCATCATTGAATGATTCAAACAATGTCATTGTTTTTTACTGTTTCAATATCAACATTTATAATTTTATAAAAAAAAATTATATTTTTTTTGGAATTACGAGTATATTAAACCATTCAAAGTATTTAATTTAGCTATCGAATTTCCAATTTGAAATTCGTGTTATTCATCAATGGAAAATTGTTGAAAAACTTTTCCACTTATTGATTATAGAATCCTAAAGTTAATATTTATTCCACAGTTTCAGATTTCAATTTAATAAAATGAATTTCATTTTGAAAAATATTGCTTCAATGGGAAGTGAATTGAAATGTTTACACGTTTTCTCATTTGTGTGTTGGTGTGTATGCGTTGGAAGGAATCATTCGAAAGTAATTTCGGGAAAACTTATATTAAACTTCGTTCGAAATGAATAGGTGGAAGGACTCTCTGGAGTTTAATATTGCACAAAATGTCGAAACTTTTAAATATGTTCTATAGAAGCAGGTGAAACATACTTCAGGACAAATTTGTGGTATCAGAAATGAACTGAAACGGGAATTCGTAATCAAAAATTTTTAAAAGTTTATTTACACGTTTGTTAGAAACTGTAGTATGTAGAAATACCCAAAAAAATTTCGAAATGTAAAGAAAAACAGAAATTTTACAAAAAATTAGGACAACGGAAGTGTGTCAGATTCTTTTAACAATTTGAGGTGAATAAGTTTGGGTTGGTGTGGAAACAATAAAAAGTTTTCTAAAAACAAACCACACACAACTTTTCATCCACTCACTTTTATAAAGTAAGAACCGTAAAACTTGCAGTTCATTAACTTAGTGGTGGTTGTTAAATTTAAGCAGGATGCACCCCCGCAAAAGCAAACGAAGTAAGTTTTAAGGTGAAGTGTTGGTAAAACAAGGTCGGTAACATTACGCTGGGTGAAAAAAATATTTTTTATGATGAACATTCTGAACTATATTTCATAAAATGTGTCTGCTTGCGAGGAGTGATAAGAACTGAAAAGGGGGTTGCACATTGGGGCTTAATGTTGTCGAGGATGGTTTCATAAAGTGAGGGTTGTGAGAGGTTGTGAGAGTTGAAATGAATTTGTTCAATTTGTGTTCAGCCAGGAGCAACTTTGAATACAATTGGATGTACAATTGTACAAGGATGCACCACGAAATGGATTTCCAAGCAGGTACCTCCAAGGGTTGGCCCATACTAATGCATTCCTTTTGATGGTTTTAGAAGGGTTCACCAAGTGGGATAAAACTTGAAGCTCTTAATCGTTCCAAGTCATATCACTTGTACTCGACCTTAGGTTGCTCTGGATCAAAGTTGTCCTTGTGCTCTGTGCCAACATCTAGTCTAGAACCCTCGGAAAACAAAATTTCAACTTTAAGTGGCTTTCTCTACTTCGATCCTGGGCACGCGGTAAATCACAGTCGCGCCACAAAATTCCTTTTAAGTCTGTTCCTCGACCGGAGTCCGACAGTCAGACACCATTTAACCCAGTCACAGCTCGCCGCATGAGATTTAAAATTCTAACCTCGTTACGTGGACACATAAAATATGAAAATTCCATCATATAAAATGTACTTTGTTTATTTTTTTTTTTACCTGATGTGGTCGTCAGTTTAGATTGGAAGTGACAAAGGCACATGGGATCAGTCCTCCACTAGTGAACATTCCATTCATCGCTGTGTCAATGTCACCGAGAGTGTCTCCGCAACACACTCTCTCACAAAACCGTGCAGACGACAAACGACGCTAATTGTCACGAAAGAACTAAATTCTCACTTGATTTGCCGAGTTTCTTTGTCGCATTTAATTTTTCCTCGGTTTTCTCTGACAGATGAGATTTTCCTTGACGGAGACTTTGTCCATGTTTGCCTGTTTCCCCCGATACAAAAAAACCGTTCAGTTATTTGCGGTCGGTACATCGAGGATAAAGAACACTTACCTGCAAAATTGTCTATTGCCAATAAATTTCCTTCGATTAAATTTAATGTGGAATTTAATTGATTACTTGCGGCGACGACTGGAATTTTTTATAGTGTTGCGAAGAAGTTTCATCGATGAAAAGCGGAAAATGGTCGCTTTTACGAGTGACATTACGTGACTTAATATTATTGTAATGCACTTTATTAAAAAACACTAAAAGAATTGAAACAAAAACTTGAATGACTATTAGAAGAAATAATGGACAAAGTCTTGTGAAATTCTATTTTTATTTAGTTTATATTCCCTTTGTTATGTTTTATTATTGTTATGTATTTCTGTTTAGTATAGTATTGTTTGTATTAAGCTTTATAAATAAATAAATAAATAAGCAATATAAATTTTCCTATTTTTAGTTTCATAATAAATAAAAGAATATTTTTGAAATAATAAATAATTTTCCAATTGGGTTTTCCAATTAAAGAATAATTTGAACCTGGTGATTTGCCATTAAATTATTGTTCATTGTTCTTTCAATTAAATTTCACAATTTTTTTTAAACTTAATTGAACTAAAAATACAATTTTCAGTTTGTTTAGGTAATACTTTATTGAACCTTCCAGGAAATTATTGAAATCGGATTATGTATTTGGAAATTAATTTAGCCATGTATAAAATATCGTTTAGATTTTCTATTTAAGTTTTTATTATTTAATTACTCAAATTAAATTGTGAGTTTATTTGTTTCGTGTAAAACTATAACAAAAATATTAAAAAATTTTCACTGAAATTAATACACAATTATAAAATGTTATTATTCAGTAGTTTTGTTTAGTTTGCTGTCATAAGCCAGAAAGTTTTAGGAATAGAGGAGGGTTGAAATGTATTTATGAGATTCACTAATAGTTATACCACTTTAAACCTCCTTAAAACGTAAGCGGAGATAATTTCCAATAATTCAGTGCAACTTCCGCACAATAAATTCGTTTCTGCGAAAACCTTTTTCATAAAATTCAAATTCACGAACATGAATCCTCTGCTTTTTTTCTGTTTTAATAAAATTCAAGTACATCCCTTATACACACTCCACTAGGACATGCAATCCAGTCGGAGTGGAGCTCTTTATATTTTTAGAGAATAGGGCGTGAGAATGATCCTCAAGATAAATAGGTCGCGTCCGTTCCGTGAAAATCTGAAAAGAGTATTTTGTTTCCACAGAACTGGGCGATGTGAGAATGAATAGTCGCAGACGGATCACTCTGATTGGGGGTGGCAACACAATACCGTAATCCTTCGAAGTCAATATCATTTTTGCTGTACACCAGGATTCATCGGATGCCTTTTGTAACCACACATTCATCGTGGTGCATGTAATACAATTTAGTTGAAATAGCGTGCACTTACCCCTTTTACTGTTCATTCTAGTGTTATTAAGGCAATTTTAAAAGAAGCATTCCAGCGATGATATTCAGAATGGCATGAAAGTTCATACTAAAAACGTTCAATCACGCTCGATAGAACTTCAAGTTTCGGCAACAAAGTGCACATTCCAAACTACTACGTTTGCAGTTTTTTATCAAAAAAAAGGAACAGAAACTGAATAGAATTTTGAGAAACGCCTTTGGGGCTAGAAGTCGTCTTCAAAAGTTAATTTCCGTTGTCAGGGAGAAATTTTTCAGAGACCATTTGGACGATAAGTGGGTAAAAGGACTTGTCCAACTTACTTTTTGGGTTTGCAATAAAAAGTGGAAGTGCAGACAAAGTGCACGGAAACCCGTCAATATCATGCACATGTGCAGTTGTCTGTAAACACCAGGAAACAAATCCTTTAACCGAAATTGTAGCTATCAAAGAAGCTCGTTGCACGCCCCTTGTAATCAACCATGAAAGGAAGAGGATAATTGTGGAGGGGGTGTCAAGAGACGGAATGAACGATCAATCAATTTTCCGCCAAATTACCCATGCATTTCGATACCTTCGTTGGTGGCTCCATGACTTCGATGCGAAAAGAGAAGACCTCAATTAACAATGGGAGGATATCCGGCTCTGAGCAAGATTACGCATGCATCACCTGACTTTGGGCTGCATATGGTACCCCTGAAGAGCCTTGTTGATTGACAGCAGCCCCAGATCTACACTCCCCTTCTGCAACCCGCGCCGCAAGCCCTGCATGAACTGCCAGTTTCTATAGGTATCGTCTGAAAAGTGAACTGAACCGTCTGCCATTCGAATTTCTCGTATACAATAGCAGTTAAATTCAGGCGTATTGTTACCCTGCTCACATTGCACTATTGTTGGTCGAGTTAAATAAAAAAAAGAAAGAAATAACTCAGATTGCATCTGGGACAAGTCACCATTTCCAGGGCACGTCAAAGGAACCTCCACGGCCAACATCCCCCGTTCTGGTCGACACAAATTCCGAATGTCCGTACAACCCACTGGCGTTCTGCCCTCTAAAATGCTCCTCACATTAAGTATGCGCATATGTAATAAATTAAATGTTTATATTGGAAACGAGACACTCTCGGAATTCCAAATCGAAATGTAATTTGACGCCGAGGACTCGCTTCATAATTAGATTTTTTGAAACACCAGTGTTGATTGTTCCTGCACAACTCCAAAATGACGTATATGGAAATCGGGGGGATGACAAACTGGGCGAAGGCCGGAAGGGGAGTTTGGATTTCCGTGTTTTGCTTTTATGGGGAAAAAGAGAAATTCCCAACTGAAATAATATTACTTTGTGAGGAACAACGGTAAAAAAATTGTTGGCTTAAAAATCCAAATAATTTTCATTTAAAATGCTTTACAATATAATTGTTGCACTAATTAAATATTATTTTGAAAAATCGATTGATTTTTTTCTCTTTGCAGAATTCACAAGAACTCATTTTTTCGAACCTTTTGTTTTTTAATTGCGATAAAAGTCTTTTGAAATTATTTGGAAGGGAATTGTATTGAAATAAATTTTTAATAATTCAATTTTAGTATTTTAATATTTACAAATGGAAACAAAGACTGAAAAAATTAAGTAATAATGGGTTTTCATTTTTTGTTTTAATTAAAAATAATGCTTGGATGATTCACACCAATTTTCAAAATGCTCCATAACACAGGTCCCTAAACATTATTAATAAATTCAGTCGAACAAACTTGCTTGTTTCAACAGTTTCTACAATAGCAAAATAATTCGTGAAACTATTATACCTAGAAGGTTTTTTTAAAATACCTAGTTGAAGTTTATTGCAATATTTCAACAAATCAAATTATCCCAAACAATCTTCAAAAACTGATTGCGTAATTAAGGACACAAAATCCATCCAAAAGTGTGGAAGTTTTTGTTGAAATCGCTCAAATATATTTAATTGAACTGTGAACCTTTTACAGCTATGGCACAGTTAAAAACAAAATAACAACAAAAATGTACACATGAATGCACACAACGTTTTATTAGAATTAATTTTCATATTAATTCGGTTTTTTCGTCATTATTCCGCAACTGTTTGAGGTCTGTCGACCTCCTCGCATGTACTTCAAGTAATGAGAACGCATTAATTATATTTTTTTGAGTTGTATATCTGTTTAATAAATGCGTAGGTAAAAATAAACCGCATTAAAGCCGCCTGTCAAAATGGACGCCTTCAAAATTTTTGGGGAGAATTGTTATTGGATGAGGAAGTCTATAAAAACGAACTCATTACTCGAGTAATAAAGATAATTTATTGAGATCCACAAAGATACTGGAAATGTCTAGATAAAAAGATAACAACAAGAAATATGATATATAAATATTAAATCTTGAAAAGAAACTTTGGCAGTTTTGATGTATTGTATTTTCGTTGTTGTTCAAAATTTTGATGAAAACAAATGCTTTAAAAATATTGGAATTCATTTAATTGAATTTTTAAACGTTCAACAACAAAAATTTTCTGATTTCCATTTTTCAAGGTTAATCCTTGGAAACTTCTCTTGAAAATTCCAAGATCTGAAATTGTTCGACTTCGTTCTAACAAAAATTCTCCTTCACTCCTTTTGGAATCTGCTAATTAGGAAGGACTGAATGAGTTCATTACCCTTGAAGTTCTCCCGGACATCTCACCTTCTTGCATCCCTCAAAATGCTTGTGCACTGTCTTTGGAATGAACCGGGATCCGCAGGATGAGGCAAATGAGGAAGAGTTGAAGTCTCCTTTTCTTAATCTCCTTCGACTCCTCGCATTAAATTATGAATAATGCGTACACACGAATTTATCGCGATTTATGCTCAGCTTATTAATTGATTTACGGCTGTTGTTAGTCATGCGAATAGGAAGCTATTTTTAAGTATTTGTTTTATGGAATTTATCTCAGTTATTTTTGGTATTGTTGAACTTTTGTCCTTCAAGAAATTTCTGGCTTTCTTGAAAGATGTTCTTGCATGCTCCGAAACTTTTTTTACCAATTTTTGAAATTGAATTCTAAATTCATTCGTTTTATGTTTTTTTTTTTTAAACCACAATATAAACAGGATTAAAGTATTTTTATTAATGATTTAAGCCAATTTAGACGATAACCAAATGCTGGTTCAAAAGCTGCTCAAAATGCAAATACGATTTGCGAAGTTTTGTGACCTCTTTCAATTATTAATTCTGCATCATAAATAACGATAATTATGTGCTAGACGTGTTAACTTAATTTAAAATCACCTCAAATTAGTAATATTGTCTTCTTTATTTGAAATTAATAACAAAAGTTTAACGTATCGTCAATTTCAGTTTTAATACAACATAAAATTGATGAATTTATTTTTAAAATATTCCACGTGCTTTACCAATTGACACAAATTTCCAGAAACAAATTTCTAAAAAAACACTCAAATAAATTTTACCTTCAATTCCTTAACTAGACTGTTAAGTTAATATTATAAATCATTTTATTGCTCACTTAAAATATAGAACGAATGTGATTTACATTTTTTTCTGAGTTTGGAATATAAATTTGTAAAGCATTTTGCACAAACACAAATCAAAATTGAAATATGACTAGCAAAATCCAGTTAAAGATTCAGTCTTTTTTTTTTGTGAATATCTAAGAATCGCTTGCACTTGTTTAATTTTATTCATAATAATTTTTTTGGACTGACGCGACACAATAAGAAAATCATTTCCATAGTTCAAATTTGATTTGTTGTCATTGCGATGCTTAGACTATTAATTTTTGGATTGGATTTCTATAATATTATACACAGTAATTTGTTGCATATTATCGCTTAATTTAATTAGTGATTTATGTTTATGACTGTGTTTTCACGTTCTTTGTTCGTCTTTTAAATCTGGCCACACCCAAACTTTTGTGATTCACTTCAAGAATTTAGCATCTTCACGTTTATTTTTTGTGGAATTTCAATCATTTCCGTTCAATCAATTTTGAAATGTTTAATAAATATGATGTGTTTTTTGATTTTGATTTTTGTTTTTCAATCAGCGTGTGCTGTGCATCGATCACGATAATATTTTTGTGTGGGTGTTGATGAGGAGGTTTTGATTGCTTGTTTTTTTGCATTGTTAACGGACTAAAGTTTAAAGTGATAAAAGTTTTTTTTTTAATATTCACTTTATTTCAGTAAAAATTCTACCTTTTTTAGTTTAAAGAAACTTTTTTACAACTTTAAAATTAATTTTAAAGTAATTTATAAATTGAATTGAAATGATCTTATAATTCTCAGTTGATAGCATTAAAAATACAGCTATTTGTAAAAATTAACTTGTTTATGTTCGTCATCGTAAAATTAATTGAATTCATGAACAGAAAAAAAATTAAACAATCAAAAAAAGGAGAAATTTATTTTACAGATAAATTTAACTGAGTCGTGTTCAAGTGAATGAATTAATAAATTCAATGTTAATAAACAATTTTATGTGTGTTGATAAATATTCTTGACAACTTTTGTGCCTGTCATAATTTCGGATGAAAATGATGAACAAATAACCGGAGATTTAATGGAACAAAATTATGTACCTGACCTTAATTGATTTTGTTTTTGTCTTAATAATTTGTTCTTAACTACGTATTTTGTTTTACGTCAATTAGTAGATTTTTGAGCACGATATTATTAAATTTCCGTTGATGCATGTAGCTTTGGCATCTCTGTACTTGTGACAGGAATTTATCGCTTTGTTTCACGAGTTCATTCCTGAGTGAATGAACCTCAACTTGACCATTAAGTTGAAAGCGTGCCTCAAAGGAAACCAAAACTTTGTAATGATCAATTTGCAGTCACGATATAATATAAATCAAGTAATTTGTCCAATGCCTTGAAAGAGATTGTCACGAATATGACTTTGTTGTTGTTTTTTTTTCAAAAATAACTGCTTCAAGAAGACGAGATTTGACATCTTTCTGCACTTGATTGCACTTGATTACAATGCAATTGAATATTGTATATACAGCGAACGGATTGAGATTGTGAGGAGAGGAACGTTTGTTTCTGAACGGAACGGTCGGAGCTTGTCTAGAAATTAAGTACCACCAACGAAGAAATTTAATTGGATATTTTAACTGGTTGTTTCCGCTATATTACAACGAGTGATAGGTAATCGATATTTCCGGTGAAGGGTATCAAATATGAACAAGTCATGTCCAGGAGTTGAAGTCGGCCCAAACAGAGTCCTTCCTCCTACTCACAGTACGCACAGAATCAGTGTTGTTTCAGGGGTGGTGTTCATTGTATTTAAAAAGTCATGCCAACCAGATGTGTACTTCTGATGAAATCTTGGTAAGAAATTTGAAAGCCGTCAATCTTTGCCAGGAGTTTTCTTCAAAATGTTCTTTTCTATTCTGTGGAAAATCAAGAATCTATGATTAAATTTATCAAGTCTGTTCAGTGTTCAGTGTTCACTCATACAATTCATTGGTATGGTTCTCGAGATTTGTCGTGTCGGTGCTTGCCATCAATAAACTCAGTAATATCATCCGAGCATGACTTCGCCAAATCTGCACAGGATACACGTCCCACCGTCCATACGAAATGGATATAAACTGTCCGGTGATAGTAACAGACAGAAGAACAATGTTGGTTGAGTTCCAGAGGACATGGCCAGAAGGTAGAATATATTTTTTGGGTGTACGGACATGCCAAGGAGTTTTCAAATCGATGGTAAAAATTCAGGGGAAGCACTCTTAAAAGGACATCCCAGCTGATATTTATAGAAAGGAGCCAACATACCAAGTACACCATCACCATGAAACCTTAGGGTGGTAATTCCGAAAAGACGTTCAACTTTCCAGGATGTTCAGGACGAGTACGTTTTACGAGCCAAAAAATAACATTGAAGTCGGCTCTGGTGAACTGATGTCGTCATATGCATTGGTTTCTTGTAGCCGCAATCACATAAAAAGGGGGAGAAAAACTGTTCGAAAATTTTGTGACCAGGATCAGATTATTATCGATGGCCAGCCCACTCGGAGCCAATCAATTTATTGAGGAAATTGTGGCAAGTTTTACGACTAATTTCATATCAATGTAATTTGTGGTGTTATTCTGGCACGATTTTCAAAATTTTTCACCGCTTTAGTGATTTAAGATGTTCTTTTATGTTTTTAGAAAATTGAAAAGTCGTCCAAAAATACAAAGACCTTGCAGATTTTTAAGTAATCATAATATTATTTATATTTTCTTTAATGGTTCCCGAAGTGTTTGGCATGCGCATTGCGCATTGACAATATTTTTTTGCTGTTTTTTGAT
This sequence comes from Leptogaster cylindrica, assembly GCA_963082835.1. Classification (NCBI taxonomy): domain Eukaryota; kingdom Metazoa; phylum Arthropoda; class Insecta; order Diptera; family Asilidae; genus Leptogaster; species Leptogaster cylindrica. The sequence continues at coordinate 6,689,289 of OY720109.1, forward strand.
TCTAAAGAGATGAGGACTTTTATTATTTTAGTTTTTTAAATGGTAGTTCATTGAAATTTTGTTAGAAAAGTTTGAGTAAAATGTTGGCAGAAATTTTACAATTTTATTAAAGTTCTACAAAAGTTATAGTTTCTCTTTGTAAATATTTCTAAGTTCTGTTTTCATTCTCATTATATTATTTTAATGTTGTGACATTCTTGTTTGTAAATTGAAAAAAAAAACGTTTCCGCTTTTTTGCTGTAGGTATTACATAATAAATTCTATAGAAAAAAACAGGAAGCTCTGAAACGATCGTGAAACTCAAAAAACGTACAAAATAAACAAGAGTTCATTGTGTTAAAAGCACAACGAACGTTCGAAAAGTTCTGTTTATGTTTTTTTTTTAATTTTTGATAGCTTCCAGCATCCGTGGGAAAAAATTCAGAGCCTGAAAAAAAGTTGAAAGATTTTAAAGACCAATTGAAATTTAATTGACTCCTCATTTTCGAACTTCTATCAAAAAAATTAGCCTTTTCAGGAGTCTCATTCGAATTTTAATTATATTCGTCAAGTCCTCTCTCACTCTCTTCAGTTCAGCAGTTTGCTATGAAAATTAATTGAGCGCGACGACAATGATTAGTTACAACGCTTTGCGCAGGCTGCTCTTCAAATAATTAAGGCGTCATCGTTCACGGCTGATTATTCTTCGTTGGCGTTTTTTTATGTAAAAGGACACTGCTCGAAGATCTGCAAACACGCAAATTGGTTCAAATATTTAAAGACGAGGAAAAAATCCCTGCAGACAGTGTGGGAGTTGTACAGAGACCTTCAGGCGGAGGCTGTGTTCCTGTATTTCTGAGGCGAACATCGTAAAATTGTCATATCATTTCAGTGCATTAAAAGTCGGCTACTTGGGACGTCCCGCTGATTGAACACCAATTACAGCGGGGAAAAGGAGGGAAATACAGTGAGAGACTGTTTAAAGACAGAAATCACCCGCAGGCCACGGCATCCTACTCGTCCCCGAATCAGTGTTTTATCTTGTTTAATGCTTAAATTAGACTGCGCCCGATTCAAATTATCGGAACTGAATTAGTGAAGTCACACTTAATGAAGGCGCATCGAATTAAGTTCGTGGGACTTTTGCCGTTGTCGCACCACTTTTTCTCATTCGAGACTGGTTACGTAATTTATGTCCAAGATTCCCCGCAGGAGGAGAATATATCACGGGAATAACCCGAATTTGTTCCCACTGTCAAATATAATTAGCTTCCAGAGAAATAAAAATAATGGGAAATTTATTTAGTGGATCCCTTCGTCGCCCACGTATTTTTCTAGTTGATTAGAAATATTTGGTAATAGTATCTCTGGATAGTTCGATATCGAACCAAAATTTCTCATCTCAGCCTCCCACTCTACCTGGACCGGGATTCTTTTCAGCTATGAAAAGAATCTGGTTAGATAAATTCCGATTGGTTCAGTTTGAAATGTTCTTATTATTCTTTGTGCTCTAATAAATTCGAAAATTGTGTAAGGAAAAGAATTTTCTTCTTTCATTTTTTTTGGGTTGTAATAGAACCTTTTTTTATGCAAATACATTTCAGTAAAACTTTCTCGAGAAAGAATCATTTCCGTTCGACTATTGTGGAAGAAATTTTTGAAATTATCATATCATTATAATGGAAAATCATTTTGAAAACAGATTGCATTGCGTTAAGAAAGTTATTTGCAAATAAAATTTTTTCAGGTTGCCTCGAAATTACGTAATTATATTTGATTTGTAAAATTTTAATAACTTGGAGTTTTGTGGTTTTAGGAGTAAATCTAAAAATTATTCGTTAACATTATTCATTTTAATTTTGTTTAAATTTCTCGGTTATTTCTGGTGAAAATGAAAAATGAAATTCATTATTTAAATCATCAGACATAAATGATGAAAAACTAAAACGAAAATTTATAACTAGTTGATTTTGTTAGAAGCCTGAAGACATTGGCAACAACGGTGAATAATAAGTAACTTTAATATTTAAATTTTCTAAATGTTTAGCTGAGATAATTTTATGACTATTTTGTTTTTGGGTTGTAACAAATATAAATCTGATAAGCTTGGGACATTAAAACATTTGTAACCGCTGTTAATATCGTTAAATATAGCGCAAGGTTTCACATTTCCTTTAGACATTAACCGAGATTTTGTTGTCAACTTAAATTGATGAACAAAATTTACAGTCAATATAAAATATTATCAAAATTTTATGGGATAATATTTTGCTCTGATCTTTAAAAGAGGAAGTTTATTTTATGATTGAATTTTAAATGGGAATTGACGTTTTTTATTTATGAAAATACTGCAGATAGATAAATAAATATTTTTGAAAAAAAAAAATAACGAAAAAAACGACAGGTGCTTGTTCACTGGCTCAGTTTTTTAGACAGGAAGTAAAAGGTGCAATTTGGGTCAGGTCAGAATGCACACGTAGTGTAAAACATGTCCTTCATTAAAGTTCTTCGGTGAAGAACTTTTGTGGTTAATAATGTAGTGTAGTACGTATTTAATATTTTTATGCAACAATGATTTTAATATTTGTTAATGTTGAGAATTACAGCAATTTCGAGGAGTATTTCTCCAATTTTAAACTAAGAAATCCTGGAGGTAATCTTAACAATGGACCATTTTAAAACGGAAGGATCATGTGACCTGATGAGATTGTAGCATTATCCTGCAAAATAATAATCCCAAATTCAAGGGAAACTTAAAGCATTCCGAAAAGAATCGTTTTCCTTATCTCTAATAAGCATTTGTAAAACAACCTTTATTCTATTACAAACATAAATATCCTTAAATGCAGCCCCGAAATGCATTTTAAAATGAGTTCTGGTATGCACACTGTGCACTTCTTCCCTACAGGAAGGATTACAAAAGGAGCTAAAATTCAACATGGCTGAAAACAGAGCAATGCTGCCAGGGTTTGAAGCTTGCTTTTGTTCTATAATTGAAAAGAATTGTGAGGGGTTTAACTTCAGTTTCACATTTCATCCCTCCACCGAACAAGGTCGTCGTACACAAGGATTTCTTGCATATCCTGCGAAATGGTAGCAAAGTGGGAAAACTTTAAGCCTTTGCCGGTAAGTTGTAAGTTTTGCCGCGGTACCGTAATGCAATTTGGAATTGGGGCCAAGGCAGGTGGGCTACGAAATCTACAATACATATTTTTGTACGGACAGAACAGCAAACACCGCATGTAAACCGGATGAGGAGTGCGGATGAAGTTATAATTTTTTAATGTAATTTTAGATGAATTGTCTTGAGGCAAAAGTTTACAATTGCAGAAGCTACAAATTTGTTGTCATCTTTAATAGCTTCTACAGTAATTGGCTTGAAATATAATTAAATAATTTGCAACAAATTTTACGGATAGATGAACAAGGTTTAAAACAATATGCTTACTTGAATTTTAATTACACAATTATGTCTTTAATTATTCCATAAATTAGAAACACAATTTATTATAATATTCTTATTATATTTATTTATTATATTATTATTATATTATTATTATTATTTTTATTTATTTTGCAGATTGTTCTAATGTCAACAATTTATGATGTGAATTGAATTAGGTATTGTTGAAAGTGCTAAAAATGAATATTCCGATCGCAACTTGTACCAAAGAAACATCAAAACATTCAAGTAATAATAGCAACAAATTTGTGAGGTAAGTTATATTGTTCATTAAATATTATTATGTCTATATTTCTAAATAAACATTGTGCTCATTTAGTTCAAACATAATTCCTGGACAAATCCATAGTCACGTTTTCCGTTACAACTTCATAGAAAATTTTCTTCACGTCACAATTTGTCGTCTGCGGCAGAAGTAATTCCCCAAAGTTGATGGCGGAAAGTACTTCCATCTTGTCGAGCGGTAAATAGTTGGCAGTGTTTACTCACTTGCAATAAACAAAATCACCCACTCCGGAGCTCTTATGTTGTGTCTAAGAACCGCTTTCAACAAACACTTGACGCGTGTGAGTTTTCTTAAATACGCAAAGGGAAAAATAAAAAAATAAAAAAAAAACCCCAATGGGTGCAGAGGTACAAGAGGTCTATAGCGGTGTTCGAAAGGTCTAAGTGGGTTTTATTTTGTTTTTTATTTTTGCGCAATTTATGAAAAGGGCAAACGCTTTAAACCACTGCTGCCGATTTGTGCTTACATCATACAAATGCAGGCAGGTGTCAGCACTGACACGGTGCTACAAACTGGCAAATATCATGCCATTGGTCCCAAATCCTTTGGTATTGATGGCCACCCCGAAAATCGTAACGGATCCCACCTCAGATAAATTTCCTTTTTATGGAGGTTTCGCATGCCCTCATACCTATTTCGAAATATTTTCACGAGTGGCAAATTATGTGACGTTTTTATAGTGTTATAATTCAGTGAAGCGTGTACTTTATAATAGTACTTAAGTGCGTTGCAGTCACTGCAAGTATTTTGAAAAAAAAATCTCGATATAAAACGTTTGTACATATAAAAGTACTTGAATAAAAAAATTGCTATAAAATAAACAGTGAGTATTGGTATTAAGTATTTGCTGCAATAAATACGATTTTATGCTTTCCTAAACGACATTAAATGCATGCAAATGTTTGTAAATGAGAAAAGTATTACACAACTGCTCTTTAATTATTGAAAATTGTTTTTTTGAAATAATATATTTATGGTTTTTGAGTCCCTCATTTTTATGGTGATGGTGAAATCTGAATTATTGCGCAACTATTTTTTAAAAAGTTTTGTTAACAAATCGAGAAGATATTTTTGTTTTTTTTTTCATTTTATTAAAATTAGTTAATATCATTATTATTTATAAAAAGTCCTTATTAAATTTGCAATTAAGGCAAACTAATAAACGTGTAATATGTAGTTGTTAGTATATTGTATAACGTACTCCTATATTGTATGGTATATCTTTAAAACATGTTTTTTCTCTTACACTTTGACAAAACATTTTCACCTGATTTGAAGGGTTTCTTTAAAAAATTGTTCAAAGAAAGAAGAGAAATAATAAACGAAATTATTCACTTGAAATAATTTTGGTTTCTTAAGGAAGGTACGCTAAAACGATCAGGAGCGGGATATTTAAGGTGCGCCCCAAAATTGCGGAGAAATAAAATTGTTCATTTAGACTTGTTGCCGATTTATATGAAAAAAAAAAAAAAATGTATTTGTTTTTACTGCAAACCAAATCGCAATATAATATCTCGTCCCATTTATTTACTTTTAAGGATCATTACGTGCCGCGGTGCCTTTTAAGTTCCTTTCTTTGAGATAAATTAAAAACTCACTTTCGTTTTTCTGTGTGAAATATCACAGCGACTGGGAGATACCTTTGTCTGGCGAATGAAAGTAAGAAGAAGAACAAAAGTTAGTAGCGATTGCAGAGTGTTTTATAAATCGTCCTCCGGATAGCCTCGCTCGTTAATCACTGGGCGGCTGTGCTCAGTCATAATGACTTTCTGCATTTGCTCCTCCGGGGGAAATCTTCTGGGTGCCAAGAAACCATGCCGTGGAAAGTTATATACCTATCTGGAAAATCCTCGTAAATTTCTACAATCCAAGAAGTCGTAAATGTTCACGGCATGCACATATGCCGACCCAGGATGCCTTCGGTCGTCCTTTTAGCGATTCATTGAGGCAATGGAGCACCGCAATAAAAGTGAAAATTAACCATGCGACACTTAAATGGGGTTGCGATGGACGTTCGCCCTCCATTCGAGAGGAAAATTACTATTCGCACAACTGCTAAAATATAGGGCCAATTTATCCTTTGAGTTTAAGGAATACTCCTTAAGGAACTCAAGTTAACTTTCGCTTTATTTATCTCTTCCACAAAGAGTTGGTACTTTATTTTAGCTTCATTCTTTTAAAACCGCGTTAAAGGGTTAAGTCTTCCAGAAGTAAACTAATCAATAGAACTTTGAAAATAGAAATAAGAAAAAATATGTATTGTCAACAATGTGCAGAATGACTAAATTTGTTTTCGTTTTGAAAATATTTTGTTGTTAACTGCAGTTGCGTTTGTTTCCACTTTCCAGTAACATTTTCTCGTAAAGTTGATATGGATAGAATTTTATGATTTACAATTTGCATGTTGTACATTCAAAAATGGAATAATCATCAAATTCCAATTTAATAGCGTCATTTAGCTGCCAACAAATCCACACACACCTTCACACAATAGCAATACACTCGTCGACTGCATTCTAGGGCAGTAAAACTTTGCAGTTTGCACCTGCACAACTGACGGTTAAACTTGATCTCCTTTTCGGAAGGTGAGAGCAGAATTGGAAAACGTGAAACGTTGTCAGGGATTTTTTTGCACATTTTTTTGTTTAACCGTCTTGTAAAGTTGCTCGTATTTTAGTGCTCTGTTATCGAAGAACATAAAATGAAGGTGGAATTGTAAATTTGAATAGACGAAGATCAAAAACCTCAATTTGTCTTGACTTGAATGCGAGATTAAAGAACCAATTAAATTGTCATCCTTAATGTGTAAATTGCCAGTAAGTCCTGTTAAGTCCTGTTTATTTGATTGCAGGAGATTTTATTGATTCGAAGTTGTAGACAGATTTATCAATAAATTTTATTTGTTCTTTTTGTATAACATTAACGTGTTAAACAGCATTTTTTACTATAATTACATTCTTATAGATAGTATTTATGGTTTTAGGACGTGTTCACAGTTTCACACCATGAGATCTGTGAATATTGTTAAGAGGGGATTTTCATAAACAATAATTTCGGATAACAAATTTATCTCTACCTATCCTTATTTTTTTTTTTATATAACTTTGCGGTATTGTAAAAATGAAGAGCTTAGATTTTATGAATGTAATCTTACAAGTAAACTAATCCTTAACCATGGAAACTGCCATGAACAAGAAAAAGAGTTAAATTTCCTCGTACGATACGACACGGTGCAGTGGTGTTTAATGACTTTTTTCATTACTCCTTGTTCAAAGCTTGAAAGGTACCGAGGTTCATCACTTCTTTTATTGACAGTAAAACTACACAAGTGCGGAAAATAAGAAGAAGATAATTTTGAAAATTCTCCCGCAATTTTTGTGGTGTTTTTGCATTAAGAAAAATGTCTCATATTTTCGAATTTATTATTCATATGTCATTTGATATTTATTGTTTTGTAAATGTAGGTATTAATAAATAAATATGTTGTAGAACATTCCAGATTTATTCCCAGCGTTGAAGTATTCCCAATAATATCAATTGCAAATGCGCCGCTTTACATCCATTTCCTTTCAAATAAAAAAACCAAAATATTTTCCGAATTCATTTGGAAAATTTTAAAATCAGAAGAAGTCACGTATTTATTTATCAATAAAATCGTAACATTTGTTCGTATTTTGATAGACATAATTCAGGGAATTCATAGCTGTATGGGAATCTTGTGAACACAATTGACATCTTGACAGTCTCCTTGCAAAGTGAATGCCAATTTATGCACGTTTATGGAGAGCATGAGTTATCAGAAATTTATTCAATCTAATTTAATGATCTTTAAGATAGAAAATCATAAAAGTGAAATAGTATAGAAAAGGTTGCAGACATTTGCTGAATTAGAAAACTTCAGTTTAGAATGCTGAACAAACTGCAATTCGTGCAGGAAATAATGAAATCTTTTAAGTGTTTTGTATTTTTGGTTTTGAAGAAAAGAAAAAAAAAATAATCGAAATCCATATTTCATGGCAAATGAAATCTGGTGTCTGAAAATAGACATATTTACGCGTCTGGCAAACAATATTTAACAAAAATGCCTAATCATGGCCGTGAATCAAAAAAACAATGTCTTCCAATAAGAGGTCGCCGTACTGCAAGCTAATTAGGATTCTAAGGAAAGGTGCAGCAGTCTGTGCTGCAATTCCAATTAACTTGAAGGGAGGAAACGACGTGACAAACCTGCAAAACGCGGATACCATTGGGCAAAAATGCTGAACACACATCGAGTAAATCTCAATGAGGATTTATTTCAAAATATTTTTTTATTTTAGTTTATGGAGAAAAACTCGTTTTTGGATTACCCACTGTGACCTAAATAGAGGCGACAAGTTGCCTCTTTTTTACTCCTTTTTTATATTACAGTGCATGCATAACTATTTATGAGCTCGGATAGATTCATTTTCATTTTCTGGAGCATATTTTCACTTTCTACGTTTTTGTTTTATATTTCGCTTCTTTTTTTTTTGTGCTGATCCTTTCTATCTGGGCATTGCACAACCGCGGGTGGTAATAGTGAATATGATGTTACGCCTGCCTTCTATGGCAATTGGCAATGGACAATAAACAATATTTATGTTACCGACTGTGCACAGCTACCGACAATATGGTAAATTTATTCACGCCGTGATGTTTTGAAATAGTCCATTTTGCTCAGTACTCACATCTGGCTGATTTGCCGAATATGCTAATTGCTGGCACTTAGTGTGCTTTATAAAACACTACAAATGCGAATGAGGTCCGTCATCATTCATCCCGTCAAGGAGATTTAACTGATTCGCTTGTCAATGGACACCGAATGGGTGCACTGGAACGTAAAGAGTTAACCTGCTCGTCAGGACCGTCCAACGACAACGATGCAAATTTATCTAATTAAGTAAGTAGGCACGAATCGTAAACTGGCCACGCAGAATCACCGACACAAAAGCATGTTCCTGTCGCAAGGGTACCCCAATAAATAAATTAATCCGATTGCCGTAGACCGTAATCGTGTCCACCATTCGACAGCTGTGAGAGGCGGGGTCCAAGGACAAATAGTTATGATCAAACCTTTACCGTTTAGGTAAACGGAATCGATTTAAATTGACACAATTTTAATTGTAATTATCATGTAATCTGTCGCGTTTGGTTGAGGTTGGTGCTAAGGTATTTTTTTAAAATAAATATACAATAAAAAATTATTTTAAATTACGCCTGTAAATGTAAATTGTTTTAAATTCGTGACTTCCTACTCTTCACTTCACGTATAACGTCACGCTATGGCATGTCACTTCACGGCACGTTGCGTAACATGTAACGTTGCATTGCTTGTCTAGAAAAAAATTTATAAAATAATTTATAATGTAGACTAATATTCCAGTTGGTGCATCTGCAGTATTAAACTTAGACTAAATTAATTAATTATTTAAAACAACGAATTTTGCAATAATAGCAATTTCCAGAAGTTACAAAAGTATGCAATTTTTTGTGTTTGTATAGTATAATTTAATATTAAAATATTCCTTTTGTGAGTAGAATTGAATATTTCACATGAATTGCAAATGCAGAATCAATTTTGGAAGAGATTGTAAATGACCAGATGGATTCCATATTAATTAGTAAACATTTCAATAATGCACTAAAAATATAGATGGAATATGGATGGATATATTCTGTTTGTGGCAAGGTGTAAAATTGAACATTTGCCCGGTTTATTATCGAGATGCACTCCAGGGCAAACCATTTGCAAATAATTTATGCAGAGCATTGTAAAATTTACTTGAAAATATTTTGCATCCGTAATACAGACATGAAGGATTGTTGAAATTTTATAGTTATGTTCAGGTCAGCCATGTTAAATTGCATTGTTTACGAGTTCAATAATTCGAATTGACATCACATCCTTGAGGCATAATCCTCTTAATGCAATGACTCCATTTAGAGCACTCATTGAAACGGTCAATTAATTCCGAAGACATTTTCAAGTATTGTTTTATGTTGATGGGTTCATGGCCAGCAAATCGCACCCATTTACAGAAATTCTAATAAAACAATTGAATGGGATTGTGTCTGCATCAGCCAGTGAATGCCCATGCAGATCAGCAAATCCTGTGTTAACAAAATGCGAGGGTGGCCGGAATGGACCATATTACTCATTCGATTTTAGCTATGAATTAAATTTAATTGCATCCCATTGTACGTTAAATATCAACAAAAGTGGCAAATTAAGATATTGCAAGTGTTGACCCAATTATGCAAAATGCTAATTTTCTTGGTGCCACCCACGCACAAAGCCAGTCAATGCTTCTTTTGATTTATCTCCACATTGCAATTGCACCAACGGAACACGCTGCACATGAGATGGATACGGTTACCAGGGGATTTACTATCTCCTGGCTATCGGCGTCCATTGCAAAAGGTTGACTATCCAAACCGTTCAGTTTACTCAGCAAACCAACCGTGGAAGCACCTTCGCGATGCGCCTGCTTTTGCAAAATCTGGAACAAAATTGTTGGCTCAATCGCAGATGCTAGATGTGATAGTGAACGGGTGGAGAAAGCACTGCAGAAACAATGGACCACGGACGAAGGTTCATCCTCTCGTCTTCCATCCAGTCGGTCTTGCTTACATTGGGCTCTGCTGCCGGTGCAGTTGATGAGGATGTGAATGATGCAACACAAATCAAATATTCGCAACAAAAATTGCACGCTTTCTGCCCGTTTACCACCTCACATCGCAAACCTTTTGTTTTTCGTTCGGTTCGCGTGCATTAAATGGCGTATTAAAGCCGGCCCCAGGTGGTTATGTAAATTATTTGTTGCAAATTCGCCACGATTCTTCTTGCAGTGGAAACAATTTTCTGGCCAGACGAAATACAAAAACAATAAACAAAAAATAAATAAATAACTTGATCATCCGTTAGTACCTGAAGGCGATCCTTTCTCTCGCCATACGCCGCATGGTCACACTTCCTCCTTGTTAGGGGATCACATTCGCAGTTCGAGACTCGAGTTCCCCTCACTTCTCCGCTGCTAGACATTGCCCCACATACGCGTAATCTCCATTTAACTGTGCATAAATTAAATGACAATTGACAGTTCGACAGCGCTCTTTGTGCCACGAGCGATTATCCTTGCGATGGCCGGAACATCTCAGCTAATTTTTTTTCATTCTCCACTCGAATAACAACAAATTTTATAACGCACAAAATGCCCCTCATCGATTTTATCCGATTTCCAAACGATAAAGATTATTTCCTTCCCCACCGCCAATTCTTATCGATTGGTCAAAATGATTGATTGTGCAAATTTATGAAATCGATTTGCCAAGTTTAATCCCGTTATTTCTACTTCAGACTAAACTGATTCCAGGCAGCAACAGCCGTAAATTCAAGCTGGAAGTTTTATTGGTTGTATTTCAAGTTTGTTGTCGATTGCTACTACCCCCAAAAATGAAGTGACATTTCCATACGAATCCCCCTCCCTCCTCCACCAGTTTGAGGCTCCGTTTAATTAAGGCAATTGAAATCATTACATGCATTTTGAAAAGGTTGCCAGATCCAGGATTAATTGCTTTTTTATGGGGATGCAGAACTAATTAGCCCGGGAATACTTTAATGGACAATGGGGATCCAAGGATAAAAGAGACTAATTTTTATTTAGTGAAACTACTATTCTGATAATGGTTTGTTTTTATCCAATTTTGTAAAATTTTTTATACGGTAGACATAATTAAGGTAATGCACTTTAAATGAAAGCTCATCCTTTTGAATCCTGTTGGAAGTGAATAATGCAATATTGCACTTTCTCAGTTTCATTTACATCTCCTTTTTTTTTTCTCTGACTTTTAACAATCACGCAATTACATTGTTTGTTGTTTTTTGTTAATGGTTTTAACGAACAACAATATAATTTACGTTTATGCGATAATTTTGTTGAAATATCTCTTGAAATATATTAGTAAATCCAAAGGATTATTTTATTGTGAAAGCAGTCAAGATTGAGCTAATTAAAAACGATTTTTATAAAAAAAATATAGGTATAGTAAAATATTGAAAATGGCATAAAAGTCTAGTAATAATATTTTCTATTAGTGTATGTCAATTAATAGTTAATAAACAGAACACAAATTATTGCTAAAAGTTCATTGGATTCAACATGCCTTCCGACTGGGGTACGCCCATCTATATTCAAATAAACTAATAATTGCCTTAACGAGCGATCCTGCGGTCATAAATGTCAACTAATGAACTTAATTATTCAATAAATATTAAATAATGACGTCGAACTGAAATCTACGGAACTACGGTAACTTGTCGCGGCGAACCGAACTGCATTTGATCGCGTTCGGTTGCGATTCGAGGAAACCGAATATTGTTTAAATTATGTCAATTTGGCTTGATATGCTATAATTGCAACAAATTTCCGTATTAAATAACGCCATTTTATGTAAGTAGGCAATTATTTTCCTTTCCTATCGATCAAAAATAGATACCATTAAAAATCATCCTAATTAGCCGAAAACGATAAAATTCCCTTGCGCAAAGCACTCTCGGGGACTCCCCGATTTTAATGGCAGCGTCTGTAATATTATCATCACATTGTCAAAATAATATTTAATAAAAGTTTTAAATCATCTTTGAAATGCAAATTCTTTCGCGCTCGATCTCATCCTTATTTACGATGTTTGGTGATTTCGTCCATGTGATTTACGTCAAAATTTCCGATAATTGGAACTTCGTGATTTATGCTCCTTTCACAACTGGACGATCTTGTTGGGTAAACGATTTTAGTATCAGAAAAAAAAATCAAATTAAATTGGTGAAATATTTTTTGGTATCTCATTATTTAGCACATGAATGAAAAGTATATTTTTGTTTGCCTCTTTTTGATAACCTCATTCCATTCGCGTGCATCATCAAGCCACGGGAATTTCGTTGAGGTGTGGGTGAAGAATTCGAGGAAATGTTTTTAGCGCCATTCTTCATCTTATGACGTCTTATTAAGGTGCACTTATATGTATGTTTGGATGGTTACAGAAAACCAAAAGAAGTACGTTGAATTTCTGTCTCAAATTCTCTATAACCTCAAACCTGTCTAGAGTCTTGACGTTTCAATAAATCACCTTGAGATTCTTCGCGGACGCCCGCGCTCAAAGTGAATGGAGTCAATGAGACTCCAATAGAATAAAAACAACAAAAAATAGAGGAGCACAAAAATAAACATAGAAGAAGAGAAATAAGATCGCGCACCTCGACATTAAGTTCAGTTTCTTTTCTTGAAATTCTTAGTTGGGACTTTAGGAGAAAGAACTTTAAATTCAATGGAGTTGAGCTCCACGTCAGGTTCATTGTGTACAATTCCCGCAGACGATTGTATTGATTTTCACTTATCCAAGGCTAATAACACTATTCTGTAAATCATTAACCCCGCACTTGTACTTTGGCACTTTGTAGCGGACGTCTTTGTAGGGACCGGAAATAGCTGCTTGTTCCAAATTGAGAAGTTAAGTGAGCATTTTTATCACCTCGCTATTTCCGTCCGCGACTGATTACAAGATTGCTACTTATTGGTATCCTTTATTGTTGTTGTTGGCTCATTAAGTGGAAAAGGGATCTACTTGTCTGAAGGGAGCTTTAATGATTTTTTCCATTACAGTTGAAGATGATTTCTAAGTATTGTGAATGTTGGAGAAAGTCTTGAAAAAGCACAAAAAATTCAATAAATTGATTTTTATTTAATTAATGTATTTTTTGATTAATTTTCCCTCACTGCAACAATTTGTTGTATTTGTAAAATGGGAATGTCTTACGAGCTTGTGAACTGCTTTTAAAACAAATCCAAGGAAGGATGCTATAGCTATCAGGATAAAGGATCAGTGTAATAAATCATTCAGTTAAAGATCTATGAACCTAATTCAGATCTGCCTAAAACAGGAACGGTTAGAAGTAGTTGCCATTATTCCAGAATCCTTTGGGAACATTACCATATTCGAAAGGATGAGCATTGAGCAATCTCCCACAAGGGAAATCTGTATTTTTAAATGGATGTTAAGAGTGCGTACTGCTATAAAATTAAAAATGTTTTCTTTTTTCTGCAATTTTTTTAAAATTTTAGTTTCAAAATATTACCTACCGTGAATAGTTTCATTAAGGATTGCTTGATGTAATAATGTAATACAATTTCTTAGTCCTTGAAAAGACAATTCATTATTGTAATTGAAATAAGCCTTGAACTTTTTTATTTCATTATTTAATTTCATTGAATGAAGTGAAATGTTGAAACGTAATCTTGAATCATCTTTTCGAACCCTTTTTTGTAAAAGGAATAAATAAACTTTGTTGAAATTCACTCCGATTCCAATGAAAAGCCAGGATTTTTCCTGTTGAAAGAACACGGTCCATTATGACTCATTATCCGGAATGCTGTAAAAATTTCTTGTCTTACCGTTTATATCAACGTAATTATGCGTACACGCAAAAGTCATAAACAGCTCCTTTATCCTCTTAATCAATACATTCCTTTCTTATGAAATTTTCACGGATGCCTCGAGGCATGAATTTTTCCGCACTGGAATTCCTCTTAGCGTTCCATTACTCCATCCAAAAGAAAAAACAAAATACTTCCAGGCGAAATTAAAGATTGCCTCGCAATCGCAAATACCTCGAGTTTTGACTCTCGTTGTAGAAGGACTCCGTGTATCTGTATTCGTATGAAAAGGTAATAAAAAGATCAGAAACGCAGAACACGAATATACAAAGGAATTTCCTTTTTTTGAGGTGAAAGTAAGCCACACGTGAACTTGATACGTAAAGAAAGTTACAGTTCGCCTTTCTGATAATATGGTCTCTATAAAATTTTAAAAAGGCCAAAAAGAACATGTCCTGATGGTGCTTTAACGCCTTTTCGTAGAAAAGATCTCGAGTTATTTTTCAAAAAAAGAAAGAAAAACTTAATGTCATTTGAAAAACATTCCAAAGTACACACAAAGAATGGGCAGCCTTTGTCCTTTGAACAGTAAGTGTGAATTTTAGATGGCAACCCACACTTCCAGTTTCCATCATAAAGGTCCTTTTTCGCTTATGAGATTTTCCCTTTGTGCTCCTGGTTTAATGGACTGGAAATTATTTGAAATTCTTTGAATAAATGTAGGTGTTCATGATGGAAATTAAGTCCGAGATTAAATTATGCATAACATAACAAATCTTTGTTTTATGTAGTAGCACCCAAAATATAATAAATTTCAATGGAAGCTTTCAGTTATATTAGCATCAGAAGGTTGCAGGAATGACGGGAATTTCAAAAGTATTTCCTCGTTGAATCATTGAAATGTTTTATTAGAAAAAACTTAAGAAAATATTTCAAGAATGCAGAAAACTTGCAAATTGACTTAAAAGTTTGTACTTAATTACCGGAATCCTTCATTATAAATTAATTTCAACAAAATGATTGTCCATTTTTTTTCCTTGGTATTTTTGTGTGAAGAAATATTGACAACTTTCTAAATCATGTCGTTGACATATTTTAATTGTTTGTGCAACATCTTCATCAGTACAACGTTGATATGGATCAAGAGCATCAACTCCAGCTAAAATGAAGCCCATATCAAAATCAACAAAAGGCGGAACAATTAATGTTAAGTGGCAGCTAATTTTAGATGAATTAAAAAAAACATCCTATGTTAAATTAGTTTTTTAATGCAGGACTTTCTGTGGTGCTATTTGCAGAGAAAAAAACCAAAACACTCGACAGTGAAAATAAAAGCTTCTCATTTCCGTCTGCGTTGCGATGATGAAATTAAGATTATAGAGGACGTTTTATTTCTGTGGTACATTCCCGCATTGAAAGTTCTTTTTACTAACAACAATTTTTTTTTAAACACAAAATTGAAGATGTTACGAGCTGTAAACGCTGCCTGCACACTTCCCGAGAACTTGCCATTGACTTTGAATGGCTTCTTCACATTAATTAAGTGCATAATGATGTCTTTATATAACGAGCTCGGAAATATTTTATCTGAAAATGAACCAGTAGCGTGCATGAGAAACATTTCAATTTAGATAAAAAAAAAAAATCAAATGAGTTTTGAAAAGGAGTGAAAATTGTGAGTTGAATTGTATTGTTTTTAACCTTGAACTCTGCCAACATGAATTGTGGGGAAATTATTCTAGGCAAAGATAGAACTTTTGAGATATTCTCTGAAGGTACATTTTAATTATTTATCCTGTGAAGTGCAGTTTGTTTGAATACCAGGGGAAATGTAAGGAAAATTGTTTAAACCTTTGCAGGTATATTCATTGTTTAAATACTCTCATCTTCTGTTGAAGTGTTGAATCCTTCGAGTTTAAATTTTTATTAACAGAATTAATTATTATTAACGAATATTTAAAGGAATTTTTATTACGAATCGCTAATTTAAAAAATAAAATTTTTGTTTGTAGTAATTTATAGTAATTTAAGTCGTTACGTAATCCAGTCGGGTTTTTCGTCTGCCGTCGAACGGAATTAGTTTTTAACATATCTGCTGACATTCGGCGTAAAATAACATAAAATGGGTTAGCGATAGATAGTTTATTTTCATGCAAGAAAGCAAAGAAAAAGAAAATGTGTTTTGTATAAATTTGCTGTAAAGAAGTATTTCGTGCAAAAGCACGAAAAACAATAAAATGATATTTCGCAGCTGATTACTTTTTAGTAGAAATAGTCTAATCGAGTTATAGCTTGCAGCACGTGAATTTCTAAGTCGGGTTCGGTATGGGAAATTTTTATGGGCTATGACATTTTGACGTCATTAACTCGAATAAGTATTCTCGTCTTAAATAATTTCTTTCCTAAATTACGGTATGTTACGAGTAAATTGTTTGAATCCATTTTAATTAACGTCAAAAAAATCAGTTTGTATTTTGTTTTTTGTCAAAAATTAGTCCAGTTTCGTATCATTCCCAAAATCTTGTGAATTCTCACGTATGCCGCGAAAATCTCGGCGATCCAAGCAAATATTTTACAATATCTGTCTAAACCGAGAATGTTTTCCATAATTTCGATTGCATTACCGCGTTGTGGGTAAACAGAGTTCACGTAAACGCATAAATGTGCAGTAAAAGCCCTAAAATTTTTATTTTATTATGACACTGCTCTCCAACAGAAAAGAACAAAATCGTTGTTGTTCTCATTTTTCTTTTCTCCACACAGAGATAAACAAGATATTTCAGAAGATGTCGAGGGGAACGACCACAAGATAAAATTTAAATTGCGAACTTAAGTTTTTTTTGGTCTCGCAAATTTTCGTCTGAAGTGCAGTGGAAAAATGTTTCGAGTAGATCTCGATGATGCTTGATTCGTTAATCGCATCGTCCACTGGAAATTATCTTGTTGCCTCACTGAACGCATTTCGTGCATTAAATTAAACGTTTTTAATGTAACAACTTTATTAGGTTCGCAACAGTCCATTGCAATCGTAAGGCAGCTGTTATCGGGAAATGTGAAAGGGTTATTGCCGAGATAAACGAAAATGTTGAGCATTTGGTCTTGTGGAAGTTGTGGGAACAAGTTTGAGGACGATAGCAGATATTTTAATATTTTATGCTGTTGAAGTAGTTGAACTTTCCAATTTGACAATGTGCCAAATGAAAGGAAGAAAGGATCTCAGTTGGTTGCTACATCTATTCAGTATTGGGAGCCAAATTCTGATGCATCTAGTAATGTATCCACAAACTGTATGGTCAAATCAGGACATTTTTTTTGTTAAATCATCCAAACGAAAAGTCAAGGATTTATACTTACTTGTGTTTGTCTCCTAAGTACAATATACTGTTATACATACTTTAAAGATAAATTCAACGGAACGAAGATATCCAGAAACTGAAAATGTATTGTTCACAGAGAACATCTAAAGTTATATCGCTTTACAGGACATTCTCAAGTGCACTTTTCACCGACACAGCTGATATCCTTTTTCATGGCTCTGCAGTTGGATTTAATGAAATGGAAATTTTTCACAACATTTTTAAAGTCAAGTACCAAAGGAAGATTTGCACTTGTAATATTTTTACTTTAAGTTATTATTGATAAATCTGAGAAGGATTTCTGGGGATAAATGTTTTGGCACTAAGATTTGATGCAATGGCGTGAGATGAAATGATATTGCAATGTTTGGTTCATTTATGTATCATACGGAATTTTGAGTTTTCTACAATCATTTGAAGATCACATCAAAAAACATATTTAATATAGTTATATTTATTTTACAAATGAACGCCGATAAGACTAACAAAAAACTTCTTTTGAATCTATTGATTTTGATTCAGTAAATTATCATTAATTAATTATTGTGTACACACAAAATTACGTTGCTGGCTTAAGTTTCCTTCAAAGCTAAACAAAATCAAATAATAATTAATGTGTGATTAACTCCTTTTTAGAAACATAAGTTTCATGGCGATATATGTATATTCAAGTTTGCCCGGCCTCGAAACTTCTGCTGGTAATGACAAAATAATAATCGAGCCGTTTTTAAACGTCTTTTTTTTCTACTTTTTTTTGTAGTGTTGACCAACTTTTTCAAATAAGGGGTGAAAATCAACATTGTATTATTCCAGTGCATATTTGTGTGATTGCCGGATTGGAATTCTTAATACTATACATATTTGAACCGTGAAATTTTCTTTACAGTTTCGCAATTATTTACAACAATTTTTTTTATCATTATCTTCACTTCTTCTTCTGCTGTTAAATGATTTCTTTTTCTTATTTTGAAGAAAGGAAGAAATCCATTGAAAATCGCAATAAATATGAACAAAAATGAGCAATCTTTAAAATTAATTATATCAGGTAATTTTTCAATAAATAGTATCTACAAAAGTCATATAAAATTTAAAAAAATATACATAATAATATATAAATTTTTTATACGTAGTATAAAACAACTTTCCAAATTTAAGTCAATTGGTTAGGAAAAAAAACATCGCAAAACATATGTAGATAATATTCTGACTTCAAAATATTAACGGAAACATAACCGATTGTTTTGATTTTATATGATCCATTCGCTTTTACACAAAAAAAAAATGTTGTCACGGAAACACTACCCAATATGCATGCTTTAATTAATAGACGAAATCTATATTTTTTAGAAATTTTTTATAAAAAACACCAAAATTCGGATCGTTCTCGTAGGTATATTTTTTCTCAACCTATGTATTCAAATTGTTTAAAGGTATTTCTAATAAAACTTTTTTTTATTATTTATTTACTTGGTTTATTTGAGCTCTTGCTATTATTTCCTTGTACCTGGCAACCCTAAATGATGATGACCTGGGACTCCTTGTCGTTTCGTCACCTGCCCAAGGAATATGTTATAGTATTAACTGAAACATATCAATTGTTTCTAAATAATTACTTTAACGTAATTGTCAGAGATAATATCCCATTATCCTTAATCAAGGATTTAGATTGGTGTATATGCATGTATTGCAAAATATGCCCTAATGCAATTCCGTGAAGGGTTTATGATGAAGATTATATTCTGCCACATAACCGGCATAACTTATCCCACTTGCATGTTGTAAGTAGGACATCCGCACACGACCAGAAACCTGGTACATTTATGTAAGCCATGAATTCAGCTGCCTTCAGGGATCCTATAATATTGTTCAAGTAGACACTTCAAATTTGTCCCTGACCATTTAACGTTGCATGTTCCCTCAGATTTTCGTAATCCAATCTTGACGTGTAAGGGAAATTCAATACAAACTCGTTAGGATCTATAGATGGCCGTAAGATATGGCCTGGCCCCAAAATTGCCATACCATGGACACATTTATGGCGGCCGTACCTCTAAACTGAGTTCGACAAGAACAATCCCGAGTACCATCAGCGGCCACAAATTGCTTGGCAAGTGCACTGCAACTGCACTGATTGTTTCATTAATAATCAAATGTTCTCCACTTATGAGCCGCTTGCATTTTGCATAAAACATATAAACCTGTTCCACGTTCCCAACATTTCGGATGTTTGTATTGTATTTTAGTATTGGACAAGATCTGAATCCGGATCGATTTCGCACTCTGTGGCCGGAAAGTCGTGCCTCAACATTTTATGTTGAGAGTTTGAGACCGTCACCAAAGGAGTGCAATTAGACATTGTTTTGCCGCTGCCTTTTGCCCACAATTGTGTCATGCTAAATGATTTACTCTTTCGATTCTGGTGCAATCAAGAAGGTTATTTCGGTAACGATTTTCTGTCACAAGTGAATTTATTTCATGCCGCTTTTATGGCATTTTAAAGCCACCGTGAGATTGAGGATGTGTGGGAAATTTTCTAGTGCGTATCTCCGAATATCGATTATTAAAAATCTATCAATTGAGCACAGATTTTTGCGGACATAAAACAAACACAAAATGAAAATCAAAATTTAGACACCCCCAGATGAGTCAATAAATTTTAAGTACATTTTTTTCGTTTGCAGAAGCAATTTCCGCAATTTGGAAGAGGATTACGATTCACCCGATTCCCTGGAAACTGTTTCAGATGAAATACCAATCTGGATACACGGTGAACAACGATGGATTTCCGGTGTCAACGAAGACACCACTTGTGCTGATATTGTGAATGTCCTTCTGGCCGATGAGGGTATCCCAGATGGGAGCACCTCAAACAAGGGCTTTGTTATAACCGAACGTTGGAGGCGTGTTGAGCAAATTCTTCGTGACGATACGAAAATTCTAGAAATCTGGTCTGCTTGGGGACATGCCAAGGCGGAGGTGAGTGCAAAAATTCTATTCAATCAATGTGTAAAAAGTGGAAAAAGAAATAAAAAAATGGGTCTTCGATATATAGCCCAGGATATTGAGTTACTACGAAGAATCCAAAAACTGTTTTGACACAATTCTTACTTGTACAATGTACAGGAAGTTTTTTTTTTTTGTTGTTCTGTTGGTAGTCAAGTGGGAATTCCCGGATTTTGGAAAACGTCTATTTTCAATGGTTTTCCGGGGAAATTTATTGCGAACGACATTTATTCCCGGGAAAAATTTAAATCATTATTGGCAATGGGAACAATTGACGGAAGTTATGTATGATGAAGTAGAGCATGTCCTCGGGACGATTACAAATTCCGTAGACCGTAATTGAGTATAACATTCAAGTGTTTCACAGAATTTTCTGTTTACTGTGATTTATAGCAATTTTGAAGATGATATTTCAATGGATTTGCGTTATTTGTCTTTGTTTTTCTGATTTGCTTTTGATTTTGATTGATTGTTTTTTATTTGCTTGAAAATCAAAAGAAAACATTAATTTTTGGAATACGTTATTGTTTATTTAAGCAAATTAATTGGAATATTATTTTTGTAAAGGATTTTTATTTTTATGGAATCGACAATAATTAGGAACGAAACGATACTTTTTATGAGCTTAAAGAACAAAAAATACAATATATTAGGAAATTGGGAATAGCTGTTAATACATGCATGCAGTATATTTTACTTTTAAATTACCTAAAATAAATTCCATAACACCGTTATATCTAACTAAAAAAAATTATTACTGTCTTGAACTATTTTTAAATAACACGGATATGAAACTAATTTCATTCAATTACCTCAACCGATTTATTTAATAATGGCGCTCTTTGAAAATGGAAATACTAAAATGGGCGTTGATTAATTAAGTAGTTAGTAATTTTTCAAATGTTCACACCTCACTTTCATCACTTTGAAAATTTTTCGCGTAGGCATAATTGCAGCCTATGCTGAATTTTGAAATTCACAATGAAGAGGAAATTAAATTTTGTTACTGTACAATATTCTGCAATTATCGATAATTTGATTTGAATAATGAGATCGTTGTTTTTTCGTTGGATTATAAACGGTGTAATTGCGTTGAAGTGTAATTAGATTTCACCGTATTTTATGCACATAGATTGGAGTAATTATTATCCATGATGATGCATTATCTAAGCAATCCCTTTTGTTCAAGTGAGATCGCTAAATATTATCATTGGACTCGATCAATTGCGATGATTGCGGAAGTTTCTCCTGGCTTGTGCGGATCTTTGCAGGAGTGAAATATATTTGAAATTGGTTTGCTTGAATTTGTGGGCACAAAGTGGACCTAATGCAAATGCTCTTGTCGTGCAACTCCACACCAGGATTCGACCTATGACTTGACATTTTGATTTAGTTATCCTCTGACAATCGTGTCCTGTTTAATCGCGTCGCGGATCACTTGCGTGAGTGCATTTGGGACTTGGAGGTTAGTTAATGCAGGCAATTTGCGAAAATAACGATTTCATTAAATATGACACGTGACTAACATTAAACCTCATAAATTCCCTTAACTGCAGGTAATTGATCCTTTCGAACAATTTGTGTCGAACCGTTTATGCGCTTATCGTGATCTGACACCGAACATAGTTCTTCATTATTTTGTTTTTAGTCAATGGTCTCAAATTTCCACTGTTTTTCGAGTAGTGTAATTGGTTAGAAAGTGTGGACACTTTAGTTAAATCAAAACAACAAATGTCGTGCAATTGAAAGGGTGAGGTGCAGCGCCCACATAAATATTTCCTGATGGCTTAACAACTAAAACTTGTAGTCAACTAAAAGATGAATTTATTGTGGTTACGATATGCAAATCTTTTAAAACAAATCTTTTTACGTTATTTTAATAACATATTTTTAATATATGTACGCAGAAACAAGGACTGCTTTAATCTTGTAGGCATACACTATGTTTAATAAAGCATTTTTTTGGGGAGATGTTTTTGAGCTGTATTCATCACTAACTAACATCTTCATTATTACAACAAATAACGGAAATGCTTGTCGTATTTGTTGATGTTGTTTAACTCATTTGAAGTTACTTTAGTCGTTTCAACTGGGATAAATCATAAGCAGCAATTTGAACAATTTTAGAGTAATTATTTTTAATGGGGCTTTAAAACAAAATTGAAAAGCGGTAAATCGCAAGTTATCATTATGTGAGAGGTGTTGGAGAATCGTCGTGACAACAATATTGCAGTCGCGAAAGAAAGGAAATATGTTGGCGTTTAACCATAAAACAAAGCTCAAATATTTTATTATATGCCGATCTATAGATAAACGCCATTTAATGTGAAATATGTAAGACAATGAACCTTTCAAAGTTGAAAGGATATTGTAAAGTCTACTTCATTACTAAATTTATGATTATAAACTCTGCCGTAATTCTAAGCTGTAATGGAATAGAATATCTATCTTGAGTTCTAAATAACGGTGTGTAGAATTTGATCATTGGAAACTTTAATTGCCCATGTTATTTTTTTTTAATTTACGATTTCGAAAGGTATTTTAAGAAACTTTGCTTCTGGCTCCCGGCCTGGGATGATTTTTCGCAATTTACTTTCTGAAAAAGAATTCAACATTTAAACGGTGATTTTCTACAACCAACAATAAAAAAACACTAATTCCAGGTAAAGTTAACATTGCGGCAAATTGAGTTGAATTTGGATTCCTGGCAGCAGAGCACCCACGACAAGGACAGTGGAATGGGCAGTCCGAATGGGAGTTCCAACAGTGCAATAATTCGTCGACGGCGACATCGTGCATCGAAATCAACATCAGCATGGGTAACACAAGCCCAAACAATTCATCCAAAATCCCAGAAAGCAACCATCGAGAAGCTGATGAAACTGATTTTGGAGCAAGGTGAAACCATTCAACAGCAGCTGGCTAAACTCAGGTGAGTCAAGTGAATGCAGTAAACACCTTTTTTGTCCAATACAACACGATTTTCAAATATCAATTTTGTGCATGAGCAGAGATCGAGAGTTGCAGATTGCGAAAATCGAAGAGGAGCGCCACAAGATCAGGGAAAAGGAACATGGGAAAAATTATCTGCTTGAGACATACTTAAACGGTTTGCATGAGGCTGAGGAAAAGGAAGTTGTTGCTGGTGAGTTCTCGTATCTTAAAACATTTCCATTACGATTTCATCGTGTTGCGATTGATTAATTTTTCGGACAACTCCATTCAGTATTTTGTGTAAACGTGATTACAGGAAGAAATTGGTTTTGTTTTGCGGTATGTCTTTTGGCATTTATGTGCAACCAACACTATCGATAGCTCTTATTATTCCGTATGGCGAAAATATTGTCACGCATCGAGCCACACGACAACGTTGGAGATTTATTGCACTAAATATATATAAGAAAACTCCTGATCCGTGAGAAAGTAAACGAGAAAGCTTTATGGTCGACCGGTGCAATATCTGAAGATGTGGTTCACCGTGGAATACAACAAATGATTCGGTTGGATGAACGCCACAAACCGTCGGCAAACCGCATAAATAATGTTCAAATTATCGTCTACAGGTTGCACAGAATAATCTTGATTTAAATTTTCCACCGCATCTCCTTTACACTGTTAAACCATTTTACAAAATGTGCCGGAAGTTATATTTGTTAAATTTACCAAATCATTCACGAATATCAAATTACTGGAAAAACGATTCCACTGTGAAATTCATTTTATTGTTAAGGATGTCAATTTCGTATTTCCTTTGTACACAATAAATTTATTGTTGCTAAGAAAATTATCTTAAATACTTCAGTTTAGTTGTATCCTCAGGCAGATACACAATTTTATCCTTAATTTACTGACGAAGGTTCTTTTCAACTAAACTATTCGCACGTGAATGGAATTACTGAACAAATTATAACATTGCACGTACTTGAAGCTCCCTCAACAACCAGGACTTATTCTCGTAATCCTCTTTATATTTTTTCCAATTTTCCTTACACTTTTCGGAATAATCCTGGAAATTAAATTATAAGATCGTTTACATAAACATTATTTTTATGAAAAAATAAATTTAAAATTTTATTTTATTTATTTTCTGTATAGAATAATAAAAATAAATGAAACATATTTTTTTGTATTTAATTGGCTAACATACAATTAAAGGATTAATTAATTACATGTTCCCATTCCAGTGAACAGTGACAGCGGTGTACAGACTGAGGGGGCTTTGTCATCACCTGAAATAGGCTCCTACAATCAGGATGAGGACTACACAACGGAGGATCTTCAGGGCTGTAACACGTACCGGGAGAAGACTTCTCATCGTGAAAAGAAATTATTACAGGAACACAAGAATACCAAGGAATTCAGTTCATTACTGAATGAGAGCAGCTCGGAACAGCTTAAAGAGGTGGAAGATGATGTTTCTGCAAAGATTGAGTGGATGGAGAAACTTGTCCTAATTAACAAACACTTACAGAGGGAGGAGGAGCTCCTGGTTAGACTTGGGGCGAAAATTCGCAAATACGAATCTGAGAATCCACTATTGAATGAGACCCAAATTCGCGAGGCATTGCTGAAGGTGAATACAAGCATTGATGTGAGAAACGGTGAGATTAAGCAAATTGAAGAGGACCTTGTCCTGTCTGACGAGCAACTGGAGCAGAAAACAAATATCCTGGAACTGTTGAGCAAGGAATTGCTGGATATTGAACGCGAAGAAGAAAGTCCAGTACAAGCCAAAAACATTGATGTGAACCGTGAAACTCTGGTCGAGAATTTGTACAGCTTCAGTCAATACATTTCAAAGCCGAACTACGATTTCAACGAGAACAACGAGAATAAGGACCTAAAGGTTTACACACGACACACTCCTGACCATCTCCTTAATCCTCCAGATCTGGTGCCTGGACACGACACCGCCTTGGATCATCCCACAGTACAGAATTTGCACGTCCACCATCAGGGCATGTGCACCACCCACCCAGAATTTCTCAACCAAAACATCCTAGAAGCACCAATCCTCAATTCCAGGACCCAAAACTCCACTTGTCCGACCCAAATCGATTTAGCGACGTCGATCAGTTTGCTCCACAAACCCAACCAAATACAGTGCGGCATGAATGTGTACGCAACGACAACCGGAAACGCAAAATTGGGCCCCAAAAAGTTGATAAACGGAATTTGCACCGAATTCGAATCAAATTCGGACACTGGCCTCAGTTCAATGGGCGAGGACATGGCCCAATTGGGGACCCTTGTTTGAGCTCCTTTTTGGAGACCTGTATGAAATTTTATTTTTATTTGTTTTTCTTTTTTCATTTTTGTTTCGTTAGCATGTAATCGAATCACACCAAACATTGTAATTTAATTTTACAAAAAATTTGTTCAGCAGATTTAATTTAGTATTTTGTTTTATCTGTATTATTATTTTCAGTTTTTACTACACAGCAAAGATGCACACACATTGTACCACTTTTACAGCTAGTCAAGTTTTATTATCGGAATTTAATATGATATCAAATATATATTTTTGGAGTTTGTTTTAAATGTTTTGTTTCATTGTATCGCAAAAGGTTCGAATTCGCAAACGTAATCGACACGAAATTGTGGATAATTGATTCAAAAAGCAGGATATACAAACGGAGAATAAATTGATATCTCTTCTCTTCCGCAATAACAATCATCCCTATGTAAAAAAGGAAAATAGTTCCAAAAAAAATCAAATAGGAATCAGTTTAGGTAAAGTTTTGGGTTTTATTCAAAATCTACAACACTATTTTGGTGGAAAACACTTTCAAAAACCCAACAAGTTTTTTAATGGGATTGTGCCACCGAAATTCGGATTCTCAACAAAAAAATAATATTTTCAAACGTAGTGATTTTTCCAACAAACTTCTCCGGAATTTATTGATAGACATCATTTTAATTGTTGGAGCAAACAAACATTTTGTTGTATCGTTTTTTTCCAGAAAACACAGGAAATTAAAAAAGGTTCGATGTTGTAAATTTCCTGAACTATCTGAAACGGCTTGTTTAAGGATTTGAGAGCAACAAATTTTTACCTTTGACTATCGATTTAATTCCTTCACCATTCAGGTGAACGTGGACCGCAGCATACATTTTTGTGTGTTTGTATTTTTGGTTGTTGTTTTGTTATTCGAAGTATTTTTTTTTTTAAACTATTTTGTTTGCAATTCTAAAGTGCCAAAATCCAATTAACTGACAAAAATTTTAATTGAAAAATAAAGTCATTGTTTTATCGAATTGCAGTTAAAAACAAGAACTGAACTTATTTGAACAATGTATTATGAATTAAATGATTATTGCCCAAAGCAAGTAAAAGGAATTTAATCTATGGGCTGATTTTTTACGACCAATTTATTCCTGGAAATTCGATTAATTAGTGCTCTAGGGATTTAGCTAATCCAGGAAAACTGGAAAACGCATATCTTTGGACAAAACTTTTTAATATTTATAGCTGGAGTTGATTGTGATAAGGAATTTGTTTGTGGACGGAAGATTGTTTTGTTTGAAAACCCCACTAACCTCCAGGCAATGGAAACTTTTAATTTGCTTAGCTTTAGAACAAAAAAATGACAACAATAAAAATAGAAAACACTCTGGAGGTCGAAGAACTTTTGGTGTTTTATTGTCAACAAAGAACATTTCTCATTTAATATATTTTTTTTCGAGGGCTAAAAGGTATCTAAAATTATTTGTTTTATGTTAGATTACATATAAAAAGTTTATTCTTAAAAACAAGCGCTTTATATGTATGTAAATGCTTGAAGTAAAAATGTAAAATTTTAAGTAATCCATTTGATTAAAAATTTTTCGTGAAATTTAATTATAATAAAACTCTTATAATAATTCCCATAATTCCCGCCAACAATTCCCAATAAAAAAATCTTTTAATTTTTTTGCGGTCATGTTAAGCTCCTTAACATCATTGCCCTGAAATTGGACATTGTCCTACAATTAATGTATAAAATAAAAATCCACTTAAATCCTTGGCCCCAGAGATCACGAATTGCGGTAAGATTTCACGAAATTGGAAAATCGCTCGAAATCCACCACAATTTTGTCCTGGCACTTCAGTTAAGCTGGAAAAAGTCCTGTATCCCTTTCATCTCCCCTTCTCTTAATGTCTTATAAATGATGCTGGTGCACAATCCGGATGTGTTTCTAAGTTCAGCGCTTTTATAATATATGACATGGACATGATCTTGGACAGGCAGATTAGTTTCTTCGAAACTAATAAAAGTTGCATTGCCCACCATTCATCGTCGTTATATTTTTGTAACGGTAGTTTCATGCATATTAAATGTTGGATGAAAACAAAAAATTTAATCGACAATTTTGATGTATTTTAAAGGATTTTATTTTTACAATATCACGAAGAACACTCTGGGGCTAAATTTAGTCACCTTAAATCACACCTAAGTTACACCTAAATTTAGTTAAGATTTGTACTGAAAATGACATCATGATTGCTACCCTAGAAAAGTGTACATTGAGGATCTGTGTGGGGAAGTTTTCAAGTTGAGCCTTTCAACTGTTCGTGGGTTGCTCCAAGGATTAAGTTATCTGTTTTACATTCCGAACAATGTGTTGGATTTTGCTGTCTCTGAAAATCTTCATGAAGTGGTGTTTTCGGATTGAGTTATTTCGTGCCGGCGATAATGTGATGAAGTTATGCACGACTTGGTGATCTATAATAATGGTAATATTTGAGGTGGATCCCCTTTCATATGGGAATTGCATACTTACGCGATTTTCCAGCAGGTGGCTCCCGATATTTTATTTGGCAAATCAATTATTCATTTGGACAAATGGAAATTCAAATTTGAATGTTTGATAGTACCTATAGTTTACGGCTAATTGCACTTTGCTCTGGATCCTTACAGGGACCCTTAAATTAAGCGATTTAAACATAATGTTTTAGTAAACGGAAATTTTGAAATGTAGCACCTTCCCGGAACAACTTTTTTTTGCATTTAAGACGATTCCTGTGTGAATGCAAATCATCCTGTTTGTTAAACAGATACTGCTTGTGTGCGCTCAGAACTATTTAGCAAGCACATCACTAATTCTTCATGCAGTTCTGCATATTAATTTAAATATCCTTCTTGTTGTTGGCAGCAAACGAGAACCTTATTTGCTTTGCACAAACTAAGTACGCCTTTCTGGTCCTTCTACCACAAGACTATATTGAATTTTAAGCGTCTTTATTTGTAATAATTGTTGTAATTGGAACATTCCTCCTAGAACAATATTGGAGTTATGTAATATGTAGTCCTTAATAATAAATACAACGAAATATTATATGCTTTAAAAGATATAATCTCAAAACTGAAAAATAAATTTTTTAACTGAATTACTTTACTTAAAAAGAGTTTTTTACAAATTCAAACAAAAAAGGTATAAAATAAAAGAACAGGCGGAATATAATTTCGTTGCTCTTTGTTTATCGGTTTCACTGTTCGATTCATATTATTTTTTGGGCAGTTTACATAGAAGAAAAACTTCAATGTTCCCCTCTTGCCCGATGTTAAAGTTTCTCTGTTGCAGACAAAAAGTTTGGCAAACATTTTCTTGTGAGTGAAACATTTAAATAAATAAATTTCATATTTAAAGAGAAAAACATTTTCACTTTGGATGTGGAAAACAATCTTTGAAAAACATTTTACTTTATTCTGAGAATTTTTAGATATTCAATGAATCTTGGGTTGGATTTTAAATTTCAATTTTATTTGAGTATCTGGAAAACACAAATGCAGTTTGTTTAAAATTTACAACTATATTTCTCGTAAAGTTTATTTTAAAAACATTCCAAAATAAATAAATAATTGGGTCTTACTTTTAATTTCTTCTTAAAACTTTTCATTAAAATTAAATCATTTTCGGACAAAAGTTCTCAAAATTATTGTTGCAACTTGCAATCTCATGAGAAGGACTCCTACTAACATTTTTCATTGTTTTAAATGCAGACACTGTTTGTTTTCTATTACTTTCTAGTTTCTCAAAACAATTAATCGTTCCTCTTAAAAAGTTTGTCAAAATCATACAATAAAAATGCTCTGCGTGGTTCACAGAAATGAATTTAAATTCTCCTTTGTGAAGGACACGACATTATCCTGGTTTGAAATCATCAATTAGAGCACATTAAGTAATTTTTCATGAAGTACGATACAATTTAGCCTTAATTAAGACAGTCATGGATCGATTTCTGTCTGATGTAAATTGCAACAAATTGCATTGTGCAATCAATATCAAACTCTGAGGATATAAACTACGCATTGATAATATAATTTAACGATCGGTTGATCTAGTGAAAGTATGCAGACCAGTCAGTAAAGGTACCCCACTTGCAGACTAATTGAATGAAACGCCCTGCAAATTTAAAACTCGGCTAAAAGTACTCAAGCAATGACTTCATAATTCATAAATTTCATCACAACTAGATCAAAAATTGTGTGCAATTAGCGTCATATACTAATTTACCTGTTGAACGTACCGCGATCTGCCAAGGTGCACTGCATGCAATTAAATCGATAAAAAAATAGTAAGAAAAAAAAATAATGGGTAAAGAACAAAATTAAAAATAAATGGCAAATGTTTTCATTGAAAGCCGACAGTTTATTGGAGAAGTAATTGCACATAAAGGCACTTGGTCGTAGAGCACCTCATCACGGCTGGAACTATGATTGAGGACTGGGATAAATTGGCCAAGACATTTATGATAACTCAGTTATCGCGGCTGGAGTGCTTCTGCGGCGCGCGATAACCGCCGATATTGAATTAACTGACGATATTATATATATTAAAATGTGATTGATTATATCAACTTCAAGTTAGCGAACAACAGGCTTGAGAACGTAACAAGGTTATTTGATAAAATGATGGAAAATTCAGCAGCAACTGTTCAACCAGAAAGTAACATTTATTATTATTTTTCCATCATTTTCTATTAAGGTGTAGAAATCACGTTCCACATCAGTTCGTATCAACGAACAGCAAACTTCTTAAGAGGCATAATTAACCTATTATTAGACTTGCGGTAAATAATTAATTGCAATTGCGAAAAGTCAAAATTGTTTTTAATTAGATCACGGTTAACAACTGAGGGAAAATCGATTGCAATTCGTCCGAAGAAGCTTTTTCAGTAGCTCCGAAACAAAATGAAATATTGATTTGAAATTATGTATGTCTCTGAGCAGGAACAACGGTTTCAAAAGAGGAAGTTTTTCGGGAAATTTAACTTTGGTTTTTAATATGAAATCCTTTTGAATTTTGTTGTTAGTTATCAATTAAAAATTTGAGTAAAATTTGCAGTTTTTAACAACGAGCTAGGTAGGTACTTTTATTTAAGACAATGAAATTTTCAAAATTCATCTTGATAAATTACAATGAAATAGTATTGCAGAAATGCTTTCCATCAAACTCCTTGAATCAAACGAAAAATGTTGTAATTTGATTTTTCCTCCAAAAAAACCCCTCAAAAGTTCACATCAATTCCAGGAATGGTGAAACCATCAGACTTCGGTGTGGAATCAGGAGGAAATCATTCCAGAATTTAAATGGAAAATTTTGCAGTGATTTGGCAATCAAGAGAGCACATCGACTGTAATTGAGAGATACTCCACAAAACTCATTACGCAATTTCCGATTAATTTGGAGTCCATAGCGATAGCCAACACGGCACCATGATGCAAAATGGTTAAATGCAGCTCTCCTTCGTCGGAGATTGATTTCGGTTAAGGTTGGTTCCTGACTTCCTGTCCGCAGATCCATGCAGGACGATTGCAGTCTTTTCGTATGCAACTATCTTATTGGAAAATGGGATCGGTTGACGAAATCCAGGAGTCCGAAATGTCACAATGTGACCAACGGCAACGGCACGATTCCTTTTGTTCAGCATCCGAAAGGGTTTTTGGGGACTCGTTCGGTGAAACGGCATCGGAGTTTTGGTGTTAGCTGTCCAGAAACGTTCCTTGTAAAGCATAATTACAGAAATGTACCACAATTTGTAATTAAATTGTGAAACTCGTTTCAGATACCAAGAGGTGTTAACAAATCGCTTTTGCATTAAACTAACCGCAACAATCCCAGAAGAGTTGTCAGCCCCGATCAAAATGTGTTTTAACCAATAGCACATACGCGAGGGGAAAATTGAGCAGCACTTAATTGAGTTGTTTGCAATAATTATGGAGAGTTTGTTGAAACTTATTAAGATAAGTAAAATAATCGAAGGCTGTTGAAAGCTTAAACGCATGACTCAGGTGAGTTGCTTGATAATGGATTTCACGGAAGGTTAAATCCCGATTAAAATCCATTTATGGCAGTTGAACAAAATTATTGATTTGATCAGGATGCAATATCGATCTAATAAATTTTCTGTTTGTTAAGGCTGCAACAAATTTGTAGTACATGTGATAACGCTCTGAATAACCCAATATTAGCGTTGTGATCTAGAATTAATTCCAGTGGTGATTAAGTGGCATTGAAATTGAACTCTATTTATTAACCAATTCAAACGTAATGAATTTTGAAACATTAAATAAATTATAGGTAAGATTTTGAACTAAATGGTTACGTCTTATGGTTCGTATAGGCAGTAAATTTTTATTGGCGGTGTTCTTCTTTTAAAACCGGAGATAAGGATTTGATTTTCGAACTGAGCCAATTCTGAAAAGATTTTTTTTCTATATGCTCTAACTTTTGTTTATGTTAACTTAAGCTAAGTATGCAAAGTTAACTATATAACTTTTAAAATAATTTCCAGAAAAAGTAAAAGATTTGAAATAATTTTAGGAATTTCTCGCAAGACTGCTTACTGCTAATAATTAATTTATAAAGCTTACCTACTGCAATTGAATAAAATTAATCAAAATCAAAAACTTAACGCCGCCTCTTGCCGCTTGTTATTCGACTTCAAACTGTTATTAAATTATAAATGCACTAAAAAATTCAGCAACAATTTCGTCAACCGCTTGATTTTACTTAAGGGCGTGCGTAGATATTTTACATAATTCATAGAGTATTGAGGCGTGATAGATATATTCTAGCAAATTGTGCAACGAAAGCTTACACCAGTCTGCGCAAAATATGCGAATTTATAATTGCTCAAAAATCCGGTTCCATTTGCACTGACACCAGCACTTTTGCGGCAGTTCGATTTATCTCTTATCTGCAAATTATTTTCACGCAACAACATTCAGAATAGTGTCAAATTAATTAAGATTAGATTCATATGAATTTTCGCGGTGCTGGGGTCACTGCTTTTATGTCAGATTTCCGCTACCTTTTACCATAAATTTAATAAGTGACAAATGTTGTTTACTGATCTTGCACATTAATTCATAAGTTATTTTGACAAGAATTATTATTTGAACTTAATATTTTGTAGTAAATCAAAAGATGTGTTGATGGAAGGAATGTGTTTACAATTTGAAATGAAATAACTGGAATTTCCATACTTGGGCAGCACAGATTCGAATATTGAAATTGAGATGCTCTACCAGGATCCAGGATCAAATTCATTTCCACAAATGAATAATATGACAATCTCAGTGAGATATTAAAGTTTCCAATATTGAAGAGTGATGTGTATTTTGCAGGATAAATTCACCCAAAAGAATAAATGTAAAATGTGCATGAAATATATCTGGGATGGATGGTTTCACGTACTCTGCCTCGAGTTGACAATGCATTGCGAATCCATGAGGTATTTTAGAATTTTCAGGAATTCATGGAAGCCATTGTCTTTTCTAGACCATATTGACAGATCGCGTGCCACGGGGATTCCCGGGACAGCGAATGAAGTGATTTATAAAAATGCCGGAGTGCATCAGGTTGCTTATGAACATCCATCGGAGTCGGAGTAAATGGCAAAAGGAATCAAATTGGATATACGGAAGCGGATAAATGGTGACAATACAGGAAAAAATGGAAAACGATTTTACTTGATTCAAGTGATTTGAATGTTTTTAGTTTGCATTTTTATAAATATATGTTTTGTGATTTAAATATTTCTGATAATTCAAATGCTATAAGCAGACCTAGAAATGGTTAAATTTTAACAAAACATATTTTAAAAACTGTAGATTGAAGTGTTTTCGTTGCATTGTGGTTGATTTAAAAATTCGGTTGACTTAATTTGTTTGTCGTTTTGGGGCTTTGGACCTTTTGACCTTTAAACGGTGTATAACTATAATTCCAATTTACAAGAAATTCAATCTGAGTGTGGCAGAATTTATGAAAATTACTTCCGTGAAAAATCCCGGAAAAAGTCAACATTTAAATCAAAATGGCCGCCGGCTCTAAATCTCTTATTCACCGAATGAAACAAAGGATTTGGTCTTGAGCCTGACATTTTCTGGTATATTTTCACCCAAAATCTGTTGAAATTTAATAAAAAGTTACGCCACCACTGGGAGTTTCTAAAACTATCTGTGTCGCAATTTCCTTTCTATTTAGTGTAAGAAATTGTTTTCCACTCCCTGAGGCAAAGTTACACTTTTTTGTCCAGAAAAATATTCGCTTTGATGATGCTGAAGATGATAAAGCGAGAGGCGCAAGAATCCAGTGGCAAGGATTCTCTTGGGAGTGCCCAACTGCCCAACGAATGTTTCGTTCCTCACCCTTCATTTGAGCTCGTATCACATGAAATATGAAAAGAAATTCGTCTTTTGTCTCGGCTTGTTTCGCTTTCATTAAAAATGAATACATTTTTTATTCACTTTAATTTTGAATGAGAATCATTTTGGGAGATGGCATGAAAAGTCCTAAAAAATTAATTTGATGCACTCGCTTCCTCCGCGAAGTGTTCAAGGATCACACAATTTTTCTTCCTTCTGGCACAAAATCCCCGTTAGCCTGAGTATATTAAGTTCAGGAGCCTACTTTGGGAGTTTTAGATGAATGCTGAGATTTTGTACGGAATGCAGAAAAGCACGCCAATAATATATTTTTGTTTTAAAAATGTTTCAGCACTTTTGTGTTAGTTTGTTGGAGGTAAGAAGAAGATCTGGGTGACATGAATAATTTTTGGGTCATTTAAATTTGAATGAAATGCAAAGGCGAGCGAAAGACACTGGAATACACAGAATAAACGTTCCACTGGCACTGTATTTAAGTTATCAGGGAAATTATTCAAAATGAGATAATTAATTTAGAACATTTTTTGCGGAAATGTCTACAGCTTTCGGAGAATTGTTTCATTTAAATATTTAATGGAAAGATTTAATTTGTTTTAAATAACAATAATTTCCTATTCACAAAAAATTGTGTCAAATGTTGATTGTTAATTCTTTTGTTTTGGAATTGTCAAGGAATTAAAGTTCAAGGTGAATCTTCAGCAAATGAAGTTTAATTTTCTTTAGCTTTTACTTTTAATAAAACATTGCAGTTTCAAAATCTTCAAGATCTAGTACAAACTCGTTATCATTCGAGCCTCGAATTCTGTCATGTCTCTTCTAATTAATTCGTAGAACTATGGTACCACAAAAAATAATTAAGTCTGGGATAATTAAGGAAAACTAGGAATTTGATTACATAGTTATAAATACATTTAGTACTGCAAAAGGTTCAACAATGAAAATAAATGCTTCGAAATTTTGCACATTCTGTAAGAACTAATATTGTTGTAATGGAAAATTCTTTGACTGCTTGAAAGGCATTCATTTAAAATTTTGTTCAACAAAAAATTCAATTTAAATAGGATCGTTGGCTTCATAATTAAGTTAACTAACAATAATGTTTAAGATTTTTTAATAAAAATTCTGAAATTATCTGCTATAATTCAATAAATGAACGGAAATTATTTCAGAGTCATCGCACTAATGAGTTTGGCTCCATCAGAAAAGGCTGCAGTTAACTCTTTCCTGTTAAACTTTTCTTCCGGGTAATTTTATCCCAAACGAGAGAAAATGGGTTGAGAAAAAACTCAATTAAAAATTCAAAATTGATACATCTGCCACAAAAAAGGGGAACAAGAAATAATATTTAACAAAAAAGGGTTTCTCTGAGCAATACAAAAAACATAACCTTGGAATATTGTAATGAAAACTAGAGATGAAACTGCAAGACTTTCTGTGCATTGCTAATATGCGAAAATATGAGAATGTTTATAAATTTTCATTAGAAGTTATGAAACAATTATTCTTTTAGCAAATAATTTACATTTTAAACAATTCTCCATGCATTGTTTGCGATCGTCTTCACGGCAAAGCGAGCGTAAATCGAGGAAAGTAGGTCACCTTTCGCTCTTCTGAGGACATTAATATTAATGTTTTGAAATTAAATATCGTATTACTTCGGAGGAAGCGAAGAAAAGTTGTTTAAAGCGCCAGGAAAGGATACGCGAATGGGAAATTCACTGCAGTGTTGCAATATCCATGAAAATGCTCCTTTCACAGTAATTAAAATGAATTTGTATGTTTTATAAATTGAATATCTTTATTGCTTGGTTGGGTAATTCAAATTGAATGTATTCAATGTGACTAAATCCTTTAAAATATTTAAATATCTTGATTTCGGTTCATTGCGACTGATTGAAAGTGAAACAGATTTTCATCAATCGTTTTATGACATTTTAAAATAATATACAACAATTCCGAAGCAACACGAAAACAAATCTGACACAGAACTCGAAGTGTCCTTGTAAAGTGGACCATTTTCGACAACTTCGAGCAAGATTTATGTCCTTCCACTGACAACAAAATCAGGTCTCATCCTTTGACTGCCTTCGGTTGAATATTTACCTAAAAAGGAGCTTTTCGCCGGTATTACTCAAGGATTTGCCTACGCTTCAGCGAATCAAATTGTTTCCATTAATTAACATCTGCCTTCCACATCGACTCACATCGATATGTATTTATGTGGACAGGATTGAATTCATAATTGACATGAGAATGTCCTGAATGTTTACTGCCTAAACATCATCGGTTAATTTCGTGTTCACCTGTTTGTTTGTCTACAAACGTGGCCAGATGCCGTAGTTAATTTTAGATGAGTTCAATTGATATGCAAAACGGCTGCGATGTAAATATTATATTTATTGTTTGTTTGTAAACAAACGTAAAATTTTATAGTAGGTGAAAACTTTCCGTTCAACCAAGAACGACATTGTGCAAAGTGTATTTGTTATTCAATTCGCACACCGCCATAATGCCATTCCAAATAAAATCATCACTGTGAAACAGGAGGATTCGTCCTTTCTCAGTGCAGTCATGTGCAACTCCGCATCAATTTACTAATAGCTAGAATTCCTTAGAATTCCCCCATACAAAGACGTATCTCAGACAAACTATCACGATCATTTTCATGTCCTGCAGGACATTCAGGTGAACAGGAAAATTTGTTCATGCGGAAACCAAAAATGTCAGCAATTCAAAGAAACGACTTCCTCCGGAGACACATAAATGCTAATGACAATATCCGAAATGGAGTTGCAGGTGACAGTTATCTGCGTATATGACAAGGATTCGTTTAGATTGCACATGAAGGACAAACGTCCCGGAGGTTTTCCCCGAGCCAATAAGGAGCCTGAGGGTGCTCTACAGGATGTAGCTACTACTCAAAATTTACGTTTTTAATAGCTTATGGCGGAGAAGTTGGCCCGAAATGGACAATCTCGGATATTGTTGATATTCTCCGCTATAGCGATGGCCAACCTTTTGTTGACATTCAGCCGGAGCTTACCGAGAAAATATATTGCTATTGTTATACATCCCTTCTCTGCATTAAATTTGTTTTATTAGGCATAAGGGATTTTTAGATCATTATTTCCGAACAATTGGCTTTTCTCATTCTACGGTGAATTTTCAAGTGATTGGCGACAAAAGAAAATTCCCGAAGCTTTCAGTTTATGGAAACATTTTGAAAAATCCATCATTGTGACGTGAGTATTTTTTAATGCTAAAAAAATTGCAATTTTATTGCTTTTCTGAGTACGTTGTTGTAGAAAAAAAGGAATCACCTTCAAAATCATCCGTGACTTTTGCCTGTATTAATCTTTAGATGATTTTCTTACCAAAACCATGCAAAGGAATATTGTTATTTAGCATTCAATGTGAACAGAAAAAATCAATGAAACTCTCATCCTTAGAGTGTAAGCTTGTCTGTCATTTTGTATCTGCCAAGAATTTAAAATATTTCTATTCCTATTTTTCACATAATAGCAGTTCGATTGATACACCAGAGCAGTGCAGTCATATTCCCAGCCTCATCATTCACCTGATAAATTTTTGGTTGCCGCCTTTCGTCCTCGTCTTTTCACAATAAAAAAAAAGTGGAGCAAAAATTCTCGACTTTTCCTTACCGAAGAGAAGATATGAAGTTTGCTGTTGGAATACAAAATAAATTCATTTGGAACGTGCTGTGAATCCATCTCGACTGGCCGAATATGTTCAGCACTTCATTCCCTTTTTCGAGCCAATTGACTCGTTCGTCCTGGCTGCAAGCCCGGTTATAACTATTCAAAAAATATTTTTATGAAGAAAAGTCAACTTCCTGCTTTCGGAGGAATTTATCGGAGAAAGGTGTTTTAAAATTGAGTTTTAAAGCAAAAAATATCACTCATCTATGATACTTATTTACATTGAGCTGATGGTTTCTTTTCGAGACACGTTCAAAAAATTATTTATGTCCCTCTCTCTCGATGTTGCATGATAGAAATAACTTGCTTGGTGACACAATGATATATAATTGACAGAAGCATACACACAGGCGGTTTACCTTTTGCGGTTAAGAACCATGGAACTGGTTTGCGGTTTTACGCTCCTATTGGCCTGCAATGGAGAACAATTGTGTTTGACATGTTTCGTTGAAATATTTAAATTATTATATTTGATTTCATTTTCTTATGCAATATCTAAATATTTGTTGTTAACCATAATATTTTTTAATTAGGTAAATAGAAGGGTTAAGCTCATGAGCAAAAAATTAAAAATTTGTCTTCCTTTTTTGGATTGATATTATAATTATATGAAACTGAGCATGTTGACAAATGTTTTTCAATATTTATTTAATGTAACAATAAATATTGAAACAATAAATCTGATTTGTTTACATTTGTGGTATTATTTGATTATACATTATTATTAACTGTAATATTTCTGCTAAACATATACTCAGACTAACTTCAAAAAGTTTGCAAACAATACGAATTAATTTATTGCTGTACAATGTAATTGTGGTTTTCAATTTTACACAAAATGAATATTTGCCCTACAAAACCAAATTATATGCGTTGGGATCACATAATCCATTCGGAATCAATTGAATTGTGATTGCTGCACAGAATTGACCCTCACCAGAATAGTAATGTGCATTGCCTAAACTACTCTCATTCTAGCGGGTTTTTCTAAATATTTTAAACTAATTCCATGAATAAATTCACGTAAATAATATTACATTCTAATTCGGTTTCACTTTAATTGAAGAAATTTCATTTACAATTGCAGATTTGTTTTTATAATGTGCGGAAATTATTTAAATGGGAAATTGAGGTTAACAATAATAAACATGATTTCAGAAAATGTTTGCCAATGTATGTAGTAAAATTAACATGAATGGGAACAACAATAGAATTGTTAGTTTCTAAAGTTTGAGAGATCAAATTGTTTGCAATTTTTATTAATTTACTTACGTCAAATTATCTTTTGTAAAGGATCGCTGAAATTTCGCGAGTGTTAAACGAGATTAAATTCTTTTCGCAGCAAAGGACTACAGCGAAGTCATTCATCACATTTAACGACAACCCAAATTGGGAGGATTAAATTAAATCCGTGTGCGTAAATTACGTCTGTCGGCGATATACGAATGCTCCACAATACAAATAAGGATATTCGCCGGCCAATTTGATGTCGCACTGGTGTAGATTTTATGCCTGTGAAGATGGCTGCCCCTTAATCTCCTGTTCAAATATGAGAGCATCATTTTAACTCCTAATTCCGTATGTGGTCTTATTGGCTTAGTAACGTGTTGAAACTGGCGTCCGTAAATTACTGTTTCCACATTCCGATGCGAGTGCGGTGTACACATGTAAAGCCACTTAAAAGGGTTAACCTCTGGTGCTGCTAGATTAAAATCCAGAGCATGGCATTTCGCAATTGTAATTAGCGACAATTCACCGAGGAAATTTTAAATGCATTTTCTCCAATGAACTGTGCATTGCTATTGAACCGAAATTTTATTTTCCAGCTAATCGTGAGTTACTTATTCATGCAAATCAAATTTCAGTAGACTGTGAACTGTGGAATGTAACTGTGCGTGACATCCTATCGGAGGGGCAGCGGCGGTCGAAAGGGGGGCTATGATAAATGCACCCTCATTTGGTCAGCAATAAATCTATGCCGGCGAAAGGAAACACGGACAGCTACCCTTGCAGGGTTGTTTTGGTGGCAACTGGATTATTTGAAGTTACAAGTGGACAATTTTAGACATTACTAAATCGCAAAATAAAATTTATTATCATAAGAGGTTTTACTTCAAAATTGTCTGCCTAAGCACAGCGGAATTTTCAGGACAACCATGAAAATCCCTTCTCAAAAAACATCCCCAAGTACTTAAGCAAGTGCTTTAAGTACGTAAATTTACATTCATTTAATCCTCGAAAATATCTGTTTCCAATGGAAATACATTTTACGGAGAGATTGGCATTTGTAAAGTTTTCTACAAAACAAAACTGAATTTAAATGTTTGTTTTTCAATATCTTTAGTGCTTTTATGACGTATTTGTTAGTTTAATCCAATGTTTGTAGTATTTTAATTTTAAATCAAGAAACATTCCGATGGATTAGACACAATTTCGGAAAAACCTTACTATAAAATATATAAATTAATAAATATATTAACTCTTTTATTTGTATATTATACCTTTACTTAAATTTAAGAAACTATTTAAAATAAAAACTTCGTTTATTTCTTTAACTTGAAAACATTTTTACAAAATATCAGTCATTTTAAAAATTGTATTTTTTTTTTGAAAATTTAATAATTAGACCTATCTATTTTAAATTACGTACAAAAAATATTTTCGTGATATTACCAAAAATGAACTAAAACAAAAAATCCTAGACTTTGGTCAGACATGTGCAAAGTTTGTTTCCGAAATTAAACAAAGAGTCATGCAACCACAAATTTCGCCATAATTGATTGCTTGCTTAGATCGTCGCCCCTGAGTGTTTGCCAAAGGGTAATGAACCGCTTATTTAGACGAGTGAAAGCAACCCTTTCGTTCCAACAAAAACTTCTAGTCTTGATTAAAAATATGAATGACTTCTACCAATTGGAATTTCCCTCTTCATAAAATTCCTAATGAAATGAGATTTCGTTGTTCTATTTTTACCAGGGATTCGAAACCATCTCCCCACCGCTCCCCACCGCTCCCCCTGTCTTAGACATCTTTTGCAAACATTTAAGTTTCACATGGAATCGAGAACAACAAGGTGACAATTTAATTTGCGATCAGCTTTTGAAGGTGGTACTTTGGGGTGTCCTTTTTGAAATGGTATGTACCCAATTTGAGAATGCCGATTCCGGTTCGTGTAGAAATTAAATTATTCAGAGACTTATTATCTGTACATGTTCTGAATAGCAAGGAGGATGTTTTATTCTGGTAAAATGGAAAGGAGGCGCTCGGAATTCATGGAAACTGTTCAATGGGATAACACTCAGGACGAATTTTCTACTTCACTTTTTGCTTCGGCTGTGCAGTGGAATGAAGTCATCGCAAGGATTGTGGAATATTATACAAATAAAATTGAATTGCTTTAAGGCTTCTCTTGTTGTTGACGAATTGGTTTTGTAGTAGGTATTAATATTAGAAGTTGGAATTTCAGACTTTTGGACTGAAATAACTCAAGGTGAATTTAATGAATGTCGGTTTTAGATAACTTCAATAAAGCTTTTGAAATTTCCGGTGGACCATTTCTATGGAACATCATTCCCGAAACGTGGAAGAAAATCTGATTTTATTCACGAAATTTTATCATAATAATATCAGAAATGATTGTGCACTTTGTATTGTTAACGGGAATCATTTAACGTCCGAAGATTGTCCGAAATTTTGAGTCACTTTTAAAAATGACCTGAATTTCACCTCTCAAATTTGTAGTATATTATTTTTAAAATATTTGCGTTGATGTTTTTCAAGTAACCCAATCAAAATCTTAATCATTTCCTTCTAAACACGAAGAAAGTCAATCAATCCAGGACATTTGTATTTGAACCACGTAACCCCCCCGTCCGACCATGTGTGAGGATATCCCAATTTATTCAGCCAATTATTCCACTAATGTGTCACGTTTAGGTCTTCTAAATTGGCTGTCTCATTGAACGGAATTCTACAGGAAGAAAAAATATATATAAAAAATAAGGACTAAATACCACCCTTAAGATTCCGTGCCATCGGGAACTCAGGACACCACAACTCCTCCAATTTTCAACAAATTGCTTTTTTTCCACCGTAAGGAATCCTTTCTGAAAGGGATCGCCGGAGAAATGTTGACAGATTTCTAGGTCGTAACTTATGGTCCTTGTGTGGTGCATATACCTCCAGAAAGCTAAGAAGGGTTACGATGGTTTTGATGTATGACCAAGACGTTCTCATTTGAGGTGTCCAAAAGGATCCTTCTTCATCATGATTGCAACGTGATTAATGATTCTTTAATGTTGATATCCGTTCGAACTCACCGACTGAGATAATTTTAAAGTATTTTGTTCCAATTTCAGAAATGTTAACAAATCCTTTTCAGCAATATGCAGAATTTCAAAATGATAAATTACTTCGATAGTGTTCTGCAAATTGTATTATTGTCTTAATGCTAATTTGCAGCACAATGTAGATTGTAGATGGTTGTAATTTTTTTTGCTCTAATTTTTGGGAAACTTCAGCTTTCGAGAGGATTTTATAAAAACAAAGTTCATGAAACCGTGAAACTTATAGTTAATTAATTATGCACTCCAATTCGGTTTCTGTAATCCACAACAGAAATGCAACAATAGCAGAAAGCTTATCTACAGATACTAGATAGTGTAGACGATTTGTCGTGTTACAGCGAAAACTACTTTTGTCTTTTCAGTTCGGACTCCATTTGGAAATCCTTTCCCAGTCGGGAGATAACTCCTGGGAAAGCAGCTGTCCACACACAAAGAACTTAATTGTCGCCAAATAAATTACTTTTGACATAAATTGTTCGAGAGATACGAAACAGAATTTGGAAAATAATACTGTAATGGTTTTGGGCTCGCTTTTTTCTTTGTTTTATACTTCTTTGTTGATAGCCTTGTTAGCAAATTTTTACAAGGACAATATTTAAAGATATTTAAATTTCATTTTTCATTAATTATGAGCAACTGCAGCAGAAATTTTTGTTAAATTTCGATTTTTTAATAGCTTAAAAGAAATTAGTGTATTTAATTAGAATTACTAAATACTTAATTGTGATAAACAGAAATATTTTCTGTTTTTGAATTTGCTTTAAGATAGAATCTGGGTTACGGGAAAAGTTGTAACTTGCAACACGTCCTTAGAATCTATTACTACAAGACTTTACATTCAATACAAAATTGAAAAAGTCAGTCCCTTTTCGATAATTTCCTTCTCAGTGAGGGATTTTAGTTATGATCGTGAAGTATGCAACTTTTTTCAATGCATTTTGAAAAAATTTAGTTCATTCCCAAAATCGTTTTTGTAACAGTAATTTTCTTCTTTCTAATGGAAACTTCACAACACACTTTGAATATTTTTTTTTAAATTTGTCTGACAATGAATTGTTGTCTTTGATGGGAAATTGTGGTCGTTTATTGGCATTTATTGGTGCAGTTCCATAATCCATTGCGGTTCAGGAGTTACGAAGCCACTGGAATATCTTGAAACGCATCTCGAGAAAGAAATTCTCATAAATTGGTGGTGAGTGGTTTCAATTTATTTACTTTAGGTAAAACAGTGCAACTTTCTAATCTTCATACAAAATGTGTTTAGCATAAAAGTAGGTACATTGACAATCAAATGATGA
Source organism: Leptogaster cylindrica (assembly GCA_963082835.1). NCBI lineage: Eukaryota > Metazoa > Arthropoda > Insecta > Diptera > Asilidae > Leptogaster > Leptogaster cylindrica. Next base: position 6,732,845 of record OY720109.1, read on the forward strand.
ACACGAATTTCCCTGAGCATGCATTTCCCACGAATTTCCTGTACGAAGTGAATTGGATTCTCTGTCACCAACAACGATACAAATCGCCAAATTTAATTTTCCGGAATTTGTTCCACAGTGTCTAATATTTTATCCGCACAATAAAATTTCTGTAAGACATTCTGAAAAACGAAATTTGCATTCCCAGTTTCGCAAATTCCAATTCATTTTTTCCATTTCAAAAGCACCCGAATTTGCCCCTTCAGGATTTTTCACTTAAGTTGACCCAGTTTTACAGCCCCGAACCCATTTGCTGCCACACAAAGACCAGCAGTTCTACGTAAATCATGCCACCTATATAAAATAAGATACATGCTTAATGGACCGACATAAGGACTTTATTCGTGTGAGAACTTCAGGATATCAGGTTTCACAAAATGGAGTAGATTTTTACTTCATTTATGTCATCGACATGGAAATAAATTTATCAAATTGAAAGGGGGTGATGATGATTGAAAACAGGGGTGGGCAAAAATGAACAGCATTTTTAATTAACACGAAAAATGTTTTTTAGAAATTGTTTTTAAGATATCGCATTCAGTTGTTTGATATTGTTCCAAATTCTTCCAAAGTTACTTGCACATTTATGAATTAATTCTCAGCTAAAGTTGATAATGTTTTTTTGCTTATTTTCCTTGTAAACAAGGAATCATTGTTGAATGTTGAAAATTGCAGTTAATTTCCAACTCCTGGCCATTCATGTGACTTTATAGTATTTCAGGATTTATTTCCAGTGACACTTCAATTCGTTCAGCGCCAAAGGACTAAACTTTTAAACAGAAGTTTTAATGAGTTGCATTTTGAAATGAGAACATTTTAGTTACAATTCGGGTGTAAAATCTTGAAAGTTTCTAAAGTTTCAAGCATTAATTGCAACTACTTGAAGTGAGCGCACGAAATTGGCTACTATCGCCGAGAATAATTAGCAAAAAAAGGATATCAATAACTGAACTCAGGTCCATTACTTTCTTTGGTAATAAAATGAAAAATGCTTACTAACTATTTGCAAAGTTTTTAATTTAAAGTTTATTTTGAAGGACCGAATGAACGGAATAGACCTTTTTGCAAATGGAAAAATGTTATTTGGTGCAATAAATATTTTTGTTTGTTTTACAGTTTAAGAATTCCAATTAATACTGAGAAATGTTATTCAAAATTCAAATATTTGAAAATGTTTTCTGAGTTTTTTTCTTTGAATTTATTTCACCGACTGCAAAAACTGAGAGCGATATTTGCACTAAAATTCTTTCCCCCAAGCCCCCTTTGAAAATTCATCCACGATACGTTCACTGTGATTCTTATGAAATTTTAACAAAACATTTTCGCAATTAATTTTGGTACGTGAAGAAGGTGTGTCGAGTAATAGGCAGTAATATGAACTTACAACAAATTCCACCATCATTGCAGTTTTTCAGATTTCCTAAGCACTTTTTTATAAATCATGTCAATTCAATGTTAATTTCCAATTGATAATGTGTTCAAATATTTTATCTGGCTGTTCAAGAGAGGGAAGAGGATTAGGAAGAACTCATTGTAAAGAAATCCTCTTCGTAGCCTTGATTCTGTGAAGTTCATTGCTGCAATCAGCCATTGGCTCCGCGTCCGCAGGGGAGTAAGAAAGGACCGATGCCACCACCCAGATTTTGAAATTCTACGAAATTTTTTTTTATTTTCTGAGGAAAAAAAGGTATGCCAATCTTGTATTTTTTTTCTGACGGCGCGTCCATGCAATTAGCTTCTAGAATCTAGATCTACGAGTTGCAGAGCTCACATTTACACATATTATATTTTTCCACACGGTTAAAGTGTTCCGTTCAGTGTAGGTCACGGAACACGCGCTTCATGCTTTAAGTGCATCTAAAAGTCGTCCATTTTAGTCTAGATTCTAGATTAATCAGTCAATGAGGTTGATGATGGAATATGGTAAAAATTAAAAGAATATCAATGCATTTTGTTCAATTGCTTCTCACGCTTTAATACTCCTCCCTCGATCACCCTTGACTCTTGAGAGACGAAATCACATGATGTACTGCAACATAACAATAATTCGTCGACCCAGTATTTAAGTGTTCTATAGACCATTTTTTACGTTTTTGAGTTAATAATTGTTTCTTACTAAATCAAGGGTTCTCTTTTCATTTCTGCTGTCAGATTTGTTCTATCTCTTATTGTTTTTGAGATATTCAGATGTAGCTTTGTTCAATATCCCAGTACTGTTCCTTTCTCTTAGTGCTTATTTGTTCTTCTTAAAATATTTATATAAAATGTTTTACAAAGAACAAATTTGTATGAAAAGTTGGGAAGAGAAAGTATTAGTCGTATTTGTTCTATATCACTAAGAATTTGCGCTTTGTTCTATATCTCTCCACCAAAATTCGGCTTATATTTTCTACAGGGTGTTTTGTGGGCGGTTGCTGATATTTTGCATATGGATAGGGGGAGAGGGGGTCATTGTGAATATTTTGAGCCAGATATGCTATAGTCCAAAGTCGCATGGTTTTTGAAATATTCGCAAAATTCCTATTTTCTGCTAAACAGGGGTGTTACATTGGTTAACAGCCAATAATGCATCTAATTAGAGTTTTTTGTCGGACTTATTTGTATTTTCTTGTTGTGCTATGAAACAGTCCACCGAAAAAAAATGTTACCGCAGCGTAAAGGCAAAATAATACCAACGAAAGTAGTTTTTCACATCAGTCTTGTAAGTTCCGTTATCTGTAACAAAGAAACTACCCAGTGTATCACCCTTCAAATAACTTAAAGATATCCTTAATTTGTATCATTTCCAATGATGTTTATCATACTCCACCAGCTACTTGCGTTTTCCCAGAAAGTGATTTTTGAATAGATGAGCCTAACTAATTTTTAAAAATAATCAAAACATACTGAAACATTATTCCCTAAATCTAAACTATTCAGGAACCTTCGAAATAACACAAAAAGTTTAACTTTACCCAACGTATTACAGTGCCATAAAAGTAGATATCAGTTGACTAAAGAGAAAAAGAAAGACTTAAAATCTATGATCCCATTCATGGCGGAGATTGACAGGCAGTTCTACTCTGTTATATTACAGAAATAATATTTATTTAAAAAAGAAAAGAAATTATATTTTTTGTTACAGATGTGTTTTTTAAATTTAATCACATACTTTTGTTATTGTTATAATTGTTTATTTAGCGTTCTTTTTAATTCTTGTTTTACGTTTTAAGAAAATATTTATTTTTGTTATATTATTTGAAATAAACTAAATTATTTTGGACCCTGTATTCATTTTTGTTCTAAATCCTGTGTGATTTTGCCCTACTAATTTTTTTCATTTAAAGTATTTATTTGTTCAATAGCCCTGTAATTTATTCTATATCCATCTTGCTGAAAATATGTAATGAAATTGTTCGAGCATGTTCTATATCCATCTTGTACCTTTTTTTAAAAAATTACTTTTTTAAAAATATTTAATGAGTTGCGAAATATGTTTTTCGAAAAAAATTACTTCAAAGCAATGCCTTATTTTAAAAAAATAGTTAGTAGGAAATTTTTAAAGAATATAAACCATAATTACGACGGTCAAACTTTAAAATTCGGTTTTCTCACGATAACGATTTTGGTCTTTAGAACACTTAAGTACTGGGTCGACGAATTGGCACTTAGTTGAAATTTTTATAAAATTTGGATTATCGAAAACAAGTCCTTTCGCCATTTCGAAATTAGTTTTGCAAATATTTAGTATACGAAATGGATGATGAGGATGTCCGATACATTCCTGTGTTGTTCGTTTTTTACCTCTAACTATTTTTATTTCCCTATTATTCCAAACCAATTGAAACGGAAGTCATGTGTTTTTCCTGCAAATCACTCTTAACGCAATGATTCAAAATTTATGTAAACAAGATAAGTGGGTAATTCACCAAGTATGGTAGAACGAAAGGAAGATTTGAAGAATTTTTTTTTTAGAAAAACGTGTCTTAGTAACAAACATTTTTGTTTATGTGCGTCATAAAAATTCGTCCTGTTGGTTGTCGCAAATGAATGCCTGAAACGATATCAAGTGTTTTTTTTAGTCGATACCATTCCACACACATCATGTTAGTACTCTCAAAAACATCCAGTGGATCTAAACTAATAATAAAAAAAAACAGAAGATTTGAACCTTGGTAGCAACTTCCTCTAACCCTCATCCCCTTGTCCATTTATTTTCTCACAATTTTCGTTCTCTGTCAGATTCTAGTCCCCAACAGTAATTTCAATGTCTGTTGCTCGACAAGCGCTCACAAATCACCACTGCTAAAATATCACTGTATATTTAGGGAAACGAATTCGTTCTGCTAATATCTGTTGGCAGGACTAGTCTGGCGCGTGCTAATGTGACACATTTCAAACGCATTAGGAGTTTTCAGTTGTACATCGCACTCCCCTCCACCATTGCATCAGCAATGAAATTTTGAGTTTACATTTCTACAGGGGATGAATTTCCATTCGTTGCTTTATGCTGGTCTTTGTTTTCATGTTAATTTCCATAACGTCAGCAAATTAACAAATACCAAATAACGAATGTCCATTTGGGACTCGCATTGCATTTTCGTTTTAATTGTGAATGTCGTTTGTATATAATTTATAATTTTATATCTATCTTTTATTTGTTTCAACAATTTGTTACTAACTTTTTATTCATCTGTTGCCAAAATACATAAGTAGAGAAGATCGTGTTTTTCCTAATAAACAAAAAATGAGCCCAGAAAAATGAATAAATGGGATGCGCTTGAAATTCTTGCGTTACAATAAAATCTCCATTCTCCATTGACTATTACCCAGTTCATTTTTTCTTGTCCTGCTGAAAATCATTTTAATAAAACAGCAAAAGATTTTCGTATAAATATTTTCTAAGCAATAAAATCAAGCTTCGTTTTTGTATATAGAAGAGCACATCGAGCTCATTTCCTTCCCTCCCTGGTCATGCTGTAGTGAATGGATAAATGCGGGAAAGGTCACAAGGATACCGGAACCACTCAGATTACGGAACTCACTAAATATGTGCATGAATATCTTAAAATTTTAAGGAATTCCGGGCATCTTGAAAAGGAAATGTGTGAAGAGCCCAAAAGGCGACCACTACCACAGAAACCCTCAAGAATCAAGAAAATTCTAATCCTGCAAGATGATACCAGATCATTGTGGTCCTCTCTTCACCTTCCTTCACCGATAATTGCTTGAAGAAAATTTTATAAAGAGGATAATTAGTTTTTGTAATGTGTATTAAGGCAAAAACAAAAAGAAGTTGCTTCATAAAAACTCGGACCAAGATGAAACAAACCGGAGATTAAAGGGGATAAGTAAGGAGGGCTCAGGTGATTCCAGAAATGAAAATTATTATTATTAGTAATTTTATTAAGGAAGGGATCGAGAGGTCTTTAATATTTAAAAGGGATCATTTGAGCAGTCTTATAAGTTGTTTTTCCAATGCAAAGAAAATTAATGTAACTAAGGCCTTGAAAACTTTTTGATTGATGTTTCGTTTGTGTTTAAGAATTGCTGTTTTATTCAAATTTTCAACAAGTTCTGTTAAAAAAAAAAACGTATTAATTATTTTACACTTTCGCATAAACCTGATAAATATTTAACTCCATTTGAAATATCATAATTCCATGCAAAATTCACTAAAAAATGTTTCCCAACCGTGATAGAAGCATTGCACGAAAAGATTTTTAAATTCACTTTTGTTCCATTGTGCAAAAATGTCCTTTTGAAATGCACAGGACATTTTACACCTAGAAAGAATGATAACAATGAGTTTTATCCTGGCGCACAGAATAAAAATGCATTCCTCAACTCGTCGCTTGGAGTTTGTAGCTTTGTTATTTGAAACATTCTCCCTTGAACATTCTCAGTTTTGAGTGCTTTATGGGCATACCTTGTGAAAAAAATACATAGTAAATAGAATGCGAATAAAATCATAACACATTCCCATACAAACAAAAATTTTGTCTAGCGGTTTCTGTTGTCAGAAATGAAGGAGAATCCTCCCAGAGGGTAATCAATCACTCCTAATGCGGATCGAAATGAAGAACGAACCTATTCGTCATCGAGTCCTGCCAGCGAACTCTTAATCATCCTTTCTCCTGGATGTACATCAACGTTTTGTATATACGTCCGAATAATGAAATATTCATTTGCTAGGATGCCACATTCACGAAAAAGTGTCTATGCAGACAGGAAGTGGCTCCTTGCGATTACCCCCATGAATTCTCCAAACAAGAAATAAATTGTTTGTGACATTCCGGCAGGTCCTTGATAAACCAATATGACACATCGTCCTTTCTATAACGGATTCTCGAATGACACACCTGTGTTGGGGGGCCCGATGAGAAACATCCTCGCTTTTTTCCTTATTTTTACAGAAATTTACGAGAGATTCGTGATTTTCATAAAATATACATGCGTGCGGCAAGGTGAGAAGTGATATTATAGAGTACTAAACTTTTAGTACAACCCACCCAAGGATATAAAGTTTAATGTCATTCGGAGCGATGACAGGTGGAACAATAAATGATATAATATTCCAAGAGAATGCGAACGGTTGGGTGTTCGCGCATATTTCTTTTCAAGATTTCTTACCAGCTTAACGAAGGAATTTAAATAATAGGAACGATAAAAAGTGTTCATCAATGAAATCCTTTTGTTGTATCCTGTAAAACTCTCCGAATATTTATGTTCTTCAGGCTTTTGACCACACAGTCATAAATATAAGAAAAAATATGTATGCACTTCCGAATGAAAAAAAGTCAAATTTATGACTTTAACCATTCGCCGGAGTTTTTATGTTTCTTCTTGTTGAGTTGGAACATTTTCTTATTCTTTGTGTTTGTGTGAGAAATAAAAATGTATAATAGCCACTTTTACTGAAGGGTTTTTTTTAGCATCATCTGTAAGGAAAATAAAAAAAGTAGGTATATCCACGAATTGTTATTACCTCATAAGAAAACTTTGTTTGTTTTCTTAATTTTCTTTTCTATTTCAGAAAAATAAATCATTTACAAAAAAGTACATACTAAACTAATGCTAAATTTATATGAATGACGAACTTGTCATAATTGTTTTCATCGTTACTTTAAAACAAAAAAAAAAGTTTAATTTTTTGAAGTTCTGTAAACACTCATGTCATTGTCAAAAGAGGTGAATTCTTATAAGAAATTATGACAAAAGTTTGTCAGTATTTTTGTCATTAACTGTTTTATGGTTAATACACACGAATTACTTAAAATGTTATTGATAAGAAATTCACCACTTTTGATAATGACATGACTTTTTACAAGATTCCAACTAATTAAAAACTATTGCATTAAAAATTTGCTTAAAAGGATAATTTTAAATAACAAATCAGCGAACAAATTTGCTTTTACAATGCAAAAACCTTGATATAAGAAAGAATAAATTATAAATAAATAGTGTACACTCTCAAATACTCTGAAAACCTTTTCACACAGAATAGTTGAAAGTTTTCATCAGTTTTTCTGTTTTGCAATCGCTTGACTTGGACTTCCTTTCTTCAATTAAACTTTAATTAGAAAGCCAGAAAAAAAAAACCTAATGACATTCACACAAAGTGCAGCTAAAAGTGCACGAATTTAATTAATTTAATTCCTGTTATTTTGGTTTTTACAATTTGTCTGCATTGCAGACATTTCAACGTTCCATTTCCAAAGTTTCACAGATTCCTCAAAAGTGGTTTTGTCAACAATCAACATTAAGGCAATTTAATTGGAAAAAAGAAATCATGTCACAAGAGCTTAATCCTGTTATATTTGAAAACACAAAATAAAAATCACACTGACTCAATCCAAAATCATTTGCAAATAGAATTTCTGTTGTCGTTTTATATGCATAATATAATAATAAATAAACGTAGTTAGGTTTCGTTGCCGATTCGTGATGCTCTGACTGAAATAAAAACATGTTATCAACGAAAAGTTATAGGTGCCATCAACGGCACCAGGAACTAATATCTGCACCCTATCAGCGGACGGGGGTGGTGGTGGGGGGATGTTCTTCCCGGCTGAGGCAATTATGCGCATACATTAGGAAGCCTTCAACGCGGCCCCGCAGCATTTTGATAAAGCGATGCTCTGAAATTTATAAACTTATGTCGTTATCTATGGAAGCCGCTTTCACCATGAAACTTTTATCCTCGTGTCGTATTTTCTTTACTCGTTTTTTTTTTTTTGCTTCTTCCTTTTTGAAATAGCCCCCAACAAAAGGGATGCAGATAAATATTTTCTAACAAATGACATGCGCGTGTACAAGAAAAATGATTTTCACTGATCATCATGCGGAAAGAAGAAGGATGGGTGAAAGTTAACCATACAGTACTCGATGGCGATTACTGATAATGGAAAAGTAATTTTAACTCATTGTAATTCCAGACTAAAAGCAGATAATGCCCAAAAGTGGCCTCTTATTTAAGGGCACACCAACGAAAAACGTTCCTTCTGTCCAATTTCACTTCGCGTTTTTTTTTTTAAATTTTGTTTTTTTCTTTCCTACCTCTAAAAGCTTCTGTTAAATTATTCGGAATGAAGGGCGTATAAATTTATACCACTTAAACTCAGGTGAAGTTCAGAAAATAACTACTTTACTCAGTTTCATTTTCTTATTTTGTCTGTAACAGAAAATTTCACTTGAGGGAAATATTTTGGGCTGAAAATCGAAGTTTAGTCTCGAAAAGGTTCTGCAAATGTTGTTTAATAATGCTAATGTGGTTAAAAAAAAAACACTAATCTTCGTTTGCTATTTGCATACACATATTTTTACTTAATTACTTTTTTTATTTCCAATACTCTTAAATATTTTGTTTTTTTTCAACCCGTTCTCTACGAGACGTCGAGGGTTTTAAACTAATTTAATTAAATTGGACATAATATTTTGTTTCGTTAATTTTAATACCGATATGTGTTCCCATAATGTAATTATATTTTTTATCTAGGAATTAACAAGTAAACACTTCATTTCGAAATAATAAAAACGAAAAAATCGATTACCTGAAATGCTTACAAAACGCTGATTCATAAATTGAGATCTCGCAAAAAGAAAACTTTTCTAAGTGGAAAGTTTTCCATTTTCGTGCTAATGTCCATTCACGCAATATAGTTCTGTTGTGTTTCGACTCCTGTAGACACCACTCCAGAGAAAGTGGTTTCAGCCAGGATGCACTACTGTCAACAATATTAATAGAAACCACTTTTGAAGGATCCTGAATGTAAGAACCCACGGGGGACTTCACCACATGCTGATAAAATCCTTAAGTGAAACTTCTTTCAGAGTACTTAAATGATTGGTTTTTTGTGTGCGCTATTGTTGTTGCTTTGCAAAAGTGCAAGTGTACTCAATCGGAAACACTCTCACAGGAGATTTTGTATTAACCAATCAACGTGAAGACGAAATTGTGTCTATCAAGGAGCACTTATCTACAGCAAACAGAATGCAGCTCTCAGGGGTTAGAGAGGGGGATAAATATTTTCCTTATACTTTGGTTGTAAGTGAACTGTGAACAATTTAAAAACAAAATTGAAATTTTTTTATTTTGTTTTACTTTTTAATAATTAATTATGTACATTTTAGTGTTTCTCTGTGTGCATGTACAATGTACATGAAATAATTACTCCAGCATTTCTGCGCATTCTAATGTGAAATTACATAATAAAAATAAACGGCAAACAGACCCAGTTAAACAGTTATTACTGAGTTAAGGATATGGCAAACGTTATATTTTCTTGCCACATGAAACTGCCAATAAATCCAGCCAAATGTCCAGAATGTTCCTTTTACGAGGGCTATATTTTCTTATTGGGTCCTTTGTACAACAATGCAAGGACGACCTATCATAGAGACTTTTTTGGTGTACAGGACTTATGTAAGAAACTCTGTTCTCTGTCGACCTTGGAGGATTTTGCCGGAACATTCGACATTGTAGGGTTGCGGCCTACAAATCAATCACATGTGGAGATCTATGCTCAGTCTGGCCTCGTATTAACAGAATTAATTTAAGGATCAAGGTGCGGTGAAATAAATTCGTATATTTCAGGTATAGGTTTTTTCGTTTGCTGCAAATAATATCTTAGACATGAAGAAATATTTGAGAACCATTTAACTTAGTCTGCAACAGCTGAAGGATATTTTCTGAGAATTCTCGTCTGAAGTTCTGCAAATAATTCACAAGAGCTTTTTTTGCTAGGATTCAAAAGAGTTTCTTTCATAATATTTTCATTTAAGTGTCGCTCAATTACCTTTTTAGTTGTAGTTTTTTTTGAGAGATTTTATTATAGACGTTCATGTCCCTTTATTTTTTGCGCAAACGATTCAGTCTGTTTACTCAAACACAGTAATCTCTTCCTTTTTACTACATCTCGATATTCTCAACCATGATGATAGGGTTAATGGAAAATGCATTAAGGGTTCATGCACACATATGTTTTTGTTCAATTAATATCCTCCACTATGGAAAAGCATCCTTGTGCCCACAACTTATGAAAGGAGGCATTTGGCAAACTATCATTAAGGTGTAATAAAGTCATTCAAGCACTCGTTGATGCAGCAGCCTTATTAAATTGAGGTTTCAACATCTGCAAGTTCATCAAGTTCATTACATCCAACTGCTGAATCTATTAGACTTTGACCAAACTATTCATGATGGAGGCTAATGTTGCTAATTTCGTATGCAGAAAGTGTTCTTCTCTGCTTTATTACACTCATTTCAAGTACGTGAGCCTTTCCCTTGTAAATTTGACTTTTAAGGTTTTCCTGGAAAATGAAGAACTTTCGAAATGGAAAATCGACATTGGTCGGTGAAATGGCACAAGGTAAAATCTGGAGTCCTTACAGCATTCAAAATCTCCAGTTTCAGTAACAAACTCAAGCTGTTGCAAACTGTTCTCAATGATTAGTAATAAAACCGAACAAAATTCCGAATTCAAGCTTAACGGCAAACTGGCTTCTACTTCCGTATTCACTTAATATTCCTGAATGCAAACACTAATAAAAGTATAAGGATAGTTGAATTTGAATGTGTTGAGATATTCTGGTGTAATTCGGGGAATCACCAACTATTTTGATCCGATTGCTGTCGGATGATTTTCGCTCTTTTATAAAATATTGCACGCTTTTAGGAGTTAAAGATTTTCGTTATACAAGATTGAAAAATAAAATATATGACACAGAAATGTAGAAGTTGATATTCAGTGAATTATTTACGATAACATAATCTGCTGTCCATATTAATTGTTTCCACAGGAACAGGAACATCTGTTCTTTGTTTCAAAATCTAGTAGAGCAATTTACGCCATTATTGTTGAAGGGTAAAATCCTTGCAATCCGGTTCCCAAACATAATTCCATTTACTCGACTGAGCTTTCAATCTGGCTCGGACTGTGGATCACATCTAATGGAAAATTTCCAATTTGCATGCATACAAACTTTCGTTTCACTATGGAAATGGTGCTTTACGAAAACATAGTCTACTATTTGTCAAGTATAATTAACTTTACATTCCTGGCACTGGCAAAAGGGCCAAGTCCTTCGGTCGAAATGTAACCAATGGAAAACATCATAGTTCACGTCAACCCATCTTGATGCTCCCGAACAGTTGGAGACGTAATTTACCTTGTGATGGTTGCACGCACTTGCAACTATCTACATCCAGTGGTTTATTATTCATTAGGAACTGTTGATTCTCTTCTCTGCTGAAATCACAATAGCAGATCCAGATGTTAAAAAAGAGAACTCATCAAAGTTTCACTGGATTTGATTTTCATTGTGAATGTTGTTCTTTACTTAGTCTTTTCTAGAATTGTGTTAGACAGAATTACTTAATGTACATTGCGATGATGTGCACTTGAGAAAATTCCGATTGTTTTCATCCGAAATTAGTAACCCTTCGGATTTCAAACCGTATTGTGAGTAACCTAAGTGCTGAAAATAGAATTTTTTTTTTGTCAAAAGAAACTAGTTAATAGTTATTGAATTGTTTTTCATTATTTATAGGACCTTTCATTAACAAGTATTATATAGGTGTTTATCAGCGACTTTATCCCCTACAGCGAATCCAACGAAGGGTTAAAAGCAATTGATGATTACCAATAATCGCAGTTTAAAGTTGTTTAGTGATAAACAACCTAACCCACAATTGTTGAAGACGACTTTCAGGATTAAAACCAATTTTTAAAATATCCAGTTATTTTCATATGTTTTTAATTATTCCATCTCGCAGCATACAATTTGTTTTTTTTTTTTTTACTCATTTTTACTCATGCGTGAATTAGCAATTGTATTTCCAATGTGAATTTTGTGGGAAAAGGAAAAAAATATTTCTGACTGTGAAAATTCGAAACATATAAAATAAGAACAAGGACTTTTTTTGCGCTTTCTCTTGAATTGCATGTGCACCTCGTGACAGGAATTCATTCGGAGTAACAATTATTTTCTCCAGAGAAAATTACGTTCATTGCGATGAAATGTTAACCTACACCACAAGAGGAAATCTGTTGTGAGCAGTAAAAACTCACGTCACAAAATATAATGTTATTTTGTGTTTGTTTCAGAGAATTTAATTTCGTAAAAGTTTTAACAGAAATATTATTTAATGAGGTTTCTTGTTTTTGAAGGATCAAAAACAAATGTGGTATTTATTTATTTTATTTTCTGATATTTTGTTTGTTTATGAAATGTTTTTTCATTTAAATGTCGTTATTTAATGCCTTGCGTAAACTTGCTTGTTTGTTTATTTGTGGATTTGTGCTAGGAAAATCTTGCGACCGCTAATTAGCACACTTCCCAGTTCCCGTCACCCAAGTGAGCTAAAATGTTAGAAAATAATAGGTTCGTTGTCGATGATAATGCATTCTATCAAATTTTTATCCCTTTATCACTGAACGAAGGGATAAAATGTTTAACAATAATAATTAATTAATTTTTAATATTATTATTATTATTATAATGCAGCATTCTGCACTCTGCATAAAAAAAACTATTAGAAAACAAAGTCATCTTTTCTCTGTTTTTTAATTAATTTTTATTGCTACAATTTTGAAAATTCGTTTTGTAGATGAATTATTATAGTAAAAAACGCAGTATTTTTACGGGTTGGTTTTATTTAAAATTAAACAACTCGAAATTGTTGACTGTTCTATTTTATTTAAATTGATTAGTTTTTAATTAGATTGTGATTTTAATTTAATTTCTGCATCTGTTATACTTTGCAAAAATAGATAAATTAAAAAGAAATTATCAAATTTTTTAAAAAAATTGGTAGATTGTATTGGGGATGGAGCTGAAGTGGAATTCGTGTCAATATTGTATGCAGAGGTGACTTAACAACTGTTTTTGTCTTACCGTAGTCCCTTTTATAAAGTATGAAAATTTATGACAAGATTCATTCACATTCACATTCCTTTTTGTTTCTTGTAGAACGACTTAAAGCACTCCAATGAAGAAACATGGGTTCACAATTCACATGGAGTTTATTTTGCAATAATGTAAAGTCAACTGAGGGGAAGAGGATGATTGCTCTTAAATGTATCGCATTTGTCAAGTATGATACGAAAACAAAAGTCGGAAAACGTCCTTGAATACCTTTTTCACAATTTCTCGTTAAGATTTCGAGCGTTTTCGCATATTTGTATAAAAATTAAATTTCTACTTTTAATTAAACGAATGATAAATTAATAAGACTTCTTAAATAATAACGTTTCATACATGTTGAACACATGAAATGAGCATACAAAAACGTTAAGAATACAAGAAAACAATTGCGAAAACATTTGTACAAAATTTATTTATTAAATTAAACTGAACATTTAAATTAACGAAATTATCTTAACCTTTCCGACAACTTCAATTCAATTTCTGAAGGGTCTTTTTTTTGGTTTTCTTTTGTCAAATATTACGAAATGAAATAAATTCATTTTAATAATAATACATATTAACAAAATTTGATGGACCCTTCGATGGAACAAACTTAACAACACATTCCATATCGATCTCAAAAATAAATCGACTTTTCTATCTACAAATGTAATTTACCATAAATCTATTCAATAAAAACGTTCTTCATTTTTAGTATTTAACACTATTTGATTATTAGTTACTAAATGAATTAATTCTGTCTGTTTTCTTTCTCAATTTATTTCTGCATATCTCTTTTCAATAAAATCAATTTATACATTTTTCAATTAAGTACGCAGGATCACGTGACCCATTGTCCCTAGTATAAAATTTTCATTAACTGCTGTTGTATTTTTTTTCAGCGCTTGTGCTTTTCATAAATTTTTTAAATGTTTATTTTGAATGATGTGTGCACAATTTTACTTTATTTACAAAATTATTAATTAACAGATTTAATTCGAAAAACTCTTCACCTGATGCCCTTCCCCTTGCCCTCGCGGTCTGTGAGGATTTTAGCACAATTGAATTATTTGATTTGTTGTTTTTTGTGTTTGCTTCAATGTGCGAACATTCGTTCGTTTACAATTAATTTAATTAATTATACCCTTGTGATTAAATTTGCGGTTGCAATTTTGAGCAGATTTCATATATGTAATAAAAAAAAATTTCGAAATTCACATTTTACTCGATTTCTGGCCATTTTGCAATTATAGTGAAGAGGAATTTTTGTTTTTTGTATCGATCTCTGCAATTACAATAATTGTCTTATCCTTAAGTATAGGTACTCATAATTCATGTGCACATTCCAAAGATGTCATAATTTCTAGAACTGAGTTTATTTTCAACGAAGCAGTCAAGTATCAACCGACGTCACGTTTTTCTTATTAAATTTCCAATTTACCTTTTTTGTCCAGATGTTGTTAATTAATCGAAATCGATAAAAAATGATCCCTGTATATTTTACCGCCGATAAATGTCCCTTACTATCCAGGACTAAGAAATTTCTACCTGGTAAATGACACTATCTGGAAAAGTGTTTGCATTGCAAGGACAATACATATTATATAGTGACGTCCAATTATTCTCGAGCACCCACCATGATGCAGTTCAGCAAAACTTTCACCTGTAATATAAATAAATATAAATTAATTGAATTTTATTTTTTGAAATTCAGTTTTCAAAAATCGTTTATTACTCAACCACAAAAACCTCTTTTTGCTTTTAGTATTCAACAGAAAAATAATAATTAAATTTTATTCAATTCATTCAAGTGTGGATTAAGTTTTGTTATAATTATTTAATGACTATAGTATTTTGCAATATCATGCGCGGACAAGAGGATTTCTTTGTTCTTCTTATTGTTTAATAAAAATAATATAGCCATATTTAAAAAGTAAATAATTATGGTTTAAATATCAACGATTTCAATAAGTTAATTCGACTGTGAACACAGTTCACAAATTAAATATATTATATAATTAATCTTTTGTTATCGATATTTTATTTAAAAAACCACAAATCCTTCATGAATGCAAACTCATCCCCATTTTGTAATATTTTATTTGAAAGCTTTATAAAATTTAATGAGAGTTTTGTTAAATACTAATTATAATATAAAAACTATGTGATAAAGGATTTCATTAAAATAATATTTACACGTATGAAATTAATTCAATTACACATGATTAATAATTATTTGGTATTTTAGCGAAATGTGGTTGTAAATATTAATGTTGCAATTTTAAGGATTACGTTTCCGTTATTTTAAGCAATGAACAAGAAAATTCTTTGGGCTTTTCTTTTTGAAGAACAAATAGCCTGAATAGTTAATCGTCTAGACAACCCTTTTTTCTAATCGAATTCGTATATTTGGATAAAAGGAGCAGTTCTCTCAAAGGCGATTCCTATTCCATTTCATGTATTTTGTTTTTTTCTTGTATTCCCAACTAACCCGATTGCTACCGAAATCTCTTGAGATTCAAAGGACTCGTTCCCCCCATCGAGCAGATGTACACGTTTCAATGTTTCATGACTCCTCCTCTTTGCAGATTCTCATCGTGTTTGCATATCTATTATTAGCGTATGTTGTGCAAAAGAACAAGTGTCTTAATGCAGCTGAACACAACTTCTCAGACACTTTTGCAATGCCCCTCAAAAACTAGAACAAACACTTACACTGCGTGCACTTAATAATAGAGAAAGGATGCACGCAGTTGAAGGAGTCACCTTCTTTCTTCCGTTGCACTTGCACACTCTTATATTTATATACAGCATAAAATTAACTTTCAGGATTCTCATTGTTAACCACTATAAATGAACAGTTCAAACATGAAATTTTCCCGTAATTAGTATTTCAGTGGCAGTAATTTACAGTTATTTAGCATTACATAAGGTGCAAGTGTGGTTATAATTTAAGAGTCTCAAGGAAACTTATTGCTTCAAAAGCATCCTGACTAATTACTTCGTCTTGAATGGGTAAAGAAACACTTTAATTACTCCCGCGTATGCATTTCCACGTACAGAGTATTGTATTCACAAATCACAGCAATTAATCACATGTTTTAATAGTTTCATGAGGGTTGTGAAAATAATAAGAATACAAAATACTACTACAATGAAATAATAGTTCTAATTTGCCAAAGGCAACCATTATTTCTCCATTTCACAGATTGACATAATTCCTTGAATTAAATTCGAAAAGCAAGATTCATATGAGCACGAAATGGTTTTAATTTTTGAATCCTTCAACAATCCTTCAGCATTTTCATGGCACGTAGTTTCACAACTTCGCGCAGATTTCTGGAATTAAGTGCTCACGTACTCGTTGACAACTGTTTCCCCACAATTAATTGTCCTGCGGTTGCAACATTTGCGGCAACAATTTCTACAGTCATTAATCTTCGATTAACCTGTTTAAATCTTTGCCAGAATTAGTGCAATTTTAAAGGCAGTATTTATTGCAGTGTTTCGGTTGCATCTAACCACAAGAGCAGTTTTCATTTGTTATTTTAATTGCCGAGGGTTTGGTGTGTTTCACTTTAAAAGTAAACAATAAATATTACAAGTTTACCCACAAATCTTTTTTTCCCAGTGAATATAATTGAATAATTCTTTTTCATTTTTCCCGGGATTAAATAAATATTCCATTTATTACTTCTGCTGACATTTCTTCAGGACACAGTAGTATTTGATGTTCTTTAAGTAATTACTAAATTATAATAAACGCCGGAAAATTTCATTTTCAAAATGTCTCCGTAAACTTAACGTGAATGACTCTGACAAGTTGTTTACATTGATTGATTGACTTCCGTGGAAGTACTTCGTTATAATTAAAATTGATGCGGCAAAAGGACATTTTTGTATTCGTATAAGAAACTTCTCAATTTTGAAGGGGTAAATTCGTAATTTTGAAGTTTACTTAATCACGAAAATGATGGCTTAGTTTACTTTAAATTTCAATGTAGACAAAGGCGGAAATGTGACATTTTTGTTATTTTAACCTCCTCTATTTTATATATTGGTATAATCTTACTATTTAAATGATCGAATTTGTCAATTGATGTGCAATAGAAATCTTTCATAGAACTAAAGATTTTTCAATTGTTTTTGGAAATACAAGTTATTTATTAAAGAGTCTAGTACTTAAATTTTAAAAGATAAGTTTTAAAAATATGTTTGATTCTTGTGGTTAATAATGTTTTTATTGGAAGTAATTATTACTTTAATGTCCTGCGATTCTTGCCGCCTTGTCTTACAAGATGGTGTTGCTGCTACTGTGACGGTTATTGTAACCCTCTTCTCTTTCTCTATCTATGAATAAATGTGTCATAATATTTATATTTATATTTATTTATTTTTTACCGCGAACTTCTTCTAAATAATGTTAGTGCAAGTTAAGTTTAAACATTGCAAATAACATATCGAAAAACAAATGCAAAATATTGGAAATATGATTCGACTGATTGGTATGATCTCGGGAAAGGGTTGCCGACGATAAAGATTAAAGAACTTTTGGTCCCTTTATATGGTTTCTATTTTATTGTGATAAATGATAATGAGAGTAATATTGGATCTAATTAGGTACTCTGTGTATTTTAAACTTTTAAGACCTATTTATCTAAATGAATAAAATGTATTCAAGAGAACCAATTTGTAGCGATTTAAATAGTGAGACCTTTAAGCTTTGAGTGCACTTTTAATATTGTTAAAAACATTGTTGCTCACCCCTCAGCAACACCCTGAAGGCCTGAAATATTCTGGAACAAAAATGAATATCCTAATGGGGTGATGCATGTGCAAGAAATACAATGCAAATTATTATCGTTGCAAATAATATAATGGAGAGCTCCATATTATGAACGCAACTCTTATTCTGGTTTGTTTTGCATCTGCTTGTTATCATTACACTTTGCGCAAAATGAATAAATCCCAATGCAGTTGGCGTCGTTGATTGTAAATACGAATACAGTTATTATTCTGTCGAAGTTAATGCAAAATTTGTAATTAACATTAAATGGAAATAGTATTATGCTCTCTTGCATTCTGAGTTTGCTTCCAAAATCCAACTCGATATATTACATTGTACCATCATTTCAACTTGCCCCAATGTTGATGATGATCATTGAAAATATTTTACGGAGATTATCCTTTGTTTGTTGCTAGTTAAGCGGAAAGGAATTACATTCCCAACTTATGGTAATGGAAATAATCAGGCAAACAGTTAATGTGAATTGTAAAATGGTAAGAATTCATGTAATTTAAATAGTCATGAATACCTATGTATTTTAAATTTTGTGGAAATATTTTTGTGTGACGTTTAATATTTAAGAGAATTATTCTTTTATTAACACTGCTGCGCGGAATGGTATAACAAATATTTAGGACACTTCAAGACATTTTGTTTGACATTATTAAAATTGTTTCCGTTCTTTAAAATTTATGACTGAGTACAGAAATTTCTCATTCAATTTTAATCACGGCACTTCCTTTTTTTTGTTATTACTAATATGCTTAGATTAAATCACTTTAGCAAACACTTTCAGAGAAAAGCCTTTTTGCCATTCTGAGTTTTAATGAAAACTACACAGAGCTCATTTGTGCGACCTCGTCAGAAAAGTCTTCCTCAGTGCACTTAAAGCCTTCTGGTGAGGTGTTGATTTTCCCATAAAATGTCCATGGAATGAATTTTTTAACAGTTTTTCAACGTTGATGTTGGAAAAAATCTGGCTTGAAGGATACTATAAAAACCGTTTTTCATGTGTCTGCATTTTTTAAGTGATTTTTCTTCAAGTTTCGATTTTTAAACACTTTGGTTAGATACTGCTAAAAATTATATTAATACATAGGTAATGAAAATAACAATATTAAAGCATTTTATAATATTGTTTATGGGTTATTCTATAAAAAATCGATCAATGCTTTAAAAAAAGTTGTGACTTCTTATAGGTACTCCAATTTTTTTAAATTTTTATTATGCATAAAATTGTAGTACGTAGTAAAAATAAGTGTGGTAGTTTTGTGGAAAACGTTTCCGTTTAGTAGATAACCGGATATAAAAAATGGAACATTTGAATAATGCGTATGTTTTAAAAAAATCCCCGGATTTGCAATGGTATTGTATCATAATTCGTTTCATTTGAAAATAAATATGAATGTGTGAATGACTTATTCTGATAATTTATTAAAAAGTATAATTACGTATAATAAGAATAATAGTAAACAATTTGAATAATCGATAATAATCTATTAATATATCGATTTTCCTTAATAAATATATCGATTATATCGATAGACGTACATCATAAGATCAGGTGCGTTTTTTAATGACCTATGTAGATCTTCTCCATACAAAGCGCTGATCCTGCACTCTATCAATTTCATTGTTCAGATCATGGGAAATTTATAAAATTTCCATTGTTGAGAATGTGAGCAACTTCACAGCAAATTTAATAAACTGTCATTTTTGTGAACTTTGTTGAAAATCGTTTTCAAAGAATTGCTGCAAACATAATATTTCAATAAACATTCGTTGGGAATGACTTTTTTTCACATAGAATTCCATTTTTATAAAACACTCAATTATTATAAATTATTATTTAATTTGACACTTCGTAGTCCGACAATTGAAAACACTGAATATACATACATAGCTACAATTTCAAATTTCGTAAATTTCCCCGGCCGTTTTTTTAATGATCGGGATCTACATTCTATAATATGTCATTAAAAAAACGCAGCTGTCGTGATGAATTTCATTGCTCCGAGTGACTTTCGGCAACCCAGCTAATTTAAATAAATTTCACATTTTAAGCATTCAAACTCTGCTTGAAGGTTGCATAAAATTGTTGAAATTCATTTGCTAAGTGCGAAAAAAACTTTTCACCAAAAAAGAATCACAAAATTCCTTGATTTTCCAACTCAAGTTGGTTTATTGAACCAATCAGAAGAGTTGTGAATCCCCAAAATGGTGATTTCATGAGATAAGTTTGGAAAAAATGCATGGAAATCAATTTCAATTGTGAATGAAGGTCGTAATGGACATGTTGGAAACGATCCCAAAATTGCTTTGATTTATATCGGATCCGATATTGATTTTTTCCTTGTAGCTACGAAATTCTTTTAGTGAATTTGCGGTGTAAAGACGGCCGAAAAACTTCGAAAAAAAAACATCCAATATTTCCACATTATTTGTTAATTTTATTTCGTAGAAGTTCTGCGCAACTGATTCATTTCAAAAGGAAACAACAAATTAATTGTCCATAAATTAAAAAATCCTATTTACGATATAAAGATCACAATCGATTTTCGAATGTTGTATACAAGAACTGACTTTTAATTTGCAACAGTTGAAAATGACAAGTTGCCTTTTAATCAATACTGCACTTTTTGAAATTAAATATTCTGAGAACTACTGTTGAGAGAGGAGGAGGAGAGGAGGGAGCGCTCTTTGCGAACTGAATTCGAGTTTAATTGCTTTCGTGATATCAATTTTCATCGCTCGTAACTATTTGCTTTTAGCTTGCAACGATTACCTGGAAAATGCATACACCGTTGCCATTTCAGCGTCTGAAAGCTTTTATTGATGCCGAGGAAATGGAAAGCCTAAACTTATTTAATAAAGCAACATAATAAAATGGAAATACATTTCGCTTCAATTCATAAAAAAGTTTTTTGAATAATGACCAAATGTTTATTTCTGAACTGAGAACATCCTGCCGTAATCTATTAATCCAATTATCGTAACGAACTTAACAATTGTTCCGGGTTTTCGTATTCAGCATTGGGCTTTAAATTGACAAACTGTAAAACTTCATTATATATCCAAGAATTTTCCTTTGGTCCAGCTCAGATGATTATTGATTATAATGGAAAACCCAAACCCAACCGCTATCAATACATATGCTCAACATTTATAAACTTCAATTGTTTTTTTCAAAGCTGGATTTCAGTGAAGGAGCTCAGAGTTTCAAATTGCACTCCTTCTTGTGTAATCGGTTTTGATATTTTCTTTGAAACCCTAATAACATAAATTCCTCATCCCCAGCCGCTTTTCGTCCCGTTCCAAACCATATGACTGCGTAAACCCTTCCCCTCTAATCGAACTGGTGTTTCTTTAGAAACCACAACCTTATTCAATATAGTGATAAGCTGTCATCAGTATTACAGTTGTGTATATGTGTGACAATTTATTTATCATTAAACGACCTACTTGTGAACTCTTCTGATTTGTACTTAAATGTCCTTGAATTTTAACGATAAGGATTTTATGATATCACGACATCGCTTAGAGTGTGTGGGAAGTCAGGACAAGGTTGCCTCGATGATAAGAGGCTTTTGGGTACTTCACATAAAACTTTATTATTTAGCATATATTTCAGTATTTTGCAAAAAAAAAAAATCCTGTCGAAATTCTTATGAAGGCCCTGAAAATACATAAATTATTGGCATTACGTATTATGATGAAGAGAACCGTTAACTACTTAAATTGATTTCGTGTGTTACGTGCTTTAAAACTTCTTGGAAAAGTGGTCATTGAAGTAAAAAAATTTAACATTTTGGAAATGTGATTCGATTTCAATTATTTTCTCAGTAATATTTGAGTTGATCCTTATTAATAAATTTACCGAAATTACAAATCACATTTCAAGTATCTTACGATATTTACTTTCAATTCAATTTCCATTTCACGGCAAACAAACAAATACTCCGGAACCACAAAACGAACAATCACAATTGGCTGCTGCTGGTGTTGAAAATGTTTCCACAAACTCCTCTCTTCGTTGTGAGGATTTTCGAGAAATAAAACCACTGCTTACACAATAAATCCTTGCGGCTTGTATTTTGTGTTACAGTTGCTTCTAAGTTTTCGTAAACCTCAATCCTTTGATTAATTCGCATTTAATAGAGTTTCAAGTTATTGCAACTCTGTTGCAGTTCATCGACGTTAAGGCTACTCTCTGTGGATTTTGTTCGTTATTATTCTTTGTGACATGAACATATTGCATCACTTGTGGCTAACTGATGGAGTGAATGAAACAGGATATCCACTCCTTGCAGGATGAACTGACGGATCTCCATTAAATTCCTTAATTCTGTGTGCATCTTTCATGAATTCACATTCAGTTATCGTGCTTTTAGTGCATATGCTCGGATGATGGTCCTGTTTGCGCTTCTCCTTTCTTCACCCTCTTTGGGGGTAATTCATATTTTATTGCCAGGCATGTTTGGAATTTGAACAACTTAATACAACAATAATAAGTAATAACAAATCACATTCTTTGATGAGAAATTGTGTTTGAATATTTTTTGATTATGATAAATTCAATCTGTGTTCCTTAAAGGATATTTAAAAATACTCCTTCAACATTTTTCACTATAATTTAAACGATATTTTAAATACTCAGGGAAATCCATTAATATTCATTTATGGATGCTGTTGAAAGTTGTTGATTGTTTAAAAAAAAAGAAAACATATTAAAAAGCTGTAAAAAAATCTTTATAAGAAAAAATTGTTGCATTTTGGGTAATGAACATATTCCAACCATTAACAAAGTGCTTAAAAAACCATAAAATGCACTCTGCTGTGCAAATAATGGCCTACAGGAAATATTCAGCCATATTTTTTAAAAATTATTTCGTTGATAACTTTTTTATGACCATGGTGTTGCAATTTGTTTTATGATATTTCATTTTCTGTTCATTATTCGTCTTGAACTAGTTATTAAAATTTTTAATTGCAAATCCGTAACAGAAGATGGTTTTTTTTTGCTAATTTTATCGCAGATGAACGAAGATTTCATAATACATATGTTTTCTCATTACCGCTTTTAATACTGTATATTTGAATTTTAAAAATATATAGGGTGCTATTATTCTATTACGAAACAGTAAACTAAAACTACATCCAAAACTGACTCGTAGAATTTCCCTGCAGAACACTGAAATCCTTGTTCCTATTTATTCTAAACATTTCATTAACAAAAGGATATTCACCAATTATCCCTCATGTGAAATCAAGTTTATTGTGTTGTTGGCTTCTTTGTTACAAATTTGGTTTAGAGATATGAATCTGTTTGGAAGATTAATGGTTTCTAATACATATCAGGTAACTTCAAATCCTTTGCCCTCGAATACATTTTGTATACATAAAGGATTACATCCAGGCGACATAAGTTACAGCATGGTTTCCAACAATCTTATTATTACAGAGGTTGTTTGTTTTGGGAAAGGCCAAATTGTATCATGTGCTACATGTATAAAAGTTTTATAAATTTGGTAAATAATGTAAAAATATTTATATTGACATGCGATTCAAAAATCTCTTTATATAGGTACATAGGTACCTAGTTTTGAAAAATATGTTTGATAGCCATTTATATTTACTGTAGATCAGAGAACCATTTTATATGCATATTACATATGCAAAATAGCAAGAGAGAAACATGTCTATAAGTGATTTCATCAGGACAATAAAAAATGTTATATGTGGAAAAGATTTCCATTGTACACTTAAAAAATGCCAAACAAGTCCATTCATCAATCCAAATAGGCCACTGCTACATTTTCCCTTTTTTTTGACAAACAGGGGCGTCTTTCAGCGCATCTCGTAAAATAAATTCTCATTCATATTTTGAAATACATGAATTTTTAAAAAGAAAAAAAAATGATACGACTCTTTTATTCTCCAGTCTAAAAATAAATAAATGGAGTCGTAGGCATATAAAAAGTTATTTACAACTACGAAATAATTCATGGCAGATAAAAAACAAAACAAATGTAATTTGCGCATTGTGTGAAGAGTAGTAACGTGCTCAATTAAGTCAATGGACTCATTCTCAAAGGATAAAAAAGACTTTCGATGCAGATAGCATTAGAACTGGTGGGTGTTTGAAAAACAAAAGTCAGTCTTCTGAATACTTACCATTGAGGATGTGAACCATGATTGTGTACTCGTGGGAGGAGTTTATTGAGCACGTGTAGTTGCCGGAGTCAGATTTATTTATCCTTGCAATATATAGAGTTGAGTTGGCTCCATCCTCCATGAGCTCAGTTTTAACACTGCAAAAAACACAAGATGGAATACAAATGTTATTCATGGCGTGATAGTCTATACGTATAAAAAATACACAAAAAAAAAATATGACAAAAACTCATTCGAAAGTTTCCTTGGAAATAGGTCACCCCTGACTTCAGGACTGTTCGCAAATTATACAAGATCTGAAGAGGTCATTGTAACACAACGGAAACATCCTGAGAATTATGGGAAAAAGTAGATCCTATTTTTTTTTGTTTTTTAAGAAATAGAAACTAGGAAGGAAGCGAAGTTCCAAACGGAAATCATATAAATATTGCACAAAAAAAAAGACAACAGAAGAAAATGATGAATAAAAAAACAAGTCGCGTGCATAAAATTTTTATATTCAACATGAATATGTTTCCGAAGCTTATCCCGGTTTAGTCCTTTTTCTAATTCATGCCATTTTTAAATCTCCATTAAAATGTTTCCCATCCGACTTTTATGACAGTTTGTTGTTGCGTCTTGTACGGATCTTTATATGTTTATGTGTGTGGAAAAAAAAATTATATCTCCAAGGATCAAAATATAATTATCTCGTTTTATTTAGGACAATAACTGCGACTCTAAAATTGTCTTTGCTCAAATGTTGCCACCATAAAATTTCATTGTGTTCGATTTAATCTGTGAAAATTCAACATAGCCGGAAAATGAATGGAATATCAAGTTTTCCAAAATGGGATTTCACGGTTAAGCGCATTTTCTCTGATTAATTTGTCTTGGGCAGCTGTATTTAATAGGAATCAGGATGCCACACTTCGGAGCTGAAGCAGGAGATAGATACGGATTTAGACTCATTAGACTTTAGCTATAAATTGCGGTTTGAAAATTCCAATTGTTCGAAAAGTTTACTTATTATGGGGCTTTGAATAATCATAACGAGGTCATAAGTAATTACAATTCGGGAAGAGCCTCCAGCAATTTAGAGGCGAATTTAAGTAGAAAATTGTGAAAGCTTAGTGTGGTCCTCATGCCAAATTGCTATTACAGTGTGGAACATTATTAATATGATATAATTTGTTCCAGCGAGTTTTAAATTATCTGAAGCAGCGAACAAAGTTTCACTATTCTATGTTATTTAAGAAGGTAATTTAAAGTTTTGGGGATTTGTTGAGATTTTCTTATTTATGTCCAGAAACAGAGCACTTTCACTTTACGACAAAAAGTATTTGAAAAACTTTTTTTTTTGAACAGATGTTTTTTTAAAGAATTGCACAAGAAAAGAATCATACAATTACGAGTTGAATATTCAAAAATACAAAAACATAATCAAAAATTCACCATATGTTTTCATTGAATCGAAAAAAATTCTGGAAAATAAATTCATCAAGTTCAAAGATTTCCAAATATTTGAATTCATTTGAGCACTGGGAATAATTTCATTCAAATGGTGCATTCAATTCAATTTTTTCTGGTATTTCAAAAAGTATTCTATAGAAAAACAAAACAAGAGAGAGAAAATAAACATTTATTTTTCTGCCCAACTCCCAATTGAGAATAGAATAAAAAGCATTATTGAATTTCCAAATCCCTCTGGAATCAATCTTGTGGCCACACTTTGAGGCTGCGGTAATGAAATCGAACCCTTTTTGCCAATAATTTCGAGCACAGAGACGGGAATTTTAGTTTTCCTTTTACTGTTATCGTCCTTTCTGGCTTTGACCGAGAATAATTATTGTGAAATAATAACAATTAATTTTTTTTGGACTTAAGTACCTACAATAAAAGAAAAGATTTTGATGGTAAATTTTAAATGATTTTGTGTAATTTGCTAACGACATTAAATCCATTATGATAATGAATCAAGAGAATTAATAGAATATTAATAAGGAAAATTTTTCTTACTAAATCAAATTATCTTACTAAATAATTACCAAAAATTTCCATGTAAAGGCTCCGCATTAGTTAAACAGTAACGAATTCCTCTTTTGGAATTAAGAGTCTTAATTGCCCTCAGTTTATCTCTCATTTCCTTTCACACACTGTAAGCGAGTTTTTGTCCCTTTCCCCAAACGATTGCAATGAATACTAAATTCTTCTTTTCCTCTAGTAATTCTTTCCTGAATTTAGCACCGAGAAAATAGGCGAAGGATTCTCATTATAAAATCACATGCATATTAACTTTGCATGGAAAATTCACTGTCTGCTGTAGCCAAATGTTTCCTCTGGAAAATGAAGACGGGTGATGGGAAAGTGGATGGATATTTCTTCCAACATCCGCATGTAAATGAGAATTATGCTAGTGTAGCCCCCGAATATGTAATCCAGGTACAAATAGAACAGGACATACTGATGGGTTAATTTTAAATAAAACCCTTATCAACTTGAAACGTGAAATTTGAGTTCGTGTTCACATTAAATCAACCATGTCAATTTGATTTGGACACAAATTTTACTGTTGACAATTTTATATAAAAAACAAAACATTGGCGAAAATCGAGTGTCCTTAATTTGAAGTTGATTTATGTATATTTTGAGTAGTCATGCATGATTTTAGATTAACGAGGTCGAGATCACGTGTCACGTTTTGGGATTTACGAATGAACAGTTGACATTTAATTTAAATGTTTATTCGATTGCTATCTTTGTTAGCCAAAAATCTTAATTTTCGAACAATAACTTCCTTTCCCGGAAAGTTAATCAATCCATTAAAATTTCGTTACCATTATCCTACTCGAGTGTTTGATTTATTTTGATGTTATTCAAATCAGGGAACACCGGAAATCAAAAAATTTCGGGCTCGTTTATCTTTCGTCCTTAATAACAGATTTAATTCAGGATTTTCAGGCAGACATTGGAAAATCATTAGATTTTCAACAAAAATAGGTACTTACCTTACTCCACCCCTTGTCGTATCGTAATTTAAAATCTGCTCCCCGTGACTCCAAAAGACAACCGAGGATGACATAACGACATTTCGAACGATACAGGAAAGTTGAAGAGTAGAATCGATTTCATAGTATTTTTCTTGTAAGGGAGCGCCGTATTCGTCGACTATCATAACTTGCGGAGCTGGAAGAAGATAAAAATAAATAAATAGAATAACTAAAATAAAAATGAAATGAGTAGAAAAAAGTACCATAAATAATTTATAGAGATATTGTGTCATTGATAACATTATTGGGTTCTCCTTCGTCCTTATACAAGTTATTCCCTGATGTTTATAGCTTACGACAAGCAAACTTAGGTAGATGGAATTGAAGTTTCCATTATATGTCCCAAGGAATAAGCTATTCATTAAGGAGGAGGGGAGTCATTCGGGCTCAAATAATTTAAGCAATGCCATTTTTATTAACTACAACAACGTTTAATGAAGTGATGCTTTCCTTTAGAGATATCCTTGACAAGGCCAGAAGGTAGGAAATTTTTTCTTAAGATTTGCTTTAAGTTGTTTAGTGTTTATTTATGCGGTTTTTAACACATACAAAACTTCGTGTTACAATAAGGACTTCGTGATGAACCTTGATAAGATCACTCCATTAACTCCGATAAAATTCAATAGTTCGGAAGTTTTCTCAAATATTCGATTTAACCATATCAATAAAAAAAATACAAAAATATAAATAATAATCAATTGTTATGTTCACTTTTGACTTCAAAATATTCTCCACACAAATTGAGAATATATAAAATTTATAGAACAGCTTTAAAGAGTTTTTAGGACATCATATGAAAAAGGGTAACAAATTTATGTAAAAAGTTTTCTAAAGGATGATCTTCATTTTATGTGTCTATGACACGAAACCAAATAATAGACAGTGAATCCTTAAAGTAAGCATTCCGATTTGAAAGGATATTATGCCTAAAGGGTTCGTTCAAGTTTAAAAGACACCAAAAACCATACTGTAAAAAGGATACGATAAATATGTGTGATATGTAAAAAGATTTACGAAGTGAAAAACCCATTACCCATTCAAAGGATCAAATACTGTGATAACAAAGGATATTTCATTGCATTGCACATTGATAGCGGATTTTATACAAGGATTCACAGCACTTTTTCGCATGCTTGGGATTTAACAAAACGTTCATCTCAAGTCCCTGAGGTTAAGTAGTTGAGGATGAAGGAATTCCATCACCTCAAGGTTATCCTGGGTTACTAATTCCTTTGTACCCGAAATCATTTTGACACACAATGGATAAGTTTCTTCGGTAGATATTGGCAAACATAAAACTGCTCTCTCACCATTCACATGCAAATTTATTTGAATAACTCTTGGCGGATGCGTCGAAATTTGACATTCGTAAGTTCCTTCGTCTGATTTGCGTGCCACTGCTATTTTGAGTCTCCAGTTGTTCGGATATTGAAATTCCATAGTGTATCGGCTGTCACCGCTGTATGTGTGCATCCCCACTGTGAGTAATTGCAGGGCGTCTTCCCCGTACGCTTTCCGCTTTACCCAAGATACCTAAAAAAAAACAACCACAGAACTTCCGTGAATATCGTTGAAAATTGTCACCAGAATACTGATGTGTAGAAATGATGGTAAAATTTTAAATCCTTACATTGAATTGAATTGAGCAAATCTTGAGTAAGGTAAGGAATGTTGAAGGATTTCGGGATGTGAGAATGTTCACTTACAGTCTTGTCTTGTAGCAGGCTTATGCGACAATTCAAGTGCACTGTGCTTCCGGCTTGCACTGTGGTGTTGGTCACATTCCCATCGTTTACGACATCCTCAAAATGTGGACCATACCTGGAAAATATGGTTTTTCTTAAAGTATTAAAAATATGGTGCATACAAAATATTGTTTGTGTTTTTTCCGGATAGATAGCTTCTAAAACAGAAAAGTTTTTACTGAATTTTTTTCAAGTATTCCGAAGACTTCCATGTTATTTATATATTATTCTTGTTAAACAGATTTGCATAAATTTTCTCTGAAGTGCTCAGAGAACTACAAAAAAATAACTGAAACTCAAGCATTAGTCTAGAGATAAAACCAACTTTTTTATGGATGAGAACTAAATCCTTCACTGACATGAAACCTTTTCGATTAACCGAATTCACAAAAACTGAATTGATGTTCTAAAAATCCTTAAGATTTACCAAGAAAAAATACGAATGACTATACGAATTTAAATTCAAGGACAAATTAGGTTAAATAAAACATTTTGAAAGTTATAAAAACAGATCAAACCTAATCGCATGTAAGGAATTTAGCTTGTTTTCTTTACCTACTCACAATCAGACAAATTTACAACACCTAATCCTTATATTCCATACATCCCCACTAGGGTAAAAATAAAATAGAAATAAACTCACACAACTCCATCCATGTCTAATTTCATGAAAAGAAATTAAGTCTATCCCTAAGGATACATTATGGACTAGGGGAAATCTAGATTTCCCGGAGGAATTCAGCCCAACAATTTTATGTTGATACATTTTTAATTGCTGTTAAAAGTGTCACAAATTTTCTTAAAAGTCAGCGATATCAACTCCTTTAAGCATATTTTGATATCCATTATATATTACATGCCTCCCAGGAGACTCATTTGAAATGCTCTTCCATTAACCATGTCTTTGTAAAGGAATAATTGTTACTACTTTCTCTGTTGTTACATGACTAATTCTGTGAATCTTGAATCTGTGAATCCTTTACTTGACACCTTATTAAATTTTATAAAACTCCATTTACAAAGAATTTGTATTTTGCTGCACAGGAATAACATATTCACATAATAATTTTTCTGTGAATACAAAAGGAAGCTTCAACTCGGAACCTGGTACACCCCGAGCACTTAAAGCTGCCACACTCAAAATCTGGGCTGTATTAGAGGAAGAAAAGTTACAAGAAAAAATTCTTTTTAAGCCAAACCAAAAATTGATGTTAATGTATCTGAACACGGCGCCATCGACGAGCCTCCAACGTCCGACGTTCTGGCAACCAAGCTAAATATTTTGATAAATTTGCAAAAGTTAAACGTGACGACATGAAACAGGAAGGGGGAAGGTTCCAGTTCTGAACTTCTTCGCCGAATTTAAGCCAACCCCGAAATATTGCTCTGTTTCGCAACACCCAGATAGAGCATCTGTTAGGGAAGAGGGGATTACATAGCTGTAGGCAATGGGATTATCCGAAGTAATGTCTTGGTCTGTATCCTTGATCAGTTTCCAGGAAGTGCTCAGTGGAAGGTTAAGAGTTTTTAACCTTTGTGGTAACCTCGCCGAGACCTTAACTACAGACAACTCTGGAGTTCTCATTGACTTTAATATTCTGAATTAGATCTAGGGGATGAGAGGGAGCTGGCAGTAGGTATGCACAATTCTAGTGCATTTCCACAATCACGATGTGCCCGGACAAGAAAACGCGATACTTTTACCTTATCCAACCCAGCAAAAGTTACCACGAAGGACATTTAAGGGTGCACTCAAGAAGACTGATGAACACTGTAGAGGTGATTCTTCTGACACAAGGATTTCAAAGCAATTTCCAACAGAGCTAAGTAGATAAGAGGAAAATCTCAGAGATGCACAATGTCGAGATTACCTTTGGTCATGGTGATGGTGCTTATTGGCAGTGGAGAAGGAATCAAAAATGTAATTCAGCATTGGTGCATCCGTCTTCTGCGGCTTTGGCAGGGTGAGCTTTGCATTCTCACTTCTCGGCCTCGATGACTTCAGTGTGATATTCCTTTGCATCCCCAGATACGTCCTGACTGTGGTCGCTGCTGCTTTTAAGGAATTAGGAATTCTAACAGGTACAGAAGTTTCTGGTGTTGTTACGGTTGATGTTGTTGAGGACGACGACGATGACATTGATTTTAGTAAAATTGATGATGGCAAGATTGTTGCATTAGCATTTGATAGTCGTTTCGGTTTCTCATCATCTTCATTATCGTATATTGTGTTTAGATCTGTAAAGAAATGTGATTTGTTTTTTACTACGCACGCTTACAATAAGTTAGTAATAACAAGTTGTAAATAATTATGATCCTTCTTTCCGGTAAATCCCTCATTTAATATTATTCCCCTAATTTCAACTACATTAAATATGCGCACAATTTCCTGAACAAAATCCACCTATTTTAATGGTCCTTACGACTAAACACATCACCTTCGTCCGTTTTCTCGTTAACATTGGCTTGACAGCTTTCGTACGGATAACATAATCCCAGATCTAACGATAATCATTAACAACATTTCCGTTGCAAGAATATTACAATGTTTACGATCATTTTGCATAATTTACTCAGTATTATATTAGATATTTTTGACATCTCCTTTAATTTAACACCTGTAATAAGTCCGATTTTGTTGGAAACATGTCGAGCTTATTGAAGTAGACTGTTCCCATTCCATATTCATACGTTCGACGGTGGTCTGTCTACTCTGGCTGGACGAAGATGATTAAGTTCATCATGGGTTACCAGACAATTTTCTGAAGTGTAAGTCCTTTAGAAGTTGTCCTTCATATACATCAGTTTTGTGAAAAGTTAGAAAAGTGTTCGAAGTTATTATATAAAGCAAAGTATTCCATTTATATCTATTTCACTTCCAAGGACCTTGTTTCATCACAGCGAATTGAAGACGAAAGGAGACGACGAAAATATAAATGTGATTAGACGAAAATGCAGCTACTTCGAAAGGATGGAGGATTTTAGATGACAAATCGTCTTTGCTTAATGGTAATTCGCTTTGGGAGAATTTTGTAATTATGATATTGATTCGATCACATTGCCGAAAGGAGACAAGGATTTATGATTCACCAAGGCATAAGTGTAATTAGTGGCCACTTATGGGACGCACAATAAGCCATGATTTACTTGATATAGGTAAATCTTCGAGGAACACCACATAAATCATGCGGAGTGATATTTTGGGGGGTTTCAATTATTTTATAATTTGCTGGGAACTATTGCACTAAGGAGGCAACACTGAACTACGCGAATAAGACTCTTTGTGGAAAATAGATGGGCAAAACGAACATTTAGCAAATTTAAAGGGAGGAGGTGCAAACGTTATGCCGCATTTTTAGGGAAACATGTAAGTTAATAATTTGAAAGTTCGCCTCGTTCTTTGATTGTAAATTTGTAATACTTGCGAAAGTTTTTGTTGCAGAGAACAATCATTTGCGATCGTAGCATTTATTACCAACAGATCGAAGAAGCATCACGCCGCTTTATATTAGCTTGAAGGATAAATGTGATTTTGACACAAGTTCAAAAATAATTAAGTCCTTATTGTTACTATTCTCTTGAAAGCGTTTTTGAACACCAGCAGTGCAGCAGTAAGCCAAATTGAATTGCGACGAAACGTATTTAGTGTATTTAAACTAATTTAACATTTGCTCAAATGTTTTACATTTATTCTAAACTTTGATTTGTCTGTATTTCTATAGTTAAGTAAAACATACTTTAACACTAAATTAGAAACGGTTCATTTTAAAATATTGTGACTCCCTGTGTAACTTGGTAAATTTATTACAGAAATGTTAGTCGTTAATTATTTTATAGCAAAATCAAAAATATATTCAGCTGAAATGTTTTGCATACGAGTTGTAAATTCCATAGAATTCTGTGGTAAAGCAAAATTTTTAATTAATTCCGAACATTATTTCCCACAAACTATCTACAAAACTTTATATATTCCTGAATTTCCTCGGGGCAAAATAATCAAACTTTGGTGCATATTCAATTTTTTTTTTGTTCCGTTGTTGTTTTTGTAAAACACAAACACAAAATAACGCGACGAATTTATTTTCCGTTGAATTTTTTTACAAATATTCTAAGTAAAAGTTTTTAAATAATATTTTCTTGTGATATGTGAAACAGCTGAAAGAGGTCAACTAGCGTGTTGCTTTTGAATTAGCCCTTTTCGTGAGCATGAGATTTTTCTGGTTCAAATATTTTCAGATAGTGAAATCGTTTGAAAATGAATCAACTTCGCAAAGTCTTGAAGAAAGGAAAACTTTCGGTACTGTGCTTTAAAATTGAAGTTGCATTCTGCACCAACTACTTTTAAACAGAGATAAAGCTCAGGGAATTTTTTGTAGAATTTAAGCAAAAACATAAAAAAATGAATGGTTATAAAAATTCGCTGTTTAAAGTTACGTAATTCAATGACTTTGTTATTTTGCTTATTTATTTATTTTTGTTTTAATAACTTTTTGTTTGCTGAAATTATCAGATAAATTCCATTAAAAATTTATATGACTAAGAAGAATGGAAAATGATGTTGCAGAAACAAATAAAGGCAAAATGTGAGATCACGAATGCACGTTTTCCTTTAGAGTTGTCTGCAATCTGCAGCATGCCATTTTCATGTCGAAACCGTAGAGGCTGGATGTGGTGCTCCTCAATTCCACCACTTTTGTAGATTACTTAAAAGGCGAGTGATTTCCTCTTGTTCCGCATTTTCTCATTCTTTTGTTGTCACTTCTGCAAAAAAAAAACATTCATGTACAAAAATCCTTTTTCACAGCAATTCCACTCCCTCACATTTGCCTTCTCTATGGAGAAGGAAGGCTTATCGCAACGGAGAATTCTAATTCAACGTTTCCACGTAAATGGAGATGTTCTGAACAATATTCCTTTCACCAGGACTCCTTGTCACTTATTCACCACAGATGGAAACTGACGTATTTTACCAACACTTTGAATGACTTATTCATTTATTCTTGTTGTTGCGGTTAACCTGAAAATTTGTTTTAAAGTCCTTTCACATTTTCAAATAATTTAAATTTCAAAATTTTTCAAGAATCACTTGAAAACTTAATTCCACTCGCAGGAGCTAAGGATTTGCTCTATTTTACTTGAAGTGCAATGTTAAAATACTTGAGAGAAAGTTTAATGTGTTTCAAAGATTCTATGATTTCTCGTAAGACAACAGAATTATGATGATATTTCACTTTTGAGGATTATGTGAAGTTTATTTTGATTACAGAGAAATTTAGAGCTCCTCACATTTTGAAATATAATGATACTAAATCAGATTTTCATTTTCCTAATTTGAGAAGATCTATAAGCTTTTGACCTACAAAAAAATAATTTCCGTTAATCAATTAATTATTCTGGGCTTTAACTTACAATTAGAAAAGGACGTCGCTGAATTTGAATTTTCTGTTATCCTTTTAATTTCTGCCGAAGCACATGGGGAAATGAATAATTATTTTCTATAGAAAAACATCCTTTAACTTATAATAATTTTCTTCATCGCTTCTAAGACTTGATTTAATGGTGAAGTGATGTTTTCGTATTCCATTCGCTGGACAGGGATAATTATCCCAGACTAATTAATCACAAGTCTCTAAAGAAATCAACTAAAAGAATATGTCGAGACAAGTCCAGCAAACAGCTCGCTCATCCTTCAAGAATAATATTCCTTGGACAATGTTATATCGTAATGAAGTATATTTTTATTGATCAGGATACCGTACAATATCTTTAAGGATTTTCTGCAAGAAATTGTTAAATAAATTTATGGTACCTAAATAAGATTTTAATACAGTTAATAAAAATAACGAAAAGAAACCCATTTTACGTGATTTCTCTTTTAAACAAAATCAATGTTTGTTTTAAGGACATAATTTCGACGTGACTAGACAGAGCTTAAAAGATCGCTCACGTTCAGTAAATAAAGAAATAACCTCTCCAAAAATTCCGCTGTCTGATAACTGTTTAGGTTATTGCGCATGGAACAAGAATCATCCACCCCAAAATGACACCAAGCACAATATTCCTGCAAAGTGGGTCAATGTGGAGCACATGTTCATGGTGAGTTAAAGTTTATTTTTATTTGTAGATAAGTATATCTGCAGGACATTTTAAGACACTTAATATAATGTTTGTTTTATTGTACTTGAATGTTTTGAACTAATTCTCAACACCATGACATTGTCCACTTGGCTAATATGAAATCAAAACAGCTAATGCACAATGCAGCCACTTTTGATGAATGAAGATAAATCAACCACCATTCACTACTACAAGGGAAAGTAATTGCCTTTGTGTATCAAAAGTTGAGGGCGTAATCTTTTGTGGAACGTTTTAGCATCTGGTTTTACGAATAAAAAAGGACGAGATGCTTTTAGATAAATTGGAAAATGTAAAAAAGAAGAAACGGTTTTTTTAGTTGTATAACAGATACAATCTTCACATTCTTTTACGTGCGAACGTAAATATTTAGGAGTCCCACCCTTGAAGAGCAACTGAGACTGTATTGTGGACCAATAAAAGACAACAGAACGCGGTTTAAATAAAAGAGTTTCAAATAAAGAAAAATAACCAGACATTAAAGTGAAAATCCTTGAAACAGGAAAATGTTCCGTGCATTCTTGTGTCTTTCTAAAAAACTATTTAGAACTTTCCCGCATTAGATATTACCATTATAAATTGCAGGAATGATAAAAAACAAGTTAAAATAGTCTCGCCTTTTGTTGTCACGCTAATTAAAAATTAGGTTACACAATTGGAAACAATCGTTGTTTGTTTGTGAATATAGGTAAAATACAAAATATGATATAAATGAGTATCCTGCAGTATTGTTTATTTCATTCGTGTTTTATAAAACTTTATTATTCAGTTTATCGTAGATTGAGAAACTGATAACAAAAGACCTAGAAACTGAATGTGAAAGAAATTTCTAATTGACTTTTGATAGAAATCAAAAGAAAAATGAAAAACAAAAATGATCTGCAGTCGACATTTTTAATTTCCTTTGCGCAAAAATCGCCGTGAATATAATTTGAGTACCTGAAATGAAAAATTCGGTTAAGGTGCGCTATTTTCAGCCCCAGAAAGGATACTATCGATTTTTGAATTCTTCAGTATTCAGCTCTCCGTGGATGAAGTTATTTGAACTGGTTCCCAACATGACATCCTTTTTGATGCGGTTTGTTTTTCCTTTGCAATTTTGACTTTATGATTTTAATTAGTTTGCCGGAAATACATTTCTAATTTGAAAATTTGATTTGTACATTTCGAATCAAATTTCGTTGTTCTCTGATTTCTAATTTCAAGTAAATATATGGCATCGTAAAAAAGACAATCTTAAAATAAAATAAAAGCAACCAGAAATTTCATTGCAGACAGTTTCAATATTTCACTTGTCTAATTTTTGTTCTGCTCGATTTATGGCTGTTTTCTCTTTCAACAGACAAAAGGGTAGTTTATCGGAGCAATTTCTGCTAACAAATATTGATTTTTGTCCATTATCCTGAATTGACCTCCATCATAAGTTAAGATACTTTTTTTTTATTAAATCAAGCAACTTTAGTTGTCTGCATTTCATTCACCCAAGAGTAAATGTATTATTGTAAGGGTCCGTAATTGGGATATGCGGACGAACAACATCCGTTCAAACCTTCTGTGCTACTTTTTTTGTAGTTGTGAATTTTGTTTCTTTTGGATATTCGTAAGCTCTTTAGTGCAAAAAGGTTTTCATAAATAAATCCTTCCAACTCACCTCATTTTATCTCATCCACTGAATTCGGGTTTACTGATCTCCAGCTCAAAAGATTTGACTCTAATAAAGTTAGTTTAAAAACGCTTACGTAATCTAA
This sequence comes from Leptogaster cylindrica, assembly GCA_963082835.1. Lineage (NCBI taxonomy): Eukaryota > Metazoa > Arthropoda > Insecta > Diptera > Asilidae > Leptogaster > Leptogaster cylindrica. The sequence continues at coordinate 6,769,890 of OY720109.1, forward strand.
TTTTTATTCCACTTTGCAAAGCATTCAAGATTTTGAAAAAAGGATTTTTCTCTTGAACCCATATCTTTTGGGCAAACTAGTTTTTTGTGTCTACAATGAATTTCCTTTTTTCGAACATTATTAATCAATTCTTTCACTCATAATACAGTAGAGTAGAATTCCATCCAACCGCAACAATAAAGGATCATCTTCCAAATCAATTTAACTGATAAATGAACTAAAATTTTGGTATCCAGATGATTCACAACGATATCCAGATCCTTGCTAATGGGAAAATTGGATGGATAAAATGAATCAACTGAATAACGTTACAAGTGTTCCGCAACTTCAACAAACCAGAATTATCGATCTAAGGATACCATTCACACTGCCATTAAAAAGTGCTCAGGGATACATTTACTATATGTATTATCAAATAGCGGTTGTATGTAAGGAATGTACGTTTCATCAAATTGTCAAAATTTATCAAATCATTCCGTTTTGGTTTCCCGTAAATGGTACATTTCAGTTCCGAAATCCAACTCCTTTACAACTTGATTATAAGATTCAGCGTCTGCAGAATACGCTGTCCTTTATCATGCTATTGGATCTCTGGATACCATCATATCCTTGGTAAGGGTTATTCCGTTTCTTAGATATGGGGTTAGCTTTCCACCCGCACAAATCCCCATGAAGTACGGCAGGAAGGTCATTGTTTCGTTCGTAAAGGCTTGATTCTTAGAACTTGACAAGGTGAAATTGAGGGAGACAAGGTTTTGGATTTTCCGTTTTCCAAAAGGAGCAAAACTTATTAGATATATACATAAATTTGTTGATAAAAAAAAAACCGGAACTGCAGGGAGATGTAGCAAAGTTTTATCAGCTTTACGTTTATCCCATTCTGCTTCTTTTTTTTCTTATACAAGATTTTGCCTTTCATTGTTTCGCACAATACACAAAAATTGTTTCGTAAAGTTTCATTTTATTTTAGCACTCAGAGTTTCCCTTTTGTTGATGCTGAACACGGAAATTCTCTTTGTTGTATGAAACAACTTTTAACAGTTTAAAAAATCATAAAGAAAAACGGTTGGTTTACGTTAATAACTTCAATAATAATGTTTATGCTCCTTCTTTTTTTGTACGTACCTAAGCACCTAAATTTTATTATAGGTAATTTGTTTTTAAAATTTGAAATATCATAAACTTTTTATTGTTTTTAAATAGGAGTACATAAAACACCGTAGAGATTTACAATTTCACTGTTGTTTTCGTGTCTTTCTTGTTTTGATAATAATTGTCCTATTACTTGAATCTTTAATTAATTTAAACAATGCTTATTAAGTTCTTTAGCAACTAAAGACAGTATAAATTTTTGTTTCCTGTCACGAACTAAAAACCAAATAATTATGAATTACCAAAAATCGTTTCCAGATTGTTTCCATAAATCCTTGATATTCAAGCAAAATATGGAAAACAAAGTTCAACATTCATGAATAATCATTTGCATTCACTGAATTCATTTAAGCGACAATCCTTACTAAATTAGTTTAAGTAAATTCTGAAGAGTTCTTCAATGAAATTAATTAGGAAATCAGGAGAAAACTTTACGTACTTTTTTTCCACGATTTGATTTGTATGAAGACAACAAAAATAATATAAGTCGCTATTAGAAATTAAGTGGCTTGACATTGAAGTTGTTTTGACCTGAATAACAACAATTACTCCTTCTTTTTTACTGTGTAATACTTTACCGTGAAATGAATTCAATGCCAATAACTTGTTATTAAGGAAGTTCTTTTCGAGGAGCTATTAAGATGTCAATTAGGTGTAATAAAAGGTTCTGTTCCGCTATAAACTGTACTCGTCCTGCCCACCATCAACCAACTACTTTCATCCTCATTGCTTTTATTTACGAGTGGTAGTTCTGGAAGTGGAATTACTTTTGCCATTCTAGTTTCTCATTCCTCCAGAAACTCTATAAAATCTGGATAAAGAATGGGGCCCTTATTTTTAAGATTGCATTGCTGTTACAAACAATTGAAGGTTATGGAACAAAAGATATTTATAAATACCCCATATTTATTGATTCTGAAAATAATTAACTAAAATTAACTCTGGCTGTTTTATTGAAATATAATTTGTAAGAAAATAGGAAAGTTGAATGAAAAAAATAGTATTTTAATAGCAATACTGAACGAATCTAGTGTCAATGACTTCTAACTTTGAAATAATTTTCCCTTGTTTGTTTTTTGTCAAGTCTAGTCATGTGGCCTGATGTAAAAAAATGTGCCATAAAAAGTCCTTGGGAAATTTCTACTCAACCAACTTTATGCACTATCGAATCCAGATGCGAAGGCAGCATACACCGCACCGCACCGCGCCGCCGACCACCATCCCTTTGAAGTTTCTGCAGTTGTAAAATATTGAAAAGCGTATTCGAAAAATCCATGTTTTATGTTATTTTGATGGAATGCTGGAAGTTTAGATTCACCTTCAAAAGAACCATTTTTCATAGACCAGTGAATTTTGTTTCCTTGACTTTTCATTTTTGAGACTTCTTTGGAATTGACCCGTTCCTCCGGGATACAAAATTTTGGTGGAATTTGAGTTGAAATTAATGTACTGCAAACTGTATTGGATCAGGAATTGACTGCTAAACATACTTACATATATATTTTATTTTATTTTACAATAACACAGTATTCAAAAAATTCGCCCAAATTTATTTAAATTACTGCACATTGCAATGCAAACTCAAGTTTACAATAAATACAGGATTTACGAATTCTCAAATATCCAAATATCACCTTTAATTGTTGTTTAGTGATCGTATTTTATTTCTGGTTGATAATATGTGAACAAGACATTTTTAACGTCTCAATCCTTTGATCGAATTTGTATCTATTGGTGTAATTTAAATTATCTTGAAATGAGAAGCTATGCTTCACAAGGCAGACTCCGAACAACAATTTACCACTCTCGAACGTTGTACTGATTTATTTAGTACAATTGAGGTCGTGTCCACTTGAGTAATGGGATTTTGCAAGGATTTCTCCAACCAATTGCTACCAATTGCCAAGGGAATGTACACATATGGAATGACGTAGACGAGTTTGTTTGCTTTGATGACAAAGAATAGGATATATTCGTAGACACTCAAGTTAAATAGAAAGGATGCCCTCGTTGATTGATTTTTGTTGGTTTGTTTTTTTTTTAACCAACACATAAAACTTGACAAATGGTTAAATGTAACTCATGGGAATTGTAATTGGATGGAAAAGATCCAAAAACCACATTTAATTTGCCAAACCTTTGCCAATCTTCGTAAGCCACTTGTTATGGAACTATACTTTCTGAATTTCACTTCCTTATTTAAGGATATCAATTCCCTAATTTATAATTTAACTTACTTGCAACAAAAAAAAAAAAAAAAAAAAAAAAAAAAAAAAAAAAAAAAAACGGAAAATTTATTTTCTTTTAAAGTCAGCAAATTAAGATAATATGCTTTAAAGTTTAAAGAAGTACATTCGTTCCAAAATTCATAAATTGTGCTTGTTAATGATGATAATGATTCCAGCATTCTTGAAATTTTCATGCCTAATTCAGTAGTGTTTTCTAAACTTAGGTTTACTTGTTTGTTTCCGCAAATTAGATGCGCTAAATATAAACGTTCTTTCTAAAACGGCGAAAGAAATTTATTATGCAAATCATATCCAGCGCGAAGACATTACATCCTTAACGACATTCCTGCATAAAAGAGCCCATCGACATGATACACTTCAAGGATGGATGCGAGGAGCTCTGTTATCTTAACCGCCACTTTATGTACGTTGACAAAATGGCATTTATCTGGTGCGCAAAAATGATCTTTTCATATTACTGAGATTGTGTAATATTTTTTTGTTTTAATTTTGCATTTAAAATCGTTAAAAATTTCATTATCAAAATGCACCTGACATAATGGTACCTTAAAAAGAATTATCCTTGAAATATTACTTCATTCTCATTATCGTCACTTTCTTTGTTCTGTATAAACTATAATCGTGTTCATTTACGAAACCAGCCAAGGATATTTTAAGTTCCATTGAATGTATATGTAATATGTATATCTAACTTTTTCCATATTCGTGAAACACATCCTGCTGGCGCCTTCAAGACGGCTATGGAAATTAGGCTGGATGGCGTTCGTTGGAACAGTATCGAAGACTCCATGGTCTGCGGTACAAAAAGTTTCATGATTTTAATTGTTTCCTTTACCATTTTGAATGTTGTAAAAGGAATTTTGCATACAAAAACAACAATGAATGAATTTGTTTTCATCATTTTGTGTTTTTATTTGTCTTTTTTTTCAAAGTTTTCAATGGGACTTTCTTGAATACGGCCAGACGTCTGCCAAAATATAATTCTTAGCAGGGTTTTTATTCAGTTTGGAAATCCTGTGTTTGTGATATCCTGTGGAGAAGCAGACCATACAATCTGGATAATATTATTGTTTGAAAACACTTTTTGGAAAGACTTCGTTCCATTTTCAATGGAGATGAACAGATTTCTGACATCTGAATTTATAATAGCTGCTAATTCTGAGAAATTTCAAAGAATTTTTTTATGACAAAAGTTAAAATAGAAATTGTTTTGAATTATTTTCTGACAAATTAAGATGTGAAGAAATTCTCTTTGGTTGATCAAGTTATGAATATTTTATTGATTATCTTGAATGGTAAGCAAATTTTAATTCATACATCATGGATGTCGATTTTCTAGCAATTTCTTAAGTGACACATAATTATTCCTTTTTTTAGGTTCCGTTTATCGAATCGAATTCCAAATGTCAACTAACGATGATTGATCGAATTCGAATAACGGATATATTAAATAAATAAATAAACATTATACGTTCTAGCACTGAGATCCATTATTTTTTGTTCAATTTAAAAGATATAACAATTGAGCGTATTCACATTTTCCATAAATGTAAAAAGGAAAAGACATTCGCTCAGGAAATAATTAAATTCATTTTTAATTCGCATGTTGAGATGCTTTAGAATCCATGTGTCCAGTTATAGTGATCGCAACCATGCTGTGGATTAGTTCCTTATGTAGTTCAGCCACAATCTACTAGAGTATATCCTCTTTTGATCAGTCAGTGGAAAGGTGAGGTTTTCAAACAATTCCTTACTTAATTATTTGGTTTTGCAGCCTATTTTATTACTTAATCATTGCATTTAGAGATTTAAAATGAAGAACAAAAATAAATATTTTCACTTACATGACCTAAAATTTCCTTAAATTAAAAATAATTCCAACAAAAGCTAATTGCATTACTAATTTAAGGAATGGTTATTTGAAAAATATAAATAATTAGGCAATTAATTTAATAAATTATTCTTGAAAACGGAATATTAATTTTATATACAACGAATGCTAATGTTGATGGTCGATGGAAGAATCTATTGTTTTTTCGCATTTTCCTCAAATATTTAAGCATATTTAGGTAAGCAAAAAATCAGTTTTGAAACTGGAAAACTGAAACCACTTACTGTTTTGTTTCTATCTGCATAAAGAAGTTAATATTACCTTAAAAATGTTTGAGTTATAAAACCAGGATTTTAAATATGTAAACATGAAAATTAATAATCTAAAATTAATTCTTGTTAGTGAATAAACGTTTCTTTCTTCAGTTTATTAACAGTTTTAATTAGAAACTTTTACGTACAAAAGTTCACCACTTCAGGGAGTACAAACCTTTTCGATCTATGCACCCTCGGTATAAAGTTGCACCCTTGTTTAGTGCATAAATGCAAATTTATCCTTCGGAAGTGGTTTCTCAAGAGAGTTAACTCGTCATTGAATCAAAAAAACTTTCATGTTTTGAGGACATGCTAAAGAAGGAGCTGAAATCTCAATATGTGCATATGTGACGAGGATGAAAGTGATGAGCAATAAAAAAGTCCTTCCAGGCAACTTTGCTCTTGCAATTTAAAGCATCTTCAAAAAATCATATTTATTATGAACGAATATCAATTTTTCTTTCAAGCATGGAAAATTGTTCTATCAATATCATTTTAGATTTTATTTCAGAATAATGTTGCAAAATCATAAATGTTATCATTTAATTAGATTTATAAAACTTCATAAAACCCAAATTGGAAACAATTCCAATTGATTTAACACAAAACAGTATTGTTATCACAACGGTCGAAAATAATAAAATCTCTCCTGAACATAATTTTAACGATTTGGCTGAGCACGAAAAGGAAACAGAAGATAACATTTAGTGGCACCATTTCGTTTATGATAACTGCATGATTGCCCTCCAATTCCGAGTTTTATAATGGTACTGATTTCCGGCGCGATATCCTGCTTGGTTGACCTGCATGAGTTTGCAATATGTTTTGAATGCTTTGCATTAAGAGTGGTATGAAAATAGGTGATACAGAAATGTTAAAAAATGGATTGTAAATGATTCCACGTATTAATTTTGTTATTTAAAGTCATCGAAACAAAATTTTCAAAGCGCGTAAATTTTTTTTCGAATTTTGCAGAAAAAAACTTCTTTATTTTATCATAAAATTATGAGCAACTTCGAGTAACGAAATCGATGATTTATTTAAATGATTATTATTATGTAATTTTTTTGTTAATATTTTAATATTTGAATACATTAATCAATGGAATCAATTTCAATGGAATTTATCGATTTAATTAAGTTGTAACTTTAGTCATTGTTTTAGTTGCTCGAAATTAATTATGAGTTAATGTAAACGTAATTTACGTATCACGGTTTAAAACTCTTTATGGAAAACGCGATAACTAACCAAAACATTAAACATTTGACGGCGACATATTTTGGATCTCATGCTCACTAAATTTTATTTCAAATTAACCCTTTTCATATTTTATGACAGAAGTAATTATTCTGGTTTTCAAATTTTAATTTCTGCCAAAAAAATTACTTCCGTACCTATTTTACAAAAAAAAAAGAAGAAAATTGGTTTCATTTTTTTATAACTGTTCAGCGTGCCTTTTTTAACTGTTCAACTTATTCGAAAAAGAATAATTTGTTTTTTACTTTGAGGAATTTTTTTCCCGAAAAAGGGTTAAGTGATGAAGGATGAGCGCGGCGCGGCAATGGACGAAAATCGCTTTGATATGGTTTCAAGTTCGATGTTTTTGTTGTGAATATTTCACGCTAAATTATGGTTCCTGGAAGTAAAAAAACGCCTGTGTTTATCAAATTGGTAAACCAATTTTTGATAAAATGTTAGCAATTTTAGCTTTTTCGATTTGTGTTGATTTTAAATACGAAAATGCCTGCTTTTTATTGCAATAGGTAATGCTAATATTTATTTTAAACACGAGTATTTGATTGCTTTACAACATAAGTTGATAATTAATCATAGAACCCTGCATATTATCTAATCGTGCCGCTATTGAAATCTCTATGGTGGAGTCCTGTTCAGCAAAGGATATGAAATTTCAAAGCCAAATACAATGATTTTAAATATAAAATTGTAGAGTTGGAATCTAATATAATAGATTCTTTGAAATAGATATTCTACTATAGCTTGTAAAATCTAACCCGAATCCGTGGTTTTATAATGCATTTGTTTACTATAGACGCAGGATCATCCAGAATTCAATCGGATGTCGGCAACAAAACCTGGAAATACATGATTTTAAATTGCTTCCATTCAATAATAAATTAATAATTGACTTGATAAAAGACCTAAATCCCTCATGTTGCTCATAAATACAGTATAACAAAAGACATCCTATTTAATGCACTCCCAGGCCGGCTGAGTGCATTGTTGACTAAAGGCGTTGGTTTTTATTAAAAGGGAATATTCGAATTGTGCACATTTACATGAAGTATTCACTTTTATCCTTGGCCTGGAAACGTTTGGTTTTTTTTAAAGTCCATGAAAAGCTGACTGGTGATAAGCAAATATGTGCTGTGCTCCGAAATGATTAAAAAACCATTCATACCCAGAGCACCAGTTTTATAATATTGCAATAGATTGAACGATTTATTTATAAGAGGAAGTGTAAATTTGTAATTGTCGTTTGTATTTTATATTTTAATGTCGCTTATTGTTAATAGGTTGAGTTCAATGTGAACTGATTCCTTGGCAATTTGTTGAGTATAAACGAACAAAAGTAGGATTAAATATTAATTGTGAAAAAGTATGAAATTTGTTGAATGCTCTTTAGGTATTAAAAATTAATAAGTTTTCCTGAAATCTCAATTTTCTTTGTACCTACTTCTTCACTTTGACTAATTTAAGTAACTGTCAATATTAATTACCATCATTAACCTAAACATCGTTTTCTTTCTTAATTAATGCCCTTTAAGTTATTTGTAATTTAAAACGTGGAATTCACATCTAAACATTGTCCCACTGAAATACTAATTAATTCCTCTCCAGACTTTGTAATCCTCTAATTCTATTCAGAATCTACAGAATTGTAGACTTCCCAAAATTAAGTATGGCTTCCGTAGCTCCTTGGCACATTGATTTCCGGAAACGAATTTTCAGCTTTGTTTATTTCTCACCCCAACAAAATGAAATCACGCAACAAAATAATTTGTTTAATATTGAGTTAAGAAAATACTTTGCGGTACTTTTATTTCATCAAACTTGTGACAAGCTAAGGAAAACAATTTACGATAAATTTTGAATTGACTTAAATTATAATTTATTTATTTACTTCCAAAATGAAGACCAATTTTAGTTTGCTTAAAATGAGTTAAAGTAATTTTTTCCCGTTTTCACATCAAGAATAAAAAGCAAAATATTGTTAAATTTTGATCCCGTTTATTAGAATTTCCTAGAAAAAATTCCTTCCAGATTTTCCCAGACTGTTCACAGAATGTCAAATATCCTTCTCATATAATGAACAACGTTGATGAACCCAATTTCGTAAGTTATCAAAAGTTCCCAAACTAAAATCGGGATGAAATCCCTTGACTCCTTAAATTTATAGGTCAACTGTTACATTGATCTGCGATTATTCCCTCCGTTAGCAAGAAAATACATCTGCATTTGTTCCATGTATACTGAGCTCCTGCAAGCTCAACTGAATAGCAATGAGGCGGAAAATGCTCGATGAAGGGAGCTGAGTTTAGATCTTGCACATCACTTTCAGTTGAAGGTGGAATAAGGACTTCAATTTCCGAGGGAATCGCATCGAGTCGAAGTTGAAATTGTCCAAAGTGTTGAAGGCAAGTTGATTGTTCATTTAGGGAACAAGTTTGGCTAAAAACTTTACGTTATGGTATGATATTTGTATACGGACGCTTATTCAAGGATAACCACACCGAGTTGTACTTTTGTTCATGATTAATTGGTAAAACTTACTGAAAAGTTTAAATGAAATGCGAACTTTAGAATACGAATTTTTGATAAACAAATACTGCCCATTCCGGAATTCATTTTTGAAAAATAAATACATACAAATTTATTACAACTTAAATTGTTTGCAAAAGCTGTACGCAACATCAAATTTAACACTTCGAAGGCTGTGTTTGAAGATGTTACAATATCCCTCATTGTGTACGCAACGTGAAAAGTAAACAAATTTCATCAATGTGCCTTTAGTCATGCGATCCTTGAGCGTGTCTGTCTCATCCTTAGAGAAAATTGAGGTTTCTTTTGTGCGTAGGATGAGGGATTGAGAGATCCTTTCAAAGTTGAAACATTGCATGACAAGACGTCAATTCAAATATTACTTCGATTATGGAAGTTCTACATTTATCGATAAAACTTACCGTCAGATATCTTATAACCACCAGAAACTGGAGCAGGGGATATTCCCGTTGGTAGGGCCCCATCAATGGATTCGGTCATGGCCGCATTCATATCCACTGACGGATGATATCCCATTGTTGATGCAAGTAAAATAATTAACGTTTGAAGTACCAATTTATAAGCTGGAATATTATTCTGCATTTTGATTATGTCACACAAATTCACTGATATGAGCCTTCAGGTGGATGCATCGCATTTTATATGGGAAACTGTATTAACAATTATAAGCATTTTCTTTAACACAGACTAAATTTATTTCGGTCACTTACACATTTTCAAATTTTTGGATGTACTGCAACCATGATGATGCTATTAAATTCACAATTGCACATCCGACGTCTAAAACAACACCTTCAAAATGATTAAGGAACATGTACCATTTTTTTCATTACGAAAAAAAAAGTTCTTTTGTATTTTCGAGACACACAACACTTGTACATGCACCCGGCATTCCATGCAAAACCCAAGTCCTTACACTACACGAAAAGGAGTGAGTAACTCGTCCTTAACAGGATTCTCACTTAATCCTTCTGATGAGACAATGCGAACAGCGGTAGGGCACGGCTTTACAAAGGGGTTGTGGTGATAATTCTCCTGCAATTTTTGATGGCATTTGACAAGGTTGCAACTCATACAAATCATGTTTCTTGTACCAGAACAGAATATACAAAATACAAGGAGCTATTTTAAAAATGTAACATCGTTACATATAGCAAAAAGTCGTTGTGATTCTGATGTCAAACACTTCTCATAGACCAAAACATTATTTGAAATTTCAGAATCATTTCACTTTCTACAAAAGTTAAAATCATTTCGATTCATACTTTTTCAGCTGACAATTAAATTAATTGAATAGCAATCCACAATAAATTAAGTTAGAAAGTTTCCGTTACAATTTTTATTGGTTCATAAAACGACTTTAAAAAACTGCCCATAAAAAAACTGAATTTCTTTAGAAAAATTGTAATGATCTAACGATAAACTTTTCTGGACTTCACTAAGGATTACTTTTAATACTGAATTTTACGTAATACTCAACGGATCAAGTTTCAAACTGTGCAAAACATCGACAAAAATTCTCGATTGTGTGCAATTGTCGTCGTTCCGGCGAAAAATCAAATATTGTACTGACGTTATCGTCATTTTGACTTTTACGAAACGCAGCCAAGCAAAGTTTCACCACCAAAAGCTTTTCACTTCTGCAATAGATCTTTTTGGCGCACGTGCAAAATTTCACGTGGTGGTGAATATTCACCATAAGACTAAATGCAATGCCTCTTTCGGAAATAGGCGGCGACAAGGACGAATAGTTTTCGGAGTTAAGAGAAGTTTACGGACGATGATGAGATGAAAACGAAGCTTTTGTCCAAAGGACGTAATTTCAATGAATGAAAGCTGCAAGACATGCGCAAGGATATGCATCTAATCTGACGGAAAATTTAATTTAATTTGTCTTTAGTTATATGATGAAGGCACTTTGGTACATCCCCCGCGGTTTCTCTGGAATCTGGAATTGCATTTCTTATTAATTATTGTGCACTATTACTAAACAAAGTTCCTCAATGTTAAGGGGAATATAATTGGAGGAAAGAAAATAACTAATATATAATAACATTTAAATAAAATAAATTTTAATTTATTATTTTCCAGCAGACTAATTGCAGATTGTCTGTTCATTTATTTTACAATCTGTACATTTTCCTGGTTTGAAATTTTAAATATTCAATAGTATTTCCGCCTTTTGCTTTCTACAACATTTTAACAATTCAAATCCAAAAAGTACAACATCTGAAATATTTTCCCGAAATTCTGCGCAATTTAATAGGAATGCTGTACAATTTTAAAATTTAAATTCGTTCGGTGTTCCGCTTCTCTCTAACAATAAATAATTCAGTTCACGTAGATCAAGTTAGATATCCTGCGCCTTCAAAGAAAGTTTGTTTAAAAAACAAAAAAATCTTTGATGTCTTGATTAAGTAGTAAAAGTCAGTAAGTGAATAAATTATTATTTGTTTCGGGATAAACACATTGGATTGTGTTGTTTTTTTTTTTTTTTAAATTATTTTAAGCTTTCGCTAAGTTTTGCACATGATTGAAATTAATTCAAAATGACGTTACCGTCAAAAATAAGATGCTTTATTCTCATCCTAATGACACCTAAAAGTTTGCAAATTCCACGAAGGGGACTTGTGAAATGGCATATTATCAGTGGTGATGATGCTTAATACTCAAATGCTTCCATTATAATCCTGGAGAGCTCCTTGATAATGTACGTTTAATGTTGTGTTCTGGGCATAAAATAAATCATCATACAACTTATCTAAATGCGTAACTACTAACTGTGCCAATATTTTGGGGATCCGATGACTATAACCGGTCGATAATGGACTTTCAAGTTGTAGCTTGGTCTTGGTAATGATGATTAACTGGATGGAGATTGTCTTCTACTACGGCACTGAAATGGCGCCACGTAGTGTCATGTCTCCTTTCAACGAGAGTCACATCTAATAACTATTTCAAACAGAATACAAGATATCTGTGCGAAGAATATCTGCAGCACTTTTTCATTGTATGCTCAAGAAGTTTTAGTTTTCCCCGTGACAGCGCTGCCAGGGCCCAGGAACAATAAGACCAGGAGCACTTGAGTGCCACATAATAAACTCATTATGTTATTTGTCAATCAGCGAAAATACCAAAAGAGAAGAAACGTTCGGTGGTATTATATTACCAGAGTTGATTTCCTTTCCAGATGAGAGCTTACGACGAACACTAATACAACCAAAACTAAAGCTGAACCAACAGACAGCTGAACGTATTATACAATTGAAACAGGCATGATGAACACGAAAATGGAAATTGGAGATGTTTCCCAATACGGAATTGAACCACATCCAACTAATTGTTGCAGACGGATAACACAGTTATATTGTCAGGAATAAAAATAAACCATAGAAGTTCAACACGAAAGGGAATAAATGAATTTCGAACAATAACTATTTCGGTTGAATCCATTCAATGTCCCAGAGGACTTCATTGTCGCTAATTAAATATTCTTTGACAGTGCATTCCCGCATCTGTTGCAAATAATATTTGAAATTTCGAAATAATTTTGGGAATGCAAAAATGAAAAGAAATATGTATATGTGACTAATTTTGTAAAATATTTTCTTTATCAAAATGAACGAAAAATTTTCAGTTGAATAATCAATTTATTTGTTTATCATTGAAAATCAGTGGAATTTTATGAATTCTGTTATTTAAGAATAAATTATCAACAATTTATTACAGTGAAATTTGTTGTCGCAATTTATTTATACCTACATACTTTTTATAATTTAAAAAATAATTAACAAATGATTGTGCTAAAATGTTTTTTAAAATGAAAGAAACTGGGAAAATTTTTTTAGTCCAAGTCCTTAATTTGAAGCTGAATATTTTTTTAGTATTTGCCAGAAGGTGTTTTTATTTTTTGTTGCTTTCTGATAACGTAAAACTAAAATGTCTTCAACTTTTAAGTCTTCTTAAAAATTCCTTCTTGATTTTTTTAAAATAAAAAGATCGTTCATGATTGTAAGCTGAGAAAACTTAAAATAAGTTCTTTTACGTTAAAAAGGATAATGTTGTTACTCCGTTAATGGGATCCTTTGAAAATTCTATCGCCAATCGATTGTTGCCTTTTGTATTCCATGGTCATTGCTAGCTTCATTAAATCTACTTTCAAATTAGGTCCAAGAAAATTAAAGGTTGCTCAAACTTTGTGAGCCTCTCTAACAAAGTTGACAGAGCACAAAATAATACAACAATAAACAATAGTATATTATGTAGATATATTTATCCATATATGCTTGAGCAGCTTTTAAACCTTGGCATTATGTAATGTTTCAGGATTAACGCTTAAGAACGTGACTCAACTGAGAATGCTATAAATTCGTTTCTTCAAGGAGAATTCAGGATGATGTAAGAAATTAACTGAACAACATGATCCTTCGAAAAGACCTGGATAACAATACATATCGCTGAGTGTGTGTAAATTTACTTGTAAAGAGTTTCAGGTCAACAGCTAGGAAACAACTGCAACACCGAGGACATCATTGCACAAATGAAAATTTCACAGTCAGACAATGAGTGGTAAACAACAAAAGGACACTTGGAACAATGTTCAATTGTAACTGAAACCGTATTCCGCTTGTCCTTAGACCATCTTTTGATGCAAAATAGTCGACAAGGTTGAGAAATTTAATTTAATCCTATTGTGTTTAGTAAAACACTTTCAAGTCACTAAAGTTGGTTCGGTCACTTGAGACTACTTTCAAATTGTCTTTTAACCCGCATCCCCACATCCCTTTGGGAATATCACCAAGAGGATTATAGAACATAACAATCTCTTAAAACCAATTACTGTGACCACTATAAAAACAATTTCATTCGAAATATGCAATGGTTGTAGAGCTGAAAGGGAAGTTGATAGGCTTTCAAAGAATGTCCTTCACAAAGCCATTGTGAAATGTTCCAAATCAACTATATGGTAATGAAAAGTTGTGTGAATGAAAACGCATATTGATTTTCCAATTATTTTCTGACCCGACCTGATTCCTTGTGGATATTTTCCATTTTGTCACAGTTAAAAGTTTACCACAATAGAGAAAAATGATCAACGAAATTTAATTAATTGGAACTGACAAACTCAACGAAACTTTTTTTAAATTTTTTCTGTTGCGATTCAAGGTTTTTCGGAATTATATGATATTTTCAAGAAATTTTTTAAAATGGATTCCAACAAGTCCCATTATTGAGATTTTTGTATTGTTTGGAAATTCTGTTTTGATATAAAAAAAAACAAAACAAGTATCTAATCCACCTTTTTCAAAAATTTCTGCTTTTAATATTGCGCACTTTTCTTTAATTAAGATCCTTAACACAGTTTAAAAGGAAGTTTTGCTTCTAATTACCAAGTGAAGTGCTTTCAACGCTCGATTATAAATGCTTTTTGAGTTTTGACTTACTTTCGTTGAAAATGAAATTTTCAGTAAAATGGTTCATTTCTTTTTGAAAATATTAATGAAGTATGAAGTACATAATATTTTCAGTTTATAGAAGTGATATTGTAAAAGACTTTCGCACAATAAAATACACTCCATGAAATTTTACTAATTTTCACTAATTAATATTCATTTATTGTTGAATTTTCAGCTAATCCCGAAGAACTGAAAGTACATTTTGTATACCATATGTACTATCAAATCGCGATTTACGATCGATTTCTATAATAATGTTTGGAATATATAGCAACAATTTTATCACTTTGGAAAATCTGTTTAGTGTTTAGCAACGAATGCGGCGCGGCGTAGTTAGATTAGATGCGAACTATTTATTCCTCTGAGTTCCAATTATTTATGCAAATTTCAATTCACTACAGTACGAGTTTCGTTATTGTACACTACATATTTTAAGGTGAATAGCTAACATATTACAGCGAGTATTCAAAAAGAAAAATTGATCTAAAAAAAAAAAAACAATTCGCAACACTCGCCAACGACCCATTTGTAAGTTTGACCCGAATTGAAATTGCCTTTTTGCCTTTCGTCCTTGGCTGCTGGGAAAGAGCAGATGCATTTTCCGATGAGCATTTTATTCAGTAATTGAACATTAAAATTTATGGAATATTTACATTCCATAGGGGAACTACTAGCACAGTGTAAATGAGCGCAACACGGAGTGGTTTGCACTGTCGAAACAGATATGATTACACATCGACAACCCTTTTCCCATTTTATGCTTTTCTGGAAATGCCTGCATCTTCAACTTCAATAGATAACAACATTTTTGTTTTTGTGCGAATATCCAGACATTCATCTTCATTAAATTCCGTTCGCCAATTCTCGGTTAGTCGGAAAAATTTTCGTTGGCTTTTCCAATTCGACGAAGTTTTCCACTTGTTGAATTTTGAATTCATTCAGCATGGTAGGATTTATGTTGATAGGGTCCTTTCACAAAAATCGTTCACTGAGGGTCGTATAGCTTACTATCAAAGACAGCGGGTTCTCGATAGTAGGGTGGCAGTGGCAGGATACCTTCTTCAATTTCACATTTTATTACCACCCATAAGGAGGAGCTTTAGAAAACTGAAATGCAAATTTACCAAAAATAAGAACAAAGCCAAAAACAGTGTTTGTTGTTGTTGCTGTTGGTGTTTCGGTTTTCCCACAATACGAAATCTCCTCGCGATGGCATATGGAGTTTGTTTATTTACTGCCTTATCAGCTCACCGGAATCCCCTATTTTGTTTATTTTACATCACCACAGATGTAATTTGCTTGCATAATAAAATTGTACGGTTACGAGTGTTTGTTACTTATCGAAAATTATACGGAAGTTATTTATATTATTTGGAAAATCTTTTAGGACAGCTTGACAGTTTCGCTATCAAGGCTTTTGTATAATTCCTTAGCGACAATTCGCATTTGTGTATTTGCATACTTGAAAGGTTTTATATTGTCATTGCTTTTAATCTTTTGTGACAATGATTAAGTTTCGAATCCAGGAATTTTAATATTGTTTAACTCACACTATAAAAATCCTAAATGGCATAGAACTGTGTGAACTATAAGTGGTGCTTTATTAGACGTCTTATTCTTATTTTTATAGTCATATTGCAAAAAGTCATATATCAAAAAGTTTATACTTCCTTTTCCTTTTATACGACAATGAATAAATTCATTGAAGTTTTCACTTATAGGAAAACCATAAAACTGCATTAAAATTTCCTTTTTCTTCCTTTTCGTATTTAATTTCTACTGTCAAAAGGAATATTAACGGAAACATTTACGAGGATGTCGTATGCTAACGTTTGTGTGCTAATTAGGAACGAGAAAATCTCTTCTCGTCTTTTAAGGTTAAAATCTTTTGAATACAGAAGCGGGCACTTTAATGTTATGAACATTAATTTGGTTTCCAGTCGAGAAAAGACATTAGTAAAATATTGATTGAAAATTAATTCAAAATTTCAAGAGTTTGACGTCTTCCGGTTTTAATATAAAGGATATCACAGCCCTGTCACCTTTCCTATTAGAATTTTCAATACTGAATTTATTTTAAAGGAATTAAAGTCAAATATTCTATATTGAGTCTGCTGAGGACGAAATCTAGTACACCACAGAGCAAATAAAACTTTCTTTTAAAATACTTCCATTCCCTTGAAAAACTTAACTTTCACCAACATTTTTCAAAAATTCACTTCCTTTTTGTGCCCCTCCCGACACAGATTTTGTTTTTCTTCCTTCTTCCTGCTGTTCACATCAATGCACAGATAATGTTTTGTAGGATTCTAGATGATTTGGCTAAACGCCATCAAAGTCCACGGCACATGATATTGAAATTTCCGAAAGGGTGGCTCCATTCTGGCGCGGCTAGCAAAATGTACAATGAAATTTTCCTCAAACTATTTCGGTGATGCACTCTAATGCAATTTTGTGCAAAAATATTAGTTTGTGGGGAAAAAGTTCTGACATATAGGAAAATTTTTTTTTTTTTTAGTTGAGTAGGAGGATAGATTACTTGAGCCTGCGGCATCGATTTTAAACAAACACTGGATAATCTGGTAACAAATTTCATTGAATCTATGCCAAGACTTTTTCAAGGGAAAATTTTTGGTAGTCGAGGAACTCGGTAGAAAAGTTTCCACCATTTTTCTTTATCGAAAATGATATGTCTTTAGATGAAAAGTTCTATTTACAAATATATTATGATCTTTCGCATTTCAGCATTTTTCTCATGGTTTTAGCACTTGATTGCAAAATATCATTTTACAATTGGAAAGTTTTTCCGCCGAGTCAATGAATCAAAATGAAAATGCTGACGTATAAAATTTGACTTGAAAAGAAGATTTTTTTGATAGCAATTAAAATCGTGGATGAAAATGTTTGCGTTTGTTCATTTAATTATCCGGAAGTAAGTTTTTCAATAAATGTTCGTTTTATCGTTTAGATTCCTGGATTTAAATTTAAAAAATGAACAGTAGTAAGTTCTCAGTTTCGGGCACTTGCGAAAGTTGATTACAATTTTAAGTAGTGTCATTTAACCCAGTTCCAGAGATGTAAATTTGTTTTTTTTTCATCCTTTTTTCCGCCCTTTCGCTGTTCTTAAAACTTTACACCCACTTGCATAAACCAAAAGTTTTAATAGCTGTAGCCGCCCTGAGAGCACTTGAACTTGTGCACCCTCCCCAAAATCCTCTCATAATTTCTGCCTTAAAGTCTTCCTTAATGAAACACTTTTGGAGTTTTTTCTTTTTCTTTTTTATTTAAAAATATTCGAAACTCCTGTTCGGGTTTCAGTATCAGTGGATAACTTACAAAATAATTCACTTTTTAAGTATCATTTCCAAAATTTTGACTACTTAGGTCAACACACCGTATTTTTCTATTTCGGAAAGATCCTTTCTGTGTATCAAGTTTTCATCTGTTCATGGCAATTAATTTGAGTTAATTAAAAGTTGTTGCAGGAGTTTGGTTCAGGAATTCCATCTGCCACCTTGTTTTCCGGTCCCCCACTCCCAATGAATGTACTAAATTCTGATTAAGGATCACAGAATTTTCTAGTCCCTTCTTTTCTTTTCTAGTGACATAGTAGCAAAAAATTATGTGGCCATAGGAAGCCACTTCAATGACTCTTTTCTTTCTTGACTTTTAATAAAAATTGCTGTCTGAAGGTGTGGCTCCGATTACTTTGAAGGAATTCAATACGAATGCTCATTATGGAAAGCAAACCGGGAAAGTTAATTACAGAAGAAAAAAAGTAATGGTAACAGTTTTAAAAGCAGTTTGCGGTTTACTGTGAATTGTTCGGAAAATTGGATTGTAGCAGAAAATTGCTTTTGGCTTTTGAGGGGTTTTAAATCATGTCGAGAAACGCGATGGGGATGAAATCCGAACAAAGATGAAAGGAAACAGTTGGGTGTCTTTTACGACAATATAATAATTTTTTAAAATCGCGAAAAATTCAAAATCGAAGCTGCCGGGAGGTTGATTGAGTTATAAAGCCGAATTGAAGCAATAGGTTTTGTTAAAAACTTTATTAAAGAACAAGGATCTTTCATTCAGAATTGCTTCGTGTTTCGTTACTTGTCTGAAAATTGAGAAATTTATCTCTTTTTGCTTGTTTTGTTTATTTATATGTTATCGAATTAATTTGACTTATTATTTTTTCCGATTGTATTAATCATTTTATGGTAAATCGTATTTTTAAATTGACTAATATTTATGATTAACTACTAACTAGTAAACAAAATTACAATTTGTAATATTATACTTTTCTGATTATTCAGGGCAATTAATTTAAGCATAGAATAGAATAGAACAATTTGAAATTATAGTTGTTAATTACAATAGAATTATATTGCAAACAACAACCTTTTGTTGATCTGCTGATTATTCCAGGCTGGACAAAACAGGATATGAAGCATTGCATTTTTCTCTGAAACATGAAATTGAGGCGTATTTGTTTTATTTTTTGCAATTGTTTGCAGCTTTCAATTAAACTCTAATTACACCACATTTTGTTATAAAATGGTCTAATTAGTCCGCGTTAATTGAGAATGTTTCTGTTGTATTTTCATGATTTAGCATTTTGTATCTGGGAAACTTTTCAAACACTAATTCATTGGAAAATCGAATGTTAAATGTCCTGACATTTGTTCAACTTTTCTGTAATACATCGAAATTGAATTTAAATGGTTCAAATTACAGAAAACACAACAGAAAACCACGAATGAAAACAAACAGCTTAACCAGGACCGGGGAATATGTCGCTATGGTTGTATTGAATTCCACTGAATGCTGTATTGATTAACTATTGAAATTGAATATGTCTAATAGATCAAATTAGGTGAAAATTGATAGTATTCCCTTGGTAAAAGTACTAGTAATATGACAGTAATTTGCAAATACAGGAATTTACAAACAAAAGGTACTGTTAAATTAATCACGAAACTGGCAATTATTGTAGAAACTTACAGACTTCAAACTGAATCTCTTCATAGGGACCCATAATATAGTATTAGAAGCCATTGTGAAACAGTGCACTTTTTGTCAAAATTTTTTTTGTCATTTATTTTGGACAAAAAAGTAGTTTATTTTTCTTAAGTATAGATATAGGTTGGAAACAGTGAAAAACATAAAATTTCAAATAACTAATTCTTTCTTCTGCTATTTAGAATTCTTTAAGATACAGTTTTGAAAAGAGCGCCAATTTTTAATGGGAAATCGCGTGAATATTATATAATATTTGCTCAGCTTGATTCTTGAAGGATCCTTAAGTGTAAGAGTTTGAGAAGCTCTGTTCCAGATATGATACAATAATTGAGAATTCATTTTACATTTAAAGCAATTTGACAATACAAGACGAATTTTTCAAAATTCCTTGTAACATCTAATTTTCTGCAAACAAAGCGTAAAACACACAATCTAAGTAAAACGTTTCACATAAAATTATTTTCCGCTAATTGTTTCTGGTACTTGCGTAATTATAATACCCTAATTAAAATGCATGACTGCATATTTCCAGCATTACCAGAAGATCAACCACGGAGAAAATTTCTTTGTTCATTGTAAAATAAAATTACAAAAAAAAAAATAAATATCGTAGAAGAAAAAAATAACGGAAAGAAATTTCTCTTGTATTTATTCCATGAAAGTTTTGATTGTGTCAGGTGATGTGACAAATTTCCTTCTCGTTGTTCTGTGCTTACTCTAATACTTTCAGGACGTGAAGCGAATTTTAAATTCGCGAGAAACAGGGATTCACCGAAATGGTGTAACTCATTATCTGGAATGATACAGTCGTTTATGTTACTTATGAAAATGTTTTCCGTATATTCCAGCTTTCGATAGAGATCTACATTTCCCTGAGGTTGACATTGATTGGATGCAAATCAGAAAAATTTCCGGAAATATGTTTTCCATTCGTTATTAGTATTCAAAATGTGTAGAATTGTCTTTGTGTGATAATGTGAAAAATTTGAAGAAAATAGAGTGAAGAGTTTCTGATGGATTTCTGTATGAATAAACATGCAAATAAAATTGCTTGATTTGTATCTAAGCAGTTGTCGTAAATTGTTTGTTCTCTTAAAATAATAATTGCTTGACTATTACTTTCTATAAAAATTTTATTAATATTCGTTTTTGCGTTATTTATAAAACTCTGTTCCACATAAATAAAAGTACCTATAACAGTAAAATATAATTGCTCTTTTAGCACGAGGTCTTATAAATTCTAGCTGTATTTGCACGAAAGTCCTGTAGGTGAACTTGCAGACCATAAACATTTCTGGTGGTTTTGTGCACTAAGCGGATATGCATTTAAACATAAAATTAAAGTTTATGGTCTTCCATGGACAGCAGAAACGGTGGAGGATGTTCGTTTTTCTAGTTCCACCGAAGCACTGTATTTCATACCGTGATTATCCTTGCGAAATATCACCAGACCACTTAAAATAACTTAAGTGTAATTCAAGTTCACACTTTGTCATTTTTTGTGCATTAAAACCCAACAGAATTCCACAGTTGAGCAATTTATCAAAACTATGTACTTATAAGAGAGTTTGCACGGAAATCCTTTTGCAGTTTTGTAATATAATAATTTTAGTATAAGCCCGGCAGTTGTTTTTTTTGTCGAAATTGAAATATGTATGTGTATAGTAAAACTAAATGTTTTTTTTCCTGAATAGAACAACGAAGGGATATTTCCCTTTGACCTAGAAATACAATCCCCAAGGAGTGTAAAAGAAAAAGCATCAAACGGATAAACCATAAATTTTACCCTAAAATATCCTTCCTGAAAATCAGAAAGCCATGGAAGGCATTCCATATTTCAATCTTCTTCAGGATGTGATTTATTACAGAGTCGTGAAAATCATAAGTGGTTCAGTTTAGGAGACTAAAATGTTTGTATAAGCTCTTTTTCAGATCAATATTGAAACTGGTGATGTTTTAACGTCGTCTTTAATATTTGACAAGATTATTTTCATAAGGAGTTAATGCAGTTATATTACCATAAATTTTGTATTTACGTAAATGATTGTTTTAAAGGATTTCGAAAATGTTAAAGGTAAGAAACAACAATTTAGTTCACTTAGGAGAATAATAAATAAAAAAGAACATCTAATTAAAAAGGGCCCCTTTGCCACTCAACCACTGCAAAAAAAAAAAACGAACTTACAACAAAGGGTTGTTTGTTTTTATATCCACCAGCATTTCACCCACTTTAAGCCCCATTAACTTAATTCCAACTGAATGGCATAAAGGACCTTACATATAAGTGATAATAAAAGTCCGCGGCTACCTGCACGTTATCGTTGGCTGGTCCTGACACAAAGCTCAACCTCAACTGAACTCTGTGTGAAGTGAATAATTTAGAAAAAAGGGTTCTCGGTGGTGAAAGATAAAAGCATTTTAGGTAGACTTTTTTATTTATTACTCCTGAACGAAAAAAAGGATGCCCTATTAAAATATGTGGTTTAACGTATCCTTCCAGGCGATTCAGTGTTTTGATGTTTTACTTTTGATATCGGTGTTGAAGCAAAAGGCAATGATTTATTCAAAAAAAAAAAAAAAAAAAAAAAAAAAAAAAAAAAAAAACACAAACTGAATTATTATATAGGTAAAAGAGAAATTCATGGTCGGATGATTTTAGAGTGTATTATAAAATGGTTGTCGGTGCAGATATAATTAAATTAAGTACTCGGTTTTTAAAGGATAATTTTATTTTCGAAATCAAATTCTGTAATCGATTTTGTTACTATAAATTGGATGAAAGTATCCCAGATATTTTGTATTTTATTTTATAAGCCATTTAATACTCCCGGATTTCCCGGAATGTAGTCGGTTTTACAAACCATGTAAGGTTTTTCCTTTCTACAACACGAATTCACTAGATAATACAATGATTTAATTCAAAATACGTTCTAATGAAAACCCATTCCATCTAATATAATATGATAAAACATTCATGAATGTTTTTAGTCAGAAAAATTCTTTCATTTTATTCAATAGTTCCAAGAAAATCCATCTTCCTTTGGGGTTTATCATCAACGTTGTGCTCGTTTTCCTGAGTGAGAATACGTGTTTTCTACACCGTTTCCCTAGAAATATTTCATCCGTTTACATTGCTTAGTGGTTTGATCTAGATATGAATAACCATACATCAGACATAATACCAGTGAAAAATTCATATCGCATCTAGTGCAGCAACTTCTTCAACTTTTGTTACATTTTTCATTGCTCCTCATTTCCTATATTGTGATTAAATTTTCCACCTTTTCCACGCTTTGCACGCTTGCACAGTAAATCTTTCGCTGTTGCACGCTTTTATAACTGGAAGGGAATTATGTTCTCACCGGAACGCCACCTGCATTTTATTTCTACAAAAAGAATTTCCTTCTACGGTGCATCATCATGCACATTTCCCGTTCAGAAAACTGAATAATCCATTCAACATCGTCGCCAGGATAAGACAGAGACTTTTTTTTTTTATATTTTTCGTTGCTTCAAATCACAGCCAAAGAACTCACGAGAAATGTGGAAATCAGATTGTCTGTGTCCAGAATCTAGAAGGCCTGTGTCCAAAACAATTGCTCAGATGAAAAATTAGATTTCTCACACTTCATTTGAGATGCCATTAATTTACAAGGATTCGTCTTCTTTTTTGGAGTAAATAAAGGTATTTCTAGGTAGTGGTGAATAGACGACCAACTTGTGAATAATGATTCGCACAGGTCAGCGGGAAATTTGTCACACGAAAAGACAAAACAATTTTGTGGTGAAATACAAGAAAAGTATTTGGAAATGCAAAGGAAAATTGTCATTGAAGAGGACAAATCGAGTGGGGTCAGTGGTGAACTGAAAATGAATTCCTTCGGACAAAATTTCTTGTCTTTGTTGATTGCTCTGATGAAACAATTTGCAAAATCATTGTTATATTATTTCTTCTTGTATTTCAGTTGATAAAATAAAATCTGGACAATAAAACGTGATAACTGCTGTAAAATGTCCTTAATTGAACGAATTCGGAATTAAATAACTGAAGAGATGTGAAAGTGTTTAATCTACATATTAAATCCGTTTCAACAATATTTTATTTTGTGGTCTGCGGTGATGGAATTAAATGTTTCCATCACATATGAAAATATGTAGCAGCAGAAAAATTTATTTACATTGTACAATTGTTTAAAATTGCCAAAACATTTTTGGTTTCGCTTGATTTAGGATATCTGCATTGAAACATTTCCATAAAATTTTTATTTTTTTGCATTTTCGTTTTTACTTTTGTGTCATGGCAAAATTTCCGAATTGAACATATGTGTAAATATTTTCAGTTCACAGGCGTTTATTTTACTGAAATCAACATGTTCCACATATTGCAATGATATTCCTTGCTAGGAGCGATGCAGGCTCATTAAAAACAACTCACCACAGGAGCAAAAACGAGCTATTTCAATATTAAATAATTTCATTTACAGTTGAGCTTTAACACTGATGCTCATTGGGTTGGAGAGTCCTTACTATTTTGTCTGACTTGGCTGCACATGTGTCAATTCTTTTGACATTCTGCGGTGTCATGAAGGGGAGGGGAAAAATATGGATTGTATGACGTTGTAGAACGTTATAAAAATATTAGTAGTAGTAAGTACTAGTAGAAGAAAAATGGTTTGAAAATGTTCATGTTATTTTTCTGGAAAGGTTCAAGACCCTTCTCTACTCGCCACTCCATGAGAAGCAGAGCCATTTGGAGCAATGGTTTCAGTCGACATTATTTTAAACAATTATTTCAGGTACCTTCAATAATTGTTGAACGAATTCTTCGATGTTATCCCGTAAATCCCGTTGTCTGTTTGTATGCAAATATAATGCTGCTATGGCGCTGTATATTGGTTTTGAATTGTACAATTAAATACGCATCCAAATTCCAAGCGCCACCCAACTCCATATCATATCCAAGTAAACAAACAGAAAACCGGATGGTGTTATAATTAAAAAACGTGAAATTATTATTCTCTCTATTTCCCTTATTATTATTAGAGATTCCTACATTTTCTATATTTTCTCGCTTTTTTATATTTACTATTTTACCTTTGATATTTTACGTTATTTTTGACGAACCATCACTACTCCCTAGTTTACCTATAAATATAATTTTTTTTAATACATTACTTAATGTCAGTGTTTTCTAATATTACGTGCTCCTATTCTGGGAATCATAATAATAGAACAAGAAAGATTTCTATATGAAATGGTTAAACGTGCTAAAATCATATTTTTGCTTTCTATTCTCCTTAAATATTGTGATAAAATTTCAACGATTTTTTTATGTAGATAGTTTTTGGGTACCTACTATCAGTAATCATAATTACCGTCATAAACTTTAAATGGGGAACAAAAAAACAACATCATTATCCTGAAAATGTTTGTTCATCATTATCTATGGAAATATATTTTTCTTCGTCGTCTCAACTTTTTTCCAAGAAAAAAGGAACGACATGTTTAAATTGCACAGAAGACTTTTCTACAGGGATAAAAATAAATAATGCAAGTCAAGTGGACAAAGCAAAATACTTGTGGCAATTTTCTCCAGAACCAAGGAGTTTCGTGATTAATTTAGACAAGGATAAAAAGAAACCAGAAACAGGGAAAACTTAAATTGTTAAAATTCTATGAGTGCGAGAACTTGAATTCTTTTAAAATACGTTTTCAAATATAAATTGTATTTCTTTTCTTATTACATTTCAAGAATTCTGTGAATTTAAAACAACGGAATGCATTGTAAAGGGATATAAATTATATTTTCTACTATTTCCGGGATGAGAAATTTTCTTTGTTTTAAGTTAAGGACACTCTGTACATGATTTCATTCTTTACTGTCTCCCGTACACTGAGTGGACATTTTGTTTCATTGAATTATTATAAATAACATCATGTGAATCTCTTGATTCATTTGTTCTGTTATTACATAAATGTGACCATTTACACACAAGGATTATTATTAGTGTTTTTTTTATTGTTAACCATTTTTCATTGCAATGTCTTTTATCCATACAAGAAAAGGCAATTATAGCCAGATGGATTTTTTTTAATTATAGCAGGGGACCTGTCGTTGCTTACTGCAATATGTTCCCTATTCGATTTCCTATTTTCCCTTCTCCTTAACTAGAGAAAATTGCTGAACTTTTTTTTTTTATAGTTTTATTGATCCGTTGGTTCCATATTATTTTTATATGCTACGTATTTTAATTGTTGTAGACTAAATTATCACAATTTAATCGATGAACTATTCCCGCTGATGAACTCCTTAGAGAAAACTAAAAAAAGGTAATATCAAAATACGTGGGTAATTTTCTCTTCAGCATTAAAAAAAAAAAAAAAAAAAAAAAAAACCGAAACATAAATATAATCTCGCAAAAGTTGGTACGCATTAATCTACGAAGGGAGATTCTTGACGAGGACTAATGACTTCTCTAATGAAGTGAAAAGAGCTTCATTTTTTACCGCAGCAATTGTTTTCACTAGAGGCTTAGATCGTCCTTGAGATAATCCAATTTACGGTTTTTACGAGAGAAATATGCCATCCTGTTTACGTGGAATTGCCCAGCTTCTCCTGAAATGTTATCCGTTTAAAGAATTTTATTCGCCTCTCCCAATAAAAATGACAGAAATATTTTTGAGCACTATAGAAAGGAAATTTGAGACCTACAGAATAATGTCTGCGTTGAGTATGATTAAAAGTGAGCATTTAACATTGGATTAACGAATTCACTACGGTTTTATTATTAAAGGATCAGGTAAAAGAACACATTTTTTACGGTAGGTAATTTGAAGAATATTTTGCATTTTAATGTTTAAGCGAACTTTAAAGAAGATGAATTATTTATTTTGTTTTCCGTAACGTCATTCTACCAAATTCTTCCACAAAAAAACAGTTTTTTTCATTATGAAATCGTTCAGGAAATGTTTTCGTAATCCAACAATCACACACTAAGAGCTCACATTAACTTATTGCATGACATGTAAATGAACTTTGAATAATGATGTCCTTACGACTACGTAGGAAAAAGGCTCTTGGCAAAATGCTTTAAACTTCCGGAGATAAATTGTCCTTAAAATTTATGGAAATAACACAAATGTTTGGCAGCTGAGGATATTATCAAAATTGTCGGTTGGCTGGGTAATTGTGGGTAGCTCGTCCTAAAGGAACTTTAAATTACTTTAGCGGTTTTTGGACACATAAAATAAGCTGACAGTTAATTCCATTAAAATTGATTGTATTCTGCTGGCATTGAAAGGAGCCGCTCCAGTTTCTAATTGCCACTGCTGTTCTCAACTAATAGATTTTGAAACATTTCCCAGGACCGCTTCATTACCTTCAGATTGTATTAATGTTTTAAATGGGAAAATTTTGTTCCGTACATTTTGCAAGGCAATGTTTTCTAATAATTAATTACCAGTCAATAATACGAAATTAATTACCAGTAGAAAATATGAATATTTTTTGTAAGGATTGGAAACATTTAAAATGCATTAATGTTCCCTTTTAATAAATTTTGAAGAAAATATGGATTTTCAATTAAAGTTCACAATATTAACGTGTATTTTTTTTAATTGCTACTGATATCGTTTATAGTTGAAATTTCAATGCTACGTAAATGTATTATGAGGGTTTTAATATAACATAATTTAAAGAATCTGGAAAAGCAAACCAACAATATTGGAAGTTCGACCATATTGGAACCCGCAGGTCGGTGGAAAGAAGGACATGAATTAATATTATCCCATCTAATTTAAATCGACACTTTGGACCAATTAATAATTATATCTTTGGACATTTGGAAGTGTACTCTTAGACGAACTAATTGTTAAAAAGACATCCAGGAAGATCTCCAAATGTCTCACTTCACCTACTTGGAAAAAATTCTCCGGGCGCTTATGAATTCACCTTAAAAAAATGTTTCTCAGAAGAAACAAATAAAATTGGAGTATAGCTTTTATGTTTTACTGTCCTGTTCCGCCTGAAGGAATAGGGAGTTTTGTTGATGTTCTAGTAAGCTAACAGGAGAGAAGAAGAGATCTAGAAGTCGGAGCCTAACAATTACTCTTGTATGAGAAGGAACTCTTTCTAGACTGATCAGCTTTTCGATGGAGCCTTAGCCTAACAGCACATTAGAATTACCTTAAAAATGGAAAATTGCAAAAACGACGCATGCATTGCTAGAAATTACTCAGAAATGGTTCGTTTTTATGCGAAAGTGCTTATGCTTATTACAAATCCATTTGCCTCACGAACCTGTTGGAACGAAATCAATCCTTTGAAAATTACATGCTTCTAATGATAGACTACACAGTACACAGTAAGGGGGTGCCGGGGGAACATTGGTTGCACCTATTTTTCTGTAATTTCTTTCACACGCGAAACTGGTAGTGGTTTTACTCACGCAATCAAACATTGATGACGCTCAAGAGCAGCGAAAACACGAGAATTCTATTATATTGTATTTAACATAATTGCGTGCATTTAAGTAGAGAGGTTGTTCCTTAAAACTGAAACTCCTAATGAGTGTCGCACTTTATGGAACTAGATTAACTTAATGAGCTACAAACGAGACAACTCTAAATTAAAGTGGACAAAATGTTCAATTGCCCAGCAATCACTACGAAAAGCGTAGTCCTTGAAATTCCAGGACGAGATTCATGTTTGATTTTCTTGAAATATTCCAGGCCAAAATCCTAAATGATTTTTATGCATGTGCATCTGTCTGTTGTCTGTCTGGCCAGATGATAACACTCGAGAAAGCTTGTGGCTAGAGGGTTGAAATTTGATACAATAATATTTCATTAAAGTTTCAAGGTCAAGTTCGAAGATTAGCAAAATCGGGCAACTCCTTCTTAGTGTTGCCATATAAGCCTGAATCATTGTTATACAAAAATTCTAATATTGTTTATTGAATATTTAAATTTTGAATTTCTTTCGTTAAATATTGTTTAATAAATGAAAAATGTTTTTATAAATATTATGTATATTATTATTTTTATAAAATTATGTTTTTATACATATTATTTAATAAAACTAAAAATTTTTTCTCGACATTGGTGTTGTGCAGGGCGCGTTCTCGGGTTGCGGATTGAGAAATAACCTGCACTGTTCTAGGTTAACCGCGAGTACAAAATAAGCATTTGCTGATAACTAGCCTTAGTAGCATAAGAAAATGCATGCCTAGATTTTTGCATAGAATGAGTATATTTTCCTAAATCTAGGCCTTAGGGTAACTTATAATTGGTGTGATCAATTACTTCCTTACTATAGTTATTGAACCAATTCAAGCAAAAAATTTTAAAAGCTTAAACCTCATAATCTAGGTTAAGGTTGGTCGAAGCAAGAGATAAGATATCATCTCATCAAAGATCTTTGGTTTAAGCGCTTTACAATTTTGTCGGTTAAATATTTATAAATATTCCGTGTCTATATATTTTCTCGTATTTTCCCGAAAATATCCTTTTTACTGCTTGCCTTTAGTTTTTGGCGAGTGATGGTTTCATTAGTTATGATATTTTTTCATAACAACTAATTAGGCATGCTTCATGGTCCGGCTTTGATTTATCTCAAATTCTGGACAAACTTTGGCCACGTGCCATTGGCGAAAAAATATGTGAAATGGAAACTGGCTCCAGAATGACTGAATTTCTGCTACGTGAACAATTATAACGTGAACTTTTTCCAAATTTATGGCTGTGCAAACATATTCATGTGAATCATTTAATCCTCACTGTATGGGTATTTTTTTTTTTTTTTTTTTTCTGTGTGGGTGGAAACGGATGACCCTTTGCAAACACTAGCTATATTTTGAAGTCTAGCCAATACATTTTTCTGTTCTCTTAGCATGCTAAATGCTAAAATTTTGAAATTGCTGGAATGAGCAAATTGATGCAAACACTGCATATGGAATGAAAATTACATTGACCCATAAATTTCTGAACTGTTCTGGAACGGAAGAATTTTGTATTGTAATAAAAATTCATGACCAACGGTATAGGCAATGAATATTAAAGGATTTTTGTTTTGTAACATTTCTCTATATATGAAAGGACATTGGAAAAAATCAAATAAAATCAATAACGGAATGAACATTTGAATCGTTTGGAACATTATTTCTGTCCGAAATATTCAGTTTGTATATATTTATTATTTATTTTGTTTCTTTTCAATGTTGTTCTGTGTGTTTTTGAGCCATCCCTTAATCCTGTTGATTAAACTGATTCAACCTAATAAAAGAAATCCGGTTTCAAATTGTATTTATTGGACCTTTTTAAACAAATAATTTTACCCAAGGCATTTTTCATGTTGCATACACAATTTGTTCAAACAAAGCGAACATTTCATTTCCATGAGAGTTATTTACTTAATCAAAATATAGGGCTAGGAAAAACGTTCAAATATTGCAAGTTTTACCAAAAATCTTTTATTATAAGATACTTTTTAAAAATAAGCATATTCGAAAATATTAAAATTCGGTAATATTAATCTACGGAGTTGTTTTTATTAAATAAAATAATGTTTTGTTGGTTCAAGACTATTAAAAATAATTTATTACGTTTATTAAACAACACCGAGGGAATAAGATTTTAAAAGCTCTCATTTAATGTCATAAGTCCAACGATAGCACTATATAGCGGGACATTCATCAATAGCTGTGTATAAACGAGCAAGAATTAATGTTTGCAGTCGTAACCTTGCCCAGACGATTTACTATAGGGAGTTGTGTATAAAATATGATTAAGAACAACAATTTATTGCGCATAGGGTGGACCTCAACGAATGGAATGACTCATTTTCGCACATATTCGATGACGGCTTTCGGTCTTCATCGACTTTGCAGATCACACAAAATTGATTAGTGGACAACATTCATGAAATTATCCTTGGAAGCATTCTTTGTCATCAAATTGACTGTTAATAACGCGTTAATTACGTATAAAATTGGTCATTATCCTGGTTTGGTAAATTATTTTTAATGTTTTGGGGGACGAATATTGGTTTCGG
Organism: Leptogaster cylindrica; assembly: GCA_963082835.1. Taxonomy (NCBI): domain Eukaryota; kingdom Metazoa; phylum Arthropoda; class Insecta; order Diptera; family Asilidae; genus Leptogaster; species Leptogaster cylindrica. The sequence goes on from OY720109.1 coordinate 6,800,756, forward strand.
GTTATAAACGACTAATCTAAATTTTGTTTTACTATGAAGATCTAATTAGAAGAACATTCGACCAAAATCCTTTGTTATATATCTATTACAAAATGATAAGGAAATCGAAGCACTTTTTTGTTAAAAATCTTAATACAATATTAAACGTTGAAGAATTACAAAATTGTCTGGTAATTAAATTAAAGGAATTCCATGAAACGTGAGCTTCAAATGTCATTTAATCTTCAACAGTTCCTTTCTCGAGGGAATCAGATTTCAATTCTCTTGGGTTCCGGCAGTGATGATGTAATATTCATTAAGAGATGGCAGGACATATGTACGATGCGATTCGTCACATACAAAAACTGAAGTTAGTCGAAAGTCTTGTTAATTAATGTTCAGCCTCATAAATAATTACAGCACTCAGCATTCTGGTTTTCGTTCAAGAACAACGGGATTCGAGGACAAAAAGTCTAATGGAAATAATTCCCTAATTTAGGGTTAGAAAACCATTTCTACGGCCACTCACCTGCCACACGAAGACTATATAGAAATGGGCAAATGGCATGCATAGACTAGTAGTTAAGTTAATTTTGGCATTGTCCTCGAGTCTTGTCTTAAAAAGGCATTAAGTGGCATCTCCTGGGAAGTACATAATTCGGGATGACAGTCTCATTCAGCACATTCCTCTTCAGGAAAATTTAATTTCTGCCACTTGCCTGACGAAGAACTGCGACTGACACTCTGGGGGACCAACACCACTGCAGTACGTCTTTGAGTGGAATGTTAATTCGAAGGCAATATATTTTCGCTCTTTTTGCAACAATCTCACACTTATGGTTTGTGCAAAACCTTCCATTGTCCGGATGATTTACTCCCCAGAATTATACAGATTTTTAGAACATTCATATTTTAAGATATTATTTCACCATAAGCACACATTTACAATTCACAAGTGTTTTTATTTGCTTTTCATCTCTTATACCAAAACACACAAGACATGAGTGTAATTTTATTTATCACTTTCCTTTGAGACACAAGAAAATCGTCACGTGAATTCAATTCCGTGTTCCAACGAATTTTTTATGGCGTCAAAGTTGGAAGTGTTTCATTTTATTGAAGTATGGAAATGAACATTTTTGATTCAATTAGTTTTGCATAACATCAAAATTTATTAAATAAAAAGAGTATCGTTTCAATTTATATATTATATATCTACACAGTAATATTTCCGTTTGATCTTTATATGCTTAAAAAAAAAATTATTTAATAATGTTATGATAAATATTCTCATTTTTCTCAAAGTCACAACACAGATCAACACTTGAATGAACTGAAGTAAGTTTGACACTGAAATTAGTTTATGTATATATATAGCATTTTTTACCTTATATTGTACGAAAGATGGCAACAGGCAAATTCGTTCTTAATTTTTCAAAATTTTATGACCATTCGGTATCATTTTGCCTTATTACAAAAAAATTACTGCTTATTTTTCTGTTAATACTGTTAATGTACTCTTTGTGTTTTGATTTTGAAACCTGCAGGTCATAAAGTTTTCCGGTAGTTAAAGTTTTTTAAAAAAAATGCAAAGTTTAAAAAAAAAAACTTTGTTAGAACAAAATTCGCGTTAAAAAAAGTTTTTGTTTTTAATAAATAGCAGTTAAACATGTTACTTTTAGATTTCTTTCTACCACCAAAAAGTCCACAATAATTAGCATTGAGTGTGTGTTTATTGATTTTTGACATACCACCCAATTACCTCCCGTCCTCCCCATTAGCCATGGCGGTAATTGGATGGTAAAATACTTTTTTCTTTTTTTTTTTGTAAACAGTGACAAAAAATTAAACCTGTAAAAAGATTGCTATCTGTACCTACTATAAAATTAATTAAGTAGGGATATAACGAAAATAACAAGAGAAGAGTCTTAACTGCAATTTGTAAAACATACCTCCCCATTCCTCCATCTTCCCTATATAAAACCCGGTAACAAAAAAAATCGTTTTTATTTAAAACATTTCCACATCTTTTAGCCCACAAATTATCTTCGCACCCAATTTCCCCAAAAGAAAGACGGATGCTTGCAACTGATACTGATAAAATGTCCTTTACATAACATGAAAGGTAAGCTTAAGATAATCTCGACTACATACGCCTTTTGTTTGTTATGACAATATTGTTGTCAATACATCTGTTCACAGGATCATTACAATCTGTAACAATAAGTAAATCGCTCCCAATTTGACTTCATATGTACTGCAGAAACATTCTATTGATTTTCTGTTGATAAGAGAATTTTTTTTTTTTTTTTGATATCAATATAAGGAAAATGCTTTCGACATTTAATAAATTGCTTTTATCATGAAAGACAAAAGGATATCTTGCGGTAACACAAAAATCATTTAAGCTCTCCTGCGACTTGTTCGTAAGTGAAAAAGGAAACCTAATCAAAACTACATAAATGAGAACAGACCAGGTGGAATACGCTTAATTAATGGTTCACCATTGAGCAGTTGGAATAGCAATTAAGTATTTCTGATAAGCAAAATAAAAGAGGATTAAATTAATCCGCAACAGTGAACACGTAACAATTACGGCACACCGAACAAAACCGAGACGCGACGAACATTCATTTGTGTCTGCTCAACTGTTTCGTAATGAAGTCGTAGGTCCTCTGAACATGGTTAAATGTATTTAAAATAAAGTGACTTTAGAAGAGGACGTGTCGCATTAAAATTAATTAACATTCACCTTGACGACGAACTCCTCCACCATGCCCACATCCCGGTTCCCGCTATCAACGGGTTCAAACTTAAATTTTGCAAATGTACCAAGATAACAATATCATTCGTTAATTCAACAGTGCGCTATAATTTTTGCTGAATACAAATTATGTATGTCGTAATGACTCTAAAAAAGATAATAAAATATATATGTTTTTTTCTATTAGATAATCACCGAAAAAAGCAACTACAAAATCAATTCATTTTACGAGAAACTGAATATCGAAATTTTCAAATCGTGTTCAAAAAGTTTTCATCTTTATTTAATGTTCATATTAAAATCCTTTACTTTTTATAGCATATTCGTTTAATATAAATTATGTAAATTTTGAAAACCAAAATACTTTAATATGAACTTCAAAAGTAATTTTCAAAAATTGCAAAGTGGTAATTTTCACAAAGAGGTGTTAAGGAATAATAAAAATGTACAACAACAAAACGTAAATCCGATGAGAAAAACTTTCCCCCTGAAAATTATTTTCTAACGGTTCAAAACTCTGTCTAAGATTATGAGGTTAAATACAAGTTAGGGATGCACATTGAAGTTCTAAAAATCCTGCTTGTAAACCAATTTTTCGGGGTGTTCTAATGTAAATATTTCGGTGGAAAAACTTTTTAACCTTTACTTTTATTGTTATGCAAACAGCTTCCAGCGGAAGCAGCGAACAAAAACTACAGATAGGAATTTTTGGAGAGAAATTTTCAAGTTTTCTGGAAGAAATTAGGTTAACTGCTTTTGCAGTTCAGTGAAGTTTGCCCCATCGGGGCGAGGAAAATGTAAATAGGTGCAATGTGCATATGCGAGCTCATGTTAGGGGGCTGGCAATGCATTAAAAAAATAAAAAATAATAAAAAGCAAAAATAGGGAACCAGCTCACGGTACTTTGTGTAACTTTACACCCCGGATAAATGCTTGCTGGCCTGCCTTTGAGATTATATGCAAGGAATGCTTGCAACAAAACCAAATGTTCTCAGTAAAGAATTTTTAAAGCCATTGTGCGGGGGGGTTAAGATTATTTATAGAATGTGATTTTGCAGCATGGCATACATGCATTGTCGCAGGTGATTGTCCTGTTTGCCAGGAGACAATTTTGGGTAAGTGTTCCGGCATACCACACAAAAGATTAATATGCTGATTTATGGAATTTGTTTGACTTGGAAAATGGTTAATAAAAAATATAAACATGTTTTTGAAAGTGTTTCGTGTAACAAGTAAAATGGTGCATTGGTGGACATGCATATTGTTTTTAAATATTCAGTAACACTGCACAGTAAATTTCCATATAAAGTGAACTAGAAATTGAATTTTTTTTTCACGAAAATATTGCTGCACAATTTTTGAATGAGAAAAAAATAATAAAATAATCAATTTGCATTTAAATTTAATTAACATAAAAATATTTTAGTTCGTTTTTATTATGAACAAAAAAAAAAAAAAATTATTACATTTTCAATTTCAATTTTGATTTAATAAACTAAAATGTTCCAAGGATTTTATTGTATTTGTTTAGATGAAGCGAAACATTTTGATGAAGCAACATTCTCTGATCCACTCAAGGATAATGTTCAATATGGCAAATACGTTGCAGAAAATCAACTACTTTAATCATTCCTGAGGACGCTCCTTAAGATTTAATACCATTCAATAAGCAAAGATTTACGGATGTTCCATTTCTACTGAATACTCCCCAACCATTTCACTGTCACCCTAGACAACTGTTCTTCAATCGTGAATGGTTTCTTGGGGTGTTCAAGGGTGGAATCGTCAACTTGGGTAATTCCTTTTATGGGATATTTCCACGTTCGATGGGAATAAAAGAGCCATCGAACCTCATTTGAAATGGAAAACGTAAATGGATTATCAGATGAGAACACGTTTTCGAATCACACGATGTTATCACCATCATTGACAACAATAGCAACAAATAAAAATCCTTAAAAACATTACAGAAACTCAACGACGTCGGCTTTTCGTTAGTACATTTTCTGTTCGGGTCAATCTTATTGCTCGAATAGGATATTTTCCACAGAAATCCACTTAAAAGTGTCGTAATAAAAATGAACTTTATCCTTCTTGTTATCCTGTTGAAAATTTTCACATTCTCACCTAATTCCTGGCAACATAAGAAATTCCTTAAATTGATTTCCTCTGGTATTCCTCCTTCGACTTTCCCCTAGTGTTGCCGACAATAAATTATTCAGTCAAACAGGATTTAAGATTCCTTCCCTGTTAATTTGCTGAACAATTTGCTTGATGCATCAGTGACAGTTTCACAAAGTTCAGAGGAAATTGTTCAATAGTCATACAAAGGAGGAATTTAAGAATGAATTTCACAGGATGTCAGATTCAGGAAAATTATGGAAATCTGCAGGTGGAAGTGGAACATGCACGTAACTCTATTTTCGGTCAAAAGCAGGGATTTCTACGGATGTCACGTATTTCCTGGCGCAGGCTTTTTTGGTTGAACTGTGTTAAGGAAATGTGCGGAAATTTTGAGGACACGTCTGATTTAGTTCAGGTTGAAATGTTTAGTATAATTTGAATTGAAGGGATTTATTTTGGGAAAACTTCAAAGGCATTTCACCATCAACTGGAGAATTTTTTTAAATGTGCATCTGCCCTACAAAAATATTATATTATTTTAAAAAGGTTACTATATAATTTGTAATAAGGAAAAACCCAACTGTACATTTTACGGTCAATCAAGCAGATTCCACTGAATCTTTTTGTAATACATATTGCAGACTACCGGATCAATTAACCAACCTATGAAACACCGGAAGTTCCAGAAAGTTTTGCTCTTATGAGGACATATTCCAGGAAAGTTTCTTCGTCAATAAAATTCAGATATACATATGTACTGTATACTGCAGACTGACGCACGTAGAATAGTCCTTAATGATATCAAGCGTTCTGGTCATATCATCGATTGTTATTACTAATTCGAGGAAGATTGGTGAATTATTCAGTCTCCAGCAAGTGTAAAAAAATGAATTCAATGTCAACTTTTCTTTAACTGAATTTCAGTAAGATTAGCTTAAAAGGAGCTCAATTAAAATAAAGTAAAGCAGAAATTTAATTAGTTTTCTGTAATAATGTCAAAAATCCACATATTCATTTAAAGCCTGATAAAAAAAATCGCTTCCTTCTTTCTCGCTAGAAATAAGAAAAATACTCATTCACTTTTATCGAGCTGAATAAGCAGTTCCTTCTTACGAGAAAAGTTTTAAACTTATTGTATGATGACTTTCCTCAGGATTCCCCTTCTCAAGGGTTGTACGTGACTTTGAAATTTCATTTTGGACAATTGTTGAAAATGTTTTCACATGAAATAGAAAAATTATTGGGAAAACTTTTTACGGTTGAATCTGAAAATTATTTTAGCAATCATTGTTTTATGAGCATATCTTGTTGAAATTTGTTGGTGAAAATAATTAAATTAATACCGATTAAATGAAAATAATAATTGACGAAAGCTCAAGAGTAGAACTTTTGCTGAGAGACTTTATTAATAACTAAGGGTAAATTTTAGTTATGTTATAATTTTTGTTGTTTCGTCCATGTTACAAAAGAAAGTGTAAAAATGGAAATATTCATCACATCGTTCCTAAGAAGGACATGTACCAAAAACATTGCATTATTGTTGTTACACGAAACCATTTTGTGATAAAATCTAAATATAAATACACGCAAATAAATGTGAACAAATATGTAGTTCTTCTGGATTTCTCAAGTATCAGATGTTGTATAGCAAAACTTTATTTCCGAATAAAAATTTGTTGTGTCTGCTAAAATTTGGGGGAGCCACAAAATGAAAGTAGAGAAAAAAATACAAATAAAACTAAAGTGTCTGACCTTAAAATAACTTATCCCTAAGGGAAAAATAAACAGATTGAGCGAAGTGGTGAATCTCAGATTGTAGCTAAACTTCTGCTGGCAGGATCCCTCAAGGATAATACATAACTCAGTGATGACCGACGTTTGCAAACGGACATACACTATGAAAAATATATTTATGATTATCCCCATTTCATTAGAGATACTTGCACTAATGGAAGGACCATTTGTGGCCATTTGCCCAGGTTTTTGTTACACCAAAGACTTTATTTGCGGCGGCACCAAACGAAGCAGGAAGACTGACATGTGTTCAAGTGGAGGTAAGAATTTTTTTCTGGATAGGATCTAGGATATCTCGATATTGACGATAAGTAGCGAATTCGAGAGGAGTAATAATGGAGCTTTCGATGAAGAGAATTTACTTATCATCTTCTGTCCTTATCCTTAAGAATACCAAAAGAAGCATTCTGTGCATCTACATATATAAAATTCATAGTCGCCGTTATCATTATTGATTACAAAAATATGCGTAATACATTCGAAGAACATAACAAAGGAAATAACGTAGGGGAACACCCGGAAACAAAATTAAAAATAATCACAAGATATTCTCATAAAATCCAGAATTTTCACCCCAAATAAAAATTGTTTTCGACAAAAACATCGTTATTATGCATAGTCAATCTTAGTTAAGATTATCTCTCCGAATTTATTGACTTGTTTCTATAGTTTTAGTTTTTTTTCTGGGTGAAAACAAATATCCTTATACATTCCATACGTAGAAAAATAACATTCAGATCATTGGTATGTGAAGACTCCTTATGACACATGCCGAGATGAAAAATTGCCTCCAGTTATCTGATAAATGAATTTCCTTTTGCCGGAAAGGAATTTCTCCTGAAGGTACTGCGTATCCCGAGTTGAATGACAACTAATCTGGCGAACTTCATTCGATATAGGCTCATAAGGAGGAAAATTTATCATGCAAAAGATCAATAAAATGCTCCTTTATATGGAGGACAGATATATTGATATAGTGGTTTTTTACCTTTTTGTCTTCTTATTCCGTCTTACAATTTTATTAATTATGTTTGGTGTATTGTTATGTCATACATATACAATCGTATGTTTGACGAACGATAAAATCATATATTCATGCCAGTTGACTATAATATAGGAAAAATAACTTATACCTATTCTGTTCGTGGAAATACGGAAAACAGAGCGTGACGCAAAAAAAGTGAACTCTATGCGAACTGTTCTTAAGCACTTCTGTTGTATTGGAACTGTCTTAAGCTTATCTTATGTCAATCATCTGACTTCCACTTTTGTTGGACCATTCTATTGGATTTTTACAGAGCGCTTCCACGGATTGGCATCCAGAGTAATTTTTCCAAGAGGGGGCGAAATATTTGGAGATCTGCTCTGGAAATATTTTAAGTATGTACGCATTTATAAGGAAATCCCTGCATTTTGCAAAAAGTTTGATAAATGTGTTTTGCCTAAACGCGGTTAAAGTTTTTGTTTGATCACTTGCATTTTTCCTGCACACACCGGTTTATATAAAAGCATAATTTATTTCACTTAAAAAACTACCGCTGAGCTGTAAATTAATGCTATTTAAAAACATGAGTAAAAATATTTTTTCAACGAATGAGGTTTTAAAATTCCTTAATTTTGAATGTGTGAATCTGTTAAAATTTAATTCCATCATTTTATTTTTCGTATTTAAGGTATTCAAGAACAAAATATACAGAGAAGTTACAAAAAAAAAATATAGAATAAAATAGGTAATACTTTAATTGTTTTTACAAAATATAATTTCTTTTATTTTCGTTATTTTTCGAGTACATAAAACTCAAAATATTTAAATGATTATTTTGCGTAAAATCTCAAAAACCGCAGATCAAAATAAATTTTCTTTAGCAAACCACATTATTAAGCTTATAAATTTCGTTGTTATTTGCACAAAAGTCAACGCAATTCTAATGCAATAATATAATTTATGAAAGTGCCAACGTGCGCACCAGAAGGACCAAAATGGCTTTGTGGTCCTTCGGCACAGTCAGGCCGATTTCATTTCGCCATGTGCTTCCGTCAATTGTAGGAGTTGTGGCTCAAGCATGGGAATAAAAATGGTTCTGAAATTCGTGATGTGCCTGAAAATTATATTTCTATAAGTTCTCATTCGATGTTATATTATAAAGGACTCTCCCAAAGAAGCTTATTTCAGGGAATTCATTTGAAGAATGGCGATGAATACAAATTTCTTTGAAAAAAGGTATCGTAAATTATAAATTACTGTGATGAGTTGTGTAAACTTTACCACTTAAAATCTGTCAAGTGTATTGTTTTTTTTTTGTTAGAAAGCAATTCATGATTAAAATTTACGATTTTTGTTCAATTGAAAAAATCAAAATGTTCAGTTCAATGGTCTGCAGAAGTGACTAAATTAAATTTTGCGAACTCAGTTTATTCAAAAAATTTCTTAAAAATTACTGAATTATTTAAAAATAATAATAAATGTTTTCAGTTTCAACTTGTTATCAACAATATAAGGAATTTATGTATTATTATATTAATGCACAATACGATGCAAATTATTGGGTGAGGCCGAAGCTAATTTTTAAAGACCAAATATAAAAATGTGTTTTCTGGTGGCCAACAGATCCTTGTAAAAGTTCTAATAGAGTTAATGTGAAAAATCTGGATTAAACTTTAAATTGAAAAAGGTGAATTCAACGCAAACTGCGGAGCATTTGTAGACACGTCCTTATGAGATCAGATATTCCGTTCAAAGTTTGTTGTTTAAGTACCAAAAAGTTTTCCAATAAAAACATTACTTTATGGAATCGTAAAAGAAAAAGAAAACCCTAATATGAAATAACCTCCTTAGAGACATGAGCTATTTTTTTAAAAGTTAATTTCAGTATGCCTTACTTTCAGAAACATAATTCTCATTGTTCTTACGCGAAGTAAGAAATTAATGAAATGCCCTCCCTAAAATTTAAAATATTCGTTTATCTTAAAATTCAAATCCCTGCCAAAACTCTCACTTTCCTTATGTTTCAAAAATTATTCAAGAGAATATTTTATCCAAAATTCATTAATTTTTTTCCGTAATATGCTCTTTATGCAAAATTTTATCCTATATGAATATCAGGTATTATCTCCCCTCGACTGGATTCTGGTCCTTCATTTCAAATTCCGAGCATATCGAAATGCCATCTGTGCCAAACAAATTTGCATTTTCGTTTTCCATCAAAAGTTTGTTGTTTTCTTACCAATATTCAATGTGAATTGTAGAAAAAACAACGTAAGCAAAATTCAAGAATATTTCATTTTAACAGTTTCGTCAAAGTACGAACATATTGAAATTTGCGCAAACGAAAACACCTGTCTGCCGTAATAAATTCTTTCATTTAAGCCACTCAAGTTGATATTACCTATATTTTTATAACATATTTCATTTAGAAAGAAGTTTTTGAAATCTATCTCTAGTTCACCTTTTTATAAGCAGTTTTGAGTAGAGAACAAATGTAATAGGTATATAATAATACGTAAATGTAATAGGTATGTAATAGGTATGTAATACGTATGTTATGCGCTAATAAAAATTCAAATAGTAACATTTAGTATACTAAAATGTGGACATAATTGTAACATTCTTTAGAATATCCTAAAATAAAAAATATGGTGCTCCAGAATAGCCCACTTTCCTTTATTTTAACTTTAGTAGAATTAAGGTCATCATGTATAATCAGATTAAAAACAAAACAAGATCAAAGAATCGTTCCTTTAAATTTACCGCTCTTTAAAATAAATTTTATTTTGAGTTCATGAAAATTCAAAATACCACATATTGAAATTTTTTCGAAAAAGCAGACATATAACATGTAAACTTTTGTGCATCATAAAGCCGAACACAAACCACTCTTCGTCATAAACCAAAATGACAACACGACAAGGATAAACCACATTCAAGACGTCTACTTTAGGTTCAGCTCCAATAAAAGTTTCTAGGACGAAAGAGTTGAAAAGCAAAAAACAAAACAAAAAATCCTCTTGTCCAAGCATAAACTTAAGAAATTTTTCAGAGAGGAATTTACTTAAAAGATCTTAAGTCGAAATATGTGTTCACCAAAGATACCTGGTTTTACTTGGTGATGAAAAACCATACTTTTTCTTACTCCTTTGGCTTTTTAGTTTACTTTACCAAAGGATCGATTTCTACTTCAGCAGGAAATGTTTGATTCAGTTGAAATAATTCCAACCATTCTTTGTGCTCATTGCCGAGAGAAATTGATAAAAGTTCTTAGAGGAAATAAATGAAAGCGACTGACTGAGTTGGACACTTTATTAATAAATAGAAAATTTATACTCTAGTGATTTACGTATTTGAAAACTTATTAAAATTGGGTTGGTGTCACTTAGAGTTGACAGAAGGATACAATCTGTGAATGGAAAGTACGATGACAAGTTTTGTTATCCATTGAATAACAATTAAATTTTAATATTTTTTTGGTCTTCGTATTATATCCTTTACGTTCAACATCCTCACAGTCTGCGGAATATTGTTGTGAAACATAAACAATAACAATAGCCTCAAAAAGTAGCAACAGTAGGCCGAACACACAGAAGTTAAAGCTATTTCTGGATTATGGAAATTTTAATTAACATTGCTTCAAATTGGAGAAGATATGGTCCTACCGGAGATAAATAGCAGCATAATCCATCAACAGGTAGTATCAGTGGGTGGGTGGGGTAATTAAAAAAAAAAAAAAACAATTACCTACCCCCATAAATATAACTACTGAACTAGATTATTTCGAAATGGCCGCTGGAAGTGATATTCTGTAAAATTTATGTTTGGTTTCCTGCTTGTGTTGCGGGATATTAATAAATTTGAGGATTATTCAAGGCATATTTACGGTGCAATTGCGATTATAGGAGAGGGAGGAAGGGGACGGGGGATTAGTGCATTTAATAGTAGGTATATAAAAAATCTCTTTCCATTACATCGTCGAACAATAATGCAACTCTTCTATGATCTTTTCAACACGGTTTTTGCAAATTTTTGCTGCAGTTAGCAGTAAAGCATTTTAATGTTTTTATTAATAAGGATTTGTTAAATTATTCCGTTTCACATGAAACAACTGAACCATAGAACAATTCTTAATGCTGGCTTAATTTAATGGCGTGACCATGATCTTGAAGTTAATTAAAATAGTAAAAGAGAATTATGTTCATCTGGTTCATAAATTTTATAAACAATCAACAAAACAAAGCTAAAAATTAGTAAGTCCGTTTCCATCCTGAAATTATCCATAATTGAAAGTAAGTTGTTAAAGTTAATATATTAGAAAAAAAAACCAATTATTTATTTTAAAATTTAAATTTGGTTCTGTCTCCATTTTTGCAAATATTCTGAACCATAACAAATGTTTTGTATTTCAAAATGCTTATGCCCTACAATGATATCGCTTTCTACAAGGCTCTCCCTGTTTATTCGACATTCACACAACTCACAACAAATCCTGCATTCGCAACGATATACTTGTAATCCTATTTAAAGTTCAACAATTCCCATTGGAGAGGATTCAAACGGAAATGTCTCAGGAAAAGTAAGAATGCAATTCAAGCATTTTCGAAATGCTAAATGTTGCAACAATATGCTCTACAAATACAAAATCAATTCTATAACTAAGCACTTTCTAACATTCGAAGAAAATTGCATTGATATAGACATATAGTCCCTCGGGGCCATGGGGACCAACACCAACGAATGCACCTTAATCTCAGGCACTTGCACCGGACTCAGCTGGAGTAAGTTGCAAGGAATGTACCTGAGATGAGACACAATAAAAACTAATTTATTTTAATGGAACTAGAATTGGACGCCTCGTCATTTTCTTGGCAAACATTTTTCAGTTTTGTTTCCAGCTAACACTTCATTTCATTATCCCCGGGAACGTTGCACGGAAGTTGCTGGAAAATGGGGTCACTGCCTACCGGCAATTACTTGCCAGCAGCGAAATGTTTGACTTTTAATTTGTGACATTTTTCTACTGTTTTCATTTCGTTTTTGCATTCCTTTTCTGCAGGGACTTTATCTCCATTAAAATTGCAATGCATTGTTAAGGCTGTATAGTGGCGGACGAGTTTAATTCCGCTCAGATGGAAACGATGAGGCGTCGTCGTCTGTAACTTCTGTGACGGGACTAAAAAAACAGCACAACACCTTGTCCTGTAGTCGAGTATTATAATTGTATTGAAAATTGTAACAAAAATAAAGTGGAACATTTCTAAAAGTCTGACTTTTTACCGGTTTCTAAGATGTACACAAAATGTTAAAATAAAACTGAAAAATAAACAATTTTTCAAAAGCATTTTTAATTAGATGACCGAAGAAAATTAACAATAATTAAATTTTTTAGTTTTACTCTTTCCCCATTAACCTCTTCCGGTCTAATTTCTTTCTGCCTGCAGCAGCTTCGTGGAATATTAAAAAGGGGTTAAAAATGTCAATGCGATTAAAGTATCATTTTCTGCAGTGGAAACATATTCTTTTTAACACTTTTTGTTTGGTGCTCTGAATCTTTTAAAAATCCGTAGAAAATAAACTTTAAAAGTAGCCTTCATTTGTTCCAGGTTATTTTTATTTTAACTGAATTTGATTATTTTGTTATTTTGTATGTGTAGGTACTTTACAAATTTATTTTTTTATGTATTATGTAATAAAAATGTTCCCTTTACAAACAAACTTTCCTGTAATAACTATTTCGACTGGGCTCAACACTAAAGGTGAAAATAATAAAACAAGCATTTTTTTGATATTATCTCAAATGTCAAAAATCAACCGCTATTACAACAAACACAGAAATCTGATATTGTTTATCAGCCTGAAGCTGGAAAACTGACTCCCATTCTCGACTGATAGAAATTTATCTGGATTGACTGCGCCTGCAGCATTTCCCTAGGAAAACCTTTGTCAAAGTTAACTTGGGTTCCAGACATGTTAACAAATTTTTTGAAAATCTGTGATATCCGCACATTGACAGGACTCACAAGGATTTTACATTGAATTTGTTTTAGCTCACAACAAAATTTACATATTACTGTAGACAGAATTTATGGTTTATTTTTGTATTATAATATACTTACAAAATAAAATGTATTGAACACTCGCGATAGATTCATTGCAACATTTTCATTTATTCAAATGAAAGTGAATTTACTGATAATAAGAAAAATAATATTCCTGCAGGCATACTTATTTTTCAGGTTGTTAGAAAAATGTTTTTTCATTCTAAGATTGGTCAAAGTTTTCATATAAATCTGTGAAATTTGCTCTTATTGCATAAAAACCACTCAAATGTGAACAAATAAGATAATGCTTTGCATGCTAACGGAAATGCACACTTCATGAATTTTGTAATTTTATCTTTGCCTAGGAAAACTTTGTTTCTAATAAAAATATTATTTCGTATTCAGCCACCATAGGGGAGAGTTGGGCGGGAATATAAAATATCCTTGTAAGGCAAGAAAACTGTACAATAAGGCAAAAGTGGTGGTTTATGAATAAACACGACGAAGGAGGGGGGTCTCTTTTATAAGTGCGACGTGTTGAGCGGCAAGCACGAAAATTAATCCTCCGAAGGGTCGGAGTCCTCTTCTAACGAACTTTTCGAATTAATTTAATTTCAAAACACACCTTGAAACCCCGCCCTCCTCATCCTTTTCACTGTTCCCCAACAACAGTTCAGCTAAACAACTTTGGGGAGCAAAACGTGGAAGAAAAATTAAGTGAATTAGTAATTTACTTATTGCGGTCGAGCAGAAACAGTCAGGTGCATCCTTACGCCAAACTCAGCACGTGATGTAAGCAGAAAAACTTTTCAGATGCAGAGAACGAACAAAACAGAACTTCGTTGAGCTCTTTCTGTATTTCTGCTTTTTGCACAATAATTACACCATTCTATAAAAGGACATTGACAAATTTACAGAACTCATTTCTGGCTATTCTTATTCATTAGATTTACCTTCGTAGTGTTTTTAATTAAGAATTGTATGTATTGCCGGTGTTACATTTATCGGTGGCTTTAATTTGCTACACAAAAAGGACTGGAATTATTGGAAAATGTTTAATTTAATCCTTTGTTAACCACTTGCATTTAACTTATTTTGTGAACTTATATAAAAACTATATTAAAGTAACAATCTAAATTTTATTATCGAACTTTAACATCATTTTTAAAATTTTAACTAGGATCATTTAAGGGATTGTTGGAATTTATCACGGATGCTTAATTTTATAATTTATTCAAACTTTGTTATTTTTTCATTTCGACTAGTACTTGATAATTTAAATATTATATTTAAACGGATAATTTTTACAAAACAGTAGTTTTAACATTCATTTCTTTAGAATGATTCGTAAGGCCAACTCCCTCCCTGAATTCGATCCCCACTGCTCTAAATCTTTTTTAACAAAACTTCTTTCCCATCCCCTATGATAATTTTAATTATTTATTTTTATTTAGTTGTGTTATTGTTATTCTTCAGCTTGTATTAAGCTTGTAAATAAATAAATTATTACAGCTGGTTTTACAATCTTAAAATAAATTAAATTTTCACAGAGAGACTTTAAAACAAAACTTTATTACTAAACATTAAATTAAAAAACACAATTCTATTTGCATCAGGAAATTTCCTTGAATTTATATCCAACGATTCCAAAGTCATATAGACAGTTTTCAATTCGTAGGAATTTTGTAATAATCAATCATAACATTGAAAATCATCAATAAGAAAACATCAAAAGTGAGGGAAATGTATTCTAAACCGATAAACAAGCATAAAAAGCAAGAATCTCCGTAAATTTCAACAAAATACGTTCGCGACATGTTGTCACCCCAAAAAATTGAATTTCCTCTTTCACGTTAGCTTCTTTTATGTTCGCATCTATTGGGACTTTAAGTACCTACTATCATCTTTTTTTTTTTTTGTATTTTCTGTTTTGTTTCCTTTTTTTTCGAAAATATCCCATCACCTTGAAAATATTGCTCCAAGTGAACTTTATTTTCTGGACATAAATTCGAAACAGAAAGCAGTTTTCTCCATCAGACGAAATCTTTTCGGGAACATCTTTTATGACATTAGATCCTCTTCAGGAAATTGAATACTGAAAGGAATGTGATGAGTTTGTTTGTCATAAAGGAGTGTTCCCTTTTATCCAATAAAATTTAATAATGTCGTCTTTTAATACATGTGTGTAGCAAACAGTGACTGCAATTATTGGAATATGTACAATATATCTTTATATATTTATAAGCATTTAACAATTAAATTAAACAAATGACTAAAAAAATTATAAATAAGTAATAAATTAGTTTTATTTGAAAATAATTAAAATTAAATTCGAATTTAATGGGCAATGATTCCCAGAATTGTCATCTTGAGAGACTACAAAC
This sequence comes from Leptogaster cylindrica, assembly GCA_963082835.1. Taxonomy (NCBI): domain Eukaryota; kingdom Metazoa; phylum Arthropoda; class Insecta; order Diptera; family Asilidae; genus Leptogaster; species Leptogaster cylindrica. The sequence goes on from OY720109.1 coordinate 6,816,830, forward strand.
AATGTTGCAATTATTTAGTTATTTATGCTGTTCAAGTTCTTGCAATTAAATTCATTTAGAGTAAATTGAAAAAGTCAATTAAACTGATGCTGCAGAAACAGTTTAATTGAAATAGAGAAGACGATTGGATTCCATTAAGCTCATCTGCACTTTAAACTTTCTTCGATAAATACGAAAACCTGCACAAAACTTTTCACAAAACAAATTTTCCATTACCACTGAAATTGTTAGAAATTCAACTTTTAAATGTTTCAAATGGTTTTTGTGGCTGACTTAAATGAGTTCATCAGTTTCATTGTTTTAAAAACTTCTGAAAATTATAATTTTTTGGAATGCAAAGACAAAAAAGTAATCGATATTTTTGATATTCAATTTGTATTCCAAAAATTCTTGTTTACAACATTTCTTTAAATTATAGGCCGAATAACATTAAATTAATCGAAATGAATGCTACCATGGAAAATATATTATTGTCGGAAAACAAAGAGAGAAAATTATGCAACCGCAAAGTACCTACACAGAAATGTTTCCAATTTATTAATTCCTGCGCGAACGACGACAAACTCAGAGGAAATAAATTAAGCACCGTTGCGCTTTTATTCACGCTTTCACCAAATTTATCAATGTGCATGAACCGTGCTAATTTACGGCGCAAGGATAATTTAAAATGACCATTGTTATGTACGGATTTATTTCGAAAGTTTCCAATGCAATTATAGCTGCTTTCTACAAATGGATTTCAGTACTCAATTAATGTAAAACTCGTTTGTTGAATCCTCTTCGTCTTATTCCAATGTGTTGAATATTAAATTAACAAGAAACATTACAAATTTCCTTTTTATAGTTCGACGTTGGACAGAATTTTTCATGTAATTCGGAACATATTCAAAGACTTTAACTTGAATGTGTGTCCTGTTGTAAGTCATTTAAATGTATCCTGTCCGAAATAGTCCAACTGACTCCTCAAACAAACGACCCTAGCCATATTCCTTTGTATTCTGTACTTCGGACATGAGAAATGCCTCTCCTTGTGAAAGGATCAAATGCCCATTCAACATAAAGTTTCACTAAACGCATTTGTTAAAATAAAACTGAATACAAAAAAAGAAGACAGGAAGTAAACTCTCATCATAATCCGATGCGACTTGATCATGAAAATTTATCATTGGATTTTTGTGGTATTCGTTTCAACGTCATTTTTGTAAGCCGCTTCGGACAATATAAATAATAACTTGGACATGATTTTCGTAAATCCTTGTACATTTTTTGATAAATTTCTTTTCTCTTCCCTCATTATGTAAATTTTGTTAAGAAAAGAAAAATATTTGAAGTGATTTATTAAAAATAATACGAAATGTCAGTGAAATGAATGGAATTTGAGGAATAAATATCATTTGGAATTAGAATTTTTTTTAGCAAAATTTTGTGTTATTTTTTAAATGCAATATTAGTAGATATATAAGTTTAACTTGTTTGATTGATGAGTTACAAAACTTTAAGTCCAACTCTTTTATTATTGATCATTAAACTTAATCACAACAAAAAAAATTTATTATTTTTTTAATTAACAATCCAGAGTTTAAATGCAAAACTTATAGAATTTCGGAGATCAACTGCGACACTACAACAAATTGCTTTACTGTGCGAACATATTAAATAAACAATTCTTCAATCAAAAATAAATCAAATATTCTAAAAGTTTATTTCTTTAAAATTTAAATTCTTATCAACTTTTTCTTACTTTTTTACTTTTTATTCTTGTGTACAGAGTGAGAATAATATGTTTTCTTGATGGAAAGTAATTTTGAATATTTTTTCAATTTTTAAGTTTGGTTTATATTTTATTTTTTTATAATTATTTTCTTATATAAAAAAAACCGTCAAATGATTCCATTTTTTTCAATTTAAGAACATCAGAATAAAATTCCTTATTTATTGTAACCAGCAAAAACTGCACATTTTAGCTAAAGTGGGATTTAAGTGCTTCTGTGAAATACAACGGTTTTCCCGTTTTTTCCCCTTTATTCTATGCGAAATAATGCTCCCTGGGGTGAGTTTTAATCCACTGGATATTAAGTCTATGTTCCCTAAAAGCTCACCATGCACTAAACTTGTCCCCTAAATCCGTTCGACAACGAGACACTTTAACCTTAATTTCTCCTTCCTTGAAATTGCTAATAAATTCAGGCACTTTACGAACAGAGTTTATATAGTAACCACCCCCGTCGCGAGTTAGAAATTTTGCTCACATTCTTCACACTTTTATACTCCTGTTAACATTGTTTCGTCCTTATTTTCCAATTCATTTTTGTAACACTTTAGAAACTTTATCCACGGATTAAAGCAATGAGTAAGAAAAAGGATTTTCCGCTAAACGTAAAACAAAAAAAGCAAGAAAATCAAAATAAGGGGTTGGAGAAAGTATCCTGGATTAGACAAATGATTGCTTGCTTGACTGTTTACTTAGAAATGTTCGAACAAAAGCCCCTAATTCCGTTTGACTCTCTCCATGGTCTTAAGTCGTCCTTATTCTCATGACTTTTTCATCCAACAAACTTTGGTCCATACAAAGTAAACAAATCTTTCTCTTTTTTACTCTTTCATTTTCTGTATATATTTTTCTTAAGTGCTATTGCTTTGTTGTGTCGAATTGTTAGTTAAGATCATTTAACAAATGACACAAATTAAGCGAAATTATCTTGCAGCGTAGTTAAATACGGAACAAAACATAAACAGAAACGCAATTAGTTTTTCGAATATTGTGGCTGCATGTCATTCATGCGATCCTTTTTTCCCCCAATTTGACTACTTTTAAGGATCGAGGGATTTTTTGGCCAGCTGCCATTAACTGCAAGAAAACTTTAAACTCGGAAACGACATGAATGGCTCCAATTGGTCGGTGATGGGAGCTCCAGCTGTCGGTGGATTATTTCAAACTGTTCGAAAAGTTTCTGTGCTTTCACATTGCATTTGTACGCTTCAATGAAACTCAAATGGAATGAAAATTTTCAGTGCTGAACCATCCTGTTGTAATAGAGATTTACTGAGGTTAATGATACAATTTTCAGAAAATTGGACAGAGAAAACACCACAAGAATAATCCAGTCTGTACAACACTAAAGCAATCAAAAACAAATTTGATGTAGAATGAACGGAATATTTTCGAAGAAGACGATTTTCTTTATTCCGGTATTCTTTGCAATTCAAATGAAAAAAATTTTTATTTGAAGTTCCGCAACAAAATCAAAGTCATCGATTATGGATGGATGAAATCATTGAAGAAATTCAAGAGAAGAAGAAGATTAAATTTATCTCGCTGTTGTTATAAGAAGGAATCACAATCTTTAACAAGATTCTACAGAAATTGGAGACATTTTCATTCCGGAAAAGAAAATCAATCTGAAATGTGTACGTCCAGTTCATTTCGAACTCAATTGAGAACTTTTCTATTCGTTAAAGAAAACATTTGAATTTACATTGATTTATTTATGCAGCATGTCTAAAAAGTTGGAAAATATTCATTACAAGATCTGGACAAGTGGATTTCAGATTACAATTAGTTCTTTAAAAAACTCCACTGATTTTCTAACCCCATAAAATTTATGAGTCCTTAACAATTTTGGAGACCAAATAAAATATGTATAAATAAAACTCTTGAATTCGTTTAACATTTTGTAACCTTTAAATTATAATTTATTGTGTTCAAATGACTTTTCTACTGTCTTCAATATAACTAATTACTTATTACAATCTGAAACCTTTAGTACTTTTAATTTCAAACTTAAATTAAGGATGAGTAATGTAATTGAAAGTTTATGTCCATAAAAAAGTTTCAGATGAACCAAATGAGGTCGAACGGGTAGAATTTCGGTTCAAGGTTGGTTGAGTTTTTGTGTATTCCTTGCTGTGGACCGAAATAAAAAGTTTTCCTTGCTTAAGACAAATGGTCCAGAGATTGAAAATAGTCATAAATTAGAACGAGAAGTAGCATATTTAATGGGAGTGTAAAATATAACTCTCATTAATTTAACAATTTTTTCCGAATAGTTTGTTGTCTTTTTCTTGGGACATTTGAAGGCAATTTTACTGGGTTAATGGATTTTATCCTATTCAAGATGTGTGCTTCTGGCAAGAAATTGTTCTCATTTGATTTGGACCATTAAATGTGATAAAATGTGTTGGAATTGCACCTGTTTAAGAACAATTTGTCAATTGGACAGCCATATGCACTAAAAACCTTTATTTTCGTAAGTGAATCTTCAGTAACCATTTTTAGGAATAACTAATGTGAGTTATTTTGGAAATAGATTTAGTTCAATCGGTAGACAAGACAACTTTTGAAACAAACATGTTTACTAACCACACGTGAGTTAATTGAATTGGTTTTCATCCCCCATCACCTACTTTCTAATCCCATTTCAGTTGCGAACGGATTAGGTGTGAACGTCATTAAAACTCTTCACGTTATCTGTCCAAAAAAAAAAAACTTTCACATCAAATTAGTCCTCAGACGGCGCCGCATTAAGTCATTTATCTTTCGTCAGCCCCTTTTTATTGATTTATTGGTTGGTTTATTAGGATAAAGCTGACTTCATAGAGGATTAAGAGGATGAAGTTATGAGAAATGCTGAATTGAAAGGTATACATGTGACTAGGTGAAACTTACGTGAGGATTGTGCGGTCAATTTAATTGAGCCCTTCTAATTGCCTTATTTACACTTACCCAATTAGTGTACACATGCCCTTAGCCCTAATTACTATAAATGTGTGCTGGTTACACTCCCCAAAGCAGCTGCAATATCTCAAGGATATTTGAAGATCATAATTAAGGAAATACTCATGACAAACACTACGCAAGGTACTAAATCATTTTGGCTAGTAATGTGCAAATATGAGGTAAAATTTATTACAATTTGTTACATTATTACAGAAACACTTCCTTGAAATATTTATTATGGGATTAATATCGTCAATCATTTTCATAAAAAATCTTAAGTATGTACCTTCAAAAATACCAATACCATCTCTCCCTCCCAAAACCTGATTTGTTGCAAAGTGGAACGAGTTTAGTTCCTATTTAAATTTACTGATATATCTAGGTATAATTTTTCCTGTGAAACCCTTCCCTATCAAAATTGAAATTGCAAAGCTGTTTATAAATTTTACTTTTATGGAATTAATTTTCCAATTTGTTTCCAACAATGTATTGAGGTGTTATCCGCCGCGAATACATTCCCAGAGATGATGAGATTTTGCCATAGCACGGTTAAACAAAAACCCCAGTGAAAATAGAAAGGGGGTGAGCTTCAATATTATGAGAAAAGTAACAATATTCCCACCTTATAAAAGTTTATGTTATAACCTTGATGCCACAGGCGCAAAAGTGTTTTCCTTTATTTTCAAGAAAGTTGGAATTATGCCATTGCCAATGGAGTAAAGTACACTCATCTTGTTTTTTTAAATCAGATAAGATGGATTTATTCTGTGCTCTACATAATCCTAAAGAAACATACTAAAAAAAATTAAAACAAATATCATCTGTTTGAAAAGAGGCCAAGTACGAAACACTTATTCTAATTTCCAAGAAATATAAATAATTGTTGATAAAATCAGCAATTTAATATCACTATACCTTTACTTGGTTTCGGGTTTTTAGTTTGCAATAATAAAGTGCCTATTACACGTACACCTTCGTATACCAGCAAATCCATCATAAAGACAAATAATTTTGGTTAGTAAATCACAACAATTCAATTCGTTTGAGAATTGTCATTTCATCGCACTAATAACAAGTAGTTTTATCGGGATCATATGTGTTTTTGGCACTGTTCCTTCTGGATATCTTACATCGATATCCATAAATAATAATCGATAAAATCCATTCCGACCGTATTAAAAGTACCCTACCCTGAATGAAATTTATCGGCGGTTATGGCAGAAAACCTTAACATACGCTCCTGCAGAGCTTTTAAATTCCTGGACGTATAGGAAAGGCATTCGGCCATAAAATTTCTTTCTTGATGTCCCCACAGGATAGTGTCATAAATTTTAAGTTTATGACTCAAGCTATGATCGTGATGTGAGAGAATAGCGGAGTCGTGGACGAAGATGAAACTCCATTCTTACTCGCAGATTCCCATTTTGTTTTTTATTCGATCCCTTTTTTCAGTTGACCCTTTGAGAGTACTGTTGAAAGGAAAACGCTACATATTATGTTGTTTTATTTCGGTTTATTTATTCACTTTAAAACTGAAAAGCAAAGTGTGGTAAATTCCTTTGGTTTTGTCTTTTGTCTGACAGTGTTGAGCTGAAAATACGACATAAAGATCAGATTTATGCTCAGAGCTTTACGCTTTTCTCTCTTATTATGTTTCTTGGTGCATTTAATAGTTCATAAAACAGCAATGGGATGTAGTATCTTCTACTACATTTTAGTTTTATGCTGTACTTTACGAACAACATGTATTTTTAGAACTTACGAAAAACATATCGTATCTGTGCTTTATTTCAGTTACATTATCATTAATTTAAAAGTACAAGAAAATTTTCCACAAATGTCATAAACTTTCGTTTTGAAAGTTTTGTTGCTATATTTATCAAAACTCAGTCAATAGCTTGCAAGTGGCACATTTTTCAACACATAACAATAGAAACAAGGGTTGCATCTTCCGTAAGACAATGCTGTCAAAAAGTCCAAGCTTACCTCAATCATATTACGTCAACCTTTTCTTATTTTTCTATGTATAAAACATCAGAAGTTATCTAGTATCAAAAATGAACAAACAAAATTTGTAAAACATTTGTTGTAAAAAAAAAACATTAGAAAAGACTTGCTTTTAATTGTTAGTGAACTTAAAACTAAATTTTCAAAACGCCTCAAAACAGCAGCTCAAACTATAACCCAATCATTGAATTTAACTTTTCGGAGTTTTTGCAAACAAAATCGTGGTTAAAAAGTTGGCTTCAATTTTCCCCTGATAAGAACATTTATATTTTAAAATTTATTGAAAGTTTCTGCAAACGTTTCATTCAATATTAAATGACCATCGTTTCTGCATAACTCTGCAAGGACATTTGTGCGTTTCCTGTTTTGTGAAGAAAAACTGCATTGCAAAGGAGTATTTTTTCAGTAGAACAACTTTCACAATTAAATTTACAATTCTCCCGTCGGGTTTTCATCTCCGATTTCCTAGCAGGAAGGGTCAGGACATTTTGAAAAATTGTTAGACTCTTTTTGTGGGAGAAGTCAGTAGTTAACTTTGTGATTGTATTTAGAAAGAGTTTTACAACTGTAGTTTTTCAAACTATGGTTGAAGGAAGGGTTGCAATCTGTCCTATATGTAATATGTACCTATCTGACAATATTGAACTGTTTTTATTTTTAAATTTCCGATTGTAATTTTCAGTGTCTCAAACTGGATTTTTTATTTTCCAAAATGACATTACTTTCACCATTAAATATTGTCGTTTTCCATTTTTACAATGAAATCATAAATACATACTGCAAATTTAAGTATTCAAGTATGTAAGTATTTGTTTATATTCAACCCAACTTATTAGTAACACTTAATTGACACTCAGAAGCCATTCTAGTTTTCCTTGAATAAAACACGTCACGTGTGAAAACTGCAACTTTCCTTAACTACCAAAGATAAATCCTTCCTCCTTAACATCAACTGCTATAATTTCCTGTGGAAAAACGATCGGTCCATCCAGCATCACATTAAGCTTTCACATTACACAATTCCTTGGAATAACGCGATAGAAGAGGATACATTTGTGCTGCTTCGACCCGAGTGTCCTATTTGGTAGCTTCCTCCTGCCACTTGCAGTTTTATCTTATTTCCAGTACAGTTGCGCCAATTTGGCTTCAGTCCAACATGGACTCCGTGTGAGGTGATATGCAAAAATGTTATTCGTTTTGAAATGACTAGAAATGGAATGCAGCAAAGTTCACTGCAACTTTATATAAACCATTCTAAAGTGCAATTTCGAGAAGTTAATTTTACGATTGAGAGGATTTTGGGATGCATTGAAGGATAAAATACTGATTTTGTTTGATTAATGTGAGTTGAAAAATTATTCGGTTTAATTTTTGGTCTGATTTTGACAATGCCAACAAAATATATTTCCGTTGTTTGTTGCTCCCAAAATTATGTGCATTTTTTGTTGTAATAAATCATTTTTAAAAAGTAGATTTGCTGAAGTCATTATGCGAATTTTCATTTTGGATTCAAACTTATTCCTATATTAAATATTATGCTTTGACATTTATTTTCACTTCAACCAATCTAGAATATTTTAAAGTGATTGTCGCTCTTGATAGAACTTATAAAAGACATTTTCAGTTAACTTTAGAAACCCTAATATGCAGAATCTATCCGACCATATGCATTTTGCAATCATAAATACTTGTGAACATAAATCACAATTCTCAAAATGCCATTTCTGACTGCGAAACTGTTGGAAAAAGTGTGCTGAATCATTTATTGTAGCCAACAGAATGCAACATGCTGATGATTTGCATTTTGTTCCACATCCAGAAAGTCGCCAAAAAATCTTGACTGAATTTTCGCCTGGTAAATATTTCATGGCCTCCAAATTTTGCATGGTGCCGCCCAGAAAAATGCAATTCACTGGAGGATTGTTGATTTTGAAATTGTTCACTGGCGCATAATGAATTTCTCAATGTTAACATTTGATATTCAAACATCGACGTTGATGTGTATCTCGTTGAAATTCAAGAATTATATTTTTACTTCAGGTGAAATCATTACGGCAATGTCAATGGCGAACTTAAGTTTTCCAAGCAACAGAATCCTTGCCCTTGCATCGAAGCATACTCACAAGGAAATTGCATTTCAATAATATGTTTTGTGTGGCAAATGAAGGAGTGAAATGCATGTGGATTTCGTATCGAAGAAAGAGTTACATATGAAGAGAACTTCTTCCAAAGCGATTCAAGTGCAAATGAAGTTGGATGGATGCGTAATCTGGGAAGTGCTTCAATTAAAGTTTCTTTAGACTTCACTGAAAAGTATTGTGACATAAATTGTGAACTTTCCCAACACAATGCATCTCCTTTGCAATCCATAAACTTTAAATGAACTTTATACCGCAAGTATTTCAACTCAAATCACACAGTTCACATAATTTTAGTATTCCACTGGGAATTCAGTGTCCTTGAACACTTCGGCTGCTTGAAACTTTATAGACGTTTTACAGTTCAGCGTACACAACTACGAGTAACTTTGATTACGTACGATTTTCCTAGGCTTTTCATTTAATATCAAATCAAATTAATTTTTCTTCTCTACAATTAAATTGATTTCGTTTAAAACCAATAATTTCATATTAGCAAAATGTTGAAATAGTTTCATTTTATTTGAGCAGATTGAATAGAAACTTTATACAGTTTTCAAATATTAGACCGTTAAACTACTAAAAACATGTAATCTAATTTATTTTTGTTTTTAAACAAATGACCTGCCATAAAAAAAAATTTTACATTCATGTAATTCCGTGAAAAGACGGAACCCTATTGCAAATCCAAGGATTGAGATAAGTCCAAACCATCATATTCCTAAAAAGCCAATTCCGCATGTGAAAGTCCTTTGCAAATACAAGAAGTTTTCTTCTGGACCGAAATCTGCTCCAAGCGGAATCCTCAAACGTGACTGAAATTCAAATGCATCCAGTTGAGGGTTTCGTAAGTGCATTGTGCATCTAGGCATCTTTGCACACAAGTTCACATCCATAAACACATACACACAAATTGGTAAGTGCATTAGTAGAGCCAATCTGGAGATGGGAGGACATTTTACGCGCTGTTTAGAAACTGCAGAGCAAGTTGGGCCAACGTCTAAGACGATGCACTATACCCATCCATTTACCTGTCTTGGAACAAGCAGAAGTTTCACGAGTTGTTAGAAATGTTATATCTAGTTTTGGGGTAATGAATTAGAGTTGAATTCATCAGAGGTTACTTAATTAATGAGAAGTTTTAATAACTCACTGAGAGTTCATATGAAAATTTTCGTGACAAAAACGTATTTGGAGCAGAAAATCGCAACTTTAGAAAAGTACAATTTTTATTAAATACAATAGTACAATATAGTAATTGTTTTTTAATGATTTACATTGCAGCGTCACTGAATTATATTTATTATAAAAGAATTCGCAGAGGAAAACATTTTGAAGATCATTAAAATTTTACCAAATGAAAATGAAATTGAAAAGTTTTGAATTAAGTATTTTGTATAATCATTCAATATCATTTCCGTTCCTTTTGTTAATATTTCCAATCTAATTTGAATTATATTCTATTTTTCGAAAAATGTTACAGGATTTCCTACAATAAAATCCAACAAAACTGCATAATGAAAAACATACTTTAAAGCTATTCCCGAATTTGCGCACCTGTGAGGAATGCATCTCCTCCCACCCGATCTCCATCACCAACCATAAGACCACCTCATCATGAAAACCCTAAAAACAAATTTACTTTGCACCACCATAACATTACTTCGTTCAGGATTCCCGATACACTTTGTGAAACGAAAAAAAAAATTGAATACAAAAGAAAACTCGATGGACTGTTAAAATATGTGATTCCCATTACTCCCTGGTGGAGCATAACGTCGAATTGGAGCTTTGTTCTGTAACTTCCATCTACATAACATCCTGTGGAATCCTTCGTATCTGGAATACGAAATATGTTCGTACATATATCAAGACATAGTCGTAGTGAAACTTTTAAATTTTCTTATTCGGTGTGTTCATCCCTTTAATTCGCCATTTTAAACTGGTACTTCAGATTCTTTTCATCTTTTTCGAGATAAATAAAGTCTCCCTTATAATTACATGTCAGTGGATGAACACGAATTTCCATGAAGTATGTTTTCAGATTACTTGAAAATTATTTGCATTACCTTTCAATGCTTTTGTGTTTATTCGAATAAAATTAATGGAAGGATGTGTTGTTCTCTCCGAATCAATGACGCTACAGGAAAACAAAAGTTCAAATTTATTCAGATCAAGGTTTATACATATTCGATGAAAAAAGGATAAAGAACATTTTATTTATTTTGGAGAACAATTTCGAATCAGTAAAATGTATGAAATGTATGAAAAAGGTCCTGAAACAATTCATACAAATAATATTATTTGTTGTGGAACAGGAACACGAACAACGCCCAGTCAAGCTGTACTCAACATTGCTTCAGGAAAAATGTTTTTGGGAACGCAAGAAAAAAAAAACACACTTATTTTTTTAACTGGAAAGTGATTGATTGATGGAAGAGCATTTTACAAATCTAGTGAAAAATGTTACTAAGCGTTTTCAAATTTTTCTCGACTAGTGACTGGACTTTAAATTAGATTTGAAATAACGATATATTTATCTGATCGCCATATTTTAATAGATCTAACTGACTGACATAATATAACTGTTTCCCTTTGAAGAGGGTGGAAATGGTGAAGCGAAATAGAGATGTTGGGAATGGGAGATCTAAGTTAAAAACCTATCCTATATGAAATTAACAGAGTTTCAACAGAGTCGTGTGTGACTGTACAGGGGTACCTACAGGGCCGGTCCTACACATTTTGTGGAAGTACGCAAACAGGTCTGTCGGCGCCCCTTCGCCTTCTTGCTTTATGATTATGAGAGCAAAAAAAAAAAAAAAACGTTGCAAAGCTTTGGATTGACTTTCATCAATAATATTGGACATTATTAAATAATTTTAAGAAGAACATACCAGGAAAGTTGTTGTACACGACTAATTCGAACTACTGTTTTAACTTATAATGCACTAGTGTGGGAGTCAGTCAATAGCGGTTTGAGTCAATAACGGTGTAGTTCATTCCCTATAAAAATCTTGCAAGACGCACAAACAATTTTCCACGAATTTTGTCGACTACTGTCGACGTACAATACACCCCCCCCCCCCCCCACACCACTCATGCATTCATTCATTAAATACTCAGAAAAAGAACTGAACACTTGCGCTGTTGCTGTTGCATTATAAAATGCTTTAGAGGGCGAAGTACAGGACGGGACAAATCTTTCTTTCAAATTTTTGGGTCAAACTGAAATTTCATTCTAAAATTTGGGTTTTTCCTGCTTTTACGAATTATATATTCCAGCCATCATATAATATAAAATCCTGGTACTGGGACGAGCGCCCTTCAACGCTGAGTTGAGCGCTGTCAGCCGAGCGGCTTTGGCATTGGGGCAAGCTCGTTGTGTGCTGTAGCAAGGGCCTTCGGCGCCCTTTTTTCCAGGCGCCCTACGCGACCGCGTACTTCGCGTACACCAAGGACCGGCCCTGGGTACCTAAGTGATGCTTCCATTCTTTCTGCTGTTGATGGAATTTATAAAGGATATCATAAAGGTTATCAACCGGCAATCGGCATACTTGTTTCCTCTTTGAGGGGATGGTCGAAAGTAGATAAAGCAACACCAAATTACACAACGAATTCATGTTTTATTGTATCAAATAAAAATGCACGAAACTTTCAAGCGAATTTCATTGGTCAAAGCAAACAAAATTTTCTAATTTTTCAAGTTCACTGAAAACAATCACATCACATCCCTTAGGGCTGAATATGTCACTTGTAGCTCTTTTTTCTTGGGCTGCAACAAGCCAACCACTTGCTAATGTTACCACAGAAACAATTTTAAAGAAAAAAAAGTTAATAAAGCATTTCAAATGAAATCCCCTCCAACAGTACCCATTTGCTAAAACATTAACAATTATTTCCAGACCACCCCGTTCCAAAAGGTTTCTTCTTTGTTGGTTTCATTGTAAACTTCTGGCTACCCTCTTAAGTTGCTCCTTGCTTCTTCTGTAAATTTAAAAAGTTCTCAGATTTAATTGCCTCAAAAGAGTTAAATGTGACCCTCCCCCACTCCTGACAACTTTATTTAAGCATAACAGTGGTGGTGGGGGGCAAACGAAATCGCAAATAGAGCTGAAAATTGTCGCAAGCGAGCTGAGAATTGTGCCGTGTGCCATTTGTTGGTCTGATTGTCGAATTGACTGCCAGATGTAAGTGTCCTGACGGTTAGTCCTGTCTGTGGTCGGCTCTGTTTCGTTCTGCTTCAAATTACTTTGACACTTAACACAAAAAGGGAATTGCTCCTATTTTACTTTATCCTTGTTGTATTCTACACCACTCGGAAATCGTTCTTTTGTTACAGAATCAAAAAAAACCCAATGATTAGGATTTGTGTTTTTCTTTTTCAAGATAATTTTACTTTTGACCGAAATTAACTCTTGCGAAAACAGTTTTTCACTTAGGTATCCCAGTTTGGTTGCATTAAAAATGCACTCGTTAAGTACAGTGAAAAAATTTTGTCTACATGATTTGAGTTTTTTAATATCCTGTCTGTGTGAAGGATGTAGTGAATCAAAAAATAAACTTATTTTTAATGAAGTAAATTCTTGTTCTCCCAGAGAAGTAAATGCACGAAAGTTGCAAATTGTGAAAAGGTAACTGGTAACTGCATTTGCAACCCTTCTCGGCTACCAACGGCCACAATTGCATCCGGTTTTCAAAGGAAAACAAAGTGGTTCGCCATCAAAATTCACTCTTGATTTTCCATTTCCTATTTTTTTTAAGGATATAAAGTCAAATGTACAGCAAAATGCAAATTTGCTTAATCTCATTAGAGCATTACGACAAGAGCACACAACGAAAAATATATTTATTCGTTGAGTTTTCCATGAGAAGATTATTTAAATAGTTTTATCGAATTATTCAACCCACCGGAAATTTCATTCTTCAAATTTATTCTATATCTTCATGTCTTATTATTATTATACAAAGTAAAGTACCTACTTCCGCAAATTAATTCAAAAAAGTTAATCGAAATTTTTTTAGATTAAAATCGAAATTAGTTCTTGGGACCAATTCTAAGAGTTCTACAGTCAAATGCTGATCCGATCCTATTTCATGTGCTTTTCTTCTTTGTCTTCCCGAAACAATTTCTGTCAACTTTTATTGACATTCAATTTCGATTCGCCATACATCGGCAATTGCAAATTGTCCACAAATACGGAGGAGTCCTTGTCAATTGGCAATTTGCATTTCAAAACTGCGCACTGTTCTGCTGCTTGCTGCTGTGGAATTTGCAAATTTGCGAATACTTACAGAGGTTTTACGCTTGAAAAGTTTTTCTTTGAATTTGAAACCAGATTCGGTAGCAATGTTGAACTCGGATGTAAATAAACAAAACGTGCTCTATAGAAATAGATACCTACAAAAAAAACATCATTTTTCCCTTTTAGAAGTAGCAAAGAACTCATTCCGTTTCCTATTGACTTAGTGGGGAGAAGAAATTTGCATGCATCCGTTAATTATGCTCGATGCTTTCTTATTTTTTCGATCCTTCAGCGGACCCAGCAACATTCGACAACAGAAAAAATAAAACTTAAATAACAGTACAACCGAGCCAAATTACCCCTTTACCGGTGCAGTTGTCATCTTTTGTAGTGGTAAATAATTACTAATTCCGGAAGTTCAACCAACCACCACACAGTTCAGGGTTGATTTACATTGCAGATTTTAAAGTTTACTACTTTTTCTCTACCTTTTTGCCTTTTTTGGCTTTACTTTGTGCAGTTAATTAAAAACTTGTGCAGTGAGTTATGACTTCTAAAGTCAAATTCTTGAGTGCATTTTTACAAAAAAAAATATACCTAGGACTTTCTGCATTTAATTTTTATGTAGTGGAAAAGTTTTGTTGAAATGGTTATTTTTTTAAAACTACAAAACTTGAAGACAATTAAAAAAATATAGTCGAAATTCGTATTTTAATTTAGGGTTTTTGTTGATATTTATGCCTTTAGAAAAACAATAAGAAAAAAATTAACCTGCAAAAACAAAGATTTTACTTTAATTCAGCTACTGAGATTTGAAATTAATTAAAAAAAAATCAAACATGATTTTAATTTGTGATAATGTTTTCTATGTACATTTTCATTCGTTTTTGTTTTATAATTAAATATATCATCCATTCCTTCTCTGATAATGGGATAAGAATTTGGTAGGATGCATTTTCATCGACAACGAGTGTATCTGAAAAGGCTTAGCTAAACTGTGTGACGAGAAGTGGGTTAGGCAATTACGCAAACAAATTTTTGGCAAGTTAATATATGTAAGTAATATTAAAATTGTGTAGGTACAAAATATTAAGTATGGATTCTAATGCCTAAGTTGATTATAATAATTTTCAATTAAAGAAAATCCAAATGAAGGACATTCACATTTTGGAATACAAATATTTATATTTAAAGAGGAGATTTAATACTTTGCGCAGCCAAACCCACACCCAACCATGCATTCAGTTAACCAACTTTTAACCCGCCCAATAAAAGCGTTATCAAGTAATGTTTCTGTCAGACAGACAAATAGATATAAAATAGTTTCTTTCACCTTCCGTGTATAATAATAATGTGCCTACTTGGCAAAAACAATGCATGTTTCCTTGAGCACATTCGCGCAAGTAACAAAAATAGTGTCAGGATACAAATTCAC
Organism: Leptogaster cylindrica; assembly: GCA_963082835.1. Lineage (NCBI taxonomy): Eukaryota > Metazoa > Arthropoda > Insecta > Diptera > Asilidae > Leptogaster > Leptogaster cylindrica. The sequence goes on from OY720109.1 coordinate 6,832,370, forward strand.
AAATACACTTGAAATCAATAACCGCAAAAGATTAAAGGATCATCGGTTTTTCCCTCTCAGCTTTTTAGCACCCATTGGCCACAAATCGCTTGTAATGATGACAATATTTTTCGATTGGAATATTTCCTGATTACTTTTCCCATAAAGAACAACTGGCGCCAGGATGACTATGTCGTATCATTGAGTGACTACAGGAAGACTTTATGGCGTATGCTCCTGCTTTAAGAGCTTCTAGTATTTGTTATATAGTCATTTCACATATTTACACATGTGCAAAGCCCACAGGAATTTTGGCGTTTAATCTAACGAAAATACGAGAAAGATCATTTCAATTATCTGAAAGTTTTGAGAAATTATTTGTTTAATATGTATTGGTCTTTCATTTCAATGTTCTATAGACTTTCAAGCCTTAACAAATGACTCCATTTTCTTGAAATAAAAAATACTCTAGATACTACCGTTTTCACGTGAACATTTTTACATTTTATTACAATAATTCAATGCAATTTTTTTTTAAAACTTATAAAACAATAACATTTCCTTCTTCATGTTTATTTATAATTTCATCTGAAATCACTTATTTCAAAAACTTTTATAAAATTATGCTTAAGTTGATTTTTTCAGACAAAGAACGAAAGAACCTTCATTTATTTCCGAAGTTATACAATCTTAAAATCACTTGTTGACATTTATTCCTGCAGGATTTCATTTTACACAACATAAATAAAAATTCAAGAACTTTTTTTAAAAAAAGAAAGAAAAAAAGTGAAATGAATTCCTTTTACCTTCCAAAAAACTTGTGTTCTTGACACTTGAGGTACAAAAGTAATGACCTTATTACCATAAAATACTCACAAAATGTATACATATTGTAATTTAATTACAAAAATTTGAAAAACGTTTTTCCGAAGCATTTTCTTTTCACATTAAAAGTTTTTCAAATTTATTTCATCTCACGTAATGTCTGGGGCTTTAGCAATATTAAAGAGATCCGCCGCATGAAAATCGTGTTTACCATTAAAATGATGTACGTGTCCTGATTCTAGTTTGGAAAATATAAATGTCGCATTTGAAGGGACGGATAATTTCATATTTTTTATTTTGAAGGATTACAACACTGAGAAATGCTGTCACAAAATTTCAAAAACTAAAAATGGAATCAAAAACAGTTTAATTTCTTTTATTTACCATTTAAATAGGAACAATGGAGTTTTAAAGTCACAAAAAAAGTGAAAACATATGTTCAACTTTCTAAATTGTCCTTTCTGCTACATAATATTTTGATGAGTTTAGATTGGAATGCTTGCAGAATACTTGAAACAATTTTAGAATTTTGCATCTCAAACCCCAGATTTTCATGTTACATTATTTAACGATGCAATTGTGGCATTTAAAACTCAAATACTTTTTGAAGTAAGCCATTATGGCTGGGAATTCCAGTGTTCCAGAAGTTTTAGTTCCCCAATTGATGGTATTCCAGTCAGGATTATTCGTCTCTGCATACCAAATTTGCTTGCTGCTCTTGTTAGGGATTATACAAGATTATGCGCTACTGCTTGCAACATTTCTGTTTACCACATTAATGCTACCACAATATTTTACTCACGATTAACCAACCAACCCTTTTATACTTGAATTCGTACAAGTTTAAAAAAATATTAAATGAGATGAATTCTTAATATGAATTTAAATTCCATTGAAAAATAATTGCTTTTTTTTATGAATAGTAATTTATCCCGAACACTTTATAAAAGAGGAGTTTCATTTTTTAACAACCGAATATAGCAATGAAGATAGATAGACAAGATAGATACATCCCTTGGCAATAGACAAACCACTACGACATGAAATCCTGGAACCGCTACGGCTTCTATAGAAGATGCTATAATATTGTGGGTATTATTAACGAATATTTGCTCTACACTTTATGCACTGAACTGTAATAATTAACCACCAACTGCCAAAAATTAGTATTCCAAAAGTTGTTTGCGTGTAACAAACATTGATTTTACAAAAACCTATCAGTTTTCCTCTCCGATGTGTCAAGAGTATCACAATAGCTTCATAACCATGTTAACATCCTTCATGTCCTTGTAACAGTGACACGTGTTCCAGATTTATTTTCCCTCTTTTGCACACCATTTCCGCTTGTTTACCATTCGCGCAAATATCCGCTTACAAAGCAAAAAAAAGACAGAGAAAAAAGGAGTAAGATAAATCCTGCAAATGTCAGGAGACATATGTCATCATCCTGCAATACAAGTGCACTTACTTTCAGCCATGCTGAGACGATGATCTTACTTATTGAACGGTATTGGCAAATTCGATTCTCTGGAACCAGATTTCTATTTTGTATAATTCCATAGAAAAATGTTGAAAGGAAAAAAAAACTGAACGGCAAAACATTTGACAATCGGAAGATTTCGAGTCACTTATCTCATTGAATACAGTGTTTCCTTTTTACTGGTACTGTTATACAATTTAGGAACAAATATAAATCCTGATAAGATAACTAAGTTAATACACTGTCGCACAGATACAATAGTCCAACAAATTGCCAACTGCTAAGGACATAGAGATTGTGTCAACATGATTGAGAGTGTCATTTGCTCGCCAAAATATCCTTCGCAAAAAACATCATTTCGTTCATTTTTCAAGGGTCTTCTGTGAGTGCAAAAACGATAAGGAATCGGATGTAAGGATTCCAGGAAGAGCTCTTGTCAGTGCTCTTCAAGTTTCCAGGTGCAAATGAACTTTTCATTAAGGTTGAAATTAATGTATTGAAGTGTTCTTAATTTGGAGAAGTTGTCAGGTACAAGGATCATATAAAAGTAGCATTTTTGGATTAAGCTACAAAACTGTTACGTATTTGCAATTAAAAGGATTTTACAAGGGTCAACTGAAAGTAATGATTTAAGCTGATCATTAGGAAAACATGTTTTCTACTTTAAATAGTTTCTGTATCGTTATATTTTTTGCAAATCCATTACAATGTTTAATCACTAATTTTTTCGTTTAATTTAAATTGTTTTTAAATCATTCAAAACCAGAGAATTGCAACCTTTAAGCACAACAAATTAAACAAGATCAGCACCAGCGAATAGCAGACCAGGTGTGTTCAGAATATATAAACCAAATTGAAATCTAAGTAATGCGAAGAGTTCTATTGAAAATTGAAGGATATAAGTTCCGTATGTGAGGTAATCATCAGTCGTTGTTAGCAGTCCGAAAGGTAAATGAATTATCCAACTTTTTGCTTCCTTTTTCAAATTTAATTAAGACCAAATTGAAAGAATCCGATTCCTTACCATGTTCCGTCGTATAAGTTCGTGCGGAAAAGGAGAGAGGAAAATAAGGGAGTCAAACCAATTGAGCACCAACAAAGAGCAGTTTGAAAGTTTGTCCGCAACACAGTTACGATGGCAATTAGATTTAATGTGAGCATTAATTAGGAAGTTCTCCAAAGCAATCCTTGTCCTTATTGGTCAAATACAGTTACTTTCCTTGTTCGATTCGACTCTATCTTTCGTCATGGTGAAAATTCGTGGAATCATCAACAAAAATCCAATGGCATTGAAAGCTGTGAATCAAGTGAAGAATCCTGAAAACGCCACAAAATCCTGGTACTATTTTCATTCTATTTATTGTGCATTTTCTAAGTCAATTATTCCAACCAGACAAATCCTTATTTCGGTTCTTTTTTCTTGCTTTCAAAACTTTACTAACGAGTCTTTGCCCTCGGCTGCCGGATGTTTAGCTCTAAGGAAAATTTAGGACGAACAATATGGAAACATTTTAACATACGAAAAGAAGAGGATTTTCTGAAGTTAGTTATTATCTAAATCCGACATGGACCTGAACGCTTCTTAGACAATATTTGCCCTTGAGTCCATGTTTGCTTTTTTTGTTTTGTGTCCTTTGAAAAAGCTGCAGATGATGAAGTCAAAAGTCACTGTCTACTTGGATGATTTGATCTGTTTCCTAAGTTAAAGAAAACAATATTCATTAAGACGTTATTTGTGTGCGGTTTCATCAAACATTTCCTTCTTAAAGGATTACTGAAATAGTATTTAGGAGAAAGGAACTGTCTGTAAGGATAAATTCAGCAAAACGAACTTGTGTCAAGTTAATTAGTTCTGACATGATCCTGTAAAGTTTTTGTACCGTTTACTTTGGTTTGTTTATCTTGGTTCTATATAGTTAATCGGATTTTTAGTTCGTGGCATTTACACAAACTTTGAACAACAGTTTTCAAGGAGCATATTTTTTATAGAAAACAACAAAACATTCATTCGTCTAAATTAAAAGCCGGTCGGTAATGCATTTTCAACCGAGAAATTGTTGTAAATTTTCTCACATTTCATAAAACATAATTTACAATTTATTCATGACTCGGGGTAACTCAACATCAACACAAACGAATTGAAGTGGTCCTATTTATTCTCACCTCCGCAAGTAAGCCATATTTTCTTGGAAGCATCCTTCACAAGTAATAAATGACAAGATCTAAAAAAGTGAAACGTTTTTAGTTGACTTCGGAAACGTGGAAAATATGTGAGTGCAAAGTATAAATACACTTCCTGCATAACTTTGGAGATGCTACATGAAACTTTTTCATTGTTTCGGATTTTCAGTAGTTTTTGGGGTTGTACTTTGTTTGCTGATGTGAACTTTTATTCTCAACAGTTCTGTTAAAGTTTCAAAAGTTGTTATTCCCCGACGGACGTGATACCCCCTTGACATTGTGGTGAACCTTAAAGTCATCGTTGATGAGGATTAAAGGATGAGATAATATTGTGTAAGAAGATTACTCAATCCTTGTACGCGTATTGTATGTACATAAATTTGTTCCAAATTTTCAAAACATAGAAGATATTTACATATGTATAAAAATTTATTGTAAATATACCCTTTACAATTTACTCAAACCTGAAAAGTTTCTATAAAATGTACCTACTCAATGTTTTAAGTTGATCCTTTTGAAATTCTCTGCTGAATCAATTGCAGAATCATTTCCGGTGTCCAAAGATTAACTGTGAAATTACCATTTAACATTCATTTCCCATTGTCGTATGTCTATTGCTGAACGATTTACGATCTGAATACAAAATTTATTGCTGTTCCACACATCCTTTTTGTAAGCATAGCATTAAATTCACCTTAAAATAGATTTAGAAGTAGATTTAACGATCTGTCAACAATAAAAATCAAAGTGCATCGCTTCAACACTTAACTTCCCAAATGAAAAATATTCTAGGTTGATTCCTGGGAAACCGGAACTAAGCGAGACTTTTATAGCATTTTAAAAGGATCCACTTGTTGAATATATTTTTATTTTCGTACACTAGACGTTACCCTGGTGATTTTAAATTTTACCAAGAAAATAATATTGCCCGTTATTGTACCTACTTAACAAGGAAAAACACCATTACCTATTACAAAAATATTTTTATTTCAAACATGAAAATCAGTTTTTTTTCTTGACTTTTTGAAAGAACGACTTTCTAACTTTTCCATACAAATTCTTAATAAGTAAATACTCTTTGAAGGAATGTATCCTTTTTAACAGATATCTTTGGTTCAGTGGAGTGAAATATTGATCTTGTCAAGGGAATGTATATGCATTGCTTCAGGAGACAAGAAATCCTTTTGACTGGATGAGAAATTGAATGACAATAGCAAGACTCACTGTGTATTTTCTCCTTGTACCAATAATATGAGTTTCCCTTGGCATTGTACTTAAAAAAAATTCAATTTCCCCCTGCGAATAATGCCAGAGTACGGATTGTGTTTTATGCAAATGTTGAATACCACTTGTAAAATATTTTTATTATTTCCGTCCTGAGATCACCCAATTTCCTTACTGATTTTTGCCTACGCATATATTTTCGTGAGGAATATGCTCCGATATGGGAAAAGGGGAATTTATGAGACCTGCAAAGGGTTGTAAAATGTACATATGATATTTGTAAGTCGAATGATGCTTTTTATGTCAAACCTGTTAAAGAAATAAATTCTCAAGATATTACACTAAAAAAGGAATTTTTAATTAATAGTGCAGTTTAGCGAGAACAATATTCATTTCAATTTGCGAACGATTGACGACAAGATTAATATAATGTAATCATTAATCAACAACAGGAAAATGTAGACAAAACTTTTCAGTCATTATTCGATTCTGTGAAAGTGTAAACTGGAGACTTTAATTTGATAAAGTATTTATTGCAAGACTTTTATTTTCATTTCACAATAAATGTTTTTATATAATATCAAATAAAGATATAGAGAGGGTGAATTGCTTAGAATTTTATTTTTCATCGTTAATACAGAGACAAATAAATGAAATGGTATTTTATTTTTACTGTTCAATAAAATGATGTAAGGAACAAGAAATAGATATGTATGAGGTATCGGTATGTATAATGTATAGTAGATGTCCCAGTCTCAGTTACTGAAGCACATCCTGGTGACTCGACCGACTACTAGAGACTGGGAGAAATTTTTTTTTTTTTAATATCAACCAAGGAAAGCGCTTAGAAACACATAAAGAATTGTGATCAAAGAAAAAGGTCATTCAATTTATCCCGGTTTGCCGAATTCGAAAACTGGCTACCCAAATATTAATGTATTTAAATTTACATAGAAGTTCATTATAAAGAGTGTTGTTTAGAGGTGTGTATTTTATATTAACAACACTTCTGCTAGCAACAATAAATTTGAGAGTTAACAAATTATTTGTGTTCAGTATGTTTTGTCATTTCAAGATGAACAGACTTACGCCAGAACAATGGTTGTAAATTGTGCAAATATTTTATGAAAATAATGGTTCAGTTCGCGCAACATGCCACACAGCGTGCGACCACATCAATTTCTTGAGAGAAATATTCGATGCGCGGAAAATTTCCCGTGTGGCCTGTGAACTTGTTACTGGCCTCCATGAACATGTGATCTCACACCATTGGACTACTTTCTGTGGGGATATTATGTGAAGTCACTAGTCTAGGCCGACAAACCAAAACGTTGGACGACTTGGAATCAAACATTCGCAGAGTTATTTATGATTTATGGCCCTAGCTGCTGGAAAAATAAGTCGAAAATTGGACGTCCAGATTAGGATTCATTCGAGCCAACATTTTTAAGCAGTAATGGCATAACATCATAGTTACATTAAATTCAATACAAGTCTTTAACAGGATGTATTTGTATGTATTTAATTTCATTTAAAAAAAATCTCAAAACACTCCTGATTTCGAAAGTTAACGAGACGTTTAGTCAGCTGAAGTGGGTTATTGTTGCAACAAGACAAGCCACGCCCTCAAGATTGGCAAACTTTACTGTTCATCGTGAATCAATTAAAATGTGATCCTCTTATGTTAAACAAGGAAAAATTCTCAAGTAATCCTTTAGACAACCTCAATAAATAGCCGTGCGATTGCTATCAGTGTCATTAAACAAAGAATTTGATGCCAACGACTTGAAACATTCCAGGCTCATTAAACCATAATTATTTCCAATTATTTTATAATTACAACTCAAAATCTTGAATATCTTGAATATAACCATTGTGATTATGACTAAATCTAAATATCAAATGTTTCTATCGTTCTGCACCAGTTACTAACCAGTAATCAGGAGATGCAAGCCATGATCTCAAAGAAGTAGTCGTCCAGTGTATCATATCATATTTCAATGTCCTTCCAAAACACTTATTCCACTTTAAACTTGAAGTGGTGCAATCTGAGTTATAAATTATCGGAAACATTAAATTGTTTTTAGGCAAAGGAAGATGTCTAGAGAACCAACAAATCTTCCAATTTGCTGCCAGGATACACAATTCTCTTGCAAATGACCAAAACTTTATACTTTCCCCTGTCAAGGACTTCCAAATAGAATATCGAAAATCTTATATTTATGTACGATGTATGCATATTCATGCTCCCACCCCTCATCCTCAACTCCATGCTGAACGTACAATGTGACTGCTTCCAGGTTTAGTTTTGGTTTCCCATGGGCAATTTCAAATACAACACTTTTCCATTCAACTAATAAATATAGGAACGGCAGAACCACAACTATTTGTAATTCTGATTTACTTCTGCAGGTACAGGACCCCAAATAATTTATCCCGTTTCGAAACAATGTGATGAATTCCTTTTCGTAATCGCATTTCGGGTAAATAACTCACATACAACCCACTTCAGGTTGTTCCAGTTCGACTGGAGATTCACTTGATGAATGTCCTTTTGCTGCTGTAAGCTGTTTCAGCTTAATTGAAAACTCCTGCATATTTTCTTGGAATTTTTCGCAATCATTCTTTGTATTTTCAGCAAATTGTTCAGTGTAATAACGGAACCGAGGAAAAAATCGATTGTTTTGGGATTACTTTAAAATAATTTTCTCGCATTAACAACAAATTTTTGCGATGAAATTTCCATTATTGCTTCTGTTTAGACTCGCAGACATTCATAATAAAATAAAAAAAGCCAAGAGAATTTTTTTGCAAATACAAATCGGTTTCATTGTCATTGAAGAATACAAATACCAATTTTTCTATTTTTCTTGAAAATTTATTTCCGTAAGCAGCTTTCCAACAAAATAAGGAGATCAATGTCAACATTAGCATCTTGCACAATGCAATGCATTTGAATTGTTTATTTAGAGATTCGTGCTGATGTTGCATCGTCGAGAATGCGAAAACTACTTCCTTTCGAAGAACGAGGAGTCCACTTCTGCTGTCTCAATATGCATATGACACCGCCAGAATAATAAATAATAAAATATAAAAACATCGTTGTGCAAAAGTTTGACGCTCCAAAATGCAATTCAACATTGAAGATGGGTGAGTATCAAATATCAACAATATGTAGAATTGGGAATTTCAAAACTGTTTGCTTGGTCAGGAATATTTATTAAGTAGTACAAAAAAAAGTTTAAACATTCTGAATTATTATTTGTATTTGATTTAACATCACGAGACCAATAGATTGTATAGCTATCGACAATACAACTGCAAATATAAGATTAAACAGATCGCGTAAAACACAAAAACATAAAACTAGTAAGGAAAGTATAATTGGTTTAGGTCAATTATGAAATATCCTTGATGTGGAACGGCATAGTTTTTAATGCAAAAGCAACGTTTGTTAAGAAATCGTGTAAAAAAGAAGTGCAAAAACAGTTTTCCCATCGTAAAAAAAAGAAAAATTCGTGCTAAATTATTTAAAAGATACGCAAAAAAGGAAAGTTTTTAGTATCGGTAAAATTTCAAGATCGTGTAAAACATTACCGTGTAAAAACAGTTCCGTTCAATATCCGTTCAAAATCAATATTTTTATATAAAAACTATTCAGACTTATATGGCAACACTAAGAAGGATTTGCCCGATTTTGCTCATCTGCGAACTTGGACTTACAATTTTATCGAAGTATAAGTGTACATTTTTACCAAATTTCAAGTTTTTAGCTACAAGCGTTCTCGATTATCGTTTGGACAAACAACATTCAGACAGACAGACAAACAGACGGACATGCATAAAACTGTTTCTTTTCCTTTCCCAATCATGAATATATAGTTCATTTTTCTGTCACCATTATTTCTTGGTTTTGCAAAAGTTTGCTCAAAACTAATAAAGGGTCTTTCAAAAGTCGCGCAAAAACGCGTCCTTTATTTTATGTCAACTTTGACATTTGTGAAGTAGCAATATGTACAATTCTCCCGGTTAAGCACGGAATATGACATCATTTAAATGGTCGCCCCAGCTGGCCTTACAAGCTTTCAACCCAATTTCCAGTACTTGATAACCGAGCGTGATAACTGAAAAAGGACATTTCACTTCTCCGCTGATAAACAATACTCCTGAGAAGTAAACACAAGATTTCGCAGCTTTCATAAAATTAATTTGGCTGGCATCCAATTAGTCGGGTTTAGTTTATAAATCTCGGTGCAAGTTTCTTTTCTGCGATTGTTTGGCACAATTTATGAAAATGAAATTATTGTTCAGCATTTAATTTTCTTTCCATTTTGTATTTACATAATTTTGAAAAAAAAAAAAAAAAAAACTAAACATTAATATTTACAAAACTTTGCGAATATATTGCTCCTTGAAACTTCCGTAAATTTCAGAGTTTCTGAAAATTACTCTCTTAAATTAGGTTGACATGATTTAGTACATGAAAACTGCAATTTACAATTTTATCAATTGTTTATGAACATTAAGATGCTGTTTTGAAAGTTAAGATATTATTGTGGTTTACGTATCTATCCTGCGGTTTCAATATATTAGGGGATTACTTTAGTGAATTACGTTAACATACTGTTCAATGTATTCACTTGAAAAGTGGTTCCCTTCGCTATTGTTGTTCTAGCTTCATTTAACAATTCTTAATAACAGCTTTTTCGTTCTTTCTTGAAAGAAGCACTTCAGCATTTCAATGCATATAATAAAATTAATATATTTAATATATATTTGCAGAAGTGCAGTAAAAGTTTTAATAAATGATTTTGGTTATTACTGTCTACCAATACCGATGTGCAGAAAAAGGATTATAAGATTTATAACCAAAAACTCCTTAAAATCAACGCATTTCTCTGATGGCGGAAACAACCAGCCCATGGTCTGGCCATATATTTACGTTCACTATTCGCACTTTAGACGAAAAAATCAATTACGGGCTTTCAGTTTTAAACACCTTCAGCCATGTTAATATTTAAGAAAAATAAATTTCCCAAATTCGAAAAAAGTTTCGGGGTAAACAGAACCTAACAATATTCTTACCTACAATGATTGTTACACTGTTACAGTACAGAAAAATACTAAGGGGAAATAATAATTAAAAAACATGTGAAACATCAATCAGTGCCGTTCATAATTGACTTCTTTTTAAAAACAAAATATTTGTAATAATAGCTTAATTGCGATTTCTAAAAAAACAAGATTACTTCTTATATAAAAGGGATGCCATAAAAGCGAGGTCTGTCTGTATTTGGCAATTTGATAAACAGGACTAAAATATAATGGATGTATATTGTAAAACAACAAGACTAATTAAACTATTTCTAATAAACAAACTTTTTCATTTCAATTCCTTAGAAAGAAATGATAGCAAATAATTCATATTTCAATAATGAAAAAAAAGATGTTGTCCAATGGCAGAGAATTAAAATCTTCATTTAAAATGTAAAACATTTTTGAAAATGTTAAACCCTGTTTTTTCAAAAATGCATCTACTTACAATAAAATTAGTAAGAACAATAATTCAATCCGGGTGATTTCAGGAACTAACCGCGTTCGATTCAGTATCTTACTTTTATCTGATTCAATCCTCAGGGGAAAGGATACTCCGAAAAGCTGTAATGTTTTGAGCTCTTGAAAAGGATCTCAAAGAGAAAAGCATAATTTCAACAAAATTCTCTCTTGAAATATTCACCACATTCTCTTCCATATTTAATTTACAAATCCAATTTTCTAAAGAGAATTGTTAAACAACTGAAACATGCAAGGACGAAGGACATGCTCATAAATTCTCACTGAGAACGGCGTTAAGTAGGGCGTGTACCTTCCTCATTTATATGCAACTTTGAAGGATATCAAGACAGCCTTTGGCATCTTGCTTAGAGGAAATCGGTGAACAGTTGACTGTCTCGCCTATAGGACAAAAGGTTTGCCGCCGTTTAAAACAGGACTCCGATTGTGTCATCCTGCAAGGAATTTTGCCCAATTTCTGTGCATGATCTGCAAATTTAGTGGTCGTTAAAATTTGTACAATGATTCCTGTTCGTGAAGGCTAAACTGTTTCACCCTTCTCCGTATTAAACTGCCGCTCCTGTCACGCCAAGTTCATATCACTTTTTGCACGGAGGACAATTTAATTTGAGTATCCTTGATAGGATGACTCCTAAACTAGAACGTATCTTAATTTGCAGACACCTTGTTGGCTCAAATATTACTTGCGAGTTGGTAATAATTCCGGCATATTGCCCTTGGGAAGAGGCCAAGAGACACCCTTAGGTATGTGCCACATTTTTACACATTGTTCTCATTTCACAAATTTTATTTTTATGATATTGTGGGTAATTTTTTCACATTTTCGTACAGAAGGGATGTTACACATTTGACTTTGGGGGTTATTCACCGCGAAATATATTTTTTTTTATTATTATCCTGGGCTTAATTTGAATACTACGTTTGCCGGTGAACAAGTTACAGAGTCGTATATATTAAAATATATAAATGTGAAATGGAAAAGTGATTTTCAATTTGGCAAGCACTATTTATAAAGAACGTGTACTTTATGTGTTCAATGATTTTGGGAATACAAAAAAAAATATGCATTTTATTTGTAAATCAGCAGATTGAAAGTCAACATTGACAAATGGAATATATTTCCAACTATTATAAAATTCCATTCAATTTCCAAATTGAAGATAAACATTTTTAATATTTTAATACATTCACATCCGCTGAAAAAGCGGGCAAAGGACACATGAACTGAATCATTTCATATAAAAGTAAAAAAAATATATGGTTTAAAAGGATACAGAAAACTGTTCTAATTCTTACGATGAAAAGGATTTCATTCGAAAAAATCTTTTCAAAAAATTTCTCTGCGCATTAACATTGATTTTTTTCATCGAATACGAATGAGTGTGCGTTTTTTATTATATTTCTATATTGTACCGACCAAGGTAACACTTTTCCATCAACGGAAATGTCATCAATTTTACCGAATTTTTAACAGGTAATGACATAAAAAAACGTTATCTTTTTACTTGTTTTAAAATAAAATCGGTGTTATAAAAACTTAATAGAGTTAGTATGACAACATTGTAGTAACAATAGAAGGGATTTGTATATTTTTATTTTTTTGTAAACCAAAATGCATCAGTTGCATCAGGTTTATATAAAAAGCAACTTATACACCTTTAAAAACTTTGTCAAGACTTCAACTTTCATCAACCTTGACTCCTTCCGTTCGAAGTCCTGATCTCATCATCGATTGAGTTTTGATGCTACTTTAAAATGCAAGGGTAATCACTGAATGAAGTCGAGCGTGAAATATTTTTAAGTAACGCAAAAAGGAACTTTGCAAATTGCAATGTGAATAGATTCCATTTGGTTCATGGGAATGTTCTTCCTTCTACGTGCGGCGTTCTCATCATGTCAATATCATTCAGTTTTCAAATTAAATTGAAAAAGGAAATTGAAGAAGGATGAAACATGAATACACGGTAGAAATTATCGAATGGAAATTCTCTATCCATAAAACCTCAAGAAATCTTTGGTCCTAGAAGTACTTGCAGCTAATGTTGCATGAATTCGACCTTGGTGAAATCCTTGCAGAAGACATGTGCAGGCAACTGGGGATGAATTAATGTACTGAAATTTCACAATGTCCTCTTAACCGTCAGTAAGTTGTTAAAATTGTTTCCATGAATATTGTTGAAACAAGAGGATTTAAAATAAATTTATGCCGAAAAATTAGTGTCATTCAATTATGCATGGAAGAGAATTGAGAAGATGAAGGGGAGGGATTTTGGGGGCACTTGCGGTTTTCATACACTTTCATTATGGAGAACTCACCCCGAAATTCAACCCTTATGAAATTTGCTTGATTTTCTTGAGGCAAATACAACTGTTTGCATCAAGTGTATAATTAGTTGTTTAATTTACGAACATTTTAATTGAAATTGTTAAATACTTAATAACAGTAACCGCAACTTTTCATTATTAAATTTTGGTGAAATTTAAATAAATGTTCAGCAGTATTTTGTTTAATTATTGTATAAAAAAGTATTAGATTAACTTCAGAATTATAAAATTCATAATATAAGATCACTTTTTTTTCTAAAAAAAATAACTTCACGACAATTTTTGAAGCCATATACGTACACCATCAAAACATACACTAATCGGAATGTATAATTTATTAAACAATAATTATATTTAAATAACCCTCAATAAACATGCCCTGCTCTATTTAATGTCCATGAAATGCCCTCCAGTTGAAAGGACATAATTTCAGAAAAATTTATCGACTTAATTGCCCCCGGTTGAAGCGTGCTAATCTCTTAATTAGCATGGCTTGCCAAATAGAGCAATAATTCAGGCACTTGTGATGAAATCAAAATTCAACATACGAAACACGTTAATCGCATGTAAACCTCTTTTTTTTAGAAATTAATATCAAAATATCCTTCATTCCATAAATCACGTAATTTGAATTTGTGGTGGAAATTTTCGTTAACTGAACCAATATGCGTTGAAATAAATGTGGATATGAAATTGATAAAGTGTTTAAAACCTTTTGGTATAAATAATTAACTAATTATCCAAATTTTCCGTTGAGGTCGAATTAAATTCTAACACATGAAAAATAATTTCGAGTAATTAATTACCGAATTTTACACGAAATGTTATTTGTATTTTTTTTGTACGTTACAAGGGCGTACACTGGCAGAGGTAGGAAGGGGCTATGACCCCATTGAAATTGGCCAAATGATTCGATATTTCTTGTTAAACTTTAAAAAGAAATTTCTTAAAAATTAACAAGAAAAATGAAGATAGTCTAAACTCTGTACTCTAAGACCAATTAATTGTTTAAAAAAATTCCAAATACTTTCCCCTCCCTTGAAAATCTTTAGACTACGAAATTGCTTTTAAAAATGTTATTACACAATTATATTATATCAATGCTGATACTAAAATGTTATCTTTTAAGAATGGACTGCAAATAATAACGCCACAAACTACTTTCATATTAAAACTTTTTAGATTTCAACAAAATCTCATAGAAACAAACGACAAAAATAATCGTATTTTTTATGCGTCCCATGATGAAATAAATAAGCAAATTTTATGATGGATGTACAGAATTATTACAGACATTACTGCATTCAAAATACAAAATTCAATTTGTTGAGGTATCAAAACCCAAATCATGATATTTGCAAGTTGAATTGGCTCTCGACGAAAAAAGAAGTAGAAAACTTAGAGGAAATTTTGTTGTTATGTAAGACAACATCATTCACGGTGTCCTTATTTTCTATATTCTGTTCGCCAAAGAGCAAAGATTTCCTGAATCTTACAACCTAATAAAAGTCTCCTGACAAAAAAAAGAAAGAAAGAAATGTTATCAGTGCGAATCAAGTGACACCAGCTCCAAGTAAATGGGATTGAATTCATCCAGGGCGAACGTTGAACATCAGGACAGACGGGCGCCACAATGTCCTTAAATTTGTGGATAAGCGATGAATGTACAAAGGAAAGGATAGACAACCCCAATCGTTCTATACGGGATTATTCGTTATCATGATAGGAGGCGGCATAGAAAAACTTTTGGAATTGATCAGAGAGGAGAAATTACGTTTTGATTGAAACCCGCGGGCCTTCTATTTGTTTACAACATTTCAAGTAGAAATAACGGTGATTTTTCTTTTCTATCTTATTTGTGTTCATTTTTTAAAAGTGATGAAACAACCGAAAAGTTTTATCATGAGATTCTATTTGAGGTGATTTAAAAGTCTGGATATCGAATTGTAAGTAAAACAATTTTCTAAGTAGATATCTTATGATTTAATCCTTTCTTCTTTTGGTATAATAACACTTTAAATTTATCCTTTTTATCGTCAAGTAGTTGAGGTAGGCTCCAGCATCTGTTCTAAAAACAACGACGAACGGAACATATCATTTTAAATAATTTTATTACCTATCCCCGTAAAAGGTTCATATTAAAATTAAACTAATCTCCAACGCAGGAACAGAACGAATCGATATTATCCAAATAAACTTCTAAACATATTGTTTTAAATTAAACAGTAGCAAAGTTTGTAATCAAAGTTGGACATGTGGTGAATCTGAATGTTCAAAATTTAATATCCGGCCAAATGTGGTTGCACAGGATTATGTCGCTTTACGGCGAAAACAGCTTTATTGAAAGGAATAATTTATCCACCCGCATGATTTTCTCAAGGTTGCTAATAACACAAAATGGTCCCTCATGATCCTAATTATACAGGAGCTTTTATGTAAAATATTTAACTCCTTCAATTTTGGATACCCTGAAATTTATGAGATTTTGTTGTTATTGGATTTTTGGAAATCATTTGAAATTTTTTTATATGTATTTTGAAATATTTAAATATTTATAATTTATACTTTTTGAATAATTTTAAATATTTTACATTATATTTTTTACTTATAGGATATTATTGTATTTTTTTGCAAAGCTACAATGAATTTACACATGTGGAAAATGTTTAACAACTTTCAGGAGAAACACTCCAATTTGGTGACAATTTGTGGTGAATATTTATTTTATAAATTTTGATTTCAATTGTTACAATGTGCATAGAAATTCGGCAGATTTTGGAGTGCTTTATATGAAGTTGTCCTTTTGCCAGTGAATCTGTGTGCCTGCCTGTGTTTTTAAGCGACAACTAAATATTGTTTCAGACGAAGATGGCAAAAATCTTTTACACCATGTATAATAGAAAAAAACAGTGAATTTAGAAAATTGAAAGAAGAATCTGCAAGCCAAATATTCCTTCATTACACTGAATCTAATCTTCTAATCTAATATAAACCGGGATAAGTTTGGAGAGGGATTTGGAGAGTGGCACAATTATTAAAAATGATTGGGTTTAAAAAGTCTGCTAGATCGAATACACTGGTTACTCCTGGCAACTCATGCAATTAATTGGTTGAGTATTATCCTATATTCAACATCGTATCCAGAATGCCGTTTTCTTTTTATGGCAGCGAGCATAATTTAATCATATAGGAATCATCGCTTGGAAGATTATTTTATAAAGAAGAATTGTTTTGTCTGCCAAAATTTTTGATTTCCTGTTGATGAGAAGGTGCTGCATTCTATTATATTACTATAGACTAAGAGCTAAGAGGACAGTTACTTAAGGAACAACTATGAAAACAGCCTGCATATTTGAGGTCCCTCTGCCAATACTCAATAGGTTGATACGTACAGGAAACTGTCTAGAATAAAAGAGATTTAAAGACATCCAAATTCAAGCTTCGCGGAGAGAAAGTTAACCAATCGCAGTAAATAACAAGTGCTAGAGTAAAACTATATCAACCAATTTCATATTTTTTTCCGTTTTTTAAATAAAAATGCAAACTACCCAACTGTCCTAACATGCAAATAAATTTGGAAAATATCCCTAGGACTTTCGCATCGCTAAAATGTTCGTAAAACCAATAAAAAACTCGCATCAATCGTGCATAGAACCGATTCCAGTGGATATCCACTATCAGGACACAATGTCATGTGTGTCCGAACTCGGAATTGATGCTGTAAAAACATTTTTATTACGTGCTCATCCAGCATCTTTATATGCAAGCCGCCACCAGCCAAAGCCCGAAATCCTTTTCAAATTTAATCCAATTTCAAGTAATGACTCTGGTGTTGAATGCTCTTTGCGTCCGATGGCGATCGAAACTAGGACACTCGATTTACAATTAAACGTACCGGAAATCAATAGTAACCCAGAGTTGCTTATTAGGTGGATGGTGGTGTGTCCTTTGTTTTTTACTGTTTTTCCGTTTCAGTATTTTTTTTTTTTTTTTTTTTTTTTTTGTAAGTTCGGGAATGTGAGTTTAAATAATCAACGTTGGTCAGGATCGTTCGAGTATGATGAAAAATTGTGTGTCGGAAAAGTGGCCTGGAGCAATTTTTCAAATTATCTCAAGCTTAAAAAAAGTGAAGGATTTACAGAGGGATTTCGCGCGCTAGTACGGGCCGAAGGATATGTTTATAACACAGATAATACTCAATTTATGTTGCCGAAATTTCTGTAGAATGTTATACAGTTATTGAGTGAATATTTTTGGTTGTAATATTTTCCAGTATTCCGATGTAATCAAGTTAAATGCAAATATTAAGTGCAATATGAAAAGCAAATATCACCATTTTTCTGATAACAGAACATTTTTGAAATATATCGAAATACAGAAATTAAAATTTTAAAATAGGAAGGTATGTAGAAAATAAAACTTTACTCACCAAAATGCTTTTATTGATATTTCAGGATCTGTAAATATAAAGAAATTATGCCTATGAAATAAACGAATATAATTTGAATTATTTTGAGTTGTAATTGAAAACAATATGACTTGTTTTTATAGTCCATAATACACAATAGGATATTTAGAAATTTTGCAATAAAAACATAATGACAATTTGGCTGGTAGACTAATTGAAAATGCGAATTTACGTCTCAATAAATGTTATGAGTAACTGAAATTAGTTCTGTATATAATTTTATAGCTGGCTTCAATTTTGCATCTCTAACAACTTTTGATGTTATTGCATAACCAAAACCTAATAATTGGCTTGGGGAACATTACTTACAAGTTACAACTAAAATTTCATTTCTGCACCCCTAAAATGCCTTCCCGAACAGTTTTGCTATGACATCCAACCAGAATGTTTGCTGTGCACTTTATTTTCAGTTCGAGTTCACCATTGGGATTGCACAACTTGAAATTTTGATTCCGGGGGAGGAAAAGATGTCACGTAAGTAGCCACAAATAAATCGATTGCGAAATTACTACTGTAAATTGGAGTATTAAACCGAACATAGAAAACATTTCCGATGGTTCAAATATCCTTAATTACCAGTTGGTCGACGACGTGCTGCAGGACCAAGGAAAATCACAATCCCAAAACCTCGTTGGGGGGTTGATTGTGTAGCCGCAATTTGTCTTTCTCCCAGTAGTGTTAAACACAACTGTGGCGTCACATTGTTGGCCGCCGATCCAGATCCTCTTCCGGGGTGCACGACAAAAGACTTTCTATATTCGCCCAGAAAAAAACCTCAAAGAACGTGAGGATGTCAGGTAGAAAAAAACGTCCTGGAATTTCTGCTTTCGTTTCTCTTTAACAAATCATATTTCATAGTTATGCTCGCATTACTCTTGAACATTTGCGGCAAAGCGTACGAGTTCAGCCTTTGGATTCTGCTGTTCCTAAGGATCTTAGCACATTAACCAACTTGCGTATGAAAATAAAAAAATATTTATAACATACAATATACATATATGAACAGAATAAACATTTTCACAGGTTATTGAATTTAAGAGAATCTAGGCCTTTCAATATTAGATTTTTCCTTTCAGGAATTCCGCGAGGGAGAACTATTCTGTTGAAAAACATGAAGTTCATTATATTTGAAAAATAGAGCGCTGCTCGTCCAGTTCAGGCAGACGTCATTAATATCGAACAGGCACAGAGGATCATTAAACTTTGTTTTTGGATACAAATGGAACGTGAAATGCAGTGACATCAATTGAGACAACAAGGATGCAAGTCGTAGTTGCTAGGACTTCGATAAAATACTTCTAAATTTCGCAATTTAAGCCTTTTTGCTAAATTTTGATTATTCTCCAAATTGTGTCGACAGGTTTAATTAATGAAAATGGAATTTGAAATTGGCGCAACTGAAGATGTATCGATAATTACGAAATATTCAATGCAGAACTTTCATTGATTTTTGATCACGACATTATTTGAGAAAAATTAGAGCAACAGTGTTTTAATGTGAATCAAAGCATAAAGAAAAGTTATTAACCTCAATTTGTTGTATTCTGTTTAATGCATGCAAGCCTTGAATAATTTTATAAAACTTTTACGCTTGAAAATCTAATGAAGGTAAGAAATCCATTCAGTGACTCAAAACTCACTCCATTAATGTCCTTTCTATTCGCAGTCTGTGCTATAAATTCAAGGATCGCAGAAATGGATCTCGTTCAACAAGGTCAAATCGTGAAAGTGTTAGCAAAAGTTTGTACACTCAATCGCATCTTTTCCGAGATCGTTCAGTGCACTTAGCCAATGCAATTTTAGCTAAAAGGCATCTTCTTCACAGATGAACGACATCCACACATGAAAATTACCGCTAATACAATTCATGTTGCACTCCGAAACAAGCAAAGTTGAAGGACTCGAGCCGAAAATAACCAGCTCCTGAAATTGGAATAGAGTTAACAAGTGTGCAACTGGTGATGGGATCCAAAGTGGGATTTATGCAGAAACTCAGAAAGATTGCAAAACTTCATCTGGGCTTGAAGACTTAAGTGGGCCCTGGAGGATTACGTAAAGCCGCTACCATTCAGAAGGGCTAAAGGGAGCAAATTCAATGGCACTGCGGTGGTATCAATTTCAAAACAAATCCTTCTACGTTTCCAATACATGCATATTTGCATGAGGTCATTTTTAAAAAAATCGGAAAAAGAAATTGCTCAGCACCGACATCGGCTCTTCTGGATGCTGCAGACTCGCTGATAGAATGGCTGCTGGAAGTTATCAGCGCCGTGATAAATCGAAGAAGTTTCCCTGCATTTCAAGTGGCTGCAAACACCCCGAATTGAGTTTGAAAACTTTTCATGAGGGCAATTTACATTTAGGGGTTCATTTGCATATGCAATTTTGATGCAAATGTTATGCAATAGATAAGGGGAATTGATAGTGAGCCGAGCGAGCAGTGAGGGCTCTTCGGCCATTGTCAGGAAGAGTTGCAGGATATCAAATAGGAAACGAGGAGGCTCCTTCAAGGTGCAACGGGATGCCGTTTTACAGGTGTATGCAAATAAGTTCGGTTGCAACAGCCAACAGCCCCAAAAATAGATTACGTGGTAATGGCTCTCTCAAGAAGTGGCCAAATCCTCGACAGTGAACGAGGGAGGATCTTTGTTTAAAACTCCCAACGACTTTTGTGCACCAACGAAAACTAAACTCCGTTTCCTGATTGTTTTTTGTTTATGTAGAAGGTCACAAAAGCGAAAAATTATGTTCGAATTGCTTTGGCCCTTGGCAATTTGGCATGCATCATAAAATATAAATCTGGAGAAAGGGTAATATTTGTGCAACAGTTTGCCTGATTTTTGACTACATAACTTTTGAGTGGACAAAGATAATTGGATGAAACAAAAAGCTGTTGAAAGAAGACAAAATTAGGCTTCTTTTAAGATAATTAAAAAAGAAAAAAAAAATATCGGAAATTTTTGAGATCATTGACCTTGAACACAAAAAATGTAAAATTTCAAGCACAAATTTCGACTTCAAGTTTTCATATCTGGAGAACTACTATATGTGAAGTCTTCAAATCCAGCCCAATTTAAGAATGATTTCTCTGCTTTAAAATGCGTGTCAGAACGTTATCATTTGTTGCTTAGTTTTTTGCAAAAACGTAAAACCCTGCACTTTCAAGAAGAAATGTCCTTTTAAATCGAATAACTCGAAAACCGTTAGGCGAATTGAAATTTGCCCATACAATTTTTTTCGTTTCTCGAGCTCCCCTATCACCTCCTTCAAGGTGGACATCCTTAACTGAAACACCCTGTATACAAAAGGAAATCGTACTAGAAAGCGCCCAATTCAGGGATATGGTCAGGGACAGGAACATTCGAACTAGTTGTTGTTGTAAATCATCAATGATCAGTAATAGATTTCACTCACTGAGCAGCTGAGAATTCGATGTTGTTGGGGCAACGGCACTTGCAGGAAGAGCAGTGGTGGTTGTTCTAGGCCGCAGTGCCGCACCCCTTGACTTAGCCCGCCACTGGCGAGAAGTGACGGAATTTCATGAATTTTAGCCATATAGTCACTTTAAAAGAGTTTACGTAAGATTATATTTACCTAGTTGCTACTACCTATTATTATTATTATTCTTCGCATTTTCTTGTCACCACGGCACTTCACACTTGTTTACGAGTTTAGTTTAGGACCGGAAACAATTCACTCAAAACACTTTTCGACAAGAACCAAAACTCACAAATTTTTCATTGTTGCGTTTTATCACAAAGTAATGTACTTACCCGTCTGCACTCGCATCTTTATTTTAAATTCATTATTCTGTACCTACACTTTGTAAAAGGGAATCAGCAACTCTAATTTTAACTTTTGAGAACTCAAATTTCGGGCGTCAAACGATTTCTCAAGCTCCCTAATTTCACTAATTTTGATATGAAACACCAATTCTATAGATCTTTTAATGATCGCGATCCAGTTTCCGGAAGTGTTAACATTAGTAGACCGGCTACTAAAACGGAGCCTCCACATATTGTTGTTGGAATGAACCATGCAAGCAGTCCCTGCGAATAAAAATAGTTTAAATAATTTGGAATATGTAACAGTGTATTGCAATTAATATTTAAATAATTTTGAAGCATGTAGAATTTATTGAATAATTTACGTTAAATTTGACCTCGTTAACTCTGATCACGAAATGTTCAGATGTTGTTTGAAGATACCTGTTCGAATTTTAAATTAAATTATATTACCTCTAAAATGATGACGGAATTGCAAGAAGGCAATAAAAGTTCATAAGACGTTTTATCGACAATTTTTTTACTAGACCCGAAATACTGATAGCAATTTTATAACTTGCTTTTTATCTTAACAATTAGAGTTTTTCTCATAGCTTCAGATGTCTGCTTAATTTTTATCAATGCAAATTTACTTTTTAAGAGGCAAATTTACCTAAAAGTGCAAAATAGGTCAACTTAATGACGTGTTTTCTCCGTTATTATTTGTCGAATCTATATCAAACTTTTTTTAAATGATAAGACAAAGGGTTTTATTTCCTTTAAGCGGAGCACATTTTTAAAAAAGTATTTAGTTTTTTTTTTTTATTATCTTTGAAAGAAAGGACCAACTCCAATTTTTGGTTAATATGTAGGATTCATGAATTTTCGAATGGTGTTGCACAAATTTACGATACGTTTGTGAAACTGATTCTGTTCGATTTATTTATTTATTTACCTGAGTCATAATGAATCCTGCAGACACTATTAAAACTTATTAAAAACTGGATTTAATTGCAGTTGTCAGAAAACTAACTGTTCAATATTAATTAAATACTGTAATGATTTTAATTTCCAGTTTACCCTGGAAAAATATGACCAAGCACAACAGTAATTGCTTAAAAATTAAAAACAATTTTATTTCACATCTTGTCAACAAAGTTCTTCACACCGATAATTCCAAAATTTATGGGCATTGGACACCTACCTATTGAATGCTTCAATGTGACGTCAAAGGGGTTTGACTTTAACATTTGTTCTTGCGGCGATTCTGCGAAACAAAACAAAAAGTCAACTCCCTTTTTTGGATTTCTCAAGGGTTCTGAAGGATCTGACTTTTTAGGTTGTCTGAAAAAAGCTAAAAAAATTAGCTTTTCGGCAACTCAAGGAAACCGGCGACCATTTTGAGCTACGAAAACTTCATACCAAATAGCGAAGTTCACAACCTCTCTGTAGCTTTAAATGAAAATTGTATCCTCACCTCTACCAGTTCACCATTGTATGTTACACTTACAAGGATTTTTTTAAAGTAAAATTCTTCAAATATTTGAATGAAAATGTACTAGGATTTTCTCTTGTAAATGTACAGCGTTTGTAAAAATATACTCCTTCACTGCATCATAATATTTTAAATATTTACCATTGCACCATTTAAAATGTGAACGCAGTGACGTCACGCCAGCTGTCAAAAAACCTTTGGCATACCTTATGTTATGTCAAACTGTCACTGTCAGAAGTTCAAGTTTGGCTTGGTATTATTTTGAAAACATTGAAGACAGCCGGCGAACTCGACACGAATTTACAGCAAACTTCCAGAAAATATAAACAAACCGAATTGCAATGTCTTCAAGTAATAAAGGTAGATATTTTCTACATAGTGTGTGTGTGTTGTAAACAATAAAAACAAAACATTTACTTGCAGACGATGAGTTAAAAATCCAAATGAAAAGCGGCGATGCTCCGATTGAATTAAACCATCGAAGCGCAATTTCTTACTATGAAACGACAAATTATGAAATAAGTCTATTAAATACCAGCAACACATGGCATATGGTAATAGTCCACCACAAGGGAAGGGCCGAGAAGAGGGATATCCTCAAAGCACTCTTCGCAGTTGTTGGCGATAGCGATTTTTATCCAATTGCTTACAGAGTGAGTTTTGTTTTTAAAATAACTAGATAAATTGCAGGGTAAGGTGAACAGCAGAAAGTTACGATTAAGATCGTATAAAATTGTGAATATTTCTTTTCCAGGGATTTTAAATTGCACTCTTCTTTTACAGAGATACGATTCCTACGACAAGTTTTTAGTGAGACAGTGTCGCGCTGCAATTCACAAACTCTTCGAACGGAGATTGACTTTGTATCTTCCCACGACTGTAGTTCCGCTCACAATCAAATTCAATGTTGCTGAGTATGAACCGGGCCAAATTTATCCCGCGAAAAGAGTTGAGATTGCTATAGAAAAACAGTTTCAAAAAAGGGAAACCGTAGACGATATTCCAAATATTCTGAATCTGGATAAATTCAGTTCTCATTTAGGTATTGACAACTCCCCATTTTTGTAACAAAGCTAAACAAATTCATTTCAGAACTGCAAGATATTGTATTCGATCTAAAAAACAAATTTGCGTTTGAATTACTCTGCAAGTTAATTGCTCAAAACCATTCTATCTTGAATAGTATCAACGGAATCAAATTGAGTAATAATAACATTAACACTTTGTTGCCAATGAAGGCTTTCGCGAAAGCAGATTTCCAGCTGGTCGATCTTCGATTCAACAACGTATGTTGATATTACAGTGGAATTTTCATTTCTCTAGAGTCTATTTTACAGATTAAGAGTATTCATGACTTAAAACCATTGCGAGTAATCAATATCCAGGAGCTTCACCTTTCCGGAAATCCACTTGCAGTCAAAGGTTACGTTGATCATGTGAAAGAATCACTTCCAGATTTATTGAAAATTGTTTGTTTTTGTTAGTAATTTAAAGGACATTGCTAAAATAATTTTTTTTTATTAGGACGGAGTGCACTTAAAAATGCAACAAATTCCTCGAGGTAATGTCGTTAGTACTGTTGATGCCATTGAAATTATGTTTGAAGGGGAGGAGGTACTAACCTTGAACCTCAACGCATTTAAAAAGTATAAATCCAGCGATATGTGGCATCAAGTAATCGTAAGTCTAACTAGCGATCATTTCGTTCAGATCTCTGAATTTCTATAGAAAAGAAAAATTACAGTAAACACTAAACAGCTTATTTTCCCATTTCCTCCATAAACATCATTGCACTTTCCCGATACCCATTTTCCCGTGATACCAAAAAACAAAGTAGAGTGTGTCTTCGTAACGAGGCGCACATGGAATAAAAATTTGTAATAATTTTTCAGATTGAACATGGAGGAAATTTTACAAAAATTGAAATTGTTGAATCACTGTTCGCCATGACAGCGAATCAAATCAGTGACTTGCAGCCGTGCTACTATAAGGTTTGTTCTTAAAACACGCATTAAGTTATTAAAACATAAACTATTAATTCTTACTAGGTTGGGCGGGACCAGGATCATTTCTTCGTTCGATGTTCGTATGAGCATCTGGAACAGTTAGTATCGAGTGGACTTCGCTTGCAAATAGCTGAGTCTAAAGAGAGTATCCCAATAAAGCTTAAAATGAATGTGGCGACCTATAAGTTAGGACAAATGGATCCCAATGACGCCCTTAATTTAACAGCGTCAGAACGATTTAACTTGATGGAACGTACTTTGCGGTTGGATAACTTTAGTTCGTCAGAGAGTAAGTAAAAAAGCATAAAAAAATTAACAAAAAATCGTTTAAATTTCAAATATTTAAAAGGTTTAAAAAATGTGATTGCATCCTTAAGTAACCACAAGACATTAAAACAAGTATTGTTGTTCTGTTCTCGACGATACGCCTCCAACATTGTTGAATTGAGTCTGGCTGATAACGACATTGTTACTGGCAAAGGAATGCAACATTTGAATTGGATGAAAAATTTGAAAGTTCTAGATTTGAGCGACAACAAAATACAGGATCTTACCGAATTGATAACTGTACCAAAGTCAACAATTAGGGAATTGCGTTTGGATGGAAATCCGCTTTGTAATAAATACTCTTTTTCTGGTGATTATATTAAGGCCGTAAAAAAGATCTTTCCGCACATAACAAAATTGGTAAATACAATAAAATGGTAAAATTGTGTATTTTTGATTTAAAGAGTCTCTTCTGTAGGATGGAGTTGACATATCAAGTGACACAGTCTTAAGTATGCAAAAGAATTACTTATGTTCGCTAGACTCTTATGATTTTGTGGAACAATTTGTACCATCCTTCTTTAAACTATACGACTCCACCGATCGCGTTCAACTTGCAAGTGAGTAGAGAGGAAGTTGCGTTTATTTGTTAGTGTCATATAAAAAAAAAATCAAAATTGTTTTTTCAGATATGTACGATCCAAATGCAATTTTCACGATTAGTGTTCAGTACGATCCGGCAAAATGCAATCAATACATTGCACCACGGATTGCGAAGTACGTACACCTATCCCGAAATTTGCTGACGATGAGCGATTACATTCGAGCGTACAGCAGTATCTACAACGGCAAGGACGACATCGTCACTACGCTGAAAGCCTTGCCTACGTCTGATCACGACTTTTACAGTTTCACAACGGACGTTACCATATTCACTGTAGGCAGAATCGATTATATTTTAAAAATTATATTAATACTTATTTCTATGATTTTAGCAATCGTTGGTTTGTATAACAATAACGGGACTTTTCCAAGAACTTGCAAGCTCCTTACTGGAGTCTGATCTTCTCTTTCAGTTTTCACGTACTTTTATTTTGCGGCCAGTTGCAAAAGAAGTGGTAAATTAAAGAATTTAATTTAATAACAGAATAAGATGTAAATGTTTAAAAAATGCTTCAATTTAGGGTGTCTTCAAGAATTCAACAGAATACAAAATAGTGAATGACATTCTGCAAATATTGAACCCGACACCTTCGCAACAAAAGAACGCATTCAAATATGCTCCAATCAACCAAGAGGTTTCCATTGTTGCTACAACTCCTGAAGAAAAGGAAAGTTTTGCCATTATGTTTGAGGAAATGACTGGATTAAAACCGATTTGGTGCACAAGGTAATTAATTCCGCACCAGTAGGCAGTAGTCCTGGTGGCGTATTTTAGTTCCAAAATTACAATTGATTCCTTTCAGATGTTTCGAAGAAGGAAAGTGGAACTTCAGAGAGGCACTTGAGGTGTTTTTAAATTTATTGCAATCAGGACAAATCCCTCCAGTTGCTTTTACGGAAGGGCGTCAGATATGATCATTGGATTTATTTGTTCAATAAATATATATAGCGGAAGTTTCAGTATTTGTTTTTGAGAACGGTTTATATTTTCTGCCGACACTGTATAATACTTGGAGTGAGGTCTCCCAGAGCGTTATATTCAATGGACTATTCCATTGTGGACGCAAACCCGAATCCTTTCCGTAAGTCCCATCTTCAAGAGGATAGCAGGAAACGTCATGACCTATAAACTCAACTTGTTGAGCTTTGCACCTGGCGCATGCCTGGCCCCTTTCCCTACTGCCATCAGCCCAACATACCTCGCCCCCTCCTGAACCACTCCAGCGCTGATTTATTATCGTTTAACGTCTCTGCTTGAATACACCCGGTCGGCCGGCATATCAACAGATACTCGTATTCGTCCTGTAGCGAGGATAACCGAACTCCATCCGAACGAATTCAGGGTGGCTGATCCTAGCCAGGGTTGGGTGTTTCGCTGGAAGGGAAGAATCAACAGAGTTTTGTGTACATTGCACATTCCGTTCCAATTGCTCCTGTACCGTCCAGGTTGCAAAGGAGCGCTTCTAGTGGGAAGTGGTACTGCCGTCGATGGCTTCCCATTTCCCATCTGGTTCCTCCTGCTGTGCAGACCACCCATTGAAGGTAGCATGTTGCTGGTGACTCTCCAGGACGAGTCGATGGAATCCTGCCTGGCATCCTCGATATCAGGCTGATTCAGTTCAGCTCCTTTATCAGCGAGAATCGTGTCAGGCTCAGTTCAGTTCTGGCTTCAGGACAGAAAGGAAGTCGGTTAACGCATCCGTATTGCGTGTGTGATTGTGCGAGCTCCAGCGCGTATATTCACATTGATTGCTTGCAGGTTGTATAGTCGACCTGTCGGTTGTATAGTGTCCTGCACGGTTTCCGGAAAATTGCGTGTAATTTGAATTTTTTTTAAAAATTCGTGAATGGTTTATTTTTCAAAATTTGTGGCAGAGAGAGAAATTTTGCAAAAAAAAAAATAATAAATAATTATTTCGATATTGATTTGTGTACCGGAAATTCAAAATTAAAAGGATTCCGACGATGTGCAAATGATTTTTCAGGCAAATTGTCCTTAGTAGTGCTACTGCTACCAAGTGTAAGGATAAATTGGTGAAGCTTGTGTTGGGTACCGGAGTTCAATTAGTTTCCCGACACTCAGTGTGGTGCACGCTCCGAAGGAGCTCCGTAACGGATTAGACAAAAGCAGAGTAATTCGAGACGAGTGTTTTGTTTCAAAGACGGACAAGGATTTTTCTATAGTGCGCCACGTTAGAGTACGAGTAAGTTTAATTTTTAATTAAAGAATAATAGATACTGGCCAGTAGATCTGGGTCTCCTTTGGCAAGGAGCAGGTACCACACCAGCAGGCGGGGTTTCTTCGTTTTGCTCCATGTATTCGGGATTAATTAAATATATAGGAAGGGCTTATAATTTGTCTTCGTGTAACACGACGGAAGCTGTGCTGGCGAGTTGCGAAAAACTCCATTACGGTATATTGTTGTAGGTGAACGTCACTATTGAAAAGTATTTTTCTCGATTTTCATTCCTTTTGTGCTCGAGACAGCGGAAAAGGAAGGATTCGTTTGTAAAGGGTTTCCTCTTCAGCAAAGAGTGGTATCAGCGAAGGAGTGTGTAGTCACCGCGCTTGGATGGGTATATCTTATGGCAGAGCATTCGTTCTGATGGCGATTCCTTGCTCTCCGGCCTGATGGACGGAACTTTGTAGAACTTGAGCGAATCGGGAATTCATTTAGGTCTTTGGCAACTTAATTAAAGGAGCCTCGTCAGTGTTGCAAAAAAAATTTTTTTTTCGTAGAATATCGCTACCACAAAAGGAGACGAGGAAGTAGAAAGGAAACAATCGTGTAGAAATACATCAACGGTTAAGGATGAGAAAATGTGTAAATGGATTGACAATTTTTCCCAATCAGAGTTGGTCATAAGTCGTCCTGCAGCTGGAAGAAAGTTTCCCAAGTTACCCGACGCATTAGTGTCTACCACGAGATCGTCTTCAGGATGTTTTCCAATGTTCGTTCTTTGAAAGTTCACCGTTAGTCTTAATCGTGTTTTTGCAATTCCTTACAGTTCAATTGTTGCTAATTAAAAGGAAATGAATGAAACATCGCAGACAAACGCCGCAGGATGGTGTACTCCCATTTTGGTGTCTCTCTGCCCCTCTTTTCTTGCTCAATCTTTCAGCCATTCTTGCATTTCCACTACGCTTAACAAGCTTGTTGTCCTCATCTGTTGCATGTTCCCGTGGTAAATTGCACATCGTTGAGGGAACATTTGTCAGCTTCGAGTTTTCTAGCGAAAACTTCTTGTGCAAGTGAACTAGAAGGACCTAAAGAGCTTCAGGCTTAATTGAATTCTGCTCCTCGTTCTACGATCTAGATGAATGCATATTACGGATGTAGTTACGTTGCAGAACGGAGCAGTTACAAAGTTATAAAATTATATTCGTAAGTGAATTTCGGGGATGTATAGGAAAGGTTCTTAGATTTCCTTTACTCAGATTCACAAGGCCCATGTCGTAAGAAGTTACAGTCACGGATGAGCTTCAACCATCATATGCATCTGGATAACAACTCCCAGCCAGGACCTCGTTTCAAACCCTTATTCACTCAAGATTGAATTTTGCAATATATATTGTTTTTCGCAGGCATTACGTAACTCTTTGGAATTTTGATGCCAAGCCCCGTCTTCAGCAGCGATGAATTTCCACTGAAAAGTGATTTATGTTCGTTTAATGTCGGAGCGGATGTTGAAACAAGCTTGCAAAACAATATCGTGAAACACGTACTATAAAACCATTTTAGGTGATAATTCTGGTTGATGAGTGGAACAACAACGTCATGTCCTTTTTTTTAGTACACTGTGGAGTTCTATTGCACATGTCACTTAGATGTGCACGACTCATCCCTGCTTAGTTTGGGATGGAAGACGATATTAAAAAGCTGGCCCTGTAATACGGAAAGAGGACCCGCCTTTTTATAGTCCTTCTCGTTGATGAGTTGGGTCACAACGTTTTCCAATTCGGGGCACAATTAAATGCAAAGAAAGAATTTTATACAATTTTTGTTTCTACAACATTTACAAAATTTAGTTTCGAATGGAATTTGTGCCTCGAAGAAAACGACAGCAATTTTTAAACTTTTTTGTAGTTTTTTTTTCCACCAAATTAATTTAAATGTTTCGTCAAATAGCATCAACACTTCATTTCAACATCCTTAGGGAAGTTTCTGTCATCGTATCTCTGAAACATCCTTGAGCAATTAATTGCTAAATTCATATTTGAAGGGGTAATTTAAAGAGATTAGTAATGACAATAGCGTAGGCCCTAGAAATATTGAATATAATCAAGCTTAGTAAATTGCGTCTGGATGAGAGTTTTCGACAAGGATATGTATGAAGGATATGCTTCAATGAAACGATTTGAAACTCCTCCAATCAACTAACTTACTGGATGAGGAAATATGAAACTGAATTCATAATAATTTTAAATATTAAATTGGAATAAATTCGTGCTTTGAAATTGAAATTGAGAAGGTGTTCACTTCGATTTCATACACGACTCTTATACACCTAACATCAAGGGAAGCTGATAAAAGGAAAAATTTGTGATAATTATTTAAAAGGTCCCGAATTCACTGTTCAGTGTTCATACAAAATGGTATCCGAGTCCTAATTTAAATAGCCTGATTTTTTGTCCTTGCGAAAATTTACTCAATTCATTCGAGTGTTACGAAAGTGGGTTAGCGCTGATTTACGAAAGTCCTTGACACAACTTCATATGTATATATATATACACAGGACAAAAATTTTCATGTACTCCAAAACCATTTTTTTTTTTCAACTACCCTAATTCATTCCCTTGTGTATTGATAATTTAATTAATTATTTTTAAAAATAGCGAGTTGCTCACAATTAAAATTATGTTGTTTTTTTTATAACAGTAGGTAAAGGGTTTTTCGCGAATCTATTCAACTTGTTAGGCATATAATGAGCAGGTTCCGATGTCATGAACTTTTTAACCAGGGTTTAAAAAAAGTCAAGAGATGTTGACCTCCTTTCACTCCCGACATTTTTTCTGGTTCAAGTTTTATTTTCATTTTCGTTGAGAGGTTGAATCCTTTTTACATTTAAATATTTCAGCAAAATTTCTATGAGAAATGTTTTTTTTTTTGCCGATAGACATACAACACTACTAAAATGTTGTTGAATACTATATAACAATAAAACAAGGATTTTTTAATAAATAAAATTGATTTTAATATTTTCTAACTCGCTAATTGTCCAAAGGAAAGGATTTTGAAAATCCATGATTTCGTCAGCTTTTAAAAAAAAATTGATGAAAGAAAAAATTCTTGAGAAGTGCAATGAATTGAACAGTGAGAAAATTGTCCGTTCGAGTTGATAAATTCTAATATGACTTGTAAGATCCTTTCAAAATTTTCTCTCAAAAGGATTTTGGCGGATATTAAAAGTAAGCATTTTCTACGTCCTTGTGAATGACAACGACACAACGTATCTAGAGGTGCGGGTAGGTCGAGGGGTAGGTTCCCTCCTCTTATCTTTTGCACAGTCATTCCAGAGGCTTCGAATTATAACTACATGAAAATGGTCAAAGACGTCTCCATTTTGACCAAGCAAGGCTCGGCGTTTTAGTTCTTGTATGTATATGATCAAATTCGAGTCTCAACAGCTCTTCTGCAATAACGTTCGCCTACTTAAATTTTCGTTTTCTATCGAAGTGGATTATTTCTAACAAAATCGGCAATTTTGATAGGCGTTACTGAAGAGAGCCATTTGGAAAACATTTTCCATTCGGCAGTTTGGCCAGAATCCATTTGTTGTTTTTGCACGAGCAGTCAAAGATTTGTTTTTTTATTTCATTTTGGATTTTAAAATCACTTACTAAATTGTTTCATGTGCGTGAAATCCATTAAGTTGTTTTGGCAAATTGTTGGTAAATAATATTTACATCTCTGGAATGAAAGGCTATTATGCAAATTGGAGTTTTCCAATTTTTGTGTCACTCGACATTTTGCAGCTATTTACATTTCATGCAATTGATATAATCATTTATTAAATACGAAATACAAAATCTTGAGCTTGCTAAACATTATAAAATTTCAGAAGAAAATATTAGGTAATAAAAAGTACGATTAATTATGATATAAGATATTTACTGTAGTTTTCTGTGCTTTGGCTGAAAAATATACGTTGATGAAATTTCTTGGGAAATAGTAATTTTAAACAACGACCTTTTTGGAAACTTTTAAAAATGTATTTTTGAATTTAAATAGAGTTAAGACACTTATGACTTTACGCGCCTTTTAAAAACTGTTAATAAAGGACTAAGCAGCCATAAAAGTTGATTTTAAAAATAATTGAAAACGGCATTATTCTTACCGCAGCTCAGTAAGGAGGAGTAGGTATGGATAATTAAAATTTTAATTTCTCAAGGAGCTCGTAAAAGGACTCTTCCTTTACCAATAATTTCAACCACCTTCATGCATTTTAACACTTCAAACAGTAAACTCACATTAAAAGGATTCCTTTCCAATTTAAAATAAAAAAAAATTCTAGTATTACTCACCGATTTAATGGCGAAGCATTTAAGTTACTTTCAAGGATTTCCTTTGGTTTTTTATGATATGCGCTTTGATGCATTCGTATTGAAAAGTAGAAATAGGAATCCTGAAAAGGTGTAAACACGGATTATTCCCTATTGAATAGAAGAAAAGTTGTTTCATTTATTTATTTTTTTGTCGTATAAAGGAAAAGCATCACCAACAGCACACTCTAGTTGTGCGCTGTCGATTTTAAAGAACCTTAAATGGCATACTATGGTTCTTTATGGATGCTTTGTAGAAGCAACCTTTTTGTTTAATGAAAAGCGGAAATGAAAGCCTCTTTAAAAAGCATTGGGTCCAAAGAATAAGTATTTTCTCTGGTCTGCATTAAATATTCCCATTACCCTTGGAATTTTCTGGAAGTGAAATTAAGGATTTCATGAGGTATTTGAAATAGATTTTAACTTTTTTTTTTACGATGAGTAACAATAACCTTTTGCCCTGTTTTTATTGCCTTTTTGATACTAATTTCTTCCTTTAAAATACAAATCGGAAGACTGAAAGAATGTTTCAATTCGAGTTTATCGGATTTTCTGTCCTCAAGGGAAATATTTACTAACCAATGTTTTCTGGTTGTTCGGATAACTTTAAAAATACATTTAATGGAAGTTCTCTGAATAAATAAAGGGAAATTTCATTAAAGGGTTTTAATCACAAAAACATTTTCGAATTGGGTTGGATATTCACCAAAAGCCGATCCAATTAATTGTCCTAATCGGAGGAGATACAAAACAGGAGAGTATTCAACACCCAAACAATATATATGTATTTTTTCAAAAATAGATGCCACTTTGATTTTGTTGGCAACACGTGGAAATGACTGCAATGCCGAGTACCTACAATAGATTTAGCGATTAACTACGTTTGGGGAATGGTGCAAATGCAGTACGCAAAGAGTACATAAATCCATGGGAAATGCTCTGTTTGGTGGACAATACCACCACAACACTTTCGAAGGAGCTTTGGAATATATCAACACAATTTAATACAGAGTTGAGCTTATGGGAAATTCAATTGTGGCAGGACAACAAAAGGAAAATGGATAAAAGGACTAGACAATTCAAATAAAACAGTTGAGGATATGGTCATTTGTAATTTTATGGTAGTTTAGCAAAGCGTGATTACTAGTGTCTGGTTTTCCTTGTTTCCCCTCTAAACAAGAGCAGAGGTGCTCGTTTGTAACTAACACTGGTAAATATCCAGGAGGTAAATGTCCTGTAAATTTTAAATTGTACACGTGAAATACATTCGTTTGTGAATAGTTTGAATGCAATTGTACAATTAGAAATAAAAGTTTTAAGGGAACAACAGTATTTTTTTTAGCTAAAGGGGTTGATTATCTTCTGTGAAAATTTCAAACAACTGTTTTATAAAAATTTTTGCTTGGATTTATTTAAAACAAATAAAATTACTACGAAATTTTTATTCAATCCATGAAAAAGGATTCGATTTTTAGTTTTTTTTTTTTTTTTTTTCAAAATATTTCAATTATATCAACAGCTATTTTTAGAAAAACGGATTTCTACAAAAAAACAAAAATTTCCGGAGTTTCTATAAAGAATAAAAGCCTAAAACATAGAATACATTTTGCCATTAAATAATGATCGTACAAAACCATTTCTAGTTGCAATTAATATAGTTTTGAACCATGTTCCTTTCCACAGTACAGATTCATCCTGACCTTAATTATTATTAATCTTTAATTACAGGATACTCATAGTAGTAGAATAAATTGAAATCCGTCCTGGGAGTCCTTAGCCAAAGTTTAGAATATTTGCTAGACAATTTTGTTGGTTAAACTCCGAAACTTGTGTCATAAGCGTGCAATGTTTTTCCACAATATTCCGTAAAATTAATGAAGTAACTTTCTCGTCACCATTAACTGATAACGATCTTTATCATCAGACACCTTTACACTCTCTGTGGCCCTATAGTAAAAAAGGACACGCAAAACATGAACAAACAATGTATAAAAGAGCATGCAAATTACATTTTATTGCCAACAAGTTCAATTTCATCGCAGTAAAAATGATACTTTGGTGACATTTAAATGAAATATAAAGCGAAATATTGGATCTTTATTTATTTGTCAGACCGTTATATTTACTTGGGTAAATTTATAGTAATGGACATTACAGTTTATGGAAGTTGCAAATGTTACACAAGGTGATATTTGTATGTTTTTTAATTTTTATGATATGTCTTTGATGGCCTAAAATACGTCATAACATTTAGGTATTAATATTTGAAATGAAAATTAAGGTTGAATCAAGGATTGCAAAAATTATTTAAAGCGACATTTTGTAATATCCTGCTAGAAATGAGGTTCATTAATCATTTGGCAAATGCATCAAGTTAGTTATGAACAGGATTGCAGAAATCCTTCGTTCAGATAATTACGCAAAGATCGATTGATTTATAAAAAAAATTCACCTTGCAGTTCTTCGTAGGTGGAGGATTCATCTCGTCAGGACCTCATCAGCTCCTGATACAGGAGCTGGAATTTAATCAATAATGTGATTGAATTGGCTTGAACTGGAGCAATTCCTCGCTTCTAAGAATTATTGCTTATCAGTGTCAGAGGCGTTGGCATTTGACAAACACAATGCGCTAGAAATTGTCTTTGATTGGTGTTATGTGCAATATGCATATTAATTACAGTGTGGACAATAACGGGACGCATCCACCCGGCACCCATCGTTCTCGATAGAAGGGTGATGTCAATTCAGTTTCAATTCAGTATGGAATTGCGAAGGTTATTATCAAATTGACGAATGGGTTTGGTTTCGCTAATTCATATCAACACATGGACACCAATTGGATCTGTCTTGCTTTATGACATCCTTTGGTTTGAGAGAATCCTTAGATACCCGCCCAACACCCAACATTTCATGATCTACACAATTAGTACAGATGACGTGAATAAATTGCGCAAATATAAATTCCGTAAAAATTTTCCGATTGCCGGGAAAATTGTGTCCACACCAAAGGAATAAAGGATATAGGTCAGTGTTCAGAAAACTTCGTCATTTTGTGCAAGAGTGTGAAAAACAATGTCTTTCAACTTTGAAAAGGATACTTTAAGCATGTGTTTGTTCATTTTGCACGCTTCTTAGACATTGAGAAATAAATCAATGCAATGCGGTGGTAGGATTGCAGCTGCTTGGAAAGTTTTCCTAGATAAAGGAAGCCTTTAGGTACACATCCAACTGTGTTTATATGCTGCTGGGGATCTAAAACCCATGTAATCGGATTTACTGTCCCGTTTGGGGTAGTTTGACCTCGAAATTTTATTTTGTTCACTGTAAAAATTCTCACGACAAATTGAAGACGTAAACTGAATAAAAATTGCATTTTTCATTGTGACAGGATCAGCAATTAATTGTTTTGTGTCTAGTTCATAAGAACCACGTCGGATAGCGATATGAT
Source organism: Leptogaster cylindrica (assembly GCA_963082835.1). NCBI lineage: Eukaryota > Metazoa > Arthropoda > Insecta > Diptera > Asilidae > Leptogaster > Leptogaster cylindrica. Next base: position 6,868,613 of record OY720109.1, read on the forward strand.
TTTTTCCAGAATATCCATGCATGATGCATGTGTGTGTGAATTTATTTTCGCATTTAAATAATATTTTTATATGTGAAAATTACGTCAAATAATTCAATTGAAATGTTTTAAATATTCCAAAAATTTGGTACATATAATTTACACAGTATGCTGTGTTATATTTGCAATATATAAATGTGAACCACTTCCCTATGATTCATAATCTTTTTTAGTTATTGTTGGAGCTCCGGCAAATTTTGGCAGCATTCTAATTAGACTTAAGCTTGCCTTCAACTAATTAAGTAGTGTTAGGGTTAGTCTTTTCCTATTGCGTAATCAATCGAGGTCCATCGCAAGTTAGCTAGTGGCAAACAACGTTTTGCTTTTAAGCGAGTTTTTATTTCTCTTAGTTTTCTTTTCGACATTTATAAATTCGGATCGATTTATCAGTTTTTGTGACAAGAAAAGTGTTGAAATTTGGAATAAGTAATGAATTGAATAACAATAAATAATGATATAATTAATTGTAAGGAAATTTGCAGCCAATTACGATTATTGATATTCTTAATTTGCTATTAATTTTCTATATTTGAAACACAATTTACTCATGAATATAATTGCTGTGAATCCATCTAAATTTCTTAAAGTCCATTTTGCGGAGAACAATATCAACTACGATCTCATTTTTTGTGGATCGAACAATATGCCAAGTCCTTGACTCAAAACATTTATTTGAAAGCATGTAATTCATACAACTCATAAAAGAAAAAAAATGGGGTTATGAAGCTTGGCCGCATCGCTGCCCGCATTTGAGCGATAACAAGAATATTCCGACATTTCCTCCAGCTTTAATTGACTCCAGAAGAGCTAACTTGAACCGCAGAACTCTTGGTTATTGCTCTAAATACTCGTTCCGCTTAACTACTTGTTGCCTCCGAAGTGGAGAGTCCTTGCGAACACTATAATTACATCTGAAGATAACACTGTTACCAGAAAACAGAATTCTCGAGCATATAGATATTGCTCAGGTCATGAAATGTTTTCTCAAAAGCAGAAGTTTTTGAGTGACGCAATTTTGTCGAGTGCTGCCTCTGCGTCAAAAACAATAAAAAACTGCAAATAATTTTAAGAAATTGCAAACATTAAATTAGATATAACAAAAAACACTTTGTAAAAGTGTTTCAAGTTAAACCTTTCTAGGAATATTTTATTTTCGATGGTAAAACATTTTAGTTTATTTATATTTGCCTTTCATCGCTTTGATAGAATTTAAAAAAAAATATCCTTCAGCGTTGAAGTGTACAGCAATATTTTATATTTCAATTTAAATAACAAAGGACTCCATAGCATTTTTCATAAAATCTAAGATCGTAAACTATGAAATTTCTTAAACGTTATTCTCCTTAAAAACATCCTGAGAATTTATTTATTACTCCCTGTGGAAATAAGATGAAAAACCCTGTTTATGTACACTGAAATCCTTGCAGAAGCTCAACATTTCCGTCTGGAGTTAGTAAATTATGAGCGTCGAGAACAATATTCAGGTTTTTGTCCTTTTTTGAAGGCCGATTTAACTTTAAAACTATGACAATACTAAATCACACTATTATTATACCAATTTCGATATCTAGTAAAAAGTTTTTGTGAATCCTTTGAGATTAGTGCTGGAATTGCGTTCATTTTTTAAAATGTTGTGGGACGACCTTTTATCTAAATCACCTCAGGTTAGCAAATGGCTGTGTAAGAGACCGTGACAAATGTAGGTAACCCAAGGGACATCTCGATCGATGGTAACAAATTCCCTTCATTTACGGGAGAAGAAAAGACTCCTTAACATGGAAATAACTATGGGGAGTCTCTTTAAGATGGAAACGTTGTCATGACATCGATCCATAACTCCTGGCATCATCACCTCATCACTTATCTCTTGTCAATGTTACTTGGCGTTTCTGTTTTCAGTTCATGCTTCTTCCTGCCACAGACGTAAGTGTAGAGTGAACTCTTCTAGAATAGCATCCAGGAGCCCATAAATTTTCTAAACCACAAACACTACTTCAACATAGGCAGGACTCTAGACTGTCCTAGGGGGCACGATATGTGGGATTAGGTCAAGTGAAATTGGAGACGATTATCTTGCCCGCCGTATTGTGCACTCTTTACATTCATCCGGGGCAATTCATTTGATTAAGGTGACTCCGGGATTGTGCAATCTGATGCCGCTGTTGACTTTAAACAATCGTCTCCCATCCCTCGTGTGTAGTCAGTAAATAACGACAGAAGGATCATCTTTAATTGGAAGCCGTTAGATGGGAGAAAATGTCGTATTCTGTGCTGCCCTGGACTCGTGCGCCTTTATTAGATCAGGAACGAAATGAGGAAATTTGATTAGCGGCGACCACAATATTATATTGTAAATCATTCTCATCCTTTATGAGATTTTCTTTCTATTCGACGGCAAATGGGGCAATTCTCAGCTCACTTTTCTGCTATCAGTTAACGGTGTCTAAAGTTATTATAAGATAATAGGATTTTTCCCGGAAATTATTACTTTGATGTACACTTTAACAATTTAATTTAAAAATCCTCTTGTAAGGATATCAACGGCTGTGGAAATTTTTAAACTACAAATAATGTTTGTGTCGGTTTAATAAATAAAACCTGTAAATTAAAACATTTTTAATTACATTCAAAAATTACGGTTATAAGTGCCATCGATTATCCTGTACAATTAATCGCGATGATGTCGAAATCAATCCCGATTACAGATATTTTTTACAAGAAGAGGGTATTAATTTTTCATCACTTCACGTGTGCGCCAAAAAACTAAAAAACTTGACTTTAAAAACACCTCAATTTCATCGCCTTTCATCCTGTTACATCCTGAGAAATGTATCGAGTAACAAGAAAATAGATTTCATCGGGTTAAAAGGTTGTTATAAAGGAGTCGAGTGTGATTATTTACTGAAGGCTGATACATCTCTCGTGCTCGTCTAGAATTAATGGGCATTCTACAGGATAACGGCAGCCAGCTGTTATCTGGCAGGCATACAGGAGCGGGTGCTCCGAAATTGATGATGAGAAACATTTGGAATGAATTAAAACAGAAAATTTCTTGTTTCTTTGATTGATAAGAATTGTTAATTACTTTAATTACATTCAGTTTTGTAGCATTTTTGTATATATTGATCTTACACAACGAAGATAAGTAATAGCAACTAGCATCATCATATAACTAAATTTTCTTTAGTCATATAATTATTGCAACATTCGCAGAAGGATAATTGTTCCAATAAACATATCCTATGCGTATTGCGTAGTACTGTCTCACAATAAACGGACCCATTTCCTCCCCAAATTACATCCACACACCTGAGTAAATGTGGGTATAATTTATTATCTTGTTACTTCCTTATATCCGTAAATGTTTCACTCCCATCTTCTTAACAATATGTTTTACGAAAACCTGCTGCGTGAGTATTTTCATTGTATACTTTGTCAGGACTTCGTGTAATATAAACGTGCTATACAAAGTCCGACTTCTTATTTCTAAATTAATTAATTAATCATGATTTATAACATGGACAACTAAAAGAACTTTGGACGTTAAATGTGCTCTTTACAGGTGTGCGTATTAAATTGCCAAACAAAATCATTTTAGGGTAGGTGTTTATTGTTTATCACTTTTTCTTGGGGCTCGATATTTCGTTTTTATTTTATGAGAAATATTGTTTACTTCCGGAAACTTGTTATTGGTGAAATTTGATATAGTTCAAGTCAACAAATATAAAGAAATGAAGAATTATTACAATTAATAATAACTCAATAAAAGAAATTTCGTTACACTTTCAAATTTTAAAGAAACAAATTTTCTATCTGAAAATTTTTCTTGAAATTGGAAAACATGAAAGTTTTATTTAAAACAAATTGGAAATGAAAAACTAACTTTGTCTGAAACTCAAACTGAAATTGCTTCAAACACGAAAGAAAAATGCACAATTTTAAATGTTTACTAAATGTTTTTGGAATAAAGCAACTTGTACAGTTGAATTGCTTTCTTCTATAAATAATTCCTTTTCGTTTTTGAAAACAATATATTTAAAAGAAAACTAGGATTTGTAAGAAAACTTTTGTGTGTAATAAAATTAAAAAGTGATTTTCCTTGACGGGTTCTTGGTCAGGATCTGTTCGAGGAATGGAACAGGTAATAATGCATTCCAAATACGTGCAACCGCAGCTGGATGGAAGCTTTGCAGTGCTTATCTACGAAAATGGAGAATCAACAGATTGCCACATCTACAGGAATGTAAAATGCTCACGTACTATCCACAAGGTTTATCAAAAGTACGAAAAAGTTACGTTGATACATTTAACTTTAAGATTTTTTTTTTATAAAAGTTAGTATTTGTTTGAAGTCCTGAGGATGTCGCAACTTTCGTAATTTTAAACTACTATCATTAAATTAATTCAGAATCATTTTATGGACGGTGAAGTAGGAAAAGTTTAAAAATATAAATATAAATATCTATAAAATGATAGAAAAGTTTCGAAGATTTTCGATGATATTTGAAAATATTTGCCAAACAGGATCCTTTTACGGTGTAAATATAAATTATTTTAAAAATAAATCCATTTAAATTCTTATCAACAAAATAACTGAATCTAAAGAAAAGTTATTTAGTAAAAAAAATACTCCAATGTGAAAATAGTAAAATGTATAATTTATTTTCTTTTTTAAATTTATTAAATTGTTTTAAGATATAAGTTTGAATTGAAATTGATTTTTATTTTTAAAAACTAAATTCCGTTCTCTCCAAAATTTCATCGAAATAATTTTATTTTTTGTCAATCTACTGCAAAACAGTGACAAAAGAAGAATAGAACGTAATTTCTAAAAGAACTCTTTCAATTTGTTTGCAACTATTTCCTTTGTTGGTACCGATGGCGGCCGTCGTTCCATCTCTGTGCGCACACACATATACTTAATACCCATATGCACAGGAAATACAAAAATCCATTGGAAATTTCATTCGACAATTTCCGTAAGTTTCTACACTTTAAAGCAAATGGAATGAAGTCCTCAGATTGAATAAATCCTGTATTGTGTTTGATAACTTGTTTCAAACGTAAAAAGGAAAATATCCCAAGTGTGTTTCCATGGTTCAACTAAAACTACTCAAATGCATTGGATTGAAACAAATCCTCAAAGGACTATATCCAACCATATCGAAATTTCTTGCCGCAAAAAAATTTTTTTTCCCTCTACACCGCTAGCTCAGCTTATAAGAATGTATGGTTCAATTGCACCATTTAAGGACTTAGTATCAACTTTCAATAACAGCTTTCAACCGATTTCAACTTTACTTTTCATAAAAGCTCATAATTGTGTCCCTTGTGAGAAGAATCACTTCTGAACAGGATGCAACAAAAAGAAAATTCGTAAGACCTTCCACAGATCTTATTTCCGTAGAACACTTCATGAAGGGGATCAGGGTGTGAAATGTATCGCATACACGGGGGTGTGCAACTGTTAAAAACTCCACCGAATATTTATTGGTGAAAGGAAATCAGAGTGCGGGGATTGGCGGATGTTTTATCTGGGAAGGATACGAATGTGTTTTTTTTTTTTTTTTTTTTTTTGGAGACGTATTCACTAAGAAATGAAATGTTTCTGCAGTTTGGGAAACACATTCGACTGTGAAATATGTTGAATCTTGAGGAAATTGTTCCAGCAAGACATTGATTTGAGAAATGACAAGCACGCTATCTTTACAGCATCATTTCCATTATGATAATTTTACCAAAGAATAATTGCAGTACATTTCCATTTTACAAATGCAGAAACATGAGATACAGGATACATAATTATTATGAAGGAGTATATATTGAAAATTCAAAGAGGGGACTCCCCATTTGGCATTTGCGGAAGAACAAAAGAAGATTCTTCGTATTTACATTAAAAAGATATTCTTTCAGATAAAATGAGGAAATTTTTTACATTCAAATAGCAATATTTCCTTTGGAATATTTTTTGTGTCGCTATTAAATGATATTCAATCATTACAACTTTTTTCGGTATATACAATATACATATATTAAAAATAAATTTCCGGGTAGAGGATAACAAAAACTTCCTAATAGCCTCCATTTCCAGGTACATTTTATTACAAAACAAAAATAAAAGAAAAATTAGTTCAATTAAGCCGTGCCATGTTTTTCACCCCAAAGTGAAGTCCTTTGCCTTCCTTACGTCAAGCGATGACGGGTGATTGCCCGAATATTAATTTTAGCCGCATTAATGTGTAATTCTTGGCGGCTATTATTCAGCGTGAAAAGCCTAATCAGATATTATCTCAACATGCAATGTACAAATTAATTTCTGCAAATTATTGATTTCGTCGACACGGTTAGGGTAATGTCATGACTTAAGGCAGTAAGGCACTTAACAGCCGAAAGGACCACGTGGAATGATTGATTCTGCTTAATCCGATATTGAAACAATTATGGGAATTGACAGACTATATCAATTATCCTTAAAATGTAACTAAAGCCGGACGTACTTTAATTCTACAGCAACAATCACAAAGAATTCTGAGAACTGGAAATGATTCATGTTATGTACTGAATTCCGGACATGCGACACTCAACCTGTTAATCAGCTTAAACAAATGAACATCTGATGTTATTACGCAATATAATATATAATCTTCCCCAAAATGGGGTATCATAAATTTATTTGTAAGCTGGGGTGCTTATGTATTTTGAAAATGTTCAAAGAAAATCTCAATACTTGGGCACCTTTTGCGGTGAAATTAATAAAAGGACCCTCTAAAATGATTCTTCAAGCTGGGCAAGGCATCGAACAAAATATAACGTTAAGATTAACTGTTTTATTTTGAAAAAGAGAAGTAAAATAAAAATAAATTTATCCTTTTGTAAAAACGGTTTCAGCGAGGATATAAATTTCAAACAGGAAGCGAAAAACCCCAACTGGAAAAGGTAATAGGATTTATATTTACTGTAAGAACCCTCTCTACATTCATTTCAAGTGGAAATTTCCAGATGTTTTCTCTATATCCAAAATCCATCTTTTACCGCAAAACCTTAACCTTAACCTGTATTTTTTTTCCCACAAAAATTTTTGGGCACTTCAAAAGGATACAACACATCACGAATTCAGATTTAAAAATATTGAGTTACAGATTTTTGTGATATTTATTGTATTGGATTCTTTTAAAATATGTATGTGAGAATTCGATGTGGTTTTTGGGGATAAAAATAATATGATTATTTGGAAAAGTCAATTTCGCAAGTTAACAAATAAAATAATTTTCAATATATTATGTTTAAGGATCACTCACTTTGTGACCAAGAAAAGTTCAAGTAAATGAATCAATTTATTTTGTTGTAATTATAAAAATTTTACAATTTACAACTTGTTTCGGGAGACCTCGTAAATCCTTTACCTATGACAAATAACAATACCTAATTGTTTACTTGTCTTTTTCGATAACTCCTACAGGAAACATTTTCTATGTTCTACAATACAAACAACAGCAATTCGTCAGGAGCATGTCAAACAAAGGAGATTTACGGAAATGCCTTTATTAAACTTCAACCAAAACTTTCATCCAGAAGTTCCAATGGTATGGTATTGTATATCAAGGACGTTATACTTCTTGCAACATTGTGATACTTCTAAACAATTTATCATATTGTCATTGCCGTAAAACCTTTCCAAGTTTCTATAAAGTTAGGACACCGAATCCTGTTCACCCAGAAGAACTGTCCTCGCTGTTTTACTTGTTTTTGAACAGCAAATTTTTTAATTACTCGTAAATTTCATCCTCATAAATTTCCTGCTGTGTCACAATCTCAGTAGCAGAAATTGAACTGTGTTTGTTGGAATTTTCTTACGATTGTTTTGTGCAAGAACCTTGGAGAAAATCGTTTTTGTAAAAACCGAAGAAGTGGGGGAAGGAAGTAGTTGTGGAGAGGATTACTTTGTTCTGTCTAAGAAACTGTGTACTCAATTGGAAATATTGCACTTGGATAATTGTTGGCTCCCTGTAAGCCACAGGATTTGATATTTAACCTTAGGTTGCTGCTAATGAGATTTCGGATAAGACTTGACCGTGGCTTTTATTTATTTGTTGGTTTGTATTGTGGTCTTTTGCTACATTACCTCTTGATTAATAGTGTTAATTAAAAGGAAATTCAATAATTCAATTAAACTTGTGAGAGCAATTTCTTCTGTCGCACTTCAAGTGTTTTATTTTGTTTACGTTGCAAATTAAAAAGAGAAATTTGTGAGATTTTGAATGGCACCAGTTGGCAGTTTTCATGAGAGAGTTACGCTCACTGATGTACAGGAAATTTAATGTAATGCCTCTATTGGGAGAATCAGAGGTCACCGATCACCGATTAATTATTTAACGATTTAATCGATTTGAAAAGAAATTTTAAAAGAAATTTTAAGTATTAAGTCATTCAAATTTTCACTATACTGAACTTTCTGGCATAACAAACTTGTCATATAACCATATTTTTTGTTAATTGTTAAAAACAATGATTAATTTCTTTGAATATTTTAAATTATCACGTCATTTTCAAAATGGATAAATTTTATATCATTATCAGTTAATGACAAAAATAATGACAAGCTTATTCGAATTCTTGTCATAATTTCTTTTGACCCTGTTCTTGTAAATTTAAAAATAAAACTTCTCTTTTGATAATGGCATATTCAAATTAGTAGTTTCCCAAAAATATGAACTATTGTTTTTAACTAAAGTCATACACTTTCTGGTTTAGTACTCTTAAATAATTCTCGTTTTCCGATTTAATGCTATTCGTGAATAATCACCACAACTGAAATCCACAACATTTAACAACTTAAAATTATTTAAAAATTATTTGTTTTTTTTTTTTTTTTTTTTGTAGAATTGTTTTGCGAACAAGTATTTTATCACTTTAGTTTATTTCTCATTCCATGACTATTTTGTGTTTCATTGCATTAAATTCTCCAGTGGTTGAGCACGGAAAATTTACATTTTCCCAATAGCTTCAACAAAAATATTTAATTCTCTGTGCAATGAGGGTTGTGTCAGTGGTTTTTGGGGTTTTCATGGAGGGTGATGCTCGAATTGTGGCTGAAAAAAACTAACTTAGCAAGTTCTTTGTCTAATGAAGCAAATACTAAATATTAAAGAGGTACTTGTGGACGAGTGCAGAGAAGCAATAACTTCAGGTCATCTATTATTAAAACACTTTGCTTCGTTTCAAGTTGGTGTATTTTAAGCCATTTAAATATATAAAATATTCAGCGATGGTTTCGACAAAAATATGCAGGTAAAACACAATAGAGTAGTTTTTTTTTCTTTTCTTATTATTCTCCTCAGTAAAAATATGCAAATTCTTCAAACATTTTTGATGCTTTTACTTTGGAAAGGGAAGGAACTAGGGTATTTCTGCATACATAGTAAATTTTGGGAAAAATGTTTGAAAATTATGAAAATACATATTTCTACTAACATCAATGGAAATATTTCCAATAGTAATATTCGCTATAAAATATAAATTTCGATTTTCGAATGAAACGAATCATTTCCAAACGGTATAACTGCAAATTTTCATTAAACTAAGGAAACTTCTATCAACAATCAAGAGTATAAATAACTAATAAGCATCCTTATCTCTACCGTGGTCGCGATGAATGCAATAAACCTCGACAATATTTCGTTCCAAGAATTCGCATCGGAAAAGAAAAAAAAAAACAATATGACGGAATTTCATAAGTTACGAAGATTTACGGATCTATTAATTTTGCCATAACAAACTCGATTTGGTTAAAGTAACTGAACTAAAAATAATTTCAAAGCTTTAGCTCATATTGTCATTTTATTGCATCCATATTTTCATCCTTGCCGAATTAGTTGAAGTCAGTGAATAAGAAAATTTATTATTATGGCAGAATTTTCGCCAGCGTATTGCAAAAGTTTAACCAAAATAGGTCAAGGAGTTAGTAATTTAGTATCGAATTACTGAGGCTATATTATATGATTATTCGCAATTATCTAGCGATTGTGGTTTCATTAGAGGATCTGTAACGGTATTTCAGATTGAATCCTGATTAATAAAGAAGATAGTTAAGATTTTGGGATGCAGCAAAAGAGATTAAAAAAATAATGGGCAATTCGATAGAAGAAAATTAATTTGTAATTGCTCTATTTCCCGATATAGGATGCTTGAAGCCTATGTAAATTTAATGACTTGATATATCTTCAGGAACTTTTTTATTGAACTTATTAAAAAATTAAAGACGATTCTGAAAATAAAAACCGTCGTTTTATGTGGAAGCACAAAAGTTTAAGGTGCAATTAAGGAATTTATGTTGTAAATTCTAGGAAAAAAAAAATAAAGAAACTTTATTATTACTGACATTAAATAAAATATTTTTTAGTTTCAAAAGAATCAGTTTAAATTAATTTCGTAATTTTATTTTCTTGCAGATACCTTCAGTGACGAACAAAAGCAGCAAACACGTCCAACTAATTAATTAAGGAAGGTAAGTTTCGGTGTCTAATCACTCAACAAATTTCAGTTGATCATTGGTAAAACGTTTCAATAACTCTAATTAGCAATTCTTTACTAAATTTTATAAAAATCGATGAAGATTACTTGAGGAAAAACTCGCTTATCCTAATTGAATGAAACTAAGTATATATTGTGGGCCAGAGGGAATGGGAAAATTATAAATGAATCTAAGAGAGTCAACAATAAGAAAATCTCATTATTCTACTTTATTAATTTACTTCGAATTAAGGATAATTCTGTTATGATGAAAATTTTCTTACAATGCTTTCATTCGAAGAAGTTGGTGTGGCTATCAATTTATTTTCTTTTTCCGCGCCTCCCCTCAGCACTTATTATTAGAGGGTAGCTAAGTTTCGACAATTATTTCCTAATTGGTTCATTTTTGCGGCGTAAAAAGATAAATGAAATGAATTTTTCCTTGTTCCGGTAGAATAATGAAAGACCACCCTTTATCGGATTTTGTGTGAAGAAAAACGAGAAAAAAAGACAAACGAAAAGTGGGCGCATATAAATTCCGGGTTAGATTGATAGAAGCTGCCAGTAATTTTTTTCCTTTTGTGCTTACCCAGTTTCTCACCCTTTGTGACCTAATTTCGTGTTTGGTTATAAGGAGTCTGTAGTGTCCTATGCTGCACATACAAATAATTATAGTAGCCCTTCATAAAGCAGTGTGTTTGCGTCTAAGTTCGTCTCCCCCTTCCTCTTACAATTGTCCACCAGCTTCCCTTGGTCGTTCAGCAATTCGCCAAATATGATTTTTCTCAGCGAATAGACAGGGCAACTTGCCAAGTACCAGCTGAGCCCCAGAGCTTGTAATATCTCTTCCTTATTATCAGCAGCTTATCCTGCAGCACGGTACATCATAAAGGTTGAGCTATGAGCCAGCAATTTATCAGTGGAAACTATTTTAGTCGCAATTTTTAAAGATTTTCGCTCGAAGAGGATTTTGTGAACAAAAGACAGACGTCACCTTCTCCAATTATTTATTGGTTGTTACCCGGCTAAACATCGATGAGTGGAAGATCGCAATGGGGTGGGGGAATGGGGTGGGATTTGCTTCTGCGTCGTTTAACTCTTATTTCATTTGTTATCGCTTCATACAAAACAAGGTTATAGTGTGATATATATTTTAAATTCAGTCCACTGGAAATTTATTCAACTTGTTTCGCTTTTTCTGCAATTTTCAAATCGGAAAGAAGATGTTCATGGGCAAATTTTAAATTTATTACGTGTAAATTTCTCATACTTCCACGCAGCACTGAATGTTATTTCACAGAGTTGTATAAGAACAATTTTGAAGAGTAAATTTTTAAATAACATGAAAATAAAATTAAAACATAATGCATGCCAAACATTAAAAAATAAACTAATAAATAACATTTCAAATTGAATGTAAATATTAAAAAACAAAACTTTTTAAATAATGATATTGCTCATACAACAATGGGGGTAAATAGAAGTTCTTTTTTACTTATTTAGTTTCGTTTAATACAACCTAATAAATAAACTAAATAACAAGCCGTACTTAATTTATAATTTAAAAAAAAAAAAAAACAAATAGGACACAGAAAAAAATTAAAGATAAAGCAAAATAGAGAAATGGATTACTAAGAGGGAGCACACGGCAGTTAAAGGGCAAGTTTAATGGATGACTTCTTAGGAGCAAGGTGGTGGAAAAAGAAGACAAATAAATGGTGATACAATTTATGAAAAAGGAATTAAGTTCATTGCTCACAACGCGCTCAAAACAAGTACGAAAATGACATTAAAAAATTTAATTTTCCACATAGGTGTACACTGTACACTGTACATTAAATTACACATTTAATTACAATTAACTGTAGGTATTTATAATTTTTATGTTCCACTTTCAAAAACTTTATAGTCGTAGCACATAGAAAGAATAACAAAATATTTGACAAACTGAAAACATATTATATTTTTATTTTTATGTTTTCCTAACAGAACGTCCAGAACGGTCAAACAAGCCAAACTTTTCTAATTTTCCCAAATGGAAATTTAATGCCATACTTCCTGACTTCAATATTTGAAATAATATTTAATTTAGCAATTTTAAATAATATTTCTGAGTTATATTGAATTCACTGAAAGTGTCTTGGTATGGAAGTAATAATGTATATTAAGTTCAAACTTTTCTTTTCTTGAAACTAGGCCAAGCAAAAAACGGAACTGGAGAGCGAAATAATTTTGAACTTGTACGAACAGAATAAATTTTATTGGGAAAGTGCAGGTACAGAACGTATTATTATTTCTTCCTTCGTCATTTTTTTTCATTCTATTTGCAAGTTCCATTCGTATCGAGAGTTAAAAATTTTTTGTTCTTTTTTTTTTTGTTATAAACTCAATCTTGGTCACCAGGTCGGCCACAGAAAGTTTCCTTTGATGGCAGGAGCAAGAATATAAATGTGCTGAAATAAGGAAATCCAGGACAATTTTCTAGAAGATTAAAATGAAATTAAAAGTGGATATGAACTTGAACGTTGAGGTTAGCACTATAAATCTTTCAGTGTTTTACGGTACGTAAAAGTCTTGTAGTTCTTGAGTCCTCGGACAGTTAAGAAGTGTTTTACTTCTAGTTTGAATCGAATATAAAATTATCTTAATGGAGAAAAAAATTCAAGAAAAACTTTTAACGATGTATAATGTATATAAGTTTTTGTTTGAAAGTCTTTTCGAAAGTAGAGTCTGATGTTTAAAATTATTGCCATTACGGGGTTAAAGAAGGGGTTGCACCATCTTAGAGATTTTGAATATATGTAGGGGATGGCATGATAAGATGACAAAGATAAGATTCTATGTTTTTTCCTAGCTACTACGAGGGGATTTGAGAACTGAAAATTTGTGAGAACTTCTTCCAAATCTTGCCTAATATTATATAATTTTTCCAATTTAGCCGTTTATTTCCGAAACCAGTCAATTTGTTGTTTTGAGAAAAACAAAAAAAAATGTGTAGAAACACATGGTTTTTGCACTAGCCAAAACAGCATAAATAAAACCTACATTACCTGTGAATTGTGATACAGCTAGCATTAAGCTTAAATAAATAAATAAATAAATAATGATAACCTTAAATAAACACGTAACTTCATTTAAATGCAGTAGCCAGTAGTCGCATTTATGTCCCCAGCGACTGGCCTCTCTCGCATACCAAGATTATCATCAGTGTCAATGTAGATTACGGAATGTGGTGTCTTGCCACCTTTCCCGCTGACGCTATTATTTACAAAACAACATTTATCAGTAACCAAAACTATTGTAAAATAAATAGGTCCGTATGAATTTTTAGGCATTAAGTCATACCTTCAGAATATTTTAGTGAGAAAGTTGAAAAAGTTATATTATAATTCTGACTATTTTCGTTTTGACGCTCTAAAATTACGTCGAAATGCTTTGCCTTTATATCTGAACTATTTGGTTACAACTAACCTCAATGTCCATGTGCACACATTTATAGTAGTGTATAATGTAGCCGACCATTGAAGGCTTTTATGCTAGCTTGAACATGCCGCTATCTGTGATTAATTTTGAGAAATACTGAATTCGTCATCTTTCCCTATTCGTCATCTTACCCCGCCTTTTCCTATGTACATTGTGCGGTATTGTATATGGAAAATTTCGTAGAGTTACATATATGTATATAATTTTATTCCTTAACCCACGCACCACCCTTTTTCTCATCTCTCTCCAAGATTATCTTGAAAACTCGGATCTTCAATATATCTTGCAAAAATCGGAGTGTTCAGGTGTAAAATTCCTGGAGCAATATTTTAATAAGAATGCTTCAAAACAAAAAAAAAAAATTTCCTAAATGAAAACATCTTCGAAATATTTTTTATCCGAAAATGTGTCTCCTTACAACAAATTCATTAGGTATAAAAAAAAATTTCACAGCAACAAGGACTCAAATATAATTTGGAAATGAAACCAAATGATTCATGATTTCAAGTACTTAAATCTAATCCTTCAAATTGAAGAACATCGTTGACGATTTTTTTTTAAACATTTTGTATTTTGAAATATTTGAATTAATGTCTTTGATTTTGATTCAATGTTTTCTCAAGGATTTATTCTCCTCGAATGTACAATTCTTTGAAATAAGAGTATTTTGAAAAGAATATTATCAAATTTCACTAAGTCTGATTTACAATTAAAATATTGGAATTCTTTTGATGAAATTAAATATGTACAGTGTACACTAATATTTCATTAATTCATTCTGTCTGATATTTGAAATTGATCAATTTTTCGCGCACAGTTTGCATACATCCTGGATGAATTGTTTATTTCAGTCATGCAGATTTCTGGCGTCAGGAAGGGAAATTCTGGTTGCTTTTCATTGTTTAAAGTCATGCTTGATGGAGCAGGAAAAACTTGTTTGTTTTAACCTGTGATGAACAAATATCTCGAGCTCAATGAAGATAGATGACTGTGTTCATCTGTATGTGTGAATCATTCTTCAGATTGTGGGTGGAAGAGGGTTGCCGGTTGATGTTACAACATGACAACATGGAGGTATTAAAAATTTATGGAGCAGTTTTTTTTACAAAATGATTCCTTAGCGACGTAAAAGGGTCGTATTTACAAAAACCTCCAGAGATATTTCAAGGCGTTTACCTTGCCTGTTAAGCGAAAGAAATTCGTGTCCTAATTGACTTTCCTGAGTAAAAAAAAAACCTTTTAAGCTCTCAAAAACATTCTGAAATGGGTCATCTTTCTGTTGATTGTCTTTTTCTTTTTCCAAGGGGATTATTTTCACAGTACTGTGACTATGACACTTAAGTTTTTTCCCATCCTTTTGTTCACTTCTCATTCAATGCTTTGAATGACATTGGGGTGATGCACATATGCAACTTGAAAGTACAGTTACATATTTGGTAATTTGGCAAAATAAGATATTCTCATTTTAAGTTTTGAGAATTTGATAATGTAGTGCCAATATTTCACCCCTCTGATGCGTAGGTACTACATAGGCAATGGCATGCAGTTGTTGGATTACGTCGGTGTCCATTACAAGTTGGACATTGTCCTGTATTCCAACATATAGTGAAATGCTCACAAGCAATAACGATGGTGTTCCCAGAAGTTTTTTGAAGTCTCATTTTCTGTTCGAGAGTTCCTGAGTTCCAGCTCAAAATTCATCTGTGAACTGTGAACTCAAAAACGTGGAACACTTTTGTAATAGTTTTTTTATCACATTCGACTTGGTTCGTTTCACAGACTTTGTAAGTGGGTGCATGAACTGTGAGAGTTTTCCTTCTGGAAAGTCTCATGTTGACTTCATTAAAACCTGGCATAGAAAAGTGATACCATTACAAAAGCTAAGCAAAAATGTGTAAAAAAAGAAAAAAAGAATACTGGAAACTTTTTCCTATGCATGAACTGAACATTTCGAAACGAATTTACAGTTAATCCTCTATTTGAACCCAAAGCTGTTCGTTATATCGTAGATTTGTTCTATGTCAATATGGTACTCAATTTTGTTTTTTTTTTTTTAAATATTTCTCTTGTTTATTGCTGTACTGTATTAAAGGAAAGTTTAAAAGGACTTGAAAGGATTCAGTGTTGGGTACAGAAAGTAGATATGTGATACGACTGTCATGGGAATTGCACTCTAATTGCTATTTACTTTTCAGATGTATTCGTCCTTGGCGAATGCACTTTGTCACGTCTGCCAAGGAACTGATTCAGGAAATTGAGCACAACTTTATTATATAGTTTGAAATAAAAAACTATAATAAAACGAAACTTATATAACAAAAAATATCAAATGCGAAGACGACAAGATCACGTCGTTCTTCAACTTTGTTGGTTACCCTTTACGACTTGACATGATTCTGAATTGCAGAAATTTTCTGCTTCGTCCGTTCGGAATTAAAAGTATTTTTATTTTTTAACGGAAACTTCATTTTTAAAAAAAAGTAGGTATCATGGTGAACTTAACAGCTTAAAAGTATGTTAATGTTATCTATCTATATCTAATGTTATCTATAGCTATACATATTTGAATATATTTCATAATAAGTATTTTTTTAAAAAAATAATATGTCATTCGTTTTAAACTGTAGATGATAATTACAACAAAGATTCATTCAATTCTTAAAATCAAATTACAACATACAGAAAATCAGGCAACTCCTTTCCAGTGCTTTCATAAGTGGATAACACAAGGTATTGATTTTCTGATTTGTAAACAAAATTTCTTTATAAAATATTCGGTTGATTATGATTGATGACATCTTTTTATTGTTAGTTGCGGAGTGTTGTTTTTTTTTTAAGACTGTCAAGACTTGCATTTCTATTTTAAAATAATTGTCATAGACTTTAGAACAAGTTAGTGTAACAAAGAAAAATTTTTTACATTTATTAAACATATTTTCTGAAGTGGATTTACAAAATTTAATCATTTTTTCCAACTAAATTTTTTGAAAAATAAACAGATAATTCATGAAAGTTTTAAAACATTTTTTTTCGTTGATACTTTCTATAGAAAAAATATATTTTCCCTACCTTATAACGTACTAAAAAGTTCTTCGAAAAATAAGCAGAATTAATTAACTCTGAAAAATAATTAGTGTAGGCGGAATAAGCTCATTTCATCAAGTCTTCATTAACATTTTTGCTTAGTAATTCTCCGGAACTAATTAAAAATTACCACTGGACAGTTTATTGCTTTCTGTTCCTGTTTTTCGAAGCTGTTTCCATTATTTCATTTTTGTTGCTATTATTTTGTTTATGTATGTATTCTGTTTTATTTCTTGGCTATGTAAAATATTTGTACGAACTCAGATAGACTGTTTTCAAGTGTTGATTAAATTAACATACCCTTGATGTGTACAATTGTACATGGCTATTTTACGAATGCGATGAAATCAATGACCAGTGGATACGATTATCCTGCCCACAATGGCTATTGAACTTTTTAATTTTAATGAGCTCGCTTCGCATGGATAATTACTTGTATAAAAATATTTCACTTGGAATCAAGTATTTATAATATATCGGTATTCTTAGCTATCAATATTTATGAAATATTTAAATAATATGATGCTTTTATGTATCAATTATTTATTATTGATTAAAGCAACACAGTTGTCGTAATAATTACTCTCGACATCAAGTTTGGAAGTGTTTGTTAAACCAACTTTATTGATACAAAAAAACATTATAATAATAAAAATAAAAACTATTGAATTTTGTAAAAGAAAAATATCGAAAATCATATATCTTTTGTGTTAAAAATGTATATACTTCAGTAACAACAATGTCAAAAATGCGTGAACGAATTTCGCGGAAAATGTGTAAAACAAAAAATGTTTTGATTTATATTAATATAAAAATAGCAGGATAAAAGTGAAAATTCCTTGAAGCAATTCATGTCTCCATAAAAAGTCAAATATTCTGGTTAATTCAATTGTGAATCAGAATTACTTCATCCAATGTACATCACAAGGCTATCAATTCAAAACTCTGGTCTGAGAAAATCCCATTAGCACCAAAGTTCGCTTATCCTTTCAATGTTCATCCATTGCTAATGTTATTTTAGAAATTTTATTATTATTCCATTATCATGAAAGGACGAATCATATTCCATAAGAAAACATCAAATGGATGAAAAAAAAGTAATGACATTTTGGCGACAGGAACAATTGAATGAATGTGTTTAGAGCTTTTCAAAGGATATTAGTCTAGTTTTGAATTCACTTCAAAGACTCTTGTTATATTCCGTTCAAAACTAAGGACAATAGGCAATAAAAATTATTGCTAGTCTTATTATAAGGATTTGTATAGTTGAAGTTTTGCGGAAAATCAGATATCCTTGTGTTTTTCAGCTGCCAAAAGTAGATACAGACACAATTAGAAGTATTTAACTTAATGACTTTTTCATTTTATTTATCAATTCTCTTTTGTCTCTGGATTCAAAGCTCATTTCTAGAAATAGTGTTGCTGTAAGGATACAAATCTATACGTATTGCTATAGGTAAAGTATCTACACAACATAATATTTCATGGAATTGCGCAATGTCAGGACAGGAAAAAATGGGAAACGAAACAAAATGAAATTAGATAAGAAAACTGAATGACAGTATCGGATTTCAGGAAAAAAAAGTAAAGTCAGAAGATGAACTTCATCAATTCCCTGACAAGGACATCGAAAGCTTGAACTGAATCTCAGGCACTTCTGAGATAAAACTAATAAGATACTTCCACTTCCTTTGATTGATGTTCCTGACCGTGGTTAATAAATTGCCCAGCAATCTGTCATGTGATTGGAAACGAAATCTGCTTCAGTAAATTTTCCATAAAAGAAAATCAAGGATAAAGGAAACTGAGATTGTGGACCAGAAGTTGGAAATATACAAGAAGTGGAAACACTACAAGCAGATTTGCTTTACTTAAAGACCAAATGTGCTGTTATTTGCTTGTGATTACCAACAAACAGCAAAGTCTTAAGGACTTATTGAAGGAAATTGTTAAGCAACAGTTGCAAGAGGATTTGGTGCACCAGGATTAAAAGTTTCTCCTCTAGTAAATAATTTCTTCGAGATTTCGATGAAATTTTGTGGTCATAGAAGTAATTGTAGCAAACATAATTCTTATCCAATATTGCACAGTCCAGTGGCGGACTGAAAGTCTCTTCCACCCTTTAAATCCGAAAATCCAAAATTAATGCTTTTCTATATAAATTATATCAGGCATAAAACAATTGCTTTGATCGCCATCTTCCAAACATTATATTCTAGATTTGTCATTGACGAAAACAATTTTAGAAACAATCTTTCCAAAAGTAATGCGTCGAAGGATTTTCTTTTTGATCGTTGAAAGTTATTGAAAATTAAACTTGTAATTTAAATTTGCAAATAAAATTTGTTATGAATCTTATCATATGAAAACTAACTGCAATTAAGTACAGCGGATTTGAAAAAAACATAGTTGACACTATCGAAAAAGTATTCCATCCGATCCGATCACAATCACAAGACGAATTCAGCTCTGAAAGGGTTAAAATTCTCGTATATACTTAGATACTCGTACCTTCCCATACTAAAAATAGAATAAACTGTAACAATTTTACTGAATGTTAAATTATGATCGATCGATTTGAACTTTCAATCAAAATCTTGAGAAAAAAATTGTCGAAACCTTTCAATATATTTGCTTTTATCCAAAAATAAAATAAAAATGGTTTTATTTTTTCTTCCATTTTCGTCCTGCACAACAAAAAGTCAAATTCATATGTAAATTTTTCATAACCTAATATTTGGGGTAAAATCCATTCGTCTCCAAAAAGGTAAGAGTAAATTTAATATTCAATATTCATGGTTGGCTCAACGGAAACCTGTCACTGGGCCATTGTTGGGGTCATTCCACAAATTGTTGTTACTTAACAAAAAGTGAAGTTTGAGTCCTGTAACCCTAATTCATA
Source organism: Leptogaster cylindrica (assembly GCA_963082835.1). Classification (NCBI taxonomy): domain Eukaryota; kingdom Metazoa; phylum Arthropoda; class Insecta; order Diptera; family Asilidae; genus Leptogaster; species Leptogaster cylindrica. The sequence goes on from OY720109.1 coordinate 6,888,630, forward strand.
TGCATTAAGATAAAGTGACTGTGATTACGTACGAAATGCAATCATATCATGTGAATATACAACAGAATTAACTGGTTGTCTTCAAATCGTATATGTGAAATAATATACAACATCAAGAGCATTTTGAAGGCATAATAATCGTATTCAGGACGAATGACAGCAGAGGCACATAAATTAACTTCCTTTAAGGATGATTTGTTGTGCTCAACCGAATACGGGGAATATGTTGAAATTACATCTAAAGTGTCTCACCGCAATATTTGAGGTGCTTGTACAGAATAACATCCTGGTTGGTCTGATGCATCGTTGAAGGACACATTTGGGAGTTTGTCACAATACATAGATCTAGAACGGTATTCCTGATCCAGACGTAAAGATTGTATGTTTATTATCCAGAATAGTCACGCAATTTTGTGTTTAGAACTACTTTTCTGAACCTTTATTATATCACATAAAAAGTTTGGTTATTGTTTGAAACAAATTCTCAACGTAATTCTGTTAAGTAAACAAAATAATACTGAAGAATTTATTGCTGCAAGCCATTGTTATGTTGACAGAACATGCAATGTAGTGTTACAAACATTTATAAACATTTTTCACTCGTTTAATAGATGGAAAAAAATAATGTAATGTTTATAATTCAAAAATTACATCAAACATCGTTTCCTACAAAATTGTTTTTGCAAAACTCTGGACAATTTTTAAAATATTTCAATTACCGCACACTAGTAATTGCTGTCAGGATAATATATGAATGCCATCACGGATATTGTAGCCCCAAAGAAAAAAAACTCCACCCTATTTCATATTCTTAATTAATCTTTTAGCATGAGACGTGCGCTCACATTTGCCTCCCTTGAAGGAATCGGTTGTTCATATTTCACGTCCACCCCATCCAATATATATTCGTAATCTTCGCTATTTTTTGTCATTTTCACCATTTACACTTTACATGACACATATCTTGTCCCCTGTCATTGTTAATGGAATATGGACAGCACAAAAGAATGAATTCTCTCTTCAACAGCAGCACGACAAAGCTCTTGCGTGGTCTTCCTCCATTTTTCATACTTTAAAAAAAAAATATATAATAATACTGAATTAGGGAAAATGACACTGTAATAAAAATTGTGTGGTTTCTGCGTAAAGTAGACTATCTATGGAGTTAAGTGAATAATTAAGTGGATATTTACTCTATTCTTAACGTATTCTATTATATAAAATTTATTAACTTAATTTTCTTTTCGTCATTTAACAAGAGAAATCCTTTGTGAAGAGATATGATATAAGCTTCTTATAATATATTACAAGCACAATTTCTTTATTATATTTTTTGTCATAAATTTAATAATACCCTTAATTTATAGATGTATTTCCTTTTCTTATAACCCTCTATCACACTACCACTTTTAAACTAGTTTACGGATGCAATTTTCGGTTATGTTTCTCCTAAATGACTTCCCAATCTCGGATAAATTAATGGGATTTCCCTGTTTTTTGCCCCTTTTTCTCGACATTTTGAAAATTTTTTTGAGAAAAATAGATCAATAGATTTTGATGAAACTTTTTTGTTTTAAAATAAAAGTGCTGAAATCTAGAAAAAAAAAATTTCAAAATATCAAAATGGCGACCGGTGCAAACTACTCAATTTTAGTGACGTGCCGGAAGAGAGTTTCTTCCTGGTTAACATCGTCCAAGCTCCATATAAAATATACACTTGTAGATCTTGCATGAACTAAGATTAAAAAAAATAGAAAATCCCATTACGTTTTGGTGCAACTTTCAATTTAGAATTTCGGTTTTAAAACCGAAAAGCGGGAAAACCCCCTTAATTGAGTTGCTGGAACTCGTTTACGGGTAGTAACCTGATTTAATTCAACAACTGATTGGTAAAAAGTCTGTTTCGGCAATTATTTAAAATATTTTGAAGTGATATTTTTCGAAGTGTATTCTGGTAACCAGAATTTACTCTTTAATTAAAAAGAATAAAAAAATTACTACATAGAAAATAAATATACAAAAATTTAAGATTCAATTTTCATCGTTTAACATCCCAAAACTAGTTCAAAGTGAACGCTGTATGCCACCACCATAAATGCCTCCACCTTGGGGTTTATCTCGTTTATCTTTTAAGCAAATATCTTTAACCTAGTTCCAGCTTTGCAGTCTTTCAAAAATATTGTGTACTTTCAAAATCAATGCTTTGTTTTTGAAGTTCAAAACTTTTTAAATTAATTCTCCCCAAAATAATTGACTCATAAAAAATTTATTTCATAACAACATTTTACCCACAAAAAAAAAAAAAAAACAAAGATATAAAAAAGAAGGTTACAGCAATCTTAAACTTGCCCCAAAGAATTACTTCAAACTTCTGACTTTTACCTACTTACATTAAGACCATCGAATCCTTTCATCGATTTACACACAGAAAATCCTCCAATAACTGTCCTTTTTTCATTGGAATTATTATTTGCTCTCAAAATCTCGGATTTTTGGTTATTTTTCTTTCCGAAATAAAAAAAAAATCTTCAGTTTTTTCTACTTTTAACGTTATACACAAGTCACCCAGTGGCTTTACAAGTTTCTATAGGAATCCCAAGGATTACCTTTATCTGGTTTCGTGATAGGAACTTTTAACGTAGAAAAAGTAATAAAGTTGGGGCCAAACGCAATATATAAAATGTAACGATCTGTTTCTAGCATTAACATGTAATTTCGGAGATTTGAAAAAGGCCTTTTTTTAAGTTTCTCAAGATGTATATAAGATTTATGAGAAAAGTATTTGTAAATTTTCTATTAAATACTTTGAAATGATCAGAAAGAAAGTTGGTTTGTTTTTATAAATTTTGTGCAATTAAAGTTTATTGAGTTTGTTATCCTTTTGAAGTTCAAAATTAATTCAGTAAAATTGAAATTTGGAGGACTTCATCTAAACAATGATGTTATATAATATTATTATTTGAAAATATTAAATATAAAAAAGTACCTAACCTACGTTTATATTTGTTAAACTTTTTTCAAATTTTAACAAGAAATTGAGAATTTCTGCAAATTGCAATAAAATGATCTAAAAATATTTAGTCACATAATTGAAGAATTGAAAATTAAAAAAAAAAAAAAAATTAAGGATTTCGCTAAGTAAGCAAATTAATAATTAAATTAACTCGTTCTATTTCAGGTAAGTGTAAACTTCTAAGATCACTTAAAAACTTTCAGGTAAATATTTAAGTTTAATTTAGTTCTGACATATAAAGCTGAGTTTAATTTGTTGCATAAGACACTTCAAAATCTTGTCGAAAATGGAGACTAAACTTCCTCAACTGGGGAAACACGAAGAATGCTTTAAGAGAAAAGCGCAATGAGGAGACTTGAGAGTTGTAAATTTAAGTTGAAGTAGTCTACCTGCTTTGCACGAAAACTAGGAAGCAACACTCGACATTTTTAATTACTGAACAGATGAACCCCAGTGAAACTGATGCTAACATACATATACCTAAAGTATTTTTTCTTCTGGCTTTGAATTTAAAATCCAAATAGATAAGATTTTCTTTGAATACAGGACGTACCGAGATGAAATTTCCATAAAATAATTTACAAAAACTTGTTTTCAAGTACTCTTTTAAATACTATACAAATGAACTTTGGCTTATTAAAAAAAAAAACACATTTTTTTTTTACATATTTGGTTTTGAAAAGTGGTAAGGAAGTAAGTTTTTCATGTATCAAAAATTTTTCTTTTGCCCAGAAAACCTTTTACAATGTTTCTAGAGTCTTTTCTGCATGTGCACTCAGCAATTTGGAACCAGAATACACTTTATAAAAGGAGCATTACGAATTTTAGTTAAAGGAAAAACTTCTTTATGTAAATAAATATTTTAAAACTTTCATTTATAAATACAGGGCGTCATTGACGTAAATTATTTGTAATTATGAATTGGAAAACATTGGAATGCAATTGGAGTGCAAAATGTTGTAGCAATGTTTAATAAAAATAAAATTCCTGAAATCAGCAAGTTTCAATTATCGCTTCATTAGAGACATCAAAGAAACGAAAAACTAATTAATTCCCGTAAAGCTTTAATTACACATTTCAATTGCACATGAGTTAAAATGTAATATACTAATTACAGTGAAGTTAGAATTAATTACAATATTAGAGAGAGAGTAGAATTAGTTGCTATTAATTTTCATGAAGGAAAGCAAATGTGGCGATTGATAAGATATCGTCTAAATCAAATTCCTCATTCGGTATACTGCGGGAAAACTTCCATCTATTGATTTGGTTTCCATTCAGCAGTGAATGTTTGGATGGAAGGACGAAAACCAGAGTCTATATGCACATCTATAAGAAAGTGACTTGTTTAATCGTAGATGTGAATAGTCGACCATAGGCCATTAGCAATATTTCATGAGAGGTTCATGAAAGTCGCCTCTACAAGTTTTCAATCATTTCGAATTGAATGGAAAAAGGAATTCTCTCCTTATAGATTATGGCGCCTTCTACAAGTGTTATCCTTTCGATTATAGTTCCTCTGCACTGCGGTTTCATTCAGGTTATTTCAATATTAAATCCAATTTGAACGATAAGTCAATTTTGTTTGCGTGTTATACGAAATCAAGCAGATGGAAATGGCTCCTTTTAAGCATATTTCCGGCAGGACTTTTAACTTTATTGGTATAATTATTAACGTTCAAAACCGATAAAAATATTCATAAAAAAAATTTGAAAAAGTTTTTACTGAGATCATTATTGATAAATTTGTTTTCCATCATAAAAATAAAACCATAATAAGTCATTCAAAAAGTATTCTAATTTCTTCTTTTCTTTATGGATAAAATCATTTTATTGATATTTAAATTGTGTTTTCCAAGAACTCAATTTAACTCACACAATGCTGAACCCCAATTTTCTTTTCATGTAGCAATTTTCCATTGAATATTTTAGAAGGTGAACATTTTTGAAAATAATGTTAAACATAAGGAGCGACTTTTATAAACAAGAAAACATAAATCCCGAATGTAAAGTAGACCGGTTAATATTTCATCTACACGTGTTTCGTGGCACATGCATTTTACAGCTACTGAAATATTATTTTCAGAGTTTTAACATGTAAGAATAATGAAGTTTAATAAGATTGCTCCTCTGAGACAATCTCATTTTGTATTCGGCTTCATGTATGCAGTAAAAAAACATACAAAACACACAGAATTCTGCAGATTCACCATTTCTTGGAAATCCAAAAGATTTTGAGCTATCTGAAAGCCCACATTTCGCTTTGTGTATTTTCAAAATGGGGACTATACAAAGTATTAAAAAAACGAAGTTTCCTTTTCTTAAAATAACACCGTATAGAATCCCAGAAGGATGCCCGCATTTCTTCTTTCCTTTGCCGATGATAATTCACATTTTCATGTACCTTTTAATTTCAGATGTGAACTCAGCATTATTAAGTCGCCTTTCTTAAGACATCTAAGAACAAAAACGTTCAAAGAACATTCAAATTTAGTACAGCTCAAAGGGAAATTTTAAGGTCAACTCATTTAAAATTGAAATATTCCTTTACCAGAGATCGCGATGGCATGGTGTGGATGGAGATTGAAGGTCCAGGGCGATGAAATTGCTCAACGTTTGAATTATACCAGGCGTTTCTTTTTTTGTTGGACGAGAGCACAAATTAAATATAAAATAAAATAGAATTTACCAGCGGTGATATTTTTCTTTTGTTTTTTGAAAAGTTTGGGCTCCCATCAAAAGTCCTTCGATATCATCCTTCTTCAACATCCTTTTGAGCTTTATCGACTTTTCAGTTATCTTATCAAAATATAATTCGAAGAAGTACTGCAGATGATATTGATTTTATTCAATTGAACAAAAAATATAATACTAATTGTATGGAAGAACGAATTTACAGAGAGCACTGCTGATATCTGCAGCAGTAATTGCATTGCCCATTGACAGTTCTCCTATTGTTCAAGGATATTGCTTCATTGGTCATTGTGTGTTCATGAAAAGTCACACCTGCGGCAGATTATTCAACTAAAGTTTTAGCAGGAATTAGTGCTGGCTTGACTGAACAACCCTTTTTAGGATAAGAGCTTAAAGGGTGAACTGTTGTTAGATATCCATTGATGTATGAATTCCCTTTTTTGTTAAATTTTAATTTAATGACACATTTTTTCAGTCAGTCTTTACAAATATCTTATTGTTATTAAAATACCCACACAGAAATATTCTGATTCGTTGAAAAAGTTGTTGTTAATAACTGGAACAGAGTTGCTTAAGTAGGTCATTAAACTATTGATTGTTTCTTTAGTTGTTTAATTGTTAGGAAATTCAGTGACCTTTTCATGTCATAAAATTTTAATAATGATTAATTTTAGTTTTCTATATAATTTGTAAAATTAATTTTCATTAATGTACAGCACAACTCTTTCTCTGTATATATTAAATCGATTTGTTTAATTTTAAGTGGATTAGAATTCGTTCCGTAATTAGTGAAATTGTTTGTTGTTTATTTGAACAAGAATTATTCCAGCTGGATAAACACAAAAACATATTTTTCTATTGCATTTTAAATGATAATTACCATTGTTAATCATCAGTAATTTACCATATGATTAATCGAGTTGAGTGCATCTATACAAAGGAAAACATGAATACCAAATATATTTTCCAATTGAATTTAGCAAGAATATCGTCCAAATCGATTCTTGCGAAAAGGACAAATCGAATCGATTTCCTCTGTCAGTATGTTACGGATTGAATTACTTCGAAAACCAAGTGTTGTAGGAATTTAACATGAATATGGATTGCATATTGATTATTTCACTTAATCACTAAATCACATATTGGTTCATTGAGCAAGCGATATGAATTTCTATACGGAAACTTTGGGCTCAGTGAGGCTTGAGAACGTCAAATATTGCTAACACATAAATTTGGAAATGTTGCTTTGTACTCGTATCCTCAATATGGAACTTAATTAATGTAGTCAGTTTGAAGTTGTTTAATTTATTTGAAATATTTTGAAGAAGGATTGAAATGCATCTATTGACACGCATGATTTTCCAAATGGTTTTACAGAATTAAGTTCACAGAATTAGAGAAGTTTTACATATATACACACTTGGAAAATAGTCTTGAATAGTTTCTTTGAAAGTTTGTTTCTGTACGTAAGTTAGTGATAGTTTAAACAATTTATAATGTTATTCAACTTAGTTACATAAAGTATACAAATTGAAATAATTTATTGCATAGAACTAAATCATGTCCAATTTCAAAAGATTTAAGTTTCCAACAAATTTGAAAAATTCAATTTCAAAGTTATTGACTTATAAACATGACAAAAATGATTTAAATAAATTTTATTCTTATGAAAGCAAACAATAGATAGCATACTGAATATGGAAAACCGAATTTCAAACTTGTCATTGTGTGTCTTTAATTGTAATAATTATAAACAATATATTCCTTTTTTTGAAAATTTGTAATTTTCATTAAAAAAACAGGTAATTTTTTTTATCATTTTATGTTATTCATGTAAATTCAAAATTGCACAATAAAAACTAAATATGACAGAAATACTGACATACTGTTTGATGTTAAATATTTTTACCGTGTGATTTTGAAGATACACGAATGATATAAAATTATAAAATTTAAGAATTCACCTTTTTTGATAAAATGGCAGGACAGCGTCACAGCACATAAATTTTTAAAAAAACTTAAACCAATGCATTTAAAGAAAAAAATTATGACTAGTTAGACATTCTTCTAAATCAGAGTTACTATAATAGTAAAGTTAAACGAATGCATATCATTTCTGTGGCTGATTAATTAATTTAAGAATTATAAATAATAAATCACCAAAATAAAAAAAAATAGCTTGAAGGCACGTTTAAATGGAACGACAAATTGTCATTTTTGTTGCCATTCAGGTTGTCGCTCAGTTTAGACAGCTATTATTCAGGCAATTTTGAATGCCAGATTATATTACATTGTAAACAAATGTAATGACACCAATCATAAATGACAATCTGTAGTACGGTTTAAACGTATCTTGAGTAGGTATACATTTAAAAATCATAGCTTCCATATTGAATTACATACATGAATTTTCTATTGCATGCAATTTTTATTTTGAATAAGTAAGAGAATCCTTTCTTACGCCCCCTAAAACCTCGCGTTAATTCCATTCACTGATATAATATGACAACCAGGTTGTCATAATAATTCTATGTAATGTATTGTATCAAAATTTCGGTGGAATCAAAGGTCATGACTAATTTATTGAAATTTACCCTGTGTCACCCTGTTTTCGGTTCCACACTTTACATGTACAATTCATAATTTCTATATGTAACCCACATTAAATTGTCAGGTGAAATGACATCCATATCTCATTAAAACTTTGTCTTTTCGCAAAGAACACAAAAGTTGGCTATCCACTTTAGGGTCGAGCACGTCGTGCAGGGGTAGAGGAAAACATGAAGGAACATGAAGAAACTCTGTTTTTCAGAAAAAGTAGAAGTAAAATAATAAACAGAGTCATGGTCTAGGGATTGGTTGCGGAGATTTTCGTACTCCAAATTAAATTTTTTTTGATTTGTGAATATTTTTTTTTAGACCAAAATTAAAATATTCGTGAAATAATTCACTTAAATGGCAACTTTCAAGGTGTATATTAAAAGTTATTCCCCAACATGAGTGGTAACCGGATTTCATGCACACCCTGTGTTCTCGCTTTGGGGATGGCTTGTGGTAATATTTGTAGTGAGTTTTTGGCAGTCTCCAGCCGTAATTTATTCTTATAACGAGACTTAATGCACCCCACAGGACACTTCCGGTTAGCGAAATGGTCATTACAACGTTATACGAAATTAACTACGCTTTTAGATTTAATTATATTTGAATCGTGGCTGAGGGTAGGTAATTGGGTAGGCGCGAAGGTGTGGCCAAATGCTTTTTGGCCACAAACAATTACCTTAACCTGTTACCCACTTATACAAAAGTGAGTTCTCATTTTGTCGGTTCACTGGCAGACCCGGAAGTTGACGACGAGGAGGCTGTCTTTCATCTGGCTGTGATGGGTGCGCACTTCATCACTGATTTCGAAATTAATCCTGCCGCAATGGATGAAACAGCGCGGTACTTCTGAGCTTCATAACTCACCCTGGAGACTAGAAATGCGATAGCGTTTTTGTAGGTGGATTGCTGGAATTTGACACCTCGGTAACAGGCAAAACGACAAGGGGTGGTGAAATGAATACAAGGGCGGATGAATTTTTAGACCCCGAATGGTTATCAACTCGAGTATCGCTGGGAGGGAGAAAAACTTTTATTTTGTGCCCTGAAAACATTTTGAGAGTCAAAAATTCAACATCATTGCGCTTTGGAACAAAATCCCATGCCGTGAATTTTGCCACAACTTCATGATGAATGCGATATTGTTGCCACTTGTGTATGAAGCATATACGAGTGGATTTTGTGTGGTGGTGTGTGATAGGTTTAGCTGCCTGTTAGACTCTATCCTGGTCTGCCTCTTGTTATAAGCGCAAACATAATGCCAGCACATAAATCGCAGCCTGGAATGATTGGAGCTTAAAGACAAAAGATGGGGTTGATATATGTGACACAATTGTTGAGCATATTTTCAATTCGATGCTTTAATGCTTTCTGTCATTTCTGGTGCGATGGGTGTTGAGAAGGGTGGAGGTAGTGGATGATTGTGGTATGATAGGCGGTAAATGGAGACGCGCATTCAACGATCCCCAGAGCAAAGGTGGAGAAGACGGTTGAAACATTTTTTGCACGTTCTGTAATCTCTCTTGGGTTACAGCTTCGAATTCTGTTTTTGTCTTGCCATTACACATAGAACGCGACACGGCGAGAATGAAAATGGAAATGGAAAAAAAAACCGTTATTTGTTACGCTTTTCCAAACCAGAAACTTTTGCTTTAATGATGCACAAACATGCTCTATAGAGCTCCTCAATTCATGTTTTTCATCTGCGCCACTGATGACTGTGATGGTGGTGGTAGTGTTGGTGATGCTGTTCTCGCTGCCAGAACACAGTCACACATACACTCCTGTCAAGAGTTTCGGCATGAATCCTGATATTATGGAAATTGTCCTGCCAGGGAAGTAACGACAAAGGCAACTCAAGAGAGCTGGCACGAAAAATAAATCTCAAAGTTATAATTAATCATGATATCTGCATGCTTCCGACGTTGGTTTTTTTCCACCCCATCCATTTTTTTGCTGTCCTCTGAGAACAACAATAGTAGGGCAATTTTCAGGGAGTTGCCCTCATTAAGTATCTCTCATTGAGTTAAAATTTGGGCGGAGGTTAAAAGGGGGTTTGAGGGCAAAAGTCAAGAAACTGGAACATGGTATTGAAACAATTAAAGTCCTTATCGGGTTCCGTTAATTTTGGTAATAATTTTCGAAAATTAACTAAATAACAACAATCACGTTTGTATAGAAAATTTAAATGTGCCATTATGACTGGGAATTTTCATTTAATGCAAACAATGATTATTTTAATATTATTTTAAAACTGTAGACAATTAAGTAAATGGGCTTATTGTTAGATTTGTGATCGACCTTGACAACGTAATTAAGAGAGATTGAAATATAAATTATAAGAAGTGGAATACCTACTTGAAAGAAAATTTAAAATTTGTTTCTACTTGCCATAAAATATGTTAAGTTTTTCGTCATATAAAAACAAATATACTATAAATGTTTTTCTGTTTTAAGAAATGCATTTGTAAAACATTTAAAGTTTTTGAACTAAAAATATTTTTAAAACGTTTTGTTGAATTTCATTTTCTAAGCACAACACTGAACAGATATTCACATTTTCGACAAAATAAATTTTTTTTTTTTGGGTGTGTGTGTGCTTGAAGTGCACTTAGTATAAAGCCACCTTTAATCCTTACTTCAAGATGTAGAAAGCGAAATTGCTTTAACGGAAGCATTCTTGCGGTGTGGTAGATGAGTATTTATCGATTCACGTTCATACTATATTCTATAAACTGGACGTAGTTGTTAATCCTTGGATACTGCATGCCACCTACTTTTGCCAGCGGCAAGGATTGAAGGGGAAAAGCTTATTAAGTTGCCAGTCTTTATCTTTGCGGTCTCTTGGTTTGATTTTCCTAACGTACAGAAAGGCTCTAATCTGTTAATCCAAAGGATAACGTTCGCATACGTATGAGTGGGGAATATCTCATGCCTATGTGGACAGTCAGAGTGAAAATAATTCACAAAAACTTTTGTGGAGTTTTGCGGTCAGACAGAAGGGTACAAAAGTTGCCACCAAAAGTATGGGAATGAATAGGGACAGGAATGTTAACCCGCATGATGTGGTGTAGAGTTGATGCACACATTTAGTCCTTCCCACATCCTTGATATTTTTAGAAAGTTTAATAAGTGTAATTCCTTTTTGTGGTTTCGTTGTTCTTGGAAAATGATGGATGACACTTAGCATACACAATGAACTTATATTATGCATATTTTATTTTTATTTCTTAATTTATTTTATTTTTACCACAAAAGAATTTGAAAATTTGTTACAAAAAATTCTGGAAAACAACAAAATGATGACAGAACATTGTTGAGTGGTAGAAGAGGGAAAAGAACCAAAAATATATAAAAGGATATTATTTACAGCTGCCTGCACATACTGTATTCTTTGTGGAAGATAAAAATTTTGTGCAGTGGAACCCAGCTGCAGTGTGAACATATTATCAAACATCGTGTTGCTGGGGAAATATTGCAAGTGCTGTGCACACATCCGTTCTTCTCGAGGACATTATTGATGATGTATTACGTTGTTTGGTTTCATTTAATCGTGCTGTGGAGTCATTTTTACGACTTCACACATTGCTCCTGCGGCGTTGTCTTCATTATTTTACAACTTTCGAGGGTAATAAGCTCTCACATATTTTTTTTTTTTTTTTTTTGCTACATTGTTCTCTTCAGAATGTGAGAAATGTGATATTTTTTAAATTTCAAGTGATTTGAAAAGTAATCAAAGGGTATTATAAAGGGATTTAAATTTACGAAAAGTCTGATGATATCCTTAACGGTTACCGAAATCACTTTTGAATATGCAATTATCGCGTTGAATGTTTTTGCAATTTCGCATAAAGGTTCAAACAAAATGATTATTTCCAAAAGCTCACTGAGAGCCTTGTCTAAATTTTAATTATCCAAAGTATTACAAAACCATTACAATTTAAAAAGATAATGCCAACCGAAGGATATACTTGTTGGTGTACAGAATATTGAATATATTGTGTCCCTAATCAGAGAATTGTGAATTCCAGGAGACTGCGTGTCATTCAAATTTTGAAAAATAATTTTAACAAAAATTTGGTAAAGTAATTAATACTGTATTCTGTAAAACACGCGGTTCTAAGAGACAACAATATTTTCCTATGCGCCCACATCAAACACTTTTTAATTACAAAAATTTTAATAAATTCCCAAGTCAAACATTCACAAAAGGTCAATCAAATCAGTAAAGGTTAAAAATACAACGGTTTCTTTTCTAATTAATTTTTTTTAATTATTTCCCGACCTTTTGAAAATGTCAGTTAAAATAATATGAGTGCTATTTTAATTTATTCAAAATGCTCAGCTTTCTTCGATACCATTTATTCAGACATAGATAGACATATTATATAACCGAAATGAAAACTGAAACCACATGGAAGAAATTTATTTTTTGAATTTCTCTGAACACATTGCATAAAAAGTTGAATTGGGAAATGGAATACAATCCAGAATATATAACGAACATTTGATGAGAGAAACAATGAAAGGAGTTTTGATGGAACAATCACAAAACCAAATGCAGATTTGCACACTTATTGTGTTGTACTTAATTGAATATTAAATTATCCTGACTGATAGACACACTGTACTACGTAATAGCTATAGGGATCCTCTTTCACCTGTGGCAAGACATACGTCATACGTTAATGATTTACAACAACTTCACAATTCCTGACTTGCTCATCTGCATAAAGTCCTTAATGAGCTCATTTGGAATCCATCTTGGTGCACGGATTTTGTGTGCGGAAAACGATTTTCAAAAGTAGGACTTTCCGTTGGGGCAACATTACTATAGAGTTCATTCATTTGGCATTTTATCTGGTGACCCCAACTACAGTAATGAAATGCATTTAATAATTTAATTAGTTTCTAATTATCCTTCCCACGGGAAACGACCGATATTTTGAGTGCTGCGATAACTACACTGAAATGGGGCTGTATAAAACTGCTCTGTTTTATGTTAATTAATTCCTTGTACTATTTTATTAAAAAAAAAATGTGTCGGTGTTCAAGTTTTGCAGAGTAGCTTGCTCAGCATTGGAGGGTAAAATGTGGCGCCCGACCTGACGTCTCATCCAAAGGGATGGGGCAATAGTGGGCCGAAAGAAAAGCACGCTAAAACAGTAATTTTAAAAAAAGAAGCGGTTCCCGTAACTTTTGCTAAAAAACGGGATTTTGCAACGGTTGTCCAAAAATTTTTTTCCGCCACTCTGCCCCTGTCATCAGCAGATCTACCACTTTTAATTAAACTAACACTTAGTTTAGCTAAATCTGAGTTAAATTTCCTCTTTAGTACGGAAGATGGAGTGGAGCAGAATGGAATGGAGAGTACCGGGAAAAGGCACTGAGTGTTGGCTCTTCTTTTGTAGTCATTTTTAGTTTTTTGCCCCTTTTCGAATGACTGGCATTCATTTTGGATGGGGGTGAGTTTACGGTTGAGTGAAAAGGCACAGCAGGGTAAATACAGGCACACTTTTACTTAAGCATTCACCTTCAGGACCACCATTTTTCTACTCATTTTCTCATCCATTCGTATAAATACAATTTTTTCCGAGGAGGAATCCTGGTCCCAAATCACCATGGAGTTCAGAATGTATATTTTAGCTAGCTACATTTGCACTACGCCTTATCCTATCTATTTTCTATTCGTGTTCTGATTCTGTTTATGGTATTCAGTTCCAGGCTGCAAGGATGACTCCTCTCGGGATTTGGCCCATTTTTCACCACTAGAGCTTAATGCAGCAGAAACCTTCACCACATCGGTACACTTCTCTGATAGAAAGCCTCATTATTAGGAATGCAATGATATATTCTGATCAGCACTTGCGAAATAAACTTTAAAAGGTTTCCCTGATCAAATGAGGTATGCACCTTATTTTATCGACAAAGTGGCGAGGACACGTCTCTTATGGGTGGATATATAATTTCTAGTTTCTGACACATACATAGGTACATTCAACAGCAAATGTACATTGACGAACTCAATACGAAATAAGCAGAAAATCCACAACTTGAATGCAAATTTAACTTGGTTTTATAGATTTTATTTATCTGATGAAGTTTCGAGACGTTCAGAGATTTTCACAAAATGTACTTGAATGTCTTCCGGTTTTGTTTCTGCATTTGATCGGCTTTCATCGAAGTTTTAAAATGAATCCGTACAAAAAAGTGAACGAATTTTTGGAATTGTGCAAAGGATAGAAGTTCAAATTTTATCTGTGGAGTTTAACTAAATCCACCTTATCGAGGAAATTTGTTTCTGCAAATATGTCAGAGGGGGAAGAAGGAAGTACATTTCAGAAAATAAAATAAAAAAATAATCATTTCCTTTTTCGTTGTTTTTCTCTTTTTTGACAAACCCAGGAATATCAGGTTAAGTTATTGTTTTTTTTTTTTTTTTTTTTTTTTGAATTGAGTGTTGAAAAGAAATTCATAGATTTTCTTAACTTTTTATTGGAATATTTATTTGATATTTTTTACCAAATTGTTTTCCTTCAACTTGCCTTACTAAAAATTATTTGAAGAGTAACTGCACATTGATAAAAAACCTCCCTCAATTTATCTGATTCGGGACTTATTTGAAATTTTGAAGTATCAAGAGTTCTCAAAATTGCAAGTGCTAAACTCAAGCTGTCGTGAATGTGCAATAAACCACATGTGCATGAATGAAAAGGTATGGATTTTGGAATAACAAAAGGGAAGACTTTCCAAAAACCAGCCATAGAATTCAGAGCATCAGATTTAAATTATGAAGAGCAGTTCGTGGTTAGGTAGGGAATGGAACCAACCAGGAGGTTGTATTTTGTGTGTACTGTATAGTCGCATATCTATACCAAAACCACTTCATGGAACCTGAACAGGAATAGAAAACATGAGAAAAAGGTTGCTACCGAGTTCATTCCGAGTTCAGAGTTGAACTGTCGCTGGAGCATCAACTAAAAACTCGGCGTAGAATTTACCTGAAATATGTATAAAATCTCCGCCCACGATCAACATTCCTATGGTGATGCTATTTAAATCAACCAGATCGATAGCATATAGGGGATATGATAGAGCGGATGGTGGGAGGTAAATAGATGGAACTTAAAATTGGTATTGGAAAGGTTTCGATGCCGCAACCTTTATCAATAAAATTGCAGGCGATGTTTTGCAAATACGCGGAAGTTATTTGCCGTGATTTATTTTCCACCGAATTTCAGTCTTCAGTTGATTGACATTATTGTGATAATGGGTTGTTTACGGAGCTGGTAAATCTGCGCCGCGGCTCAATGACTGACATCCTGGCGGCAGACATTTTGTATTCGAGTAAATTACATCGCAGCGATCTCAATTACTACCCAAACCGTCCCCCACCCTCGGTCTCTTAATCCCTCATTTGCTGACATAAATAACGATACATTGCTTAAGTGTGTTAATTTATGAAAATCCAGAATATTTTATCTTACTTCCGTTGTGTCATTGTTTGGATTTTTGTATTTTACATCTGAAAGAAATTTAAATAATACTTCACATTAAGGATCCCATTTTCTCGGACTTGAGAGTCCTGAAAAGAGAATATTAATGCCGTTCGTCGTCGGCGAGAAAAATTATGGTGACATTGCACTTAGGCAAATATATGGGGTCGAAAGTTCTTTTTTTTACTATAAGGAATTGTCTGACCAGGCTCATTTGCATCCTTATTTTGTAAATTTGCCTTGCTAAGCGTTTTTTGTTGTTGTTCTTTTTATTTGTGCACAACTCTCCGGTGAAATTAATTGCTAATCGCTACAAACGGTAGTAGCTTCCCGTATTTCGTCAGTTGTTTACTGTTTGTTGAAAACCTCTTTTCGAGAAGGAATAATTAAACTAACAAGTGTTTTTTTTTCAGAATACTTCAGTGCACCTCGTGTCGGTAAGTATATGTTATGGCATACCTGCTTGTAAAACTTCCAGCAACTCTTCATGTGGGGCAATAATTATATAAAGGGATGGTTTTGAAACAATAATTACTTGCACTTCAGTTGCTCTGTGAATGGCAGAATTGCAGACGTTTTTGAAAATGTTAAGCCCTTCGTCGCCATTCAAATACTTTTTCCCCATTTCAGGCAAATAACAAAAAAACTTTTTTATGTGGTGTTAAAGTAATTTCAAAAATATTTCTGGTCAACATAAAATATTTTGTGTGTCTGTGAAGCAATAAAAATTTTTTTTTTTAAAATTTAGTAGAAAATAAGAAAGACTAGTTTACGAGAGCAATACAAAAACAAATTTAATGGAGTCGTTGGAATTTGTAAAATGAATGAATTTTTATATTTTATATATATTTGAAGTCTTCACTTCTGTGTATATTTTTCATAACCATTTTATTTTTATAGTTTTTATACAGATCGTAAGCGTATGAAATGAAATTTTTAAAATTGAATAAAGTTAACTGAAATAATTTACATTAAATTCATTCCATTAAATTTTATATGAATTCGCAATAAAAGAGAACTAAAACAACTTTAATAGGCGATCAAAATTTGAGAAAAATGAAAAGAAGGTTCAAGTATATCAGTCTGCCAATTATTTTGCCGTCAAATTCATTTTAATTGATCGCACTTGCATGAAATTTTAAAAATACGGCGATTTACTAATTGAAATAAGCAATAAACAACATGAACAAAAAAAATTTCAAAGAAAAGTTCATTTCAGAAAATGGAAAACCACACGATTGCATACTATATAAAATAGGAAATAATTGCCCCTAATGCTATTACTTCAATTATTTTCAACTAGGTCTAAACATTTACAAAGAAAATTTTAATATACTTTAGAATTCACGATGATGCATGCAATACAGGGGCATGAGGTTAGTTCTGTAATAATTCTGCAAAATCGTTTGACAAGCCATGAGAAGGGGGGACATATCGGAATGTATAGTAGAATACCCAAACTACCAAAAATATTTCCGGAACTTCAACCAAGTACACAAAAGTTTGCCATAAACTTTTGTGAAACAGCTAGAGTAATTCTGAAATAAATCAACCACCATCATCCCTTATTTAACTGCCACCTATTACCCCCAATTTCATCCACTGACTGCCAACATCTATTCTATAATGAAAATTGTTCATCTTTTACAAGTGAATTGCGAATGTCAGAAAGTTCAAAATGCTTAAAAGTTTTCACCTACCGCAAAAGAGGAAAATTATTGAAAACTCGAAGAGATTGCGGACCCCAAGGATGAAAAGTAGACCTATATTTATGGAATTCCCGAGCGGAGGCTGATTCCATTCTTTTGCAATGAAACAAAAAATTGGTGATTCTGGGATTTTTGGAGTGAATTTTAATTGCGATATTGAGATATGGATGACTGGGCAGGACCCCAAAATCAGAGCACTACAGAATATTTTCACTGAATTCACTCGATATCACGCATACATTTATATAATGCTAAAAAATCGATCATTCTAAAGTTGAACTCAAGCGAAAATCTATTAACTGGTGAGGATAACGAAATCCTTGGTGGTATGAATGAAATGTTGAAAACTAACTAAAAAGTTGTACGAATTTTTTTTCAAAATAAAGAAAATAAAAATAAAAATTTATAAAAAAGTGGAACACATTTATTCCCTAATTGACATATATACGAAATTAATTATTTTTTAGTATTTATCCAAGCTGAAAAAAGGCTTGAAATATGTAAATGAAAAATATGTTCAAGGTGGGTTTTCGAAAGTGTGTTTTAAGTAAAACATATTTAGGTTAAATTCATTCATATATTTTATATTTTATTTTTTGGTGCTTTAAGAATAACCAAAGAAAAAAAAATTGTAGGTACCTATAATATGATGTTAAAGACATTTCACTTAATTTTGTTTATTTGAAATTAAATAAATTTATTGAAATGAATTCTTATTTTGCAAATATTGTTCAATCATTTCGTAAAGTTTCCGTTTAGTTGTTAAGTTGTAATTCAACAAATCAATAGTGGAAAATTCATTTTCATCGACGAAAAACCAATGCTTGCTCTTCTGAACATTTTCCAAAAGGTTTTTCATGTGAAAATGCAAAAAGCCGCATTACTTTAACTTCGCCAGGATATTCTATTCAATTCATCCACGCTGGAAAATTCTTATCTGAATTTCAACCAATTTTCGTGAAATGGGAAAACTCTTCTGTGGTAAGATTTTGTTTAACGTTCGCAGTTAAACAAATAACGTTGAATACCTTTATAAAATACAACAAACGAAAAATGAATAAATGACTTTCTATGTTAAAATTGGTTAAATTCTTGTGGATTTTCCTACACAATAAATCAAATGAAATTTATATCAAAAATTAGAGAAATTAGAAATATTTTTGAGTCTAAAAGGAAACAAAACCATATTTCTGCATAATCCAGGAGCATATAACAGGATAATTTCAAGTATGTGTGGCTACAATATTTGTTCGGATAAAGGAAGTGGTTTTAAATTTGATTCAAATATGTTGACGAAAATTCAATTTTCAATTCCATCCGCATTCTACATAAACTTCACTTATCAGAGTTTCGGCTTGCTCTCATTAACCAATCCTTGCTTTAGGGATAATGTGCAATAGTTGGGGAACTTTTCAACTGTAGAGATGCTTCGAAATAATTACATAATCATATCATGTACTTAAAGGGAATAATGGGAAATATCAGGATTAGCATCGACGTAAATGTAGTTAACTTATTCACATGATTGAATTTCGGATATTATAATGAGATGTGTACAAAATACATCTTGACGCGATACTGTAATAAAACAACCGAAACTTAACAACAGCATTACATATATTCAAATTCATTAGTTGAAGTCAGATCCTGCAACTTTGGATTATAATGTAGACTTTGGAACAAATGGATTTATCCTAATTAAGGATTTATTTTTGCATGAAAAAATAAAACCATTATTCAAATTGAATATGGAAGAAAAATGTGTCAATTTTTAATTTCCAACTAAAACCTCTCCTTCTATTGAAAACATGCAGCTACTGTGGCTATATAACAAAAGATAATTTATAATAGTTAAAACCGAACTTCGACAAGGGTCAAACTCCTGCCTCAACAAAAAAACAGCAACAAAATTGTGCTGAATGAAATTTGTCCTGTCACCGCGATAAATCTCCAATATAATGAGCTCTTTAACAAATTTCTTGTTTTTATTCAAGAGTGAGTGGAATGTTAAATAAAAAAATATATATTATAATATGTAACACGGTGACAGTAAATCAACTTCAACAACAATAATCATGGTTTTTAGTGAATATAAAATTCAATTTACAAAATTGAATTTCATTCTCTCCAATGCTAAATTACGTTTTTTGTAAATATATTGTATATATAAAAAAAAAATCGGACAAGTAAATAAATCACACTGACGTTGAATCCGTTCGCTTGATTAAAGTTGGAACTGACTTTTCGAAATTTTTTAGCAAAAAAATATAAATTAACACGCAAACAAAAATATAAATAAATAGAAATCACACTGATGTCATTTAATTTTTTTTTTATAACCATTTTACATGGTGTATATTTCCTGGAGCATTTCAGTAAGGTCGACCTACTTCCCGAAGGGATAACTCGATTAAATGCAAACTAGCCAAATTATGTGTAAAGAGATTTTTTATGTGCATAAAATATCCTTTGGGTTTTCTGTAAGAAGGATTTAACGTCTTTCGAGTCGTTTTCTTGGGATCTTAATTATTCAAGTTGTGTCGGAGTATCACATCGAATGCGATCCCTTACGTGTGCTTTTCGAATGTACACCTTCATTATCCTGTACGCACTTATTCGTGCCATGGGATTTGAAGTGTTCACACGGAATTTAATGTGTTGTGCGCCATGATGTTGAAAAAGCAGCAAACTACATTTAATCTAAGGAGAAACTCGTTAAAGAGTAATTCAGTTGAAGTACACGAAAGACTTACTTTTAGTTCGTGCGTTTTAAGGATTTTATAGGTTTAAAACATTTGGAAACTTGATTTACAGTTTAAAAACTATTAAAAGAAGGATAAAATATTATTAAAAGATTTGTTAGAAGACGAGAAATACTATAATTTTGATTTAAGTACGAGGAAGAGTGTGCATGTGCAGGAATCCATTTTTTGTGTGGAATAATAGAAATAGAATAGAAAGGAGTAAAATAATAGAAATAGAAAGGGTTTACACTTTACACTGATAAATTTATATTGACTTCCAATTTTCTTCTGAACATCAATTTACTTTTCTTTCCACTTTTTGAGAGTGTAATCAGCGTAGTATAAACAAAGTTTTGACCTGTGCACTATAGTTAAACGTGTAAAAGTGTCTCTTCACTCGATTTTTCATTAAAGAAGAAAAATATAAAATAAATTTAATTAAATACATTGATTTATTTACGTAAGAAAACAATTTTTCAAAATTGTTTAGTATAACAAGTTTCTCGCGCTCAATAATGCTCCGATGACTCCACTTAAAAAGTGGACAAAAACTATATTTTATCTACTAAAAATATACGCTATATTTGAATTGAACTGTGTATATATACGTATGCGTACACTTATGATAAATGGTAGAATTGTCATTGACAACACTGGGATGGTTTTCCCAAAACAATTCACTTCCATTCATCTTTAAAGTAATTAATCAAACAAAAAATGATTTTCTGAGAACTGAATTAATTTTTACTGAATTATTTTCAATATCTCCTCGTCATACACAAATCCGAATTAACATTTGGGGATTTATTTTCGAATGAAATGAGTCTTTTTTGGACGTTTTATAGAGATAAAATGCTATCAATGTAATAACATGTTGATACCATTTATGACGGTGCCCTCAATGAATGATGAAAAGCTCCTCCTATGAATGAAGAGTGATATCCTGGAAATACACCACAAGTAATTAAGGACCAAATGCCACAGAGCCATAAGACACATGTGAATGCTCGCATGACGCTGTATTCTTTTCATCGTACTACAATTGAGGAACTCGTAAATAAATCAAATTAAGGGAGAAAAATGTTATATAGGAAAACAGGTGTTGAATTTTTTAGTGCAAATGAAGTGGAAATAATTTTCCTTTTGTTACTATAGTAGAAAAAAAATGACAATATAACATGACAGTCCTTTTTATATCTGTTTATTTATTTTTCAAAAGATGTTTTGAAGATATTTCATTCATGTGTTATGTCAATTCAATCCCATTAAATTAAGGACACTGTCAGTCATTGTGGAAAACATTCTTTCGTATACTTTACTTGTACACATAATATGTTTCCTTTTTGTAAGCCATTTTTATCCAGAATTTCTTTGTTTTTTTTTTATTTTCTTCACTATTATGACAAAACTGAAAATTTTATAACACATTTGTTAAGTTTCTGAATGTCAATGTCAGATGCGTAAAAATATTTTCTAAAAAAAATAATAAAGGATTTGAACTTGACATTTTACTTTCGAGATTAAAGTGCTATTTTTATTCATGATTCAATTCAAAACAGTGATTTTACCTGAAGGACATGAAACTTGTGCAATTATATTAATGACACGCACAGAATAGACGTTTCACTTTGCAGTATGTTTATCGTAAAAAATAAGAAAAATTCCTTTCACAATGCCACAAGAGTCTTAGATGTGATTGCATTTTCTTTTATTAAGAAATCTATCACGAAAACGGTTATTTTTCTATATACATACAATATTTATTAATATGTTAATGTTAATACGTAAGAAGTATATGTATATACTTATACAAGGATCACCTGAAAAATTATTATAATTAAATTTTAGATATTCAAAAAAAGGTTCAATCATAAATTAAGGACGAAAATAGAAAAGAGAAAAATTGTGAATACGTGTTTATTCCATTCTAAAAATTGATTTTTGATGCATATTTTATGAAGAGGTTGTTTATAAAAACATATGGAACAAGCTTTCGTTCTGATATGTCACAAATTTATTGAACCGAACCGAATTTGCATCAGTGATGCTAACGGGGATTATGGACTTGTGAGGTTGTAGTCGATGCAATTTGAAACTTATACACTGCACTTCTCTTCCTTGTTCCCATAAAATCAATATTCCGCACTTTGAACTATTATGAATAAAAAGAAAAAAAAAATGGGTAAATTGTTAATGGCATGGCATGATGGATTGAATACTTCATTTCCTATTTTAAATAGACTTCATTAATTATATAAACGTGAACCATTTTTCAACCTAAACCTAATTACAGTTTTATTAGTTTACTAAGAAATCACCCTTGTTCGGGTTCGCTGACAATTATTTCCTATTTTCGGTAGACTGTGGAGCAATTTGAAATTATTTCAATATTTAATAAAGCCATTTATCAGAAAAGTTTCACAAAATGAAACAATTATTATTTAATTTTATTCGACTATAGATTAAATTCAATTATATTGAATTTTCGTTTATAGCGTTCTAAGTTTATTTTACTGTTCAAAGAGTTTAAAAAAATTGTCGTTCATTAAAAAAGCACTTCATCTTTTCAGTCATGACAAAAGCCTCACAAAAAAAAGAAATACTAAAAGAACTTGAACAAAAAAAAAATGGCGCCATTATAATGAGTGCGCCTGAACCACGAAGCCGCAACATAGAACACGGTATGAAAACATCTTAGGATCGGTTCCATATATGCATATCCTTCCTTATACGTGCGATAAAGGCCTCTTCAGCGTTTCCTTGAAAATTCAATTCACCCAAAAACATTATTCACCCACCGTGGGAGTTGAATCCTGTGAAACTTTAGCCGCCAATTTATTATTCAAATAGAGTTCTATAGCGAACTAGGCTTGAATAAAAAGTGGTTTAAAGAATGGGGAAAAGGAGGTGAAATACCACAAAATAGGATAAGAAACATTAAAAATTCTGTTTTGTAAATTCAAGCTCAAAAAAACAAAACAAAAACGAATATGAAAGATGGAATGGATTGAAAGGAGAATAGGGAGGAAAAGTTTTTGGGGTTGCAAAAGCGCAGTCAAACGCACATTTAAGCTATAGTTTGCAAAAGCGAAACAATCCAAGGACTAATTTCGTTATGCCTTAAGCAATTTTCAAGCAAACATGAATGCAGTGTTTCAGTACAGAGTTCTGGATGCACATAATGAACGTACATGCTTGCTTCGAAGAATTTGGTATACTACGTATGCGCCATGCTAAGGGATGAATTTTTTATTAAATTTCCTCGAGCATCTCATGCAGTCCATTTCGCAAGTCATTCATTCTTCTTCAGTGTGAAAGAGAAAAATGTTGAAACGGAACTGGATAAAATGGTGAATAAAGGCGCTTCGTTCTAGTAGTTTAAGGATAATTAGAATACGCTTGTATAAATATTTGCATATTATCTTCCTTTTAGGCGATAAACAAAAATAACATGAGGGCTGAAAATGTGGTTTTGTTCAAATACAAATAATTGTTGTGTACTGCCGTTGGGCAATTTCCGGGAATGTTTATTACAACAAAAACGTAGTTTTCCATTGATTATGCACTAACAATTACTCGTAAGAAGAAGAAGAAAAAATACATAAACAAGAATATTGCATATTTTCATGGCGGAAGTTTTGTGCAAAAAATTCCTCTCGTCTGCCTCGTTTTCCATTCATAAATGACCGGCCATTAGAGACGCTTGTTAAGCAATTTTGGGGAAAAAAACGAAAAACTTTTATCACTGAAGTTTGCGATATTTCTCGTGAGGGTATGCGAAAATTTCCCATTGTACTGTATTGTGAAAGTTCGGTTCTTAATTTAGAAAAGTTTAAGTGACTATTTAACGTGAATGAAAATCAACCGTCAAGTTTAGGTATTATTTAGTAAATTAGGCCAACCTAATTACAACGGTTTTTCGCTTAATATAACAAAAAAATTTACAATTAGTTCTTAACATTTCACAATGTATGTAAAAAAAAAGAATAACTAAATTTCCTCATGAACTAATTCAAATATCGCAGAACTTGTAATACCTATATAAATAATTGAATAACATTTATAATTATAATTTACACAAATTACAAGCTTTTCATAATTTTTTTTTAGTTAATTGTTTAAAACGATGGTTAAATTATTTTGAAATCTTTCAAATATTCATGTCACTCGTATTGTTGTATATGACTCGTGTTTATTCAAAATTTACACGGCAAAAAGAATTTGCTAATTTGCTAGAAGTCTTGTCATAATTTCCTTACACCGTGTAGTTGGAAATTTGCACAAATAATAGGTACAAAATAACAATGATGAATTGACTATTTACAAGATTCCAAAAAAATACATATCTAATTGTTTTATCAAATAATTAAAATAATTATGACAACATTATCATTCGTATGAATTCAGCATTACTTAGTAACAAAGTTGTTGGAATACAAACTACTGTTAAAAAATATATGTACTTACAACAAATCGACTCCACAGAGAAATGTTTATCTGAAAACAATAAAAATAAAATTTAGGTATAAAAATTACAAAAACAAAATGTCTAACTTTAAAATATATGTTTAAGAAAAACAACATAATCTAGAAAGTTACTTTAAACTCTTAAATACATGTGTTTACAACAAGGAAATAATCATTAAATGATTTTGAAAAACCAGAAAGGAACCAAATTCCCATTTCAAATATGTATCCTTGTAGTGCTCTTCACTGCATGAAATTTATCGAAGTGGAGATTGTCTGCATTAAGCTGCACATTTGCAAGGACCAGTGAAAGTTGGTTTCCTTGTTGTTGTTTTTTCTTTCACACCAGAAAATGTAGGGAAAATAAAAGTCCTGAATTATTTACGTTTAATTCAATAACGTGCAACGTTTTTCTGCTTGTTCGCCTCAAATTGATTTCGAATCGTTGAACATTCGTTTCATGCATATACAACGAGGAGCAGGAACTCCTTCATCAGATGATGGCTTCAAGCATGTTTCTGTTCTTTATAAATGTGCTTCTTTTTTTAAAAAAAAACCTTTCCCCTCGCGGTTACTTCCTCATGGAAAATGATCACGTGCGAAAACAATAACCGACGTACTTTTTACTTTATATGCAGAAGAAACACCTTGAAGGATCAGGAGAATCCTTAAAGGCGGCATCAGTGAAGTCACGTAACAGAAAATATCTCAGGTGCTCCTGGATACCGTTTCAAGTTGCATTGTATGCAATCGATTCGAATATAAACTGCTAATGTGTCTGAAATGTGTATTACAATTGTATTGAAGGATTTTAATTGAAGTGTTTTACACTTAAGCAATGTTCCTATCGATAATAAGTGGAAGGACATTTCACAGGAATTTTGGATTAAAGTAAATTCGACAGGGTTTGATTAAATATTCAAGAGTTTAGACATATGTTCAGTACTGCCCACACAGTTGGTACATATAGCATTGATAAACAAGTATTTTCCGGGTATAAACAAGCATTTCAATAAAGGGAATCAAGAACATTAAGCCCTACAATAAGGTCCCATGTGTCAATACACACACACATATCACTTCCGATGCCACGGGCACATTGGAAGGCGGAAAACTTAATCAAAGCAAAATTTTCCTTTAATGTTAAATCCAGTCAACCGACTGCACATAATTTTCAATTGCCGTTCGATCAGGAGCAATCCTTAATTTTGCCAAAATGAGTTATTTCGTCCTTCTGACATGGTCGATTGCTGTCAAATATCAAAATGTTATTGGTCTAGAGAGTTTGTATAAAATACGATAGTCAATTCGTTTGGAACGTAGGAAACTGCTGATTTATGACTCTCGAAATAAATACACTTTGACAAGAACATTTCTTCACGTAATGGAAATTCTTCCAGTATAAAGTTGCAGTACTTAATTGAATATTGAGTGTCTATTGATTTCACTTCTAATACAGTCTCATAGGATTCGATTTCTGATATGTTGCCAATGCAGCTCTATCAACTGTGAAAGGAATTGTGAGCAAGTTTATGGGAATTCTTGAAAATTTGTACTATACAGTTATACACAGTACGAGAAAGGACAATATTCGTTTGAGCAACTTATTCTATATAAATATGGTTGATTCAGCATTGACCATTCATACCAAATTCGGACGTCATTTCTTTTAACAATGTCTTGTTCACAGTCATGCTCAAATGAAATTCCCAGTTTATTATCCTGGAAGATATTTTGTGGAGTGTAGCTGTAGGTATATAATAAGAAATTCAGAGATATTGTATTGAATTTAATTAGAGTAGTTTTTTTTTAGTAGTGTACTTTGTAGATAAATCAACACAAATATAGCGAAATTTCAATGCCTTCAATCAATCGTTTGTTGTAAAAATAGCAATTAAAATAATTAACTATAAAACAAGCAATATCCTGAAACTATTGAATGAAAAAAATAAATTCAACTCTGACCTACTTTTCACAGTATTTCGGAGGAATAGACGAAATTTCTTCAAACCTGAATAGGCAAAAAAATAAGTCTAGGAAGCAAAAAATAAAAATAAGACCAAAAATTTGCATTGATCGAAGAACGTGACCAGTTGTATCCTTTCTCCACTTAACCAAGGAGACATTTTCCTGTAAAGGTGTTTATATTGAGGTTGTGATCAAGTTTCAAAATTACAAAAGTCATTTTCTAAAACTTGTACATTGCTATTACTGCAAAATGGTTGAGTGTTAATTTTTAAAGGAATCGAAAATAGCGTTAATGATTAGGATAGCAAATTGACCTTGTAAAATTAATACAGTGTACTCGTATAAGAAAATGTTGTTCAAATTAATGCAAACAACACAGTTTGGTTCTGCAATCTACAACAGTGGAAAGACAAACGAATTAAAATATTCAGGAGATGTTCTTGAATTTAATGATGTAGAAGCTTTAATGGAACTTAGAATCGTTTATGTCTTAAGGAAGCCAGCCTGATGTAACTGAACAAAAAAACAAACATGTTTTTGTAATAGTGACATGTCAGGATATGTATTCTGTTTTCCATAAGTGTGGAATAATTTATATTGACTTGTTGCGATGAGTGAAAATGTAACAAAATAATTTGTAAGTCTTGAAGCCATTAAGCCAACTAATGGTATGATGTTGGTGTGTGTGGGCGGGGGGATAAATGGGCGTAATTTTCTCAATTAAAACAATAGAAGATTGAAAAGGGTAGAGTTTTCCTATGCACCCCTTCGTTCTGCCCGTCTTACGGTAAGCGAGAAGACGTAATAGATGAGTGAAATGATAAAACAGCACAAAGTGGCTTTTCCTGCTTAGTGGAGTTGCATGGGGCGGAATGTGTTCGGTAGCTTACAAATCGTTTTCAAGGATACTAGAGGAAAGGATCATTAGCCAGGAGTATTAGCTGACATGTTAAGGAACAATTCAGAAGGGAATTTGTTCCTTTCTTACACAAATAAATTTCGTAGCTATAAATTTGTTGGTAGATATTTCAATTTAGATTTTTATGTTGTTACATGCGATTCTCGGTTGTTTGGCAGTGGTGGTAATCCAGAAAAATATTAAGATTTGTTGTTAATTTCAATTAAACAAATAAGAAACTCAGTGTAGTTGTAGGTATCATTAAAGCGTTTCTGGGATGAATTCACTATAAACAACAAAAATAAGCCTATAAGATGATTAGAAGATCTGGAAGGATACGAACAAAAACATCCGCACCAAAAGTAATTACTTTTCATACTTCATGAACTTTTCACCTAAGGTGAAAATTCTTCAAATTCACATTCTCCTGTTAAATTCTTGGAAAAGGAAAAAACAAACCAGATTGAGTAAATCTTTTATATCTTACTCCTATTTGAAACGCTTAAATTCCAATATGACGTGGCCAATATCCTGAATAGCTGAGTTCAATGGATCCTTTTACTGGCTGAAGGAAGAAGCTCAGATTTTATTGCCTACATAAAGGAACGTTATCGTACACATCCAAACTCTTAAAAAATTTTATGAATGCGAGTATTTCGTTTTTGGAATCCTTTTTTGGAGGAGGATAAATTGATATAGGGTCGATGTAGGTTGACCATTTGCAGCTGATTGCGCCGAAAACCGTTGAATTCGACTAAAATAATTTCATTTCTTTCTTCCTTTTTTTAACATTTCTTTCATTTACCGTAAAATTGAGTGAAACATTTTTTTTGAACAAGGAACAATTTTTCGGTAAGAGAACATTCAGAATGCATTTCTACGTGTGTGTTCAAATTAAAAGTTACTGCACAACGTTCAGGTCATTGCTCCTTCCGTTCGTCCAAGCACCGGAAAAGAACCAGAACCATGTCCTTTCGTGGTTTTTTAATTTCAACAAAATTTAACAGTAAGTGAAAAGGAATGTGGAAAGCACGTACAGAATGTAAAGTTTATGAAAGTATTAGTAAAAAAAAAACGGAATATAATAAGTGACAAGTGCAAAATTTCACTTCTGGGGGGAAGAGGTTTTCGGTTCGGGAAAAGTGCTTGCACATTATTACAACTTAATTATAGAAAAGCTTTGCTGTAAGCGGCTTAAACGAAAGGATCAGAAACTGTAGAGGGACGGGATGGCGCATGTATACGTGAATGCGAATGAAATCGTTTTTTTCGACTGAAACACCACAATTACGTATGCATTGCACTACTTCACGATTTTATGGAGTTTCTATCGGGAGCGAGTTGGTTTCATTTTTACAACTGTACACTTGAGTCTTGATGTTTATGTGCTCGGAATATGTGAAGCACGGAATTTTTGAAGGATAATCCATCTAGAAATCCTTTGGATTTCTCGCCTTTTTTCATTATTTGGCAACATACATACAAAAGAAGATGCTCAAACCATCTGCCATTGATTAAGGCTGTTTTAATATGAGAGGCTTTTCAAATTAATTTTATATTCCATTTTTTAGTAAAGTAGAGCAAGCATTAATTTTCGGCTGAGTAAAAATTAATTATTCAAACTGCTTAACCAGAATTAAAACTGTTCTAATTTAGATAAAAGTTTAATTATAAAATCAAAATATGACCAAAAAAGAAAATCCAAGTTAAACGTTAATTAAAAATCGACACGACCGGCAATTTTCAAAAACAACCGAAAATAAATATGAAAATACAATTATTTTTATAATTAATAATTTTGCCTGTGTTCAAATTTAAATTTTGTTTTAATTGATATTATTCAACATTTTCAATTAAATGTTTCAAACCAAGCCAAACATGTTAAAAGATAATTGTACGAAATATAAAGTAAGTGTTTTTCCTTGGAGCACTTTAAACATCTCAGTCCATCCTCACCTTGAAGTAATTTTGTCGGAAATGAGTTGAAGAAAACCAACTAAGTGCCGAATGTCCTCAAAAAACAATAGCCTTGTTAACAGAAACTGTAGAGGCAATTAGCGGAAAATTAGGTGAATTTTACCCTAAATTACACTGAAGAGGATAAACAATGGGGCGAACAGGAACGAAGAAGAGAGACATTACTTATTGAGGACATGTCCTGAAGAGCAAACCTGAAAATGTAACATTCTATGGAAACTTGGAATTGAAAAAATAAAACAAAAACGAACGGTTTTTATGTAGAAAAGCTCACTGAATCAACATGAAGGCAAATGTAGACCAAATAGAGGGGAGCCAGCTGTGCAGGGAATTGAAAATAACAAGACGCTAAAAAATATTCCAAGGTAGGAACTGTCAGAGAATAAAAAAAAAAACAATCCCGAGGAGAAATAAATCTTTAATATTTATAAATATAAAATTGCGGTTTTGGTTGAAGTAGAGAGTTAATTTCCTCTAGGGACTGGGACTTCTTTTTTATATAGAAGAAAATACATTGAAATTATTATTGTTAAGGACCGGACGCAAATGTTAAGTTTTCGTAGAGAAATTTTGATTAAACTGATTTTATCCCTAGTTTTGGCTAATTCCTGTAATTTTGTAATTATTTTTGGAAATTTTCAATATTTTTATGAATTTGGAAAGGACAAACCTACCTAACAACAGAAAATAAGAATTTTCTTATTTTCTGTGTTTATTTTAAATCCTTTTAAAATGCAAATTTTTTACAATATCTTGATTTGTCAATGTGAAAAATTTTAATTTTTACGCTAATATAACAAAATTACCGGTGATTATTTGATAAAATATTTTTAAAAACTTTTTGCAACAGCATCGACCGCTATAAAAAATTTTCATAAATAATTCTTCTTACTAAAAGATTACGGAAAAAAAATTACGTTCTGTTCAAAGAAATTCTATCGTGCAACATTTTAATTGGACCAAAATGAATAGTTTCTTGAAAAATTATGTAAAAATTTTCCAACATAACGGTAATAACAGCATGTGGCTCAGAAAATAGAGCCTACATTTATATATACCTCTGTAGGGCGACATTTGTAAGGTGGTTACATCAGGGTAGCTGAATAACACGGAAAATCACCAGCACCCTCATGCAACAGAGAATAGTGTCCTGGCACCCCTCTGAATTGTGTGATATTTGTGCAAGGAGGCTGATACTGCTGCAATCGTAATGCGGCTGCATCTGTTGCATTAGCTATTGACTTGTTTTCGTTAATGCACCAGAGAGATTGGGAGGGTTCGAATAAGCCCACCCCTATTATTAATTCAAACAATGGATTCAAGCAAGCTAATTTCCCGCAACATCACGTCTAGTCATTAAGGTTGTGTGATTTATGTGAATGGAGGTGGATGGCTATTAAAAGTGGCTCATCCTTGCATGAAGGGAATACCATTTCGCAATCTGTTTATATCGCACAATAAAAGTGTCTAAGTACGTCCTATTTTTGAAAAATTCCCATTTCGGTTCAGTGACTAGAGATGGTAATTGACCGCATAGAGTTTTCGTCCTTTGGAGAGGAAGGGGAAAAAGGAAAAAATCTACCCAGAAAACTTACGGATACCCTTAATATGGGGATAGGCGATGAATCTTTTTTAAACCCACGCCGCCATTAATGCAGACGTTTCAAGTTATGGCGCACTAAATTCGAGCGGCTCCTCTAAAGCCATAAACAAGTCAGGATTATGAGAGTTTCTGATGTGTAAACATATTTCGCTAGAGTGGAAGATTATAGTTCCAGGACTCTATTGGATATAACTGGATGCCGAGTAACTCTTAGGAATGCGTCGAGAAATTTTTTTTTTCCATGAATTTACTTTAGGGAATTTAGATTCCCCACAAATAGTTGCTTGAAGATTTTTCCATTTTTATGGTTTCCCGTATTTTAGGCTTTTTTTTCTACCTTCGTAAAAGTAATTTTGAATTATCTTCATTATTTTGTGGTAAATATCTTAGCAGGTACTCTTTGAGCAATAATTTCCAGAGAATGCGGCTTCAAAGACTTTTCCGGATGTGGTTTTCCATTGATTTATGTGCTCTTTCGGATATCCATTTATCTTTGACTCTGGGGAAATTAATAGCCACAATAAGAGGCAATCACCACTTTTTTCCGTCCGAAATTTCCGCAAATGAATCAATAAATTCAATTTAACATTGCTAAATTATGCAGCAATCCTATATCTACTATGCTATATACGTTTTTCCACTTACAGTGATCGGTGATGTATTCACAATTTCTCAAAGGACTGACAAGAGTCATTCATATTCCTTCTGTGATACAGAAAAATTTCCTTCCGAAGTGCTCCTTATGATCGAAAGAACAAACATTGATTGTCTTTGAATTTTCCAGTTCTTCCGATATTGATTGAATTGCCCCTTTCCGCTGTACTCAGTTCGTTTTCTTTTGTCAAAGTCGTTCACTGCAAGGATCTGCAGCTAGACAATTTTTCTTGAGGTCAAAATATTCATTTAACTACCAATTTGGAAGCCATCTGCGTTCTCGGCTTTTATTTTACGAAAGGAATTTTCCGCTAGATTTGAAACTAAATTTTTTTTTTGTTTTATCTTATATATTTTCCTTTTGCCTTTGATACTTAATAATCGAGTGGAGGAGGTTCTGGTACAAAGGATATTTTTGGCGAAGAGCATCTGGAACAGTGATGGTAGTTACAAAGGACCTTTCCGATTCTTTTTAAAGGCTCAGATCCCGAATTAGGTTACTGCTCGAAGGGGAAGGAAATTTTATCTGGCAAGCGCATACAATAACAATTTAACATTTTTATGCAAGTACATACATAAGAGGCATCCATGGTCCTGCTACGAAAGCAATAAGGATATAATAAAAATTTGGAGATATAGGGAAATTCATTTATGTGGCTTGTAGAGTTGAAAGTTGATTTGACAATTGGCTATTGTTATCCTAAAACAATCGAAAATATTTTTGTATTTTTCTGATCACAATGCAGTTTATCATATAAATCGTTTTCGTATTAATTTGGCATATGAATTATTTGAATAAATCATGAATAAATCACTTAATCAATGCAAATTTAATTACTCTTCAGATTTATCCTTAAAATACGATTATGAAACATGAAACAGCATCAAATGAACATCAATTGAAATGTAGATGAACCGGAAGGCAACATTTGAGACGCTTCTATTGGTCATCGATTCACTCCATTTAATACAGGACTTTCAATTGGAAAAGCATAGTATCCGAACATTTCCTCTGAAGAGATTTTCATTTAGCTAAACAACAATATATCTGCAGGACTATATTTCAGGTCCAATACATTACCCAGAAGTCAAAGTAATATCGTTCCTTTAGTGTTGCTCTTAAACCAATGACCCAACGCCTATTGAATCCTCTTGTTAGAGTCCTTACAGGGAAAACAAATATGGGTAAACCTTAATACACGTCAACGTAATGCATGATGAAAAGACTGTATCTAGTGTGCTCTCGAAAATAATTTCCTGATGGATGAAAAGATGTCTGCAATCAATTTTAAGGTTTCGCCGTCTTCAGTACAGATCAATTTCGTCCATTTGCCCCGAAGCTTATGGTGGGGCTATTATTGCTCTCCACTCTCCAGCAAATAATAATTTTTGAATTCAAAGGAATTTTGCAAAAGTTTGCCCTTTCGTCATGGAAATTTCTTGTTGTCATGCCCTACTTAATGTTAATATTGCCGAAAAACAAACATTTAAATTTAAATGCAGTTTTTAATTACAAAAATCCTTTGATGTCGTGATGGCGGAAAACTGGGAGTCATTGACATCGGTAGACGAAAAATGTGGAAAATATGAAAATAGGTGAACTCGTTTTTGATATATATTTTTTTTGAATTACCAAAAAGGGATATTATTAAAATAAAAAAGTACTTAAAATCAAACGATAATCACCGCAGGATGCAAAAAAAACTAAAAATAAAATGGGACATATGAAGGGATTTTAATTACTTTCTCTGAAGCTACACACCGAAACAAAACAATGTGCTATTTATTTTCAAATTTGTTCATGAATAGAAAATTCAAAATACAAGTATATTTATTTATACATATCCTTCATAATCATGCATGAAATTTCTTAACATATTTACCTTATAAATTGACTTTATTCAAATAAAACCGTTCAGAAGTCTATTAATTACAAAATTGTATTCAAAAAAAAGTTTTCCGGAAGAGAACTTCTGAAGCATACACGAACTTTATGAGTTGTTTACAGTGGAGCACAGTTTTAGTGAAAATTCCCATCAGACTTTGATATAAACTTTCTTACGTTGTTGCCACCATTTAAAGAAGAAGTCGACCTCAAACCGGCAATTAAATCGGGCGCGTCATCCTTCCGAAAACTTGATGATGGTGAGATCGTAAAAGTTTACCAAAAACTTCCATCAACTATTCTCACACAACAAATTCATCTTGAATAAGTTTTTTGCACAGGTGGCAAGGACTCCAGAGATACGGAAAAACTTACTAAAAACATTAACACTATTTCTTAACTAATTTTAATTTTTAAATTACAATTTTAAATTGAATTACGATTAAAATATTTTTGTTTTATTCAATTTATGTCAAAGGAAAAGTCTGTTATTTTAACCGTAAAAGTTTGTATTGTTTATGAAAGACGTTTACTGTATTTACAATTAATACATTAAGATTAATTTAAAGTAGATTTCAGAAAAATTTTTAGTAATTTATGAAAAATCATTTATTTAAGAGATATTAAATACATTTTGCAATGTGGTTCCAAACTTTTAAAAATTTTAAAAATAACTTTAGAATTTCTGCGTTCAAAACAAAACCTCAAAACCAAAATACAACATGTTTTAACATTGAAAAAAATCTAATTCTTGGTCAGTAAATTGAACTTAATACTTTACATTTAGTTCGAATTACCGTTATGGCTGGAAGCAGTAGACTGAAACCAAAAAATATTCGCATTTATTTCAATAGTATTTATAAATTTTCACTACACATTCACATTGTCGAAAGGCTTAATGGAATTTTTAATACTTATTAAAACCGCAGCACGAGGCTGAACAGCACTCTCGATAAAATCTGATGGCATAATTTGTATTCCCGACAGCATTCGTTGCTTAAATATTGCTTTTTGATTAAAAAAAAAAAAACAAAAAGAAAAAATCCCATACAGGAGCACATTTGATAAATGCAGCCATTCGAAAGGACTAAAAGTACAGCTTATCACAACATGCGAATGAATTCATTGAAACTGTTGGAAATGGAGGATTATGACTTGCACTATAGATCCTTCCAAAAAAAAGGATAAAATCACCTGATTAATATTAAACACTCCTTCAATATCCTTGTATCCATGTACGGCATAAAAACAAATTCTCTGGAGAGTTTTGTCAGGAATTAGGAACTACATTTGTATTACAACTATTCATTAAAAATTGATTCTAAGGCGAAAAAAGAAGTTTCGTAGAACGGAGATAAGTTTTGTATTATGTCGCTTTACGTAGTCTTTCCCATCGAATTGATCCTTTTAGTAAGAATATTAATGAGAAATGTGACTTGTATTTAGTGTCGATCCAAAAACAGAATCGACCGTAAATTATTAACCAATTCTTTGAACAATTCAAGATTGAGAGAACTTCACAACCCTCACCCAAGACACGTACAAGTTTTTATTATTCCGCACCTTATAAAAACAAAATTACAGAAGAATATCTTTTGAATAATGGATAAGGGTCAAAGTGAGATAAGGAATGCGATGAATGAACTGAACATGAAAAAATCTTCCTTCAAGATGTCTTCAAAAGAACACGCAACAAAATCCTACAAAAATAAAAACCATCGTGTTTCGCTTAAGTTGCGAAATTAAAGTATTAGAGCGAAGTAAGTCTCTGAGTAGGCTGGAACAAATCCTCTGAAGAAAAAAAAATAACGGTAAAATACTGCAGATACCTTTGGCTGGAATGAAAGAAGAAAGCGCAACAAATGTCGGAATGTATGCTGGATGCTTATCCAATGTTATACCTGATAAATTATTAAACTGAATTTTGCTATAAGGACTAAAGAGTCCCTGGTTCGCTATTCATGCTTTCCAGCCTCTCCTATCCAGGATCCTTATAAATTTTACAGTACGTATTCCTGCTCCTTCGCCAAACTGCTAATGCAGCTCAAAATAACCATTGCTTCCTTCCCATCCTTTTGTGCGTCTTCTGCTTCCGTTCGAATTCTTTAAGAAAGGAGGAGGCACTTGTCATTTCGCGGTCTTTTTTTCTTTCCTTTTTTCCTTTCTTCCCTTTAAGCCACTACCGACCCGAGTAGCAGTATCTGCATCGCGTACAAGGATACAATTACCAGTACCCAAAATATATATATATATACCATTACGCGACCGTTGTTTGTTTACACAGCTTGTGTAATATCAAATTGCCTTAAATGATGTCATATCGCTGCGGGTTATATAAGTAATGTTGGAGAACATAATAATCAAAAAAGGATTCCGGATGGAGTTTGAGAACAACAAACCCAACGGTAATAGGGAAACATAAAACTTTGTTGTTGGAGAATAAGTTTAATTTGATTTGCATACAGGATATTCAGGAAATCAAAAAACGTTTATAAAGAAGTTGGGGGATAATTCTGAGTCACGATAAATTGAATTGTTACTTTGTTTTTAATAATTGTCTCATATAATAAAATTGATTCATATGTGTCGATTTTCATAAATGTTTCAAGGGATGAAATAAAATATATATTACAACAATTCGGTGTCATATTTTCACCAGTTTGCTAATTTTGTGTGATAACAAAATACCATTTCTGTTAAGTCTATAAATAACAATTTCCTAAAACCCGGAATTTTAACAAATTACCAAAATCCTTCACAATACAAAATGAAAGCAAAACAATTTTGAGAATCCATGAACAATAATCCTAATTGAGTAAAACAACTCAATTTAGGAAATTACGAAGGATAAACACTGTGTTAAGTTGGTTGCTTGAGCGGAACCCAAAATACGATAATAAGTGTTTTACAATGTATATGGTTTTTGTTGTTTTTTTACAAAACAACCAGGGATGTATTCGTTCTATCTATATAAAAATTTAATGAACAATTCATGTTCGTTTAGATTTTTAGTCGATATTGTTTGATTCCAATTATGCTGTAATAACATGAAACTTTATTGATCTAGTAGTTGTAAATCGTTCGAGGCATAATTTTGTTGTTATTCTATTAAATTTGTTTACACGCAACGAAACGAAAAGGATTTTCCCAAAAGGTATTCCATTTATAACTGTGGCTGTTACATTGACTAGAAATCATTATCACCCATAAAATGCACCCTTAAAATGTTTTTATATAAATAACAGGTAATCTTAGAAATATGCAATACTAGCAAACTCTCGCTCGCTTCGACACGCGCGAATATAAATAATATGGAGGTACGACAAAAACTTTGATTTAAGTTTTATTTTATTTTTTGACATTTATTGTAACGCTCTATAGTAGACAACATTTTTTGTTTTTCCATCTTGTGTGTAAATTAATAATGCGATGATTTGCTTTCTAGTGAGCATGTAACCTTTAAAGGTGTCCATGTGAAAAAATCGATAGGTACTCCAAAATTATTATAGCCCACACACCCAAATCCCAATTTGTAAGATTTTGTAACCCATTAGAGGTTTTAAATTTCAGTAACAGTTCTTGCACTATTGCATAACTCAATGAGGACTACCAACCGTTATCCTAAATTAACCTTCAAAAAGTGCTGATTCTCATAGAAAGTTTCATCTTCTATTTTATTCCTTTATGGGTGGAATTTCAAAAAATTCCGCCTTTTTCCTTGTATACATCGAATAAGGGGAGCCTATGTGCAAGATTTCAGCTTCCTAGCTAGGTCCAAGAGTTTAGGCTGACCGTTGATTTAGTAAATTTTGATCAGTGCCATCTACCGTAAATAGACCAAACTATGCTAAGAGACTTTCCCGGACCATATGGAACACACATACAAAATGTCATAAAAATTCGTAAAGTGGTTCGTGGAATCCCAATAATGGATACACGAACGACATTTCATTTATATACCTATAATCTACAAATAGATTAAGAACCATTATAACAATATTAATTAACACAATAAAAATCTGTATAATTTTTTTTTAAGTGACCATAAATCAAGGAGTAATTTAATCATATCCACCGTTAAAAGGCCTCTTGCCATAATTCTTGCAGCTCTCATTAGGATACGGATAGGGGATCTAATGTCGTGATTAAGTGTAGACGAATAAATAAAATGATAACGAATTTAGCGGCAGGCCAAATTAACAACGTGTACAAGATAATTGCAAAGTAATTTACAAAATAATTAGAGAGCTTAATATGTACAAAATTGGGGTAATACAGG
Organism: Leptogaster cylindrica; assembly: GCA_963082835.1. NCBI lineage: Eukaryota > Metazoa > Arthropoda > Insecta > Diptera > Asilidae > Leptogaster > Leptogaster cylindrica. Next base: position 6,926,615 of record OY720109.1, read on the forward strand.
AGGGACAATGTTCACAGTAGCAGGTTGCCCAGTTGCATATGGTTGCACTAATTACACGTTGTACGAATTAACCGTTATTATGTGGAATTCGATTTTCGCGGGGGTAGAAGGAAGGGAAGCGAAAATGAACAACGGTAGGCGAATTAAATATTTAATGTGGTCAGCATTATATTTAGTATAGGAAATGGCATCATGAACCACTTCCGTATATTGTGTTCGCCTTTGCGTTCAATGACACTGAAATATTTAAACTAATTTGAGCACAATTTCTGTGGCATATCGAGTGCATATTTTCACGAACAAGTGACCATTGCGGAACAAAAATTGATCCTTGGCAAGGAAAGACGTTTTTATTACATACCTACTTCGTGTCCTTTTATAATTTTCTACTGGAAAGTTTTTCAAAAAATTCCTTTTAACTCTATATGAAAAAAACTCGCTCTTATTCTGCTGGAATTTAGTTTGAACTTTGAAGTGAATTAATATAAAATAAAATAAAGAAGTAATTTGTTTATATTTTATTTGAAACTGCTAAAATATCTGAAAAATTGAACTTATTTGAAAAAAAGCAATTGCAAAATTAAATAATTGAAAAGCACGAAATTGGTTTTAGTGAGCTCATGTTCGTGTTGAAGATCGTTTTACGCTTAAAAATTCCATTACACGAACGGCAACTATCCATATGTCTCCTTTTTATATAATTAATGTGAAAATTACCTGAAAATGCGGTCAAATGAAAGCAATTCACCTGCTCCTCGTGGCAGGAGATTCCGATGACGACTGAACTTTGCTCATCTGCATATTTAAATTATTTCATTTTTCACTCCGGAGGTCATTCACCTATATTTAATTAAAATCGGGGGTGGGTGGCATTTAGATTATATGTTTGTAGTGTTGCTGTTTACATTTCGTCCTGGTGCATTGAGCCTGTTTTTCTGGCTTTCAATCCACTTATCAGATAATTCCACACAGAGGTGAAGTTTATTGCGTCAAAAAAATAGCAGGTACTCTGCTGGGTGAATTGTTTTGTTTTTATGGAAAAATCGTGTTTTTATAAAACATCAGCAACACTTACTGTTCCAAAAAAAAAATTACAGAAATGTGTCCTGTGTGCGTCCAATAATTCCTGAATCTTTGCGTAGTTTATCTGCATCCTGTTTTTTTTTCCGAAATATCCTTGTGCCGTCACAGAGATATTTTTAATTTCCTTCGTGCAACGTGACTTGCTTTGGGCGTTAGTTTAGAAAATTTAAAAAGTTGCTGCAACTAATTGCTTTGTTCGTGCATGAAAAATGTAATTAATTTGCAGTACACTTGCAAACTTTCGGAGAACTTGTGAAAATAAGGCATGCCAGATTTTCTGGATTCACTAAAAAAGGGCGAGGAAAGGATAGTGGATGATGAAAGTGCATCGAGATGAGGAAGGATGTGAGTAAGTTGATAATTAAAACGTCTCTGACGTTTTGTGATTTTAAAATTATTCATCTTTTTTTTAAAGTGCGTTTGAGATTAAACAACTGCTTTTTATATGCATATATCGTACTAAGCTCTAAATTAACTAAATTATAATGTATATACTTTTTAAAGACAAGGAGGAATTTTTTTAAATTTTTGTCGCACTCTAGAGTCTTCAATTCCTTATGAAAAACGGAAATTATTATTAATAAAATATATTTCTTTATTCCTATTATTGTATGTAAGTAAAATTCCAAACGAACAAATAAAAATTTATAAATACGATATTTTTATTAAAATTCGAAAGAAACGAAAGAAACGAGAAAAGATCTCAAAAAGAAAAACATTTCGACATATACATAAAACGATGGTTTTGAAAGACTTACAACAACAAAAGCCAACCAAAAAAATGTATTTCATTGAAATCTTGTTTGGAAAATCACCTTACCGCGATCATAAAACTAGTGAAAAGGGAATATAAATTCTGAAGGATGAAAGACACCACCAGCGACTTTAACAAAAGAAGCTTTTCAAATGTATAAATGAAACATCTTCCTCATGCAGCTAATTTTCTAAATGTACACCGCAATAATAAATAAAAAAGGAAGTGAACAAATTGAAGTACACGCAACTCCTGGAAAGACATGAAATTCCTGGTATTGAAATGTTTAGTCCTTCAGAAATAAGCCCATTCCCTGGCGAAATCTCAGATGGGGAAACAGCGCAGCTGGAAACTTTGATTTTGTTGGCATCCATGAGAAGGCTTCCAAAGCCACTGGAACATCTGGTGGTTCCATTACTATACCCAAGTGAGTCCTTTGAAAGTAAATGGAGAATTTTTCTTACCCTTTTCCATAGAGACCCCAACAGGCATGAATTGAGGGTGGGAGTATGTTTTCTTTTACAACTGAACTTAATTTCGAAAACAACTTACCTCTTCATGCAGGACTATTTCAGTTACCATAATTTGTGGCGTAAAATGAATTCGGGTTCCTGGAATTATGTTAAAGAAAAAGATACATTTTGGCCTTACAACTTCGAAATCCAATAATTACACGCAAGGACGATGAAGAATAAGCAGCTGGATATCAATTAGCACGGGAGGCTGGCAACTTTAAGGAGCCGAAGCTACTTTCAATTTCGGATTGTTTGAATAGAAACCCTTTGGGCGTCCTGCTCTGGCACGAACCAAATAATTCTCTGGAGTTAATTGTTATGAGAGGAGTTTGTGCCCCCGGGAAAGATATGCGGGAAGCAACCTAAGATTGGGAAACTTTACAATTTATCCTGGGAGAAACACTGAAGGGCAGATATACTTGGATTCGAGGAGTTTTATATCACTTGGGATTATAACCAAGTAATTTATACTATATAAAAGAAGCTGTGTTGGGAAGGTTGAGATTACAAGAATTTTGATAATCGGTTAGCCGAAAAGTTCTTGCTGTTCCTGGTTTTACTTGAGCGTGGTTTAACAATATAGAAAAGAAAATTACTATAAATTCCGCAGAAAGCTCTGATGCAGAAGTTTGTTTATATAAAGTGATTAGCTGAGGTGAGGATCAAAAATATGGTTGGAAAATATCTTGATATTAAAAATGAATCTCCAGGCAAGTTGAAAAGTTTTCTAATTAGTTAAAAGAAATTTTATCTTAAACCCAGTCTGAATACTTTAAAAAAAACTTGCCAAATAACAGTTATTGTAACAACCTAACAAATTGCTGAATTTTTGTTCTTTTTATTGTTTCGCACAAAATTATACAGTGTATGTGAGAGACTGCCATAAATTCAGGAATGTTTCCTTTCAAGTTCCTGCGAGGAAAAATGTGAGACCGTCTCCCCCGAGTCCCGACAGAACAGAAATGCCGATCACGTAAAATAGTTCCCTTTGGAGTCATTGGAATCAATGACGTTTACAATGGCCATGGACGAATATTCGGCAACTGAAAGTGCCACACATGATTTTTGTTTTCATGGAAACTCTCAGTCCCCAATTGAATGAGATCCTGCCGAATACACTGAAGACAAAGCAAAAGGGAATCTACTAAAAAGCCAAAATGAAATCCCAAATCAGTCCTTCAATTTACAAATGTATCTAGGACCTTTATTGAAAGTTTATGTCCGTGCGAACCAATTACTGGCGATAAGTATGCAACCACTAAAAAGTGGTTACGTTAGTCTGGCATTCTTGAGCAACCCAGAATAATATACATTTGTGTTCTTCCCGTAGGTCCTGGCGAAGGAGTAGTGAATGAAATAGTTTAATAAATCACAGACCACAATTAACACATTGCTGGCTGAATTTCAACAATACAGTTGTGGAAAATCAATGGAAGAAAAAAATGGAATGCTTTTTAGGATGGAATGTGACCCAAACCTTTCTGTCATAACTCAAGTAGAAGGTTTGTGGTGCGATTTGGGGTGACTTATTCGATTCTCACCTATCATCCACGTTCACTGAGTCCTTCGAATTCAAAATGGAACCGGACCAAGGAAGACAAATGGCAACAGCAACAAGTAACAGCACAACAACAATGCGGTTTGGTTAAGAATTGATTATTAATGGGGTCTGGCTTGGAATTTTAAAACAGTCGCCAATTTGAACGAATCAATATGAGCAAAACCCCCTATTTCCCATTCTCTTCACCCCTCATGGGGTTAAAATAATTGCTGTTGATCGATAAAATTCCTCCTTGTGCCGGGCTGGGGTCTGCTGTGTCTACGTAATTACTGGGCTACTGGCCCCCGCTACCTAGAGCAGTAAAAGCGGCTTGTGCCTGCCCCTAAACAGGACTTTATTTAATAAAGGATACGGCACAGCCAATATAATCAGGATATTATCGGCCTCCACAGCATTATTAGATGGGTACGTGGAAAGTATGCATAACATGTGTTTGTCGTTGCTCCAAAGCGAACGGGACCCTCATGTAGCAAAATATCCCAGGCATTTTGTGTATTTCATTAAAAAGCGGGCAAGGGTGGAGGAGGGTATCCCGGAAAAATCGCTTTAACAACTAACGATCTACTTGTTTCTTTTGTTTTTTTTTCTTTTTTTAAAGTGAAATAGAAAACCTCCATTCACAGTGGCTAATCGTTCGGAAAATAGATTTTCAATTTGATTGGTGCTTCGTAAAGGGAAAAAATCACCACACACAGTAATGACGCAATATGTTTTTCCCTTTGTACTGATGTAGCTGTAATTAAGGCGGTGTAAGAAGCAGTAGGGAACAAGGACAGACAGAAGAGAAGTGTTTCCTTCAAACACCAGAAACAAAATGAAGAACATTGCGGTAGTTGTGCGTAGGCATTTAATTCATTCATTGAGTCAAGTTGTCGATTTATTGGGCAAGGCGAAGTTTCATCAATCTTAATTAGCATGTGGGTCAAGAAAACAGTATCCTGGAAATTAATCCTCTTCTCAAGTAAATTGAAGCATCAAGGATGAATAAATTACATCGGACCGAGGAGAATAAAGATTAATGCCAGGAAATATAATGAGGAAGTTTTTATAAAACTATGGAGCGGAAAAATGTTTTCACTAATTTTTCTGAGCAACCATTTAATCTTGATAATGGATTTTTAAAATAAAAAAAAATTAAAATTACTATACAAACTCAGTTAAATTTTTCGTCCCACAAAATAACAACAACAAATAATATTTATATCAAACCAATTCGCTGAGTGTTGAGTAGATGTTACGATATCCTTAACCAATTACAAAAAATGCGTTAAAAAAATTAAAAAAATTTAAGTGCCACTGAATAAAATATTGTTTTTATCTTTGCAGCTTTCAGCATTCGTTTGACCCCAGCCATACCAAAATAGAAGAAAAGGTAGGAATATTATCCTTTTTGAGACTAATGTGGTTTTCTGGTCACTTGCGATAAACATTCATGATATATTCATGGTAAAAACCAAGCACGAAAGCAGTTGCCAATTAGAACAGTCTTGTAGGATAGAATTTCCAAAAAGTGCATATTATACCATCACTATATAGCTATCCTTAGTTATCCCTATATTCATAGTTAGAGTGTGATTCGAATTCTGAACACCATTCTTCATATGGTGAAATTAAAATGTGATTACGATGCTTTTTGGCTAGTTTCAAATAGTTGGTTCATGGCCATGACTGGAAAAAAGGATTTTAATGCTAGACTAGAAAATGTCGTGGATAGCCTGTGGGAACAACATAAGGAAAAGTCATTTAACTTGTTTTTATTTGGTATCAGGTTCACGAGTAGTATCATCCGAATTCATGTTCTACCTCCTTAAAAATTAGGCCAGCCAACAACGTGGGTTTCGGACCAAAAGAAATCAACTCTCTGGTCCAATGCCAGCAATTCCGAGAGCATATTCACTTCATTAAAAGTGTCCGCCCGCTTTTGTGCTAGAATTCTGCCAGGATATCTGCATGCATTGCCTGTAAATGAATGTGGAAGGATATTCCATGCTGGGTCGATGAACGTACACATGGGCTCTGCCGGATGTTTATATGTGAAGGCGTTTGTGGACAAAATAATTTTATCCCAGATTAAATGGTCTGGTGATTATGATGTGTGTACACACCCTATTCGGTTTACATGTATTGTAGAGGACGAACAGGATAGATCCTTTGAAGCCGCCTGTATATTCTGAACAGTGTTATAGTTGTAGCATGGATAAAACGGTTTTTAGTTTTTTTATGCACGTTCGCAATTTCAAATATAACGATGTATACAACAGGATAACCGTCCCTAGTGTGCCTTTTTTCAAAAAAAAAAAAAAAACCAATTGCTCAAATCGTTTTAGTTTTCAGCTCGCTGCAGGACACAAAAGATGCTGATGACACCCCCATGGTGAAAATCATTGTGAGGCTAGAGAAAACACACTTTTCCCTAATTATTTGCACAGAAAATATTTACAGAGTCCTTGCAAGATTCAGCAGTGTCTTCGTCGTAAGGATTTTCCATTTCTACAGTTGTACACCAACTTGGCCTTTATTTAAAGTATGCGTATTTGTAAATGTGATTTTTTTTTGTGTCTTACTTAACCCTCACCCCCTGTTTTGCTTTCGCCCAAACAACACAGCACTAAGATTGGGGATTTTAAAAAGACAGTGGTTCCTGGATTCTACTTAACATTCACCTAGCCATTATATGTTATATTCTCTGTTTGTTTTGCCATGAGTCCAGGAGATTACCATTCCCATGAAATCTTATTTGCTCCACACCTGTGCCTTAAATGACGGCTATATAATTGTATAATACGATTTAGGTTTGTGTGCAGAAAGTCCTGGCCTATACTATAAGCTTGATCTGTTTCCCAGCTACCGTTATTACAGCATCAGAAGTGTGTATTTCCAGAGATAATTTTATTGTTATTGCTTGGGTACAAACAGTACAATACCCAGTCCAGACAGGATTATAGAATCCCCCTCAGTTACTGATAGTATAGGTACAACTCCAAATAGAAATATTACATTTAATATGAATGCCAAGGATAAGGAGGAAAAATTGTAATTTATCGGTTTTACTGTGATCTCCGGTGAGTATTTGAGTAACAAAAATATGAGGATATTGTGTGAGTGGTGTTCGTAACTAATTATCCTTGAAGAATATCCATGCGAAGGAAGATTTTATCTGGTTGTGAGAGTAAAACAAACTACATTCCCGAAACCAAATTAAATCTGTCCCCACTATTCGGTGGGGAAAGGATTTTACTATCGGAAACGTGATTCTGTTGGCAGGACTCACTTCCACTGGCAGAATAATAGATATGTATCTCTAGGAGGGTATATCAGAGATATTTCCTGAAATAGAAACTTGTTTTCGTTGTACAGCATAATGTTGAAATATCATTTATTACGATTCCGGCTGAAATTGCATCCATTTACAATAATGAACTACCTAAGCAAATTCAGGAGTCCAGGGAGATATAATCCTGTATAGAAAGCATTTCTTTGAATAATTAATTTGTTTAAGAGTACCTACTCTATTAGAAACATTTAATGCTGTGCATCATTTTTACAACATACAAACGAACTCGTTTTCATAACACGAAATTTTATTGTGCCAGAAAAAAATAGATCCTTAAGAGTCTACCATTAAGTTAATTTCTAATCTAGTTAAATAGTTCATAACAACACAAAGGACACTTATCGTCGATTGCATACCCGAAACTACATCCCATATAAAACCAAATAAAAGCAAATAGAAAATAATAAAAACCGGACGTAAAGTCATATTAAAGGAAAAGATTTTATTATTCTTTTATGTTCATTGCGCAGAGTAACATTTTCTTAAAGGACATTAACAGTGGATCGTTGACTGGTTTCTCTTTTATTTGTTCATAATAATAGTTGCCATTACATTCATGTTAGAAGCTAGGACGAAAGGTGAACCAATTAGGAATGACATGAAATTGACTACAAGACTTGTGTGTGTGTTTCTATAAATCCTGCTTAGTAATGTATACAAAAATAGGATGAAGAAATGAAAGACTTACGGTTCCAAATGGAAGAGAATTTTCGGCAATTAAGAAAATCTTAGTGCTGAAAAATGTTCCACGATTTACGAGAACAGAATTCCGTAAGCCAGGTCAAACACAGTGTACATCCTTTGACACATTCAAACTTATTATCCTGCCAACAAGTATTTCTTTGTTACAATCATATAAGGTATCACTGGGCAAACCTCCCACATCTTTTGTGCGCAAAGTAAAACCGCAAAATATCAGCACGTTTTCCTTTCAACAACAAAAATGGGAATGACATTTCCAAAGGAAGGATTTTCGTTTTTTTTGTGTTGATGCTTCTTGTGTTTTTATTTTATTCTTGTGAGCCCGCAAGATGAAGGATACATGCAGAAGAATACCTTTTTTTTTAAGTGAAAGTTCTGTTGCCTGGCACAATAATGAGGGCGTGGGGCATACAAAATATCCTTTTACAAGCCAAGGAAACCGTATAAAAGCGGAACCGAGACGAAAAATCATATTTAATGGATGCAGTCTGGCATACTTTTAGAAATATCGAGTAAAAGCGCGCAGCACTTAAGTTCAACGTCAATTACACTCGCATCCTTTCTTTTAATACATTACACATATATCTACATTCTATTCTACAATCTACATAGATATATAATTTTTTCCAAAGTAATTTTCACCGTTCCGTATCGGTGTAAGGGAAAGAAAAAAAATCACTGGCAGTAGCTGGTAGGAACCAATTTGAAGACTTAGTTTCATTTTAACAACGCTTCCTCGCCAGGATTGTAAGGAAGCGAAGTAAAACTTGTTGCACTTTAATGACTTCATTGTGTGAACGTATAAAGCAGAGCAGTGTTTTCAATTTTTATTTTCCCCGTGAACCAAATGGTAATGTTTTTTTAGTTGATTTTTGATAAAAATTTTTGAATCCAAGTCAGCAAAAATTTTTTGTTCACTACAAAACCAGAACCAATACCTAACACTTTTTTTTTATTTTTTAAACAATTATTAAAAAATGCAAAGGATACCAGGGGGTACTAAACAATTTATTTTAAATAAACTTACCTACAATGTAAATAAATACCTAATTTTTACAAAATTTACTCCTAATGTTTTCAGGATCAGATTACTAAAAATAGCAATAGGTAGAACAGGTAAAAAAACGTTGACTGTAAGTGAAAAGTTTTAAAATGAAATTAATTGAAATACGTTTCCAAATATTCAATTAAAAAATAAATATACAAAAACCATTTTAGGACTGGTTTCCAAAAAATTTTATTGTTACATTTTTACAAAATAATGAATTATTCTCTTTATTAACCTTAAAATTCTATTCATTTTCATCACATTACCAAATGTCACAAATGGTTTTATTAAATACTTCTATTCCTTTGACACTGACAGGATACTCCAGAATAACATGCCGTGATTTATTGATCCTGCAGGCATACGCTACATAATTAATTTCAATTTCTATAACATGACTGCCTGTGATCCTTTTTGCTGCTAACACTGTATGAGTTGTAAACGATAGAAGCTCAGTTATGTGCAAAAATCAACATTAATAGTTCTCTTTCAACGTTTCTGTAATTAATTTCTGCTGATGTCACACTCAAAAAGGGGTAGCAAATAGATTACTTTTGCATGAGGTGGTAGTAAAAATCTCGCCATTTCGAAGAAGAGGTATCCTTTTTCAAACAACTAATAAAAATGTTTTTGACAGATTTTCAAAGGGAATTGATAGCTTTATTACTTTTGGTAGTGCAGGCATTTTACGTTTTTTTAGCAATTTCGATGGTGGACGAATTTTTGTTGGAATTCTATTCGGGGCTTCAGTATTACTAAACCACTTTGATCTCGACCACTATGAAAATTCGATGTTAATAATTACAACAGATTTAAGGCAATTTAGCAATTATAATTTTTAGTCTTGAAAACAATTAATGAAAAATCTATTATCGTTTTTGTGGCCAGAAGAAACAAACAAACAAAAATTTGCGCCCATAGAATAAGGAAACATTTCAAACTTTCATTATTTAGTAAACAAATACAGAGAGTAAATTGATTCACTATTTACTTAATTAAATACCCATTAAATGAAAAACATCCTTTTTACGAGATGTTACTAATAAAATATGTTTCCAATTACTGCAATTTGAATTTTCCATCAACTCTTTATGTAATTATTATTATTTTAAAACTTTCCATCCTATCAGATAAATTCTACAATAAAATTAATCTTCCTTAAGTATATCAGTCAGGACATTTCTCCAAGCAATCTCGTTAAAATTATTTAACGAAAATTTTCGAAAACAAAAGATTTGTTTTCCAATTTAATTATAATTATAACTGTCACTTCAACAAAAAGTTGTGCCACCAAAAACAAGAACAAAATTTAAGCACTAAAACACCAAAAATGCTTATAATCCTTAAAACATCGAACAATTCAAGTAATCCTTTTAGTACGGCGACATTCGCAGAAATTTAATCAACTTAATGAATTAAATCCTTTCAAAGCACCTAGTTTTTTGTTACTATTGTAAAAATCAAAGACGAAAATAGTTTTACGCTGTTGTTGGAAAGTGTTCTAAGGAAACGAGAACAGAATTTGAAATAATGTCCTTCTATAAAAACAAGTTAATAAAGCTAATTGGAGGAAGCCAAGAGAACGAAAAAATCCAGAGTCAGCTTGAATTTTTCGAGCCAACGATGTACATACATATAGATTAAATTAGCGTTTGTTAAACTTTTTTGGTTGAATGCCAATAGTAAAGTTTTAACAATATTCAGGTTATGAATATTTTTCAATATTATTCATGTCACGAATTCTGAAAAGACTCTTTGATCCTATTATCGGCCATGTTTAAAATTTTGGTAGCCAACTTTAAGAGGATATGACACTATATTAATGCATTTAAAAAAAAAAACAAAAATGTGTTAGGATTTGAAAATTAGCAGAGGGATGAAATTTAGTTCTAATTTGATAACATTTCTGAAATGAATCACAAAAGGATTCACGAAAATTCCACCAATTTCAAACAAGAAAATTACTTCAATTAAACAGTGAATTATCTTTTCATTTATTTTTACGAACATATATTCTACTTTTCTAATATCATTTATCCATTTACTATTCCACATCCAATCGACAACTAGATGAAGATATTTCCGGCTGTAATGTGACAATTTCAAATTATAAAAAACTCCTCTCAATCTCAGTTCAAAATGATTAATTTTTCACGCACGATTACCACCGATGGAAGATTTTCAATTCGAAAAACGTCAACGTATCTAAATTACATTTCGAAAAATTTAGTCATTTATCACAGGTGAATATCGTAAAATCAATGTCCTTCTATCCTGTGAACTTTAAAATAAGTTTTATGTTTATCACCACGTCTAAAGTGTGAACGGTGCAATCTCATCGATTTTGCGATGTCACATTAGCTGCACTTGTGTACACAGGGATGGGAATGGATCGTTTCAAAGTAATCCATTCCTCTTTTCCTGGGGTATGTTGAAGGATTTTCACAATATTTCAGGATACCATCTATAAGAAAAACAGATTTACAGTCATAAAGTGCAGCTGAATTGCTAATGCATCGGCTGAAATTAGTCTTTTTTTCTCCTCTTTTCTTGTTTGCTAGAACGTTTTACCTTCCGGGGATATATTGCGGGAAGTTGTGTGAAGAACGATAAAAAGGATTTATTTATTGATTCGAGGAAATGCACTTGCATTTTTTAACTCATTGTTTGTTCCTGTGACAATTACTGTCTCCTGGTAAATTACTTATAAGAGCGACGGTAATGTTCAATTTAATCCTTAATTGTTATTGACATCGCTAAAAATCTTTGCTATTTTTGTCCACAGTTAATGAGGCTTAACTGGCTAATCAACACTCCTGTCACAGGATTTTGTAAACTTCCGACAGGAATTATCGTGCGGGAAATCGATTTCAAAGGAAATTAATCCATTTTCATTATTAGACAGGACACGTGACAATTGATCCCGAATTTTTAATATCTAATCATAATCAGAAAAAATTTCGTAATCAAAAGTGAAAAGAAATTCAGGAAGTAAATTATCTAATTCGAATAAACGTTTCTGCACTGTCAAGGATTAAATTCACTCACGAAACGCATATTTGATAACTTTTGGGATTATTACAGTGAATTCACAGGACCTTCAATGGATATTGTTTGGAATGCGTTTGCTTATCTCCAATTTTCTGAGCGTGGATTATTCCATCAAAAGTGCAACAGAGTGTGTCCCTTACATCCTGGCAGCCCCTCACAGCATCATCCGTATCCGCACTGAATGAATTCTAATGCGATTAGACGCGGCGCTTTTATGTCAGTGGTGCATACTGTATACTAGTCACAGTGCTGTTGACACCCCATTTTCTCGGGCCAACGTCCTTGCTAGCATCATCATCACAAGGGATGCACGCCCGTACAATTTCTAATAACATCACACAACATTTCACATTTATTGCCTGCTCTGACAATTGATTTATCTTTGGGTATTCCTTTTCGACGTGGGCGTCCACTATACCAGATGCCTCGTTACTTTATCTTAACAGTCAAAAAAACGAGTCCTGAAACGAATTTCGAGTTCATTTTAATTAGGGTCCTCTAACGAAAGTGACTAGATGACTCGACATAAATTTTGAACATCTTAAAAGAGAAGAAGTCAAAGATTCATGGAATCTTTTTGTCCCTTCGAATGGGGATGAACGCTAATTATTTAACCATAATTCTTCCCATGATTGTGTAACTTTCACTTTTAACGAAGATAATTAAATCACGGTTTATTATGAAAAACCAACTATTGTACATTATAGACCATGTTGATGGAAAAATTTATGTTGAACGGAATAAGAGATACATAAATAAATTTTTTTTTTAGTACACAATAATATAAATCTTATTTTATGTTAAAATGAACGGGAAGACATCCGGCTGTTATTTCCCTTATCCTTATGTTTGTATCACTTGAAAACATTTAATTTGTCCTATAATTTATGTCCCAAGACACTTGTGTGATGACGAGGAGCACTATCAAATCTATCATAACTAATTTAGAGTAGTTTTACATTCAATTTGTTCTTGTTGTTGTTTGTTTTTTATAAAAATCCATCCCTACCATAAACAACGGAAAACATTTCCATTCCTTGAAGTTCCTGCACAGGTGTGCTTAAATTCACTGTAACGAACCTTATTCAAGTTGTATTATGTCTGATTTAATATCCTTCCCGTAGAGGAGCCCTTTTCTTCCTGCGTACAAAATTACCCGACATAGTGAGGTCCCTTTCACATAAATTTCCGTGACGAATTTAAGTCCTCCAGGAATCAGTGTAAATCATTTTCCACGTGGAACACATAACATAGTGAAATTTTATGAAATAATTTCATCCCCCACAGTCTACAACTACAGTTAGGATTACGCCGAAGGGATGAAAATCCTATCTAATTTAATTCAATTTTAACGCAAACAGTTTTCTATTGTAGGATTAAATAGACATGGATACAAAAATGATATTTTAGCAACAACAACAAAAAAATTATTGTCCAATATTGAAACAACATATTCACAACAGGATTCCTACCTATTTTTTTTATTATCATTGTTGCTATTTTGCCTCTTTTAAAAAAAAAATAGTTTGGCGAAGAGCATAAGACACAACTGTGCGGCATGTTTGGAATAGAAATGGAAATTTATGAGGATCGTAAACTTTTGACAATAAGCGCCCAGGCTTTATGAAATAGACCGCTATAAAGTTTCTCTGTTACGAAATATCGGTTTTAGTGTACATATTTATAAACATATACATAAATACATTGGCATGTAATATATTTTCTGTGGTTTTCTGACTTCATAGAGTGTAATTAGAAATTTCTGGGCAAACATTCACCAAAGTGTTACGTTAGCGGAAATTTTATTTTTCCAATTCAACTTTTGTGTTTCAGGTTTCAAAGTTTTGTGGTGCATTTCATTTGTGCTATTTCCATGAAAACAGAAAAAAAAACCATTGTAAATTTATTGCCAATTTATTGTAACTAGTCAGAATTTTCCCCTTGCCTCAGTATTACATTGAAATTTTGTTCGGTGTTAGGAAAACAAAAAAACAGATTTAGTTCGCTATCTGGGGATGTATTGAACTTTGCATTAAATCCATTGTGAACAACTCAATTCTCATTTATCATAAACATGGAATATTTTGGTGAGCTTTTGAACGAATTTATATTGAACTTTATTATTACAAGAAATTTTAGATATTTATAACTGCACTTGTTTTATATTACGTTGTAAATACGAACAAAATTAAAATCTGGAAACAAAACTAATGATGATTTTAATGAATGACAAACTTATCCTTACCAAAGCACATGAATTCTTTGTTATTATTATTTTATATTATGTAATTCACGTCAGTTCACATCACTTTTAGGAGAAAAAAATTTGATAAACATATATATTCAATATACACGAAAGACATAAAACGAAAAATATAAGAAATACACCACTTTTAATGACAGGTACAGGTATGCAGATGCAAGTATGACTTTATTCAAAATAATGCAAAAGATTATCACGAAAAAATTACGACAAGTTTATCATTCTTGTAAATACAGCAAAAAAATATCTGTAGTTAATTTTGATAACTACAAAAATGCAAATAAGAGCACAAAATCTGACAACAGCTGACTACAAAAAGGCACACTAAAATTTATCGACACACACTTTTAGAACTCCCTGCTTCATAAAATCCTTCTGAAAAACTTCGATGTCAATCATCCTTAGTGTCAAGTAAAATAATTCAAGTGTGATAACAACAATAAAAAAAAGAACCAGTAATAATAATCAGCAACAAGTTAGTGGTTGATAGCTTTTCTCAGAACAATGTTTTCTGTGGAAAGTTTGTTCAAAGAAGTGTCGGAGAGCATAAAGATGCCACTAAGGATGATGACAATGATGGGAATGACTTGTTCCAACAGAGTTTATTATTAAAACTAGGAGAATTTCAACAAACAGGAGAAAACAAAGTTTGCATGAATAGTGCTTTAGGGTCGGCTGGCAATTATGGAAAGCAATGTGATTATAAAGCAATCATTAATTATGCAGTTTTTTTTTTTTTTTATTCTTGTTGTTCACAGATGTCTAATGACCTTAAAGTTGTTTTGTAACTAATTCAATTGAAAATTTTATGATGACGGCAGACTTTTTTTTTTTAAATTTTAATATCAGTGTCTTGTAGTAAAATACCAAAAGTAATTTTCAATGGGATTACATGAAACAAATCGTACAAGAACCTTCAAAATTGTATGTATTGAGAGTACAAGACTTAAAAAAGGAAATCACTGTTAATATTGTCTCGTTTGTACACAAAATCTGTACATTAAAATGTTGACAAAAAAAAATCGTGGGGATTGTATAAAATAAAATAACATCTCTTTGGAAAAGTAAAAGTAATTCATCTTTCCCTTTTAAAGTCCTTACAATGAGGTAAAGTCAACGCTGAATTTTGCTAACATTTCCTTCCCATTGGTCTACGATGGTTAGATATAATCCTTATTCAGCAAATTGAATGAGGTACCTAAATTATAGCTAATCCCTTTTATTTCAACATTTTCTTCCGCGCGAATACTTCACGATAAAGTCTTGGAAAATTCGTAGGAAGATTGAAGTTAATGCAGCGAATACAATGATGGTGGGAAAAAGGACTCAATTCACAGCTGGAGGCTACTTAATCTCTTTCCGTCGAGATTTTGTAGCATTACAGTTCCGGTTACAATTGCTGTTGTTGTTGTTGCTGTTAGTGCTGTTGTTGATGATGCTGTTGTTAGAAATTTCTGTTATTAAAGTGCCGACCGAAAATAGGAGCCCCCTATCGCAACACCTAATAAACCAGGACAACCCCAGCTTTATTGTTCTGCTCATTTAATGCACTAGAAATAGAAATAGTGCTTCAATTCACCCTCTGATGATATTCCTGATTGGGGTAGTTTTAGAGTTGAAAACCGGATGAAAAGGGTTCGAGTAAAATGGCGATAGAAACTAAATCCTTTTCAAAAGGGATTTTGGCGCGTATATGCATTCACCTTGCATTCGTGCACTTTTACCACTGGCAGTGATTTCATATCCTCCCGGAAAACCATCTACAGTGTTCTGCATTGAACATTCGTGCGGTTCCCTGAGGTTGTTCGCAATGTAATTTTTCTTCCTGGTTGTTTCTGTTCAGGAACAGGAGCATAATCTCGTTAAAATACCCCAGGAAATTACTGTAAAGGTGCTCTGACTGCAGGAGGCACTCCTGTCTGTATACTCGTATGCCTGATCCACTACACTCTCACAGAAGTCAAACAAACACTCGGCTCGTTACAGCCGTGACAGCAGCTTGCTAAATCCTGGAGTGTTGACACGGCCAGAAAAGTGTAATTGTACTAATTTGCCGTCATAATAACAATGACGTGGTCCCCGGTTGTAGGATTCAGCAACAGGGACTACGCCCTTTTATTTATTCGTATTATTATTTTTTTATTTTTTTTTTAAAGGGACAATGGCACCGTATGGTTTCCGGTGATCCCTTTTGCTATGAAAACACAACTTTCCCTGGGTGATGAGGTCTTGTGAACGTCGGTCCGAGATCCTGAACGTCCTTCCCCGGCAATAAAATTTAACAGTGAGGCATTTATTATCAATGAATTGTTATGCTAATTTGTCTCACAGAGTGCGAGACTAATTGCTACACTGCTTAAGTACATACAATTATTAAAAATATACATAATTATGCCACTCTAGCTCAGTTTCGAGTGTTTGAATCGTTTACGACATTGCTACGGTACGCAAATTTTTCAGTATAAAAACATTAACCCTTTTTTTGTAGTATTAAATAGGGGCACTAAGTGTTTTCTGTCCCTATTTATTTATTTTGAGATTTTCAGTGTTGTTGAAGGATCCAGATTTGTAAACGAACTGAGAAATGGAGAAAGTTGTCTTAAAAGTATTACTTAAAACAATAATAAAATGCAAATATAAATTGTTGTTGTTCTTTGCAAATGATTCGAGAGACTTCATGGAACTCCTGCAAAAATTATTAAATGGGATTAAAAAAAAATATTGCGCCATTTCGTTCAGGTATTATAATAGGTAATAACAATATTCAACCCCAATGTTTTGCTTCAAATTAACTTAATTTCATACAAAATTTTTAATCAATATGTAATCAACTGAAATCAGGAATGTTGATTCGAAATGCATTTTATTTGTTTTTCAATTCATTCACCTGTTCAAATTTTCTGCAAATGCTTCAAATTAGTTTTCTGTAAATTGATCGAAAGTGTTAAAGTCTTGACCTGATGGAATTAATGGCAGAGTTTTTCAGCATCTTTACAGTCCCAGCATCAGTTAATTGAACGGAAATAATTAAAAGCTCCTCCGGTGGACGTTTGTAGAATGAGATTGAAATCCTTGTTTGCAAGGACCCAAGAAGTGTTGCACTAATGGAAATGATTTCCGACAAATCTTTACCCTCTCCATTCTCCACACTCCATCCATTCCTGATTGGTCTCTAATAATCATCCAAGCTTTTACTTGCCAGTTTGTTAGGTACTGTCACTTCAGGACTTCTAACACAATTCTTCCGGCAATTTATTGTGTCCTAATTAAGCTTATTTTGCTGTTGAGCTAATATTGAAAATCGATTGTGAGCATCTTATTCGGAAATTAGTAATGAGATTAATTTTATCCTTCCTCCCACACTCTCTACGCCACATTTATCCTAGAATTGTGGATATTTGGAAGAAGTCTTGGGGGAGATGATGATTCGCCTTGACTTTGCAAATCCTAGAAGCATTCTTGTTTGATGATTTTCGTAATAAGCTCAGGGTATTGTTCGTGATATAGAATTTGTGCTGTGGTGGGTAATTGATGTTGAAAATCATGTGATTTGCGGTGAAAATTAAATTGACAGTAATAAGCAGAAAGGAGCCCTTTTCAGGATGGTGATCTTTCATTACATTTCGACTCTCAACTGTAACTGATTCAAGAGCTTCACTTCAATTTCAGAGAGGAAATAAAAAATTTCTTTGACTACGTATATATTTTGAGCATTGCAAAGTTTCCATTTCCATTTTCAATTCAATTTATTTTTTTTATTTTTTAAATACAAATCTTTAAAAAAAACGTTGATTTTGCGAATGCGGAGTGTTGCAATTCGACCAAAATGTGTCCATAAACCGTTGATTGTGGTGACAGGACTTAATTGAAAAACGTTGCTTAGGGAAAAGTAAATAATTAATTTCAGTTGAATTGTCAAAAATGAAATTGAAATAATTTTACCAATTCGCTGATATTGAGCACAGTAACAAAATATTTCAAAAGACAATTCACCCGCAAATGTTATCTGTTCGAGAATTTAGTAGTAATTAATAATGCACATATGATGATATTGAATCAACTAAATCCAACAATAATTCCAAAAATATTTCAGGATTTCTAACAGCCAAACATTTTGGTTTATTCAACGTTGAATGGGAAATCCTCTATTGTGTGAAGAACACACTTCCTCTGGATATTTGCAAATATATTTTGACCACATTTGTTTATCGCATTATTGCAAAATAATGCCCCGATTAATTTGAAAAGTTTTACGGGATGTTGTCCCTGTTGATTTGCTATTGAACTGTTAACCGGAATTTCCGAATTTGCATTAATTCATTTGTGCAGTAAGTGTGAATAATATCCTTAAAATAGGAAATCAGTTCGGAATGAAATGCTAATGAAGAAAGTCTCACGATTGTGAAAATGTTTGTGAATTATTTGGGGGAAAGGGGTTGGGGGAATATGATATTCCAGCACTGGATTTGAAACGGTGCTCGAGTACAGAGAATATTTGAGCATATTTGAGGAACTGGATGTTGTATGTTTTGCTATTCTCGACTTTGACTTCGCCATATTGGCAAAGTGCATAGGTTCTATTAGTGAACCTTTCCCTGCAGTTGTAACTGATTTTTATTAGGGTTGCTTGAAACCCTTTAAGGAAATTTGTAACATTTCCGTGAACACATGAATAACATTAAGTCCTTGTATGTGACATGGTACATGCAGTGCCAGTGGTATACATGTTCAATTCCATTTCAATTTATCCTTAGGCAGTGTTTTGTACGTGGCAAATATGTTGGCACCCTACATCCCTTAAAATTTAACCTTCACCGAAGGAAATGTAAAGTCAAGAAAATTTAAAGAAATGTAAAATGAAATTTGCACGAACATTAAATAGAAAGGATATAAAAGCGAGTAATTTTCCAAATTGGGTAATTTGTCTTATTTAAGGTGAACGAAATTTTTAACCATGATAGGATTCAATTTTTTAATTAAGAATTACACGGAAAACTCAACCCAGTGGAGCTAATTTTAAATAACAAAAGTAATACCCTTCTAACCTGTTTACCGACAAGAGTTTAAGACTTTTACTAAATGAGTTTTAGTCATTTTTTGTGTTGCATTACCTATATTAAAAATTTCAAACAACAAATTTCTTCACAAACTTTTAACCATACAACATGCAATACATTTAAATTACATATACCTGTAAATTTGTGTAAACCATGAATGTCCCTTAAGCTAACTGAGCTTATTTATGCTAATGTAAGTAGGAAAGCTTTCACAGAATTCTTTATTTTGCTTGGAATGCAGAAATTCTCTGCGAGCCTTTTACGCAAATCCAGAGGACATACTTGGCCCAAGAAGAAATAATGTTCAGGATTTTTTTTATTTATTTAAAGTCCTTTTCCTGTCCTTAGACTGGTGAATAGTGTAAAAAATTCATTTGAAAATATTTTCTGTACATTCTAGTCTTGAATGTCTGACATTTTGGTTTGTAGAATAAATTTATTTATCTGTTGTAAGAGTACTTGAAGAAATATAGAAGAAATAAAACATTGGGAAAACGTAAATGAATTCTGTTTGAATTTATAACAAGGAGAGAAATGTTTTCGTTTACAAACGTAAAAGAATCGAAAACATCATTGTCGTGTCCTCCACTAGTAACTCTTTGCTTTCCAGCGGAAAATAATGATGGTCTATGACCAAGTAATGTTGAAAGAAATTAAATAAATTTTTCTTGCAATTAGATGCTTATGAGAACAATTAATTTGTCATATCACTCATGACAAATTATTTCAATTCACGAAACTATTATAAATGTTAACATATTATATTATGGAAGTCATCCACGAAAACAAATTATTCATTCAATCAATAAGGGAATTTAAATAAATGAAGTTTTTAATGTTAATGTTTGTTTTTCAACAATGATATAAATAATTGGGAAAGTTACATAGAACTCCCGGAATCCATGAAAGACAATTTAAATAACCCTGAAATGCCTTGATTTTGACACACTAATGATTTTTATGAACTGAAGTTAAATTGAGCAAAATTTATTTACCTAATTGTTAATGTAAAAACACGTCATATAATTTTCAATAGCAGTTATTTTGTGTGTTTTACGAATTAGTCAAAATATAATTTGAAAATCCATGCAAATCTTAATTAGCAATTACGTTAACAAGGAACTTGCTGACCAAAGTTAATTCAATAATAAGGATGTCTCCGACTTAATTTTGCACCTTAGTAATGGTAGTTGTCTCCATAAACATTTCTAGTCCAACATATCCTTTTGCGGTTAACCGACGCTCTCAAAGGCGTAAACTGACACTGGTACATAAATTCAAGACCATTAGAACCTCCGATAGTCTAACATTTGCGTAATTTTGTGACGTTTCACGAACGGTAAACCACTTCCACAAATTAGGGAAGTGATCCATAATCCCCGAGTGCTAGGTAGATGGCGAGGGGGCGAGAGGGCGAGGGGGATGAATTTACTTTTAATAAGTTTCCTGATGTGTGTCTAATGGATTCGAAAACCTAAGTGTGAAAATCAAATTATTTTGCCTTCATTTCCTGATTCCTGCTCAGTGCTCAAGCTCATACGTTATGAATTAACAATGTGTACATGAATTATTAATCGTTAATAAATACTGAAAATTAGTCCGGATTTCATTTAATTGATTAATTAGAGTGTGATAACTTTTTTGGAAAATATGTCCTTTCATCAAAATTGAGTATCACTAAAATCTTACTATGTGAGATGCATTTGTTCTCTGGATGAACGTTTAGCAGAATGGAAACCTCAATGGAAGCCACAGAGTGGAAACACACATCCCGTTCCTCCAATTGTGGCTTCAATGCCCCAATTTCGGAAATTGAACAGCAATTACAGGGCAATTATGAAGTTGACAGTTCAATTGCAATTCTGAAAGATCTACTCCTGCAATTTAAATGTTTCATAATTCAATACTGTTAGAAAATGTGTGTATGCAATGCTCAACTTAAACTTTTCATTGAAAGTAATTTAGATAATTTTGTTATCCTATATGTTGTAAGTTGTTGTTAAGTTTGAGAGAACTTTTGAAAGAATTGCGATAATGAAAAACATTACACATCCATTGTTGGAAGGTTGCTCTGTTCGTTTGTCTGACTGTCAGTCTATCTGTCCTACTGGACGTCCAGACGATAACGCGATAACACTAGGATTCAAATTTGCAACAATCCTACTTAATAAAAATAGGAGGCTCAAATTGGAAGATGCGAAAAATCTGGCAACACCTTCTTAGTGTTGCCATATGCTATACAACTGAATAATTTAAATATGTATTGCAATAAATAAATGTCACAATTTATTATACACAACTAACTTCTTTTACACGGTATATTTTGTTGTTTTTCATGATACTGAAGTTATACTGATGTGCGCGAAACAAAGAACCTTCAATTTTAACAACTTTCAACGTAGGCATTTCTATTTTTACGATTGAAAATCCTTTTTTTCAGGGTGTTGTTTTTCACAAGATTTGTTAAGTCATATATATTTTTTTTAATACTTGGTTTGAATTCAACCAATTATACGTTTTTACTAGATTTCATACTACATACAAAAAACTTAATAGTTATACATATACATAAATAAATGATGGCAATAATACGTAATATAAATCCTTTTACTATCCGCATAGATAAATGCTGAAGGACTTTACATGTCGACGTTTGTTTTTGTCTGACATCCTTAAAATCGCCTAAATCAGAACAAAAAGTCCCTAACAGATAAAATGTAATCCGAAACATCAGACATATCCCTTAAAAAAAAAAAAAAAACAAAAACAAAATAATTTTGTTGATGAAATTCTCTAAGCATATTATACCCTTAAATTTTCCATTGTATAAAATTTCAAAATACAAACAAAACACACAAAAAGGGTTTATCGAAGAGAATTTCTTTTGTTTGAAAAAGATACTCTTAAACGTTTTGCAATGAGATGTTTTTGAGGCTTTCAAAAAAGCTGTCCTTTTCCAAACGAGATGTGTCAAAGAATTAACGAGGGTCAAGCTTTTAATGAAGTAAATTTCTGCACTGATTCAAATAATCTGGAAAAAGCATAATGGTTATTAGTGGACCACACAAAAATGTAAAGTGGTCAAAAAACAAACCCCTTTTGACATCATGTTAATTATCTCAGAGCTTTTGATGGTGTTATCAGATTTTTAGATGTTTTTAACATGTTGCTAGAAAAGTTTTGGTGTTCTGATTTTTAGCTAAAAGTTGTACAAACTGATTATATTGCTTCATGTTTTTACAAAGGAAGGATTCATTTGACATAACAGATTATTTTTGCACATAGTGAATGTAATTATAAAGAATTATAAAGAATTATTTGTTAGATTATATTGCTACAATATTTTATGTTTTACGTTAAAGAAATGTTAATTTTCTTATTAACTTCTCTTGATTTTATCATTATTTGGATACATGAATTCATTATGCGTGTTTCGTTTTTATATACAGGACAAACTGAAAATAAACATGGATAAATGTAAATAAGAAACTCTAGATCAATATAGCAGTGCATGATGGGGGGATGGATACGAAAATAAATACTTCAACGTTCTTGGAAAACTCGACAAACACCAGAACCCTTTAATCAAGTGCCATAGGAGTATGTTTTTAATTTCAGCATGCCGATTCCACCTCGAATAACTCCTCTGTTTACACACGTCGCTAGGAATGGATGCCAACTAGCATATGTCAAACAAAAAGAAAGAAACAACCCTCCATACATACATATATTTTTTATCTTTTTGATGAATACTATCAGTTGACAGTGGGATATGTGGAATTGTGATGCCAACCTACTGCCATATTATCATTTCTGTGGAATATTAACCAACAAAACATTCAAGAACTTTCAAACTTGTTTTAATCAAAGGAGATACGAAGTAATCATTACTCACGGTATGAATTAAAGATCCGGAAAACTTTTTTTTAAAAAAAAAAGGAAAAAAAGAAAGAAATTTTTCTCCTTTTAATGTGTAGTGCCGGGAAAATTTTTCTCTTAATGGATGCGATGCAAGTACCAGCTTTTACCGGAGAAAGCAGGTGAAATAAGACGTGCTATATAAAAAGGTACAAAAAATAAGAAAAAACTCTCTCAAGGATTACAGATTTGCTGGATGTGTTCGTTTTCAGACAAATTAAATGTATCGACTTTTCAAGGAGTTCAAGGAACAGGAAACCAAAACATACAAGAGAAATCATCTAATGTTCATTGGGGTTGAGAGTAGATTTCCTATTTGAGTGCACCGTTAATTATGTTTGTAAATATCAACAGGAAATATGGCAAGGAATGTATTTTTTAATAACACATATGTGAACAAGTTATCTTGAAAATAATATTATAATTACAAGGAAAGAGCATTACATCAATTCACTTGAATAAAGCTTTCATGTTCAATCAAACGACAAATTTCACAGGTGGATGGATTATAAATTATTAAAAGGACATTAGTTGCCGCCCTCCAGAAGGGAGAAATACGATGATTGAGTATTGAACAGAATGATAATATGACAAAAAATACAATAGGTAAATAAATATTATGTATACGAAGTTCATATTGACTAACAACCAATCCTTATCTGACATCCGCAATCAGAACGTAAATGAAAGGACGATGTTAATATTGACATTTCCTGGATAATTATTACTAATATTTAATAGGAAACGTGGAGGGGATGCATAAGATATTGCAATAAGACTTATGTTCGATTTTCGTGGAAGAATTGCTTCAAGTAATTTCATTTCATTTACAGCTTTTTACACAATTATCGGAAAAATCTGACAAGGCTAATTAGATTAATTTAAAATTCTTTTGGCATGTCAAAATCTATATCGGTATATCCCGGTTTTCTAGTACACGTTTTCAATGAAGCAAGAAAAGAAAATTCAAGAAACTGAAACAAAAAGGTTCCACTAAAATAAGAACGAATTTTTAACATTATTAAATTATTAACCATTATTAGTTTCAGAAATTTTGTCTGTTTTGTCATACAATTATTGGACAATTTATGTAAATTTCCAATATTTACTGCGAATTTAAATCAAAATTCAAATTTTATATTCTGCGAATATTGCAAAATTCAGTTTTAATTTCAATGAAGCCAAATCTGAATTTTACATTAGTATGTTTTTTAAACGCGAATTCTATTCACGCATATTGTTAAAAAGGTAAAATTAGGTTACTCCAAACATAAAAGATTTTAATAAAAATTAATTTTGGTTGTATGATTTAAAAAAAAAAACATTTCTTTTTATTAAATTTCCGGATTCACATTCCGCTATTATAGCAAAATCCTCAGCTCTTTTGAACTTCGAAGAACGTACGTAGCGTCTAATACTAGGATTGCGTGTGAACTTTTTAATATTTTTAATAAAGTTGAATGTATGGACTATGGAATATAACAAAAAAAAAAATACTTATATTTTTGTACATGGCTGTAAGTCTAATCTATTTCACAATTTCTCCAAAATAAGTTTTGACTAATCATAAAAAAAATTTCACTTACATTCGCTGGATCCTGATATTCTACTATCCTGCAAATAAATAAAAACAAATTGTAAACAATATAATTGATTTAAAATGTTTTCACTATTTATAGTTTAAATTGATTAAAAGTAAAATTAAATTTAAATGGAATAGCAAAATAAGATTTGTAGAATATTTTTATGTAAAATTTTAAAGTTTTTCTTCACTATTTAATTAAGAAAACTGCAAATGAGCTCTGGCATAATTGTTTATTCTGATCGCCTAAAACAGTGCAAATTAAAATACCTTTTAGACCGGAAAATTATATTTGTCTTAATTGTTTTCAGAGCAGTCACGACTACAAAAGCCACTTTTCCACCATGAAAAATCAATTTCAATTCAGACCGCACTCATATACTTCATTTGCACGTGACAGCAGCTTTAGTGTCAATTAATAATATTAATGACTGCCACCATAAATTGCAATTTAAGTGAACGAAAAAAAATATGATAAAAGCATTGAAGAAAAGCAATCCTTTTTTCGGTTCTTCATCGTGATGCTATTAATATACAGTGAAGACATCATTCAGGTCATGGTAGCTAAGTAAACTTCTCACTTTTCCTCCTTTATTTTTTTTTTTTATTTTTTATGCAAAAGGTAAGGATTTATTCATTAAAATTTGCATTTTCGTCGATTCTCTACAACCGGCTTACCCTTTGTGGAAGTCGAGGGTAGCGGCAGAAAGCACAGAAAGGACGAACTAAGCCAGATGGAAATCATGCATCTCTGGAGCGATTTTTAGCAAACTAATCCTTTTTTTTTGTTGAGGAAACATCCGGATAGGGATCCAGTATGACGTCCTCACAACGAAAATATCGTTCGTCAAAATTCTACTGGTGAATCAAAGGGAATAGAAGTTGTTCAATCATCCGTAGAGAAATTGAGCTCATTTAACACGTTCGATCATCTGGGAAATTTAGAAAGCCTCGACACCTGGTTTTCCTGGTCATGGTATCACATGACTTTGACTTCGTCCATTGGTCTCCGCCATTTAATTTCCGAAATGAAAGCCATGGATATATTTTGGGATGAGAGTGGGAAGGAAAATCAGAAATTGGTATGAGTACAAAAATCAACTGAAGCAAGGAAACCTCATAACAAGGAGCCAAAGTAATTGAATTAATCGAACCTTCATTACATAATTAATACGCGGCTGATGGCTATTGGGGAGTGCCATCAGTGACTTTCTTGTTTGAAAATTTTCATCAAATCAGTGATGTATGACTTTTCCGTTCACGTAATGAACAAAAGTAATTAAGAAAATTGGTAAACAAACCTAATTAGATTAACTGACATTTATCAGATTATGAATACATCTTTAAGAAACTTTCATTTGGCCATGAGCTGAAAATATTTTAAGATGTGAAAATTATTTCTTATTCGTCTAAGATTGATAAATGGAAAAAGTTATCTGCCGCATGAATGTCGTGGCAGGATAATAATTTATACGTTGGCAGGTAATGATGGAAGAGGTAAACCGAATGCAAAACAGCCCGACAGCTCGGAAATAAATGGTGTGGCTCCTCCGTCCTACGGCTTTCATCAAGATACCAAAGTGAAGGATATTTTTTGGATTTATATTGGGAGGATGTGTACAATGAGGAAATTATGTTTTTTTTTATAAAAAGACGTTTCAGTTTTGACGTAATTGATGAAAAAATGACGTGGGGTAAGCAATGAGATGAATTAAGCGATATTGTGATTCCGTTTACTGAAAGAATATTAAAACGATTGTGTGATTTTAATAAATGTTTAATATATAAATTCGTCTAAAAAAAGTCATGATAAATGTCACATTTTTCCTTTTGATATGTGAAAATATTTTTTATTTAATAAAAAAAACTTAATTTTGCAGTAAAATTTGCGAAAATGTTCAAAAAAGAAATCATTTCATTTGTCAATACGCAACAGGTTTGCCGTAATTAAAAAGAAAAAAAGAAAATGACAATTGTTTTATGCAGTTTCTGTGCCACAATAATCGTTATTTTTGTATAGTTTGTATCAATAGAAATCAACTTAAAATTCTCGTAATCCCAAAGGATAATCCGGAAACACAGATTTTCCAATACAATACCATTAAATGTTTTTGCGTTTTTTTGTTGTTATCTGTAAATCACAGCGAATTGTCGTTCACAACGAAAATAATCATCAAAGAGTTCATATTGAGTAGTCCTTGATGATAGTGAACAACACGATTTGATGTGAATATATGCCATCGAATTGGGGGGGAGAAGCGTAAACAATTGATGCTCCCCAGCAGCATCCATGAACTGAGCTTGAAATTGTGTACAAAAGAGCGATAAGTAGCTAAATCCCAATTTTCGTTCATCTTCTTTTTTATCATCCTTTGGGTTTAACAATTGTTCAATAAAAAAGAAGAAGAAAAAACAAACAAAGTGAGGAAAAAATAGAAAGACTAGAATAGAAAAGTTTATTGTTGACATTTTCGTTTGCCCAGAAGTCTAATGCTCTCCATTGATATCTTTCTTTTCAGTCGACCAAAAAGGATGACGTGGCAGAAGTATACCATTCCACTACTATTCCTGATATGCTGCATAGTATGCTCAACAGAGTCCCGATATCGCGATAGAGATCGAAAACGTGGTGAAAAAACTGGACGAATATATTCAGCAGCGATGCCTAGCACTTCGGCAACAATCAATTTATGTTCAAGGGAAAGGGATATGAAACTTTTGTGCTATTGTTCACCAGACGATTTCACAAATATACCAGTTACGAAGGCCGATTGTTGGATATTCCAGAAAGATTTTCATCAGAATGATTCAACATGGCAGTCATTCCATCAGCAGAAGAGCCTAAGATATTTAAAATTCACAGTTCAGCAAACTGGATTCATGGATTATATACCAACAAAATATCTTGAAATTTTGACAAATTTATCAACAATCAGTATTGAATATTCCCAAATTTTGGTTGTTAAAGGACATGCTTTTGGTAACTTACCAAATTTGCAATTGATTACGTTAACAAATAACCTAATTGAGGTTATTGATAAGGATGCTTTTGCAAATCATGTGATCCTTAAGGAATTGAATTTAATGCGTAATCAAATAACTGAAATTGATAGATATGCATTTAGAAATTTACCAGCATTGGAAAAATTACATTTGAGTTGGAATAATATATCCAGTTTACACGAGGATGTTTTTAGTGAATTGGGTCGACTTGAAGAATTAATGGTGGATCAGAATCTTATCTCAGTTCTGACACGGGACACGTTCAAAGGCCTGGGAAATCTAAAAACTTTAAAACTTAGCCACAATAATCTAAATTTCATCGGTGACACTGTGTTCGCGGAATTGTGGAGCTTGCAAGAGTTGGAATTGGATGATAACCGTATTGAGGTAAGAACTTTCTTTATTTTGAAACGATAAGCGAGTTTGGTCTGTTGCCGATTGCAATATTCTTTTCTCTGATTCCAACTTTCCCTTGGCACACATTAGAAAAGTTTTCACTACTTCCGTCCAAAAACCATATCTACTGGAAATTTCTTATATACAATTTTCACCCCAACTTTTTTTATAGAGTGAACAGAATAAGCCTGTAAGGCTAGATATTTTTCTTGCATTTATCTGCGATATTAGATATGCAGACCATGGAATGAAATCCAAGGCTTTAAGATTCCATTAATTTACTGCAGCCACGGGGATTATTTTGCTTTACTGGAGCGGAAAACCTAGCAGCACATTTTGGTTCTGGAAGTGCACATTTTTATATTTCTGGAATGTATTTGTTCTTCATTCATTATAAAAAAAAAGTGAATCCAATTATATTCAACGTGAAAGAAGCACTTTTTAAGCAGTATTCCATTTTTATATGAACTTCTTTCTTCAAATAGCACATTATAATTTACTTTTCCCAGAACCAGCTGCTTTCCAAGAATTCATATTTTCAGTTTTTCTACAATTACATAATTTTTACTTTGTACTATTTTTTGGAATGAACCAATTAAGGACGTACTTCGGGAACAATTAATGTGGTGACGTGAATTCACGTTAAAATTAAGGCAGTCCTAATTAAATATTCAGGACACAAGCGTTCGTTCCTTTTATAATGTGCCACATTTTATTTCACATGCAAATGAAGAAGTGAAATGAAGTCAGGTGTGAGTTTTGGAACACAAAGAGTGGTGAGCTCTGCGGAAATTAATTGTTCTGCAGCTTGATTTCAATTATGAGGATAAAAAAAACCTTGTGGTGGTCACTCGTTCAATGACATCGTTTTTCGTTCAATTTGTTCAGTAATTTAATGAAAAAATTGTTGCGGGATATTGAATAAATAAAGAAACATTTAAGGTAAATAGATACATATATACTTTAGCTGGAAAAAATATTGATTGAAGATTTTATTAAGTTAAATCTCTGCGGATAAATATGGAAAACAATTTTGTAAAATGGACAAAGAAAAATTGCAAAAACTAATTTATATTATTTCTATACTTTTATAGTTGTTTTATATCTTCCTTTTTGTATTCAAGCACAAAATTCAATTAATCTTCTTTTATAAGAGCTACTTACTTACAAGGGTTAGATTACAAACTTCTAAAAGCTTTGAAGTGCATGTGCCATGAACGCTCTAAGCATCCTTGAAATTTTTTATAGGAGTATTAAAATAGCATTAAAAACTCCTTTATAATTTTACGCTGGCATTTGTTTGTCTATTTTTGTTTTGGAAGTAATTTTAACATAAGAGGAACAATAAAATGAGAATTTATAAACAATAAACTTTCCTTTATAAAATTTCGTTTGATTCTGAAGAATTATTATTTTTTTTTTTTTTTTTTTTTTTTTCAAAATTAATGATTGGACATTGTTTTGTAAAGTACCTACCTAAAGTAATTTTTTTAAATATTTTTTTATACTTTTACTAGAAAAGAAGATAAACATTAAAATGCTTTTTTATGAAATATAATAGCCAAAACACGGCTTTCCATAAATCTTATGAATTCAAACAAAGTTCAACATTTTTGGAATACATAAATAATTCAAAAGATGTCAACAAGTTTTCATTTTGTAAAAAATAAAGCGGACTTAAAAAATTGTTGTGTCAAAACATCGGTCCTTCCATTAATGAATACTTAAAAGAAAAATGTTTTGGGATTATATTTTAAGGAATAATTGATTGGTTTGTCCATTAACTATGGGTAAAAGTTAAGAATCCGAAACATTTTTTTTTATCCTGTACAACAGGAGTATTAGAAAATGATGACATCAATTGCAGTAGAGTCAAGATATTTGAAAAGACAACAGAAACAATTCGAAATGGGAGCAAATTTTCGGAGGACGAACATTAAAACCTGTCCCGAGGGAAAATTACGGAAGTGGAAGTGCATAGCAAATTTTCGTGCAAACGGAATGACTAAACTCAATGCCTTTTGGCATTTGCTCGTCCTGCATGAAATCGGTTTTTGGTATATACATATTTAAATAAGAAATCTCAAGAATTGTTGACAAACTCCTTGTGTATCCTTTTGCTGTGAGTTTCTAGAGATTCGATTTTTCATATATGTGTCTCCATCAAGTACAAATACATAAAAACATCTATTTACTTCGTTATCACACAAAATACAGTTGCCGAAAAGAGTTTACCATTGAGGAAAGAAGGAGTTTAAATATTATAAAGAACGTCATTGTATCGCAAACATTTCTACTCCCTATGAACTTTACCTTTACTAAAGATTTCTAAAGGTAAATTTGTAATCTTTTAGAAATAGTTCACGATCACCTTGAACTGGAAAAAGATAAATACTAATGAAAACAGGAGCACATTAGTCATTATATTCTACCCTCATACCAACAAAGACCTTTGAGAACTAGAACACAGTTCATTTTTAATCCCATGAAAGAAAAGTGGAAGTCCTTTTAATTTTTCATTATTTAAATAATGGCAGAATAGCTCTCCTTGCAGAGGTGGCCATTTTTGCTATCAAGATTATTGAGGAAAGTTCTTTGTTCATTCAAGTGTGAGAAGTTCTTTTTGTTTTTTTTTTTGCACAAAAGGGCACAACGAAAAGTCTTTTCACTATACCAAAAACTTTACATTTTCAGTTCAGATCCTTTTCTGGAGGCGTCTAAGCCATCTTACTGAAATGTTTAACAATTTACAAGAAAGAAAAAAATGCAATTTCATTGTCCATGAGAAAATTCTTAGTTTAAGGCCTCGAAAAATGTTCAATCTTCATCGTAACGCTATTCAAGGACGGAGTTCGTTGAATTTAGTTGCTGCAGTTTACTCAAAACTGAATCAATATGAACTTAATCAGACTGTTATAAAATAATGGCCAAGTTTTATTGCATAAGGATCAGTTAAATGTTAGTTTGAAAAGTACATTTTGAAATTGATGTCCTTAGCTGACAACAAAACTCCTAAAGAAATTATATGTAAACTCAATCAAAATTCTAGGGAGATATTTTGTTGTCCCTGCAGACCGTTAGATATCATAAGACAAACAATGCTACCATACAAAATACTAGGGACTCTTATTTTTACCACGCCATAAAAATGATCTCATAAGCAAGGACGACGGTATCAAGGCCATAATCACTTACCTTAGACACAAAAATAAAGCAATGCAATAAAAGTAAAAACAAAGTATAACTTCGTTGTTGTTTATTAACTCTGGAAAAAGAATGGACCATTTCTTAACGGAGACCTCTGCAGTTAGAAAAGAACTTCTTCTTATCAACAGATAAAGTCAATATTTTGACAAAAATATATTTCAACAGATGCAGGACCAGGATTCCAGCAGGGGAAAATATTTTTTTCACAAACACTCAACAAATACTCGAGTATCCTAATTATGAAAAGTCAACAACTCCTGAATACTTAAACAGTTTCCCGAAATTGCCGTCTGGAGATGTTTTTTGTAGAGTTTTTGTTGAAGACATTAATAAATCCAAATGATTTACTATTATTTAAATTAAAGCATACAATAGCAACATTTCTTCAAAATAAACTCAAATTGTTTGCATCAATTCCATTCAAAAAAAAAAAAAAAATCAATATCAGAATTTTGCTATAAAATTAATGAAATACTATAAATTCGTCTGAGACTCATATTAAACAGTATTGAATCAGATTTGTGTTTATATTTAAATAATAAGTCTACCAAAAATCATAATTTATTAAATTCCACCAACAAATCGGGGGCATGTGAAATATACGCATTGAATGATATATATGAATAGACTTTCGTTGTAAAAAGGATTTTCCATAATCCTGTCATGCCATTTTATTACTGGATACTTTTAGTACTGTGATATTTATAGCTACAAAAATCCTTCACCTCCATTTTATGGTCGAGAATATCCTGACGGCTGTGAGACATCCAGAAAAATTTATAGCACTTCTTAACTCGAAGATATTTTACCAACATAAGTAGAAATATTTGTTTTGTTATCCTGATTGTCCTTATTTATTTTTTTATTTTATATCATGCTGTATTGTTTACTGATGAATTGTTTTTAGAACAAAACAAATAATATTTAACTTTCATATTTTACAAATTCAATAGCGATTTAAATTGTTTGATTATAAATTTCATTCTATTTTCCAAATAACAATTACTTGTTTTAAATAACAAAAACACATATTTTGTACCTAAGTAATTTTAATCAATTTTCACTGAACTAATAAAACAATTTTCAATTGAAATCCGTTCCATCAAATTTCATTTGCAAGAAAACTAATTAAATACTTTACTATACAGTAATACACTAAAAAATTATAATTTCCTTTTCTCTAAAAAAGTTCATTATCATTTGCATTGTTTGCAAAACATTTTAACACAAAAACCTACAACAAAAATCAATAATATTTCTGCATGAAATTCACAGAGGACTTTTCTAGAGTATTTAGAGTAGATTTATTGCAAAGTTTTTTAACTAAAAAAATAAAACAAGGTTAAACACAAATTGGTGCATATCGGAGATAATATTGTAAATTTTTGTTTTACATAATCCATTAAGCAAAAATGAATTCACAACAAAATTATTGTGGATTCAAATAATTTTAAAATGGAAAGGGTTAATGAAACTAGATGTATAGGCATTAAACGTGTTTAAATTTGCTGAATATGGTCTCAATTATGTATGAAAGGGCTAATATTATCCTTACTGTTTATCGAACAATTAGATCCTTGATTATGAAAACGATACTTTGTGACGTGCTGGAACCAGAGATTTAATTCTCCCAGAGCATTCTTCTGCTCCGGTACTTCTCCCCTACGTCCCCTTCGTGCAGAGAAAATTTCATACACCCCTGCAGAATTCTGACCAGTGGCTATTCAGCGCTCCAATACTTCTAGGATTCGAAATTAAGTCCTGGAACTTATACTGTTTTTATTTTCTTAAGTTATAATTATTATATTATTATTATTATTATTATTATTATTTATATTCTTTATATGTGTTAAATTTCCCAAATTAGAATTCTCATTCAATAAATTTTGTTTATTTGTTGCAGAGAATATCTGAGCGGGCATTGGACGGATTGAATAATTTGAAAACCCTTAACCTGCGAAGTAATCGTTTAAGGAAATTGGATAATGGTGTCCTTCGTGGTGTTCCTGCACTCCTCTCAATTAACTTGCAAGAAAACCTACTAGAAACACTAACATACTACAACATGCAACCGATTATAGACAATTTAGTAAACAACAGCAGTGAACTATCAATTTCAGGTGAGTTCAATTGATTCCGCTTCCACGTCTCTTATTACAATAAACTCCATGATTTATTCAGTAAAAAAAAATACAATACAAAAACCCCTTTGAACAGGAAAACAACACAAATTACCGCTGAAAGGATACAAAACCTCTGCTGGCAAATGAGGGTAAAGGGTTAACTGAAAACCTTTGCGGTTTCCCTGAGCCACTCTCATGACCTTTAAACAATCACGTGCTCCTGTTTTACAAAATAAAAAGAACAGAGAGAGGGTAAAAAACAGTACAACGAAGATATTTCACATTTGTACTGCAATCGCGTTTCTAGAATGGTTCCTTCAACGTGCGCAATTTTTTTTTCGAAAGTTTTCATTTTGCAATCACTATTAAAATATTTTACACACGTTTCTGTTTACCTGACTTCAGGCAGAAAGCATTTGTCATCAGTGCAAAAGGGTTGAACGTTGAATTTTCCTCGTTATGTTGAAGAAAAAATAAAAACAAAACCTGCTTAAGCGTTTTATAAGTGATTTTCATCGTTGTATTTTATCATTTCAACAAGTGCAGAAAAAACTTTTGGCATTTCATGAATTACAATTGATTGAATTAATTCCGCTTTAATCAACAGTAAAAGTGCGGTTTTTTTTACAACGAAATAACTTATTAAAATTGTTTACTTTGGCTCCAGTATATTTATTCACTTTTGAAGGAGTGTATGGTAAATTTGTATAAAAAAAAATTAATTAACAGAAAGTACCCAGGTACCGTACACTTGTTGTTTTTAAACTGGTCGCCTTCGACTGCTGCACCTGTTAGTGTGCTCATGATTTCACTCGCCTGTGTAAAAATATGTGACTACGACACTCAACAGTTTCAAACGAACTGAATTTTTAGCAAAGAAAATCCCTGAAATATTTTATCAAAAGAATTGAAAGCCAACACCAAAAGCTCCACTGTTTTGTTTGCAACCCTTAAACACCTATCTGCTGTCGAGAACAGTTATATAATTTATAATGCTGCCTCATCTGTAGTAAACATATTTAATATAATATCTTTAATATAATGAAATTTCCATTAACATTAAAGGGGTGAATCTATTGACAATATCCACATCATTACACAAATAAATGCATTTTATTTGATTAAAAACGTAATCATAATTGATGATAAAGTCAACTTAAAAACGCTTCCGTGGTCACGAAAAGCATTAATAAACTTAATTGAAAAAAAAACTGGGAACTACTCTATCGTTATTAAAAGGACATCAACAGAATACGAGCAAATGTAAAATCGTTCATCCAGCAATTTCTCATTCAAACAAATAAACAACGGCAATGACCACTTAGATCACCAGGACATTCTATAATTAACTGTGCATACGTGTATTTACGAGAACACAACAAGGATATCATCAAACATACATTGAATGTAAACATATAGGAAGACTCCATTGAAAATTAAAGTGAATTCAATGAGAGGGTTGTTGGACGTGCATGAGGGATGAAAGTTAAAATTTTAATTATACGACTTTGGAAGCAGTGAAATGGAGAACAGTAGGTAATTTCAAAATTTAATATTGAAGTAAAGGATTAAGTTGTAAAACATAAGCAGAAAGGAGAAAAATTAATTAAAAGATAAGACACTTTTCGCACTCTTAGTAAATAATTTTATTGTTTCAACATTTATAACGGTTTTTTATGGCATTTACTAATAAACTCCAATTCGGTTTTGTTTGTTTTTTTCTGGAAAAAAGATAAACAATTCAAGGAGTACTCAAAAATGTATATTACCGTAGATGCAAATTGGAAAAACATAAATTCAACCTTAACTACATAAAACTGATATACGACGGCTCATTAATATATGGTTCCTCATATTTTTGTTTAATTGAATTTAAATATTAATTAGCACGAGGATGTTCACAGGATTGCAAAACTTGTGGAATGGAATATATGAAAGTTATTTTAAGAGAAAGAAAATTTAATTGAAATGAATGCTCTCATAAATGATATATGGTACCTATATAAATAAAATAAAATAAAAACAAGAGTTTACAGATGAACAGTTGTTTTAATTATCCATTTTTAATAATTTTTATAAATGTGAAACGTTTCGATTTCTCTGTTCAATTATGTCAATTATAAGAGTATTGTAATCAAAAGTTATTTAATAACTTTCAAATTGAAATACTTATTCCGAACATATTATTTAAATATTTTTTTTCAATTTTGTTCTTCAACTAAATTATTGTAATTGAGATGAAATTTTCTTTGAGGTCTTCAATGTTCCTTTTTGCAGAAATTTCATATTAATTTACCAAAGTATTATAATTTCATATAATCTTTTTTCAAGTCTCTCAATTATATTTAACCCTCTGATATTTTACTATTAAATATTTACCATTTTACCATTAACCACACATACGCACTTACATCTAAAAGAGCATTTAAATCATTGAACAAGCTGAGCATCTTCCAACCGGGAAACTTTGTGGTGTGTTTGCATTTACGGTGATTACTATTTCCGCATTACATTTAACTCAATAAAACATGAAAGTGCACCAGGATCAATGAATTTTAATTTGTTCTATTCTTTATGCAAAATATGTTAATGGCTGCAGTTGCATCCAATAGTCCTTGAGAGACGTAGAAAGCCGCTTCAATTTTGTGTTCCTTTTGCTAATATGTCACAAGCATATTTGCATCGCATATGAAAATCTCAAATGGATAAATTCCAAATGCTTTAGATTCACGTATGATGAAACGAGAGTTGGGTAGTCAACGATGCAATTGCAAACTTCGGAGGGGTGGTGAATGCCATTTAAACTACTCGAAAGTACACAAAGTGTTCCGTTTGCCGCCCTAATTAGTTTTCACGTAAATAATGAGCTCATTCCTTGGGCATGTAAAGTGCCGGGCGGTTGAAAAATGAGGCACTGTGGTGAGAATTTTTCTCAGGAGGACGACACAACGCAACTAGGACAAAAATTAAATTAAAAAAAAAAAATAAAGGCGGTAGTGAAAAAAAATACAGAGGCAAAGAACGAGTACAAAATTATATAAGAGAATGATGAAAAAAGGAAGAAATGTGGTGGGGAAGGAAAAACCAGAACACTGTCACCAACGCATTGGCCGTAAAAAAAGCAACAGCATTTACTTGGCAGGATGAGCAGAAGCAGGTCGCGTGGAGTGGGAATGAATAATTAGTGTAGTGACTCGCTCAAACGGAAATACCAATTTAACCGGTGCATTTAATGGTAGCTGAGAGGTGTGCTGGGGGGAAGAACTCATTCAAAGACTTCCCCGGAGGTGTAGTCCTGCTCCTCGACCCACCTAATTAATTATCTCAGCCGGGCTCAGTCGACCGTCACTGGGCATATTTACCTTCCACCACGACGTATATGGAATAGAAAACCAACAAACCGCTTATGCAAATAGGATTTAGCCGCGCACGTTATATTTGCTTTAATATTTCAGGCTCGCACTTAGATATTTCCTGGATAGGGATGATGTGAAGGAGGGTAACAATACAAATTTTCCACAATATGGTAAATCAAATATGTATTGTTGGAATAGTGAAAGGATTTCTTCAATACCTCTTCACAATGCTTTACATTAAACTGACATGAAGTCATATCAATGGTGGGTCAAAGGACGAATACTTATTTTATTTTTTTCGATCATGGACGACAATAAAGTCGGGAACTGAATATTTGAAAAAGTAGAGAAAGAATAGTGCATACCCGTGAATTTTGGTATAGTTCGAAGAATGCAAGGATATTTCTTTATCGTTTCCCTTTGAACGTCTGAAATCAATGACCGACAAGAATTCAATATTCGAAGACAATAATCTCTAATATGGCTTGAAGCTATTTTTTATGAACACAATTCAGAATCATATTGAATATGCATATGCAAATATACGTACCTACTACTTTTATTTCGATTTAAATTTTTTTTATAATATTTTTATCCTTGAATTTCGTCCAACTGTAAATCAAATTTTCCTAATGGTTACCTAGATATTTCAAAAATTCTATATTTACCACACATGAAGAAACTTTTCTTTCTTTTATTATCCCTCCAACCAACTTCTTTGGAGTACTTCATTCCATCAAGTTAGTGACTTTATGTTTAACATTCAACAGATTTTCGGCTCATAAAATCAAGGTAAATTGTCGTATATCAGACTGAATCACGTTCCAAACTTTTTTTTTTCAATTTACCCGAAAAGGAAATTGTCTTGTTTTCACTTTATCTTGACAAATAACATCTGACATTTATCTAGGGTAAAAGGATGAAAAAACGAGCAAAAAATACTTGAAAATAATAATACGAAAAAAAGAGAGGAGATACACCACCTTCAGCTAAACTGATAAAAGCTTTGCGTTTGCAATGCGATGTCATCTGACATCAGAATCCAATCTGTGAGTTGATTCGATCATGCGACGAAATTATCCTTTGTGAGGAAATGTACATTTCGTGTTACTTGATTTATTATTGGAAAAACAATAAATTTTAAATTCATACTATAATCAGATAAGTTGCTTGAGTTCAGGAAACTGGGAAAGTTGTTCAGAATTCGAATAAATTTGCGTTTAACAAGGGTTAATTTGTTTTTTTTTTTCTTTTTGTTCAACCTAACCCCTTTTTCTATAACTGCAAGCCGGGGGCAAAACAATTCCACATTAATTTGTTTCACCAAAGAATGCTGCAACTGAAAGGTGGCCCTGAAACTACCCGGTAAAGTAGCATACCTGGGCATAAGACCCGGAAATCGGTGCACTACAGCGAAAGCACCTCGAACCCTTTCGCAGCTATTGACTTTCCACTTACAGTTGAACCCCAGTGTTCCGGCAGCAGAATGACGATTTATTTACGCGATTGTTGTTACTTCATTTTGTTCCCCACCACTTCTCGTGCCCTCTTCGCTTTTCATCCCTAGAGAAAAATTGCAATAAGCTGCGTCCATTTAGAACACTCAATTATCGATTCAGCCGCGATTTTTGCATTCGTTTGTCGTCCGTTTGGGATTGTTTTTTCCAGTGATTTTTTTTTTTTTGTTCTTGTTTGTTTGTAAGAATTCTCTGTAGACGGAAAAATTCCTGAGTGGTGGAAAATTATTTGCAAACCGGAAATGACACTACATCGCAGCAGCCAGGAGGAGAGCCATTTTACTTCCTCCCCCCTCCCTCCACCCAAAACAAAGTATTCGTGTCACCGTCGCTAAGCTTTATTTTATGCAAAAGGATGCTCTGTGCAGGAATATTTCAGGTATTCTGTCGTCTTGTAAAGTTGACAATGCAATTTGTTTTTGTCGCCTGTAAAAATAATTTTACGAGACACAATTGGATGTTTTGTTTTAAAACACTGCTCTGGCTTGAGGATAGTTGATAAAAAGGAAGAGACATTTAAGGATGTGTGTGATGAATTTTGTTAAGACATGAAAGTTTTCCAATTGATTTAAATCACATTTTTTGTCGAATTAAATTTTTTTTCAAAACAGCTATAAACAAACACAATTTTTTTTATATTATCACTATTATGTACAAAAAACACATAAAACAATATTTACCTGATATGTAAAAAGTTTAAATACAATCAATATTTTCGAAGAAATTAAATAATAATTCGGGAAATTTCCAAACTTTAATGCTTCCAACCTGTAACGGTAAATTATGAAAATGCATCTCCTCTTTTTAAATGCAAATAAGAAATTGGAAACTTCATTTTCCATTGTTTTTCAAAATTCTCTTGAGCTGTTTACGTCGAAAGTGCTATTAACCATTTCAAACTTCTGATAAACTTTTCGAAACTTATTTATTGCACGTTTAAGCCTGTTTTTGTAAGGATGAGACTATGAGAGCAATACAGTAAGCCATGGTGAAAGTTTCGTCCTTAAGAGAGAACATTTTCAACGTGCTGCTGCTGATACTGATGATGATAGGGGGTTGGGAATTAGAATAGCACTGAATTACAATATCAAAGCTAAATGAAATTCGAAGATGCTAATTCTGTAATTTTCACTTGTACTGGCATTTTCCAAATATGTATTCTCACACATATACAATACAAGATACACGTGTAGATGTATTGGTACTCCACAGGCAACGTGAGCATGTTAATTTGAAGATATATCTAATTTGCATAAAGGTGCCACTTTAACGATATCGTACTGAAAGGGTTGATTAATTCTCAGATGAAATTGGATGGTATTTGGGAAATGTGCGATATCTACACTTTTATCTAAAATGAGGAAATTATTCGTGAAGCACTCTTGAAATGACGATTCGTACTAGATTAAGGATAATAATATTCCATAAAAGGATATTCTTCATGTATTGTTTAAAATTTGTACACATACATAAACTAAACATGAACGTACATAAACGTTTTATATATAAATTACTATTCTTAAAATAATAATTAATTATATTTTACTGCTTTTATGTGAAAAATCTCTTCTTTTTTTTGTGTTCAAAAGTTAAGCAAATTCGGAAATTATTCAAAAGCATTCAAATCCTTAAAATAAATCCTCACTAGGAACAGCGCAACAGAAAATCTTATCCCAATGAAAAGTACCTAAAATAAAAACTTGCAAACAGACGAACAAATTTTATAGTAAGAAACTGTAGAAAGCACATTAATATTCAGCATCCCCCTTAAAAACCACAAAATAATTCCAAGTTTTGCCCATCTTTTTGGAGTCCTGCGGCAATATTTAAAACATCAATGCTACGTAGCTAAACATGAACAGGAATAATAAGCCAAGAATATGAAATCTCTGTTGCTGTTGTTTTCTTCTTTTTTTTTAATCCGCTTCCTTATATAACGTTCACTGTTCTGTTTATTTTAGTGCCGCCATTTATAATTGTATGTTTGATTGTTAGTCAAAATGCCTCTGGCATTTTACAATAAATTTGCAGGATTCTTAGCTCCAGGGTCCATACAAGAGATTATTAATTTGATATCCAAAAGTGCGCATTTGATGAAATCGTATCCCTAAAAGGAGCTAACCGACCGGAAAAGAAGCAGAAAAATAAAATGAAAAATCAAAATGGTTTTAGCCAATTTCCGAAGGAAATGAATTCTAAATTAAAACCACAAGAGAAAAAGAACATACAATACAGCGATGTCCTGCTTTGAATGCAAATATCGAAGGGGGATGATTTTCAGCAGGTGAGGAGAACTGCGGGAGTGTTGCAGGCAGGGAGATCTGTACATACAAAACCAATTACTTCGCCAATGACTTAGTTCTGGCCAGACCGAAATTCAATATTGTTTCCAAATCACACATCTTTTACATCTTAAAAACTACAGTGCAAACAGGACTTTTATTTCATTTACTGTGTTTTTTTTTCTGTTATTTCTTATTTATTTATCTTCTGTCTTTTACTGAATAATCAAATGAGATGGTTCACTTGAACAGGGTAGGTAGTAAAATCCTCAATTTTAAATCTGTGAGTGTATATGTGATTTTTTTTATGTTTCATTCTTTTACGGAGTGTTAAAAGGAAAACGTAATCATCCAGAATGTCATAAACAAGTATAAGAAAACGATGTTGCGCTTGAGGCAATACCGAATGCCAACAAACTTACCTGTATTTTTTCCTTCTGTTTTTTTGTTTGTTTGTTTTTGATGTTTTAATGCAAAAAACTCTGCAATGTACAAACTTTTAAAATGTGTAGTATCAACCTGCAAATGACATGCCTCGGATTAAATTTTCTAGTCCGTATCCTAAGGCTACGTGAACGCAATATGAGGTTCGGGAAATAAAAAAGATCGCCGGACAAAAAAAAATGAATGAAAAAAAAAACAGATTTCCTATCGGAAATTAAACTGTTTCTGTTCAGCAGTGATTTATCTGCCGCGCAAATCAATCGTGCCATGTTTCATGGGATACCAAAATAAAATCTCATAACTCAACTTTTATAGCTGCGTCTCAGTTTAGCAGGATACTTTCCCCAACCTCTCAACCCTATCCCCCCTATCAAAACCAACAACCATACACACCCACACACACACAAAAAAGAAAGAAAAGTATTTCATTGTGCGGGAAAATTTATGATTAAAACGTTTTTGCAGTTCGACATACAACAGGGCGAAGTTATGTTGCAAAACTTTACCCATTGATTTATACGATATAGTATGCAAGGGTACTGGAATGGAGATTTCAGCTATACAAAACGCACAACATTCACAATCACAGTAGGAAAGTTTTCCTGGTCCACAGCATCTACGAACTGTCCAATGGATGCTAAGAATTTGTGGCAGATGAAATCTAGTAAAACGTTGAAAAGCTTCCCTCATTTCTTTGACTTTATTAAAAAGACGATTCTCGTTCCCGGAAGGACAAAACTCAGCCATTTGCCTGGAATAAAGTGTATCGTTTTAGAATATCTTCTCTGGTCGCATAATTCTTTGTTTTTCATGTCGGCAAGGATTAAGGACCATTTGTGGTGGCAGAACATTTGGCATTCGGAGCATGCTGTATGATCGAGGGCGGGGGATGGGATGTATTTTATCTCCTCCCCCTCACACTCCAGTCACATAAAACAGAAAAACTTCTACACCAGTTGTCGAAATATTTGCGAATTTTAGATCTCTCCGTGCTTTGGCTGTTTGCTCCCATTTTTCTATTTTTTTTGCAATGGACATGTTTTGGCAATGGTGTATCCATATTCAGCAGAAGGATTCTATTCGAAGACATTTTATGCATGCTCTTCCCTATTATCGTAACAATTTTTCTTGTCCTTAGAATTATGAAAAAATCATATTTTTCCATTTTAAAAACTTTCTCTCTTCGACTGATGAAAAATGAATACTGTATATTGGGGCTGAAATAGTAGAGAGTTTTATCATATCTATTTTAAAATATCGAAATATTTGATTTGCTACAATAAGTACATCGATGGTGCATAAAAATACTTGGCAGTGTTTAGTGCGGAAAGGAAGGACCTGATCGTTAAATTTTATCAAAATCGATCAATGACAACAGTACATGTAGTTTGAATAAATTGCCATTGATGTGTAAAAAATACTCAACAAATAATGAAAATTTATTAAAATAAATTGCAACAAATATGACTTTACTCCAACAAAAAACATGGATGGCACATTTAAACGACACTTCACTTCTTACACACAAATATATTCCAACAAGGAATTAGAAGACTTTCATCCAAGCGATGGCAAAGTAATTGGCTTAATTAATTAATTCCCCTGAGCGGAAGTCCTTTTTTCACATTCATCTCGTTATCGGGTCAAGAGATTTTCACTTCTCTTCGGCGAATTGTGACATCATAATTAAACTCTTCCGTTTTGTTTTAACTATCGTTAACAGAATCTTTTCGGAAATTAACTTGAGCATAAGAAGAACATTAGTAACAAATCCTGAGAAAAGGAAAAACAAAATAGTCCCTAGCGGACTTAACTCCTCGACCTAATATTGTTACTAGTTTTATTACAAGAACACTGGAGTGGCATGAAAGTGGATAAAAAGAGTTTGTTAATGAATACGAGAATAACGCAATTGAGTTTCTATACTAGAGATGCATCCATTGTGACTTTGCTAATTAATTCGACTAATTAGTGCGTCTCTGCATAAATTCTATTCAGATAAGTGTGCCATGCAGAGTGTAAAGGTATCATCATGGAAAAAAGCGAACTCGACAAACGCCACAACAGTTTCATAATTGAAGTTTCACGAGAGAATTGAAAAAGTAGTGGGCCTCTTCATCCTTGTGAGTATGCATCATATCCTTCAAGCAATATGAACTGGGAAAAAATAATAAATTCAACGATAGACACTTAATTACTGTCGATGGATTCAGATTTATGTACATAAAAGGATCTGGTATGACAAACATATACCATTGGAAGAAAATTACCATATAAAAGGATACTTTCAGATAATACTTTACGTATTTGGTACATCTCCTGGCGTTGTATCACAGACAACAATAAACCTCTCAGGAGATTATTCTTGAGTGGAAAATAATGGCCCATTACGGGATAACAATCTCATTTGACTTTCCAAAATATTTTTCGCAGCACGCCCGTCTGTCACCCCTCCATGAAACATGGATACGTCTAATGCGTAATGAAATAGTGAGCATCTTTTCCAGGATCTTACCGAGTGTTTTCAACTTGGATTAAAGTCGAACATATATTCTCTTGTTCGTGAAAGACGGTAATTTTCAAAATGGCTTACAAGAAAATCAGCTTTTTTTTTTGTCACACCAAGTGAAAATTGATTACTGAAAAACATTCCAGGATTTATGATACAATTTGTGACTGAGTTTAAAATCGCTTTGATGTCAGGATATTTCAGATGATATTAAATCAGCAAAATTGAAAAGTAACATTTTTCATTCCAACCAAAAACAAAAATATGCGCTCTTTTGGAATGAGTTTTAACATGATTTATGTTACCAAAAACAAGATATTTTTTGTAAATCGAAACATATAGGTATTACTTACAAATTTTTTAAATCAAAGTGAAAGAGTTTACAGAATTATTTTGATAAAATCTATAAAACGATGAAAACGATAAAAACTGTTTATTCGGAAATGTATTTCATCAAAAATGTATCTGCATAAAATAATTCTGTATCAGGAGACGAGAATGGATAATGATCTCATAAATCCTTTGACGATATCAGGAAGACTGGAGACAAAAAATATTGTGTTTTTCCTACGGTTACAAAACAACTAAAGTTTTATTATATAATTTTTCCAATTTATAGAAATCCCTCGGGCAAATAAAAAAAATTGAAAAAAAAAACAAAATGCATCATAAACTTTTAATGAGATTTGTAATTAACGTCGAAATCCCTTTTCATCCGTTGGCAAAAATATTTTAACATGTAATGTCATCATTACCAAACTT
Source organism: Leptogaster cylindrica (assembly GCA_963082835.1). NCBI lineage: Eukaryota > Metazoa > Arthropoda > Insecta > Diptera > Asilidae > Leptogaster > Leptogaster cylindrica. Next base: position 6,971,082 of record OY720109.1, read on the forward strand.
CCTTCCAAAAACTGAAACTGCCCTTGTTGTAAAGTTTGTTTCATACACGTATCCTCGCATGGAAGCATCCTTCCTAATGATTGACAGGATTTGAGTTGGTAACGAACGAAAAATAACAACATACAAAATTAATAAAAAAAAAGGATATGTCAAAATACAGAGTAATATTTGCCACAATTTAGTGGAGAAATCGGAAACATTTGTGGTATTTTGCAATTTGCAAATTAAATCATGCCATTCGATGTAAATGCAGATAAGGGTTAAGTGTGGGTGAATTATGACTGGGAGGAATGATGTGAGTTTATTTTCGAAAATTTTACAGTTATTACACTGGATCCTTGTTAAATTTATGGTTGTCCGGGAAATTTTTGATAGTGGCTGTGGGTACGCAGCAGGTTACGAAAATTGATGCAGAGGTTAAACACTCCAATGGAAGGGAACAACAGCGAAAGACCTAACCGGAAACCGAAAATGCAGACACTATAAATAATAAATACATCCTTTGAAATTAATAATTCCACATTAATATTATCTTAAATTCTTTAATCATATATTATGTAATTCATTTTGTACTATTTTTTTTTAAAATTGAATTTTGTTTTTCATCAGATAACAAATTCATCTGTGATTGCCGTTTGTCGTGGATATTTGATTTGCGTAACAGAACAAGGAATCCAAATTTTCGGGCATCTCTGGAAGAGATTGAATGCATGCTATATAACAAACATCATATCCCTGTTCCATCAAATGAAGTATTGGCGAATGTGATCGGCCGACGAAGGACTGAAGCAAATATGCCGACCAGGGATATTATTTTCAATGAGAATCGAAACCGTGCTGTAGCTGAATTTGATCCGGAATACTATGACGATGAAGCACCAACATTTGAGAATTTTAGTGAACAAGGACATATAATGGAGCTACTGAAGATTCCCGCAGAAAATTTACCATGTCCTGAAGAGTTGAGTGATCCAACTGAATTGCCATTGTCCAGAGAATCAATTGGTATGGATGTCAGGGGCACTTTTCAGTCTTCAAACAGGAGTCCATCTCGAATTAGTTGCACTTCGGCCATTTCTATTATTGTGTACATAGGATATGTGTCGAAAGTGTTTGTCCTATTCTTATAGATAATATCTTCGAAATTTGGGTCAATATACTATAAATTCATTTATTTTCTGGAGATCATGGATTTTATTTATTTAAATTATGTATGCAGTGTTATGCGTAATGTATTATAAAATTTTGCATTTATTTGGTAATAATTAATAATTCGTCTAAAATTAGATTATATATTTATTTTTTGTCATTATCTGTGTGTGTAATTCCTATAAACAATAACCTTCCAACTCCTCACCATTCAGCAAACACAACTACAAAATAACTGGGAAATATATTTTCAGCATCTCCCACATATACAATGTCCTTTACAAATAAAACAAAATAAATAATTTCATAATTAAAAATCAATAATAATTCGAATTTGTGGACTTGAATCCTTTCATTACAGGCAGAGTTGCCATTTTGCAGCGGACAGAATTGAACCATCCTCAGAAACAGGATGAACATTTCAGAATATACTTAGGTAGTACACGATTTGTAAATGCAGGGAACAGTCTTTAAAAAAATAAAAATAATAAAAAAAAATTTACTATAGATATCTTAGGCAGTCCAAAGAATATTTATTCTTCAGTGTTATTTATGGATTGGATGTACATAAATAATATTTATATAGACCAAATATAGGCACTTATCAAAGAAGGAGCTGATGAAGAACCACTTGAAAATAAAACAATATAAAATTAGATGTTCTGGCAACTCTAACAAAAATAGTGTTGTCATAAAAAAATTTCAAAAGTGCATAACAAAAGAATTATGATGATAAACCCACATATATGTATATCTTTCAATGTTTTGATAAATAGCCACTTTTAGACTAGATTTTCACGAAGGAAGATGAATTTGTGCGTATAAATGATGAAAAGTTTGCGTAAGGAAAGCTAAAATTTCAATGTAAATAGAATTCTGCGTTCTTTTTATAAAATCTAAAGTAATATTTATACTAAGCATAAAATTAAAACAAAAGAATGTACTACTAATTTAAGAGTAAAGAAAGCTCGCTTTATTGAGCTGTGTTAATTTATCGTTGTTGCTATCTCTCCTGTTACTACTGCGATTTTTCGAAATACATTGATGGTGAAACAAATTACGTATATTAATTTGTTTTTTTTTTTTTTTTTTTTGTGTAAAATATATTGCTGGAATTGCTGGATTAGTTTGTAAGTTATAAGAAACTAGGTATTTATTTTTGAATAATCTTAAATAATAAAATTGCAAAAAAAAAAAAATATTGAAACAGTTTTAATATCATCAAAGGATATTTTCGATGCAAGAAGTCCTGGAAAATTTTCAGATTAACTATTAATAAAAAGTCAGAACCTCAAAAATGATAAATTATTATCGAACATTCTGTTCCCGAATCGTAAATAATGGATCGATAAAAAAAGGAGAAAAATGACAGCAAGGATGTCAGATTTATTTTTATTGCTTAATGCGCCGTGAAATAAAATATAATTCTTGATCCCTCCATGTGTAGCTGATAACTCTTTTTACCGCTGCAAATCTGTGCGAAACACTACCAAAAGGGAAGAAAGGAAAAAAGGATAATAAACAAGAGGAAATTTCAGTAAGGATTGTAGAACTGTGAACTTAATAATTATGGTTTTCATATAGCAATTTTTTGCAAAAATCCCAAATTCGATGTTAGTCCTTCATAAAATTTTGATGACGATTTTACTTCCGTCTTAAGAATTCAGGTTTTTATCCTACTTGGGCGTTAATTCCTTAAAAAGGATATAAAATTTGGCCATATTGATAATTAAAAACTGTTCCAGATTTTTTTTGGGTATTTATAATAAATTATAATCATTTTTCTAAATAAGCATCTTATAATTCCTATAAACAAAATTAACGGCCACACATATATACACACCTAGTTCCAAAATTGTAATTACTGCAGGTTAAGTTATTTCGCATTAACAAAAACTGTTCAAAATTTATATTTTTTTACACATTGTTTAGTTTCAAGTGTTAAATTCTATCTTGAAGTTCTCCGAAAATTTCACTCCCTCTCCTTTAATCCTTCAATATTAACCTGAAGTACATCATTCCTCTTAAGTTTCAATTATCTGAAAGGAATTAATGATGCCGATGTCTATACGTATTACAATCAAAATAGGGATCCTTCAAAAGGCTTATTAAAATGTGAATTGAAGCGTTCAAACTCCTTGTCCTTAATATGTGGCATGTCATTTATTGGCAAGAGCCTTATCCTGTTCTAAGGAGTCGTATCCTTTCAGCAAACCTCACAACTGATATCGTATTATGATTAAATGTTTAGTGAAACATGTATTCTAACTTGTACATATATAAAATACGCATACATCTTCACTTTGATAATTTTGTATCCTTTTCAAAATTATTAAATTCTCAGAAATAATTCTCGCCACAATAAAAAAAAATTATCTCAATTCATTGAACTGATTAAAAATCTTGTAATTTATATACAATTTATGGAAAAGTGTAAAATAAGTATTTGTATTATTTGTTAAAAATATTTGTTATTAATTTAATTTAAAAAAAAGTGTTGCCATCTATCAACATCAATTTCGCAGTAGTTTGCTATTAGTTACTTCAACTTTTTATTATAGTAGAATAAGACTGAGAAATATTTTAGAATATAACGGCATAAAATATAACGATAACCTTAAAATCTATATAAACAAAATGAAGAAGAAAACACTTAAAAAACCCAAACAAGTAAAAAGTATATTTATAAATGAACCCATTTAAAAACAAACATATGAATGTATAAACATTTTTGGCATTGAAATATTAATCGATGGAATTCTATTTTTGAAAAGTAAAAAAAAAAAAAAAGTAAATATTTTAGTTGACAATCAAGATGATAAGATTAGTTTTAAACAATAAAAAAGAAGATGAAGATGATGATGAAAACAAATACATAGAATGGTGTAAGATATATGAAGGTACACATAAGATTTATTGATTAATTATTGTAGCTATAATTGCATAAACAATAGCGATTATGTGTTTTTGAAGCAATCTTTTTTCCTATATTTGCACATGTAATCGAGATGTTCCGTTTCCCTGCAATCCTCACTCGCACTGCCAACAGCAACAACAACAAATATTTATCAACAAAAAAGGTTTTTCTGTATAATTAAATTTTATATAAAAAAAAAAAAATAAAAGAATATTAATGACTTAAAAACTGACAACTTTCCATCCATGTTCTTTTTATAACAACAAAAGGGTTTTCATTTGAAGAGATTTAATAAACAGAAAAACTTTTTACCAAAACTCTGAAAATTGAGTTCTAAGGATTTCCCTAGCCGTGACCTTCGTCCTTTCTGGATCCCACCCATCGCTCGACCAGGACAGTATACATGCATATTATAATAATATAAATACCTACTATATAAAATACTTGTAAGCTGTAAACTAATTTTCACATGATTTTGTGGTAACAATTTGTTTGCACAAAAATATTTTATTACTGTCGAATTCAAATTTTGAAAAAAAAAAAAAGTATAAAAAAACTTTGTATGTAAAATGGTTGTTGAGGATGAAAACGAGAATAATCCAAAAATATGCTTCATTTCTTCGCATTTAAGTTATTTTTTTATTGAATAAATAATAAAGATATTTGGTAAATTCTGAAAGAGGGAAATGATTTTATTTAAAAATCTTACCACACCATTTTTATGATTATTATTTTTTTTAGAAGCCCTTTGCCATCTACCAAGAAAATTAAATGTGAAATTGATTTCGTCGAAGGTCCTCCAGGTGAAAAAGGTCAAAAAAAAGGGTTTCAGTGTGAAAGAACCTCTGCGAAGACGTTTCGCTGCGATATTGTAATTTCTGGGAAATTGAATAAAAGTTTCATTACCATTTTCATCTCCTTTTTGCAATGAATTGTTGGAGTGAATTTTAGATGAAAGCAATATTTCAGATCCATCTTAGGTGTGATGTTATGAATTGAAGGAATTTGAAGATGCCCACGGGAAAATGGTGGGGAGACAGGGTAGAGAATTGTAAGATCTTTTGAAGGTTTGTCCTCCTTTTCATGGTGAATTTATTAATTACTTTAGTGTTGATCTGAATTGAATTCTTGTAGGCCTCGTTTCTTCGTTAAATTGATGCTCTGATTTTTATCTGGGTGCCTTTCAAAGTGAATTTCATCAGTCATGTTTACATTCTTGGAAAATATTTCGGTGTAGACAAAGGAATAGAAAATGGAAGACGAAATGGATATCTTTTGAGTGTACACGGAATTGAAATTGAATCCATTGAATACATTCTCCGATTAGTTGAATTCCTTCATTGTGTTGAAAAATTCCAAAGTTAATTTGATATCTTAAAATTGATTTTTCACAATTCCGTTGTTTATAAATTTATTTTTAATTAAACATTTCATGATGTTGGAAATTTATTGAAATTCCATAGAACGCTTTGATGTTTTTTTGGTAACTAGAATTGAACGTAACAATCGCTACTAAAAATTACGAGGAATATGCCAACCCTATAAAACTGAAAAAAAAAAAAACATTTCAGGATGAAAAACAATAAAAAAAAAATTGAATTGCTGGCAAATAAATTTCAACTTCATAAAAACTACATACGTACAACCGCGACCAGTAGTGGATCAAGGATTTTATTTCAGTGGGGCCAGTCTACATACTAGGGGGCTGGGAATAGGAATATCTCTTGTATGTACAATGGGTGGGTTTCTAAGGGCTTCTACGAGAAAATTTCTAAAAATTCATTGAATAAATCTGTGTTTAACTTTAAACAAAATTTGTTGCAGTCAAATAAAAATTATTCACTTATAAAAATTATAAATAAAAAATTTTATTTGAATTTTACAGGAAGAAAAATAAAATTGAATTTTCAAAGCTATTCTCGTTATGCACTACCTATAATTAAAAAAGAAAATAATAATAATGATTTTGAACTTGAGCTTCTTAAAACCCACTTTAATCCAATACTGAAGTCTGAACCCGACTAAATTAATAAATAAACAAAGAGAGCTTCCTTAATTTGGTACAGTTTTCCGTTTTGTAAACGTAATTAAATAGCATTACATTTTCCGTGAAAAATATTGAAATACGAGTACCAACAAAAATCCCGCTTACTGGAAATGAATTGGAAAGGATTACTTTTTTTTTTCTATTTGTTGTTAGCGCATATCCCGAAAGTGAGAGAGAATTCTCAATTGAAACAAATGTATTGAGGAGGCGCTAAGTTAACGTTTTGCTGTATCCGACTAAAACAATTAAAAGTGGTGCATTCAAATCAATGAATTTAATAAAAAAAAAAACCTTTTCTGGGAACCCAGGCATTTTCGAACACGTAAAAATTGAGAAACGAAACATAAAAACAAATTGAAAAAGATTTTTCACTGTAAAAAGTGATTGAAATTTTCTAATCTCATTCCACAGATCCAACATTTTTGTGCATTATGTTGCAAATGTATAAAAATGCATTTGCAACTACCCAGATTACGAGTTCAAACTTGACTGCTGGGCTCAACTAAAGGGAAAGGGAAGGAAAGTGGGGAGGGGGAAAAGAATGCGTTTTGGTTCGACGCCAGGTGAATTTGTACTTTAGACATACTCTGCATGAGAATTTACTCATCTATCATGAAAAACTAATCAAAAAACCCATACATCAGGATCGCGGCTGGCGTATCTGAGCGCGTTTTTCGATTGTAAAAAGGACGTCTGTCTATTCTAACAAAAATTTTGAACATTTCGGGCTTTTGGGCGGAAGTTTCAATCTAAAAATCCCGGATGTACACCTGATGTCCCAGGTACAGCTGCTGATTTGAAATGATTTCGTTTACAGTTTTTTTTATGTTGATCCCGGTTTATTAATAAAATTTACTGATGCCGAAAAAAATATGAATTTAATTAAGACGGATATTTTATAAATAAAACAAAAAAACTCTTTCGTAAATCTACGAATATTTGACAGTGAGAAAATGAATATTATAACTTGGTTTTAGGATTGCTTTAAAGGACGACGGCTCATAAAATGTTTGTTTTATTCATTCGAAGAATTCTCATTACAAATATTAATAAGAAATAATAATTAAAAGCAAACGTTCTATATTTGCTCAAGTTGAAATTAATGCAAATAAAATCATATCATTTTTGCTCCACTTCACCGTTCTTTTTTAAACACTGTAATTATTCTTTAAACAACATTACACTGACCTAATTTGAATTATTCAACTTAAGTTAATAAAAAATGGAAAACAAACAAACAAATAAATTTTTGGAGTAATATTTTTGTAAAAATCAACTAAAAGTAGAAAAAACAAACAAACAAGAAATCCAAACTTTCCAAATGTAAATTAAGTTCATTTATAGGGAACAGAAGAATAAATTAAGAACTTTTGTTATTCTTCTTTTATGATTATTTTCCAAAATTATATTAATATTCTTTCGCCGTGACCTTGACTGTCTGTAACTAATATATATTTTTTTCAAAATGTATGCGACATGAATATGAAAATATTCAAATGTAAAACACAAACAGGCAAACAAAAATTAAAGAAATGAAGGACGAGTTTTTTATTCAATGAAAGGTTGATTATATGTGCGTTGGAACTTTCTTAAACCTTTTTAATGTGAATGATTTTCCAAAAATGGATTTTCCATGCATAACTTTATTATCATTAGCTTTACCTAGAAATGGATTGTTGTAGTCAGTTGCAAAAATCTTTACAAACAGAAAAAAATTGTAGGAAAATGCATTTCAGATTTCAGTTTTTATTGTTTATCTTCTGTTTTGTTTGTAGATTCTGTAATTTGTTTGTAGATTAATTTTTGATATTGGATATTTCATACCGGTAAATTGATTTAATTAAATAGAATGTTATAACATAAGTATTTCTTGTCAGGCATTCTTCCCAATATTGAAACAAATGAAATCAATATTGTACACTGAAACCGAAATCCGTAAACTTCTAAAAAATCAACATTTAAGTTTATATTACAGCAACTGGAATTCATTCCAGGAAGATACAAAAACGTTTTGCTATAGGTTCATGAAGTGCTGCAAATCAATCATTGGAACATAGGCCACCATGAGAGTTAAATAATAAATCATTGGGTATGTTTTTGTTGAACTTCAAAGATTATAAATCGAATTTTTCCACATTTATGACGGTCAAAAGTATTTTGAGTCGAGAGGACGAACAGAGAAATATTGTTCATCACTTTTGTTTTTTCATTTGGTTTAGGTCAACAGCTTCCAATCAAGATATTTTGCAATAAACCCAAATGTGCAATAACACGAACGTCAAAAAAATTTATTGGAATGCCGAGTGCGGAAGGGAAAGTTTTCAAATTATCGACGGGGGTAAGTGGTCTTCAAGGAGGAACAGAAGGCAATAATCGCATTCTCACATTATGAGATTCGGTCATGTGTAACGAAAACAAAATTGAAATCTCACAATACACGATATAAAACTTCAAAGAGAGGGTGGTTAATTTTGACCCCGACCCCTTTCTTTTTTTTTGACATAACAAAAAGCCGACCACATATGCTCAGTGCCCGTAAGCAGGCTACCTCCACCTCCAATTACACCCTATTTTTTTTTCTCCGAAATCCTTGTTGTTTCTGAGTTTGCACCCTTCACAGTTCCTTGTTCATTTAACTCTTATCAGTTCGACCCCATCTCGGGGGTTAAGTAATTGTTTTAGAGTACCGGCAAAAGAGATGAAAATTCTCCAAAATACAGTTCGGATGAGGCGGAATTGCACTTCAGGGACGGTGTGAAGGGATTTAAAGTGTGTTTTTCGAATTTTGTACAGATGTTCCTTGACTCCCGGAATACGCTTAGGTGGCAGAAAATATTCCAGGGCGATTCTTGTCAAGGGGGACACCATCAGGAATAGTGGAAGGAAGTGAGGCAAACGGAAACAAAACTATAAACTTTTTTTTGCAATAATACACTGCAGACGGATACCACCCCGAAAACTGTCCACAATATTTCTCTCAATTCTCGAATTTTGTTTCGTCGTCCTTTCCGAAAAATCCCCTGATCAACATTGGTTGTTCGTCAGCAGTTTATATTCCGCAAGATGTCGACCAAAAATAAACTTTTGAACAAGAACTCAGAAATTTTTCTGTCAAGTTTTTCAATTCACAAATACAAAAAAACAATTTTGAACAAATGCGAAGTATCTGTTGAATTGTACAATGTTCAATTTTAGCGGTATTTATATAACGTCCTTAACATTATAAACGTTTGAAAATCAGTTGGATAAAAGAGTTTTACGAATGAGGTTTTTGTTTTGATGATAGTCTTAAAGCATTCTTCAATTTGTATTGTACGAATAAGACAACGTGAGAAACACTCATTTTCAATGGATGTACAATTGTACACATAGACACGAAAAAAAATATAAAACATTGAAGGATGTTGATATAACATTCACTACAGAATCCATAAGATTACCGGCAGTCGGCAAAAAATTAAAAGTACTGAAACTTTGAACAGTGTATTCATTAGAAATAAAGAGAAAACTTTCGACATATTATGTCTGCCATATTATACGTGACCTAATACTCGAAAGAATTCCAACTCCTTTCTATTCCCTAATGTCTTATTTTGAAATGAGACATTCGCCTGAACGTGAAGCCAGGAAAGGTCCATTAAATATGTATGAAGTCTCATTACGACGCCTGAGCATACACACTTCGACAAAACTTTGAACCCCTGTGCACCCTGGAACTATATCTGCGAAATATATGGATGGAGGGGATAGATGAAATGGTGGAAGGGAGCACAGGGATGTACAATGTACATTCATGGGACTGTATCTGCTTATGTAATTCGTACAAGTCGCGTACATTTGTTCTAGATAATTAGCCAAACCTTTGCCAGGATCAGACTCGTTCTCGCACAAATTTCAGTGTGGTGTTGGGTTTCACAAATAGGTTGCTCCCTAGTCCCTCTCGATATACTCGTATTTCATCACTTGGCATAATAATTTGCCCCTTTAATTGACGGTGTAATGGTCTTGTGGTTTATATTGTAATTTCGATTACGACAAGTGTGAATATGTTAATTATTGCACGCACTTAATTAATGCTTTCTAGCATCTGAACGGATTAGACTAATGGAAGTTACAAGGAATCATCTCAAAATTCTTCGTCCGTATGTCAAGCATAAGAATTTTGCTTAAAATTATGAATGCTTGACTGAATATGGTTTGGAATATTTTTATGGATTAGTCTAGATTATTTTGTTCACAACATATCATTTCCGATTTTGCAAAAAAAAAAAAAAAAAAAACAAAAAAAAAACAAAAACTTTTTCCTTTAAAAGACTGAAAATTAAATTTCAAACCGAACTTCAAGAGGAAATCTGTTTTGAAATTAAAACATTAAACTTGTCTCACACGCAAAACTGCACTAAAAGTCGGTACCTAATATAAAAACTTCATTGAACTTAATTATAATTTTTCTAAAAAAAAATCCTCATAAAACTCAACGTTTTAGATAGTGTACTAATGTTAACACCATTACCTAAGAAGCAATGAATGCAATCGGTGGTGGAAATCAGGAGCAATTCATGGCAAACGGCAATAAATGGACAATTTTCCTGAACACACCTGATTAAATGTGAATTTCTTCGTAATTAAAAACCACACTGTAATTAAATTCTAGATTAGCTCATATGTATGCCATCTTAATGCATATTCTGCGAAATGGAACACATCCGCCAACGATTTTTCCCTTTCCCTTTGAAATGTACTTTGCGTGACAAATCACAATTTTTGTTGTTTTGCAATGTTGGTGCCATTGTGAGTGTATGTTTTTTCTACTATTATCCAGTCTGGGAGAGTGCAACGGGAAAAGAGAGAAAATAAACAATTACAAAAAATTATTGTAAATGGTTGTAGTAGAGTTGTTATTTGGGCGTTCAGACCAATTTTACGAAAGGAATTCTACGAAATGGTAGCATACAATTTTCGTGCATAGCAATCAAAAGGAATTTTTTTTGTTTTTTGTCCTTGGCAGACAGAAAAAGTTATCAGGGCTAAGGCGAAGGTTAACTGTAACCCTTCAACTAGTCGCCATCGTTTTAATATTAGACACATGCAATAAACAGAATGCCATGTGAGTCACATTTATTTTATCGTCAATCTAGTAAGTCGGTTACATTTAGTAGTCAATTTGTGAACTCTCATAGAAGATGGGAAAGGAGGCATATCGTAACGTGAAAAGAACTGCAACGCGTAACGTCACGCGTGACGTTAAAAAATTAAAAAAATCGTAATGAAAAGTGAAATTAAGACAAAACAATATTATTGGGTTGTGCAAAAAATAGTTTAGGGTTAATATATTAATATTATTCTACGTAAATGTAAAACTCTGAGTGTAATAAGAAATAGAAAGAAAAGAAAAGGAAGAAAGAAAGAAAAGGGGGAATACAAATATTAGTAGAAGCGATTAAAGATATTTTTTTAGTTGTAGTTCATCAATTATATTATTTCCAAATTGGCATGGGTGTCGGCAAAATGGATGTTCGGGATGAGGGAAGAGGGATAAAAAGGATCTAAACCCCTACTTTGATTTTTAGATTCTTTGAAATTCTATGTTGCAAATTTAATAACCTTCAAGATTTTGTTTCTTGCCCGTCTCGTTTTCTGCAGGCGCCCGTGCAGATTGGTTTTCTGAAACTCCTCAGCTGGAAATTAAATTATTTTCGGAAGAGAAACTTTCATCCCTCCAAAGGGTTACATATGCACTATGATCAGAGAGGGATGATTTATTTGCTGGAAGTAATTAAAAGATCTGTTGGTTTTCGAAATGTAATTAGAAGAAATCTTTTGCACGTGTCTGTTTCCCATTGATTTTTTACAAACAAAAAAAATTTTGAAAATTTAATGCCAAGAAATTACTAATCTGCTAAAAAACAGAATTATTTTCTTAATAAAGGAAGAAATTGATTATACCAAAACATATAAAAGAAAATGTTAGTATTTTTACAATCAACATATTATTCTCCTGCAGTAAATTTGAATTTCAACAATTTAACAAATTCAATTACATAATTTTTGAATTAGAAGAATATTACAAAAATTTATTGTTAACTTTATTCAATTGTAAAATGTGCAGATTTCGCAGAGTTTTGTGCCTTCGTTAAAAAGTGCACGAATAACTTTTGCACGATTCAAGGAAATTGCATAAAACCTGCAAAGGATTAATTTAATGTCGGTATCCTTAAATTAGGGACAATGCTATTGGATGCATACTTTCTTGGTCTATTTGAATCGCCATAAATTTAGCATAATAGCAGCCACGAATTCATCCTGAAGAAATACATTTCCCTTCTTAGCGATGTAAATTTCTTGTATTTATCTTGACCCTGTTTTATGCACCTTCAGCAAAACTTTACAACGTAACGACTTAACTTTTGTATACAGAGAAAATGCAGCCAATTTTGAAATTGTCTTTTTGGTATGGAATGAAAATTCCCCGGGAGAAAATTAAGGGAGAAACTTTCAGATGAGCCTTAACTTGTATTTATGGACAGGGTGTAATTGTGAATCCCTTTTAGTCAAATCCTTCGACTTTGTGAACACCGATAAATAAGGACGTTCATTGTCGGAGATAAATATGAAATTTAATATAATTTAATAAAAAATATAATCCTTTAGTTCAGTGCAATGATCATTGTAAACGATGACGACTTTTTATTGGAGCATTTGGAAATAATAATACATTTTTCTATTTTATAAAATATTGTCAATATTATTTAAAAAGTTCCGTGTTTATGCTATTCAAGAAACATTTTAATTAACGTTAGTGGAAGACAGCAACAAGTCGACACAATATAGAGAGAATTCCCCCTAGAGTGTACTAATTATGTTTTGTTATTAATTATAGACGACTCTACACAAGCCACTATCTCAGCATCCATTATTTCGTTTGAGAATAAGGCAAACCAGGAAACAGCTTACAATTGCCGGAGACCGGAAATATATATACATAATCAAATGACCATCACATAGTTCCCCAGACCATCCCCAGACGACACTTCCTTCTCTCCATCGTCTACAAATTGCTCCCGGAGCGCCCGTTTTGTGGTATAGCTTACATCGAAGGCAAAAATTTCATTAACGAAGTCACTTAGAGAGGGTGACCTGGAAGGTTTGCGGTTCCTCCTGGCACTGATCTTCGTATCTGAATTTGTCCAGCATCCACATTTTGGGGTAGATTCTCCTATTCTATCCAATCCACCGCACCCCGCATCATACTCATTCCCCCTTCCAAAAAAAACAACATTCCCAGCAAAGTGAATCCATTTATGGAATTTAATTCTACCGCTTCATACAATTTGTGGAACTATCAACATTTTTCGATCAGGAATTGCTACACGCTCGGGTTTAATTGCGACTTATCTAATTAGTATCAAGGTAAATTCACCGGTTTTGAGTACAATTAAACAAAACTCACCAAAAACTGGAGTTTGTTTTAGTGGATAGATCGAATAAACCTGCCGAATCGCCCTAATAAGGTGTTTTAGATTCAGCAATTGTAGATTGCTGACGATTTTAATCGTGGATTTTCTTCCCTTCTCTAACACAAATTGTAATGCAGATTATTTACCCTATAATTTTGAGCAATTTTGAATATCAAGGATTCCTTCATTTCCGTCCTTTTAAGCAGATTACTGTGAAAATGATGAGACGGTCGATAAGCTTTATTTAATTACCAAGATGGAAGTGAAACGTGAACTTCGAAAATGCTTTAACCCTTTACATTAAATTCAACATTTAAGTAAGGTATCGCAATTTTCTGAAATTATTGCTACTTTTGTAGGACGATGAAATGACATTTATTAAATTATTTACTCAAATCATTAATATTTATAAAGAATCTTGGATTTTGTTAACCTAAATTTATATATTATAAACTACCAATTTCTAAGCTAAGATTAGGCAAGAATTCCACTAAAAAATGGGGTAGTGAATATGCAAAATTAAGAAGCACTTCATAGTTCATACCTCAGTACGAAAGCAATACGTGGCCAAATATCAAGGATCTTCCCATCTGGCTCTATGGAAACAGTTTTCCTCTAAAATCACTTAAAAATCTACTCCAAACAGTCATTTTTTAACGGTGAAAGGGTTATTCAATAATTTTCATCAAATTTTCATAGATACGGAAAATGGTTCTTCTATATCTCCATTCAAACGAAAATCTTGGATCGTCTCTAACACTTTCCTCAACTATATCAATATTTCTTTGTAAACTGCTGAGATTCACAAACTTTTGATTTTTTGTTTCCCCAATAAAACCGCTATTCGCAAATTTATTGATAATCTTTAAATTTGAAAATACTCTACCTGTACAATAATTTTTAAAAACAACTCCATTTTTTTTATAAAGAAGAAATTCTTAAAAAAGCTTTTAAAAAGAAATCGTGATTCGTGGGAAACTGTTTTCAGAACTGTGTTTAGAACTTCATTCTAAGATAAAAAGCGTATAAAAAAGGAAGTATCTTTCCATCTATATTAATTAAAAATCATGTAGAAAAATAGCGTGTAAAAAATTAAAATGTCTGGTCCAACTGGCCGATCTGCCTAACTTGGCACTATTGGCCTATCTAGCTCACCTTACTAAGCTGGTCCACATGGCCCAACTGGCCCACTAGGCAAAACTGGTTGAAAATTAAAAATTTTGTATTTCTTGTATTCATTTAAAAAAGTTTACAAATAATAATAAAAACGAAGATCGTGAAATTCAGCCTCCTGAAATTGCGACAAAATGTTAAAATAGATAAATAGATATAGATATAAACTTGGTGTAATAAGGGAAGAGATGGGAAGAGAAAGAGAAACGTGAATTTTCTTATTAATTGTTTTTTTTTTTAAATCAACTTAACAGTATATAGAATTTTTCTGTTTCATAAACTATTCTACCTCATTAGTCCCGTTAATGTAAAATTAGAGTTTTTACTTGAAACCAAAGAGTACCTACCCGTACCCCCAGCCACCCAACCACACTCCCCTATTTCCAAAAGAAATTAGCAACAAACGCTATTCAAACAAAGTTTTGTTCGTTATAAAAAAAAAATAATAATAATTCACTACAACAAATTTCCCACAAAAACCAAATGAGTACGACAAAAAATTTTTAGGCCGCGCTGTACCCCATTAGGGTGGAAATTGTCCTAATTGTAAACACACGTATTTCCGCATCAACGAACGTAATCTGCATAATTCACTTGAAGCTTACAAAACGTTAAACGTGTGAAAATTTTAGTAATGAACAGGAAATACTTATTTCAGCATAAAGCAACGTTTAGCGGTTGCGATGTTCACATATACCTACTCGTACATACAACTACATATTTTATTTTTTTGCATTAATGAGTATTCAATTATGCAAGTATTTTTATTCCAAAATCATTTTACAAGCTCTGCTTCATGAGATTTTCGAACTTTTATATGCCTCGGGGATGCAGAGATCCGCAAAAATGTATACACATGCAATACAATATGCGTAATTAGTCCCTGGCATGAAGTACTAATTTTTGGTCATTAAAACTTTAAAATCGCCAACGAAATGCAGCTAATTACGGATCCAATGCAATCACCTCGGAGCGAAAATCAATAATTGTGGATCAGCATTATTTCGAAATATTTTAGTTTATTCGAACAATAACGGAAATGTTATTTCGAGAGCTTGTTTCAGGATAAACAAAAAGAAAAACATCCGATGATGATGATGATGGTGGTGGTGGTTTGGAAACGCTTGTTTCGCTAGGATTGGAGGAGAAAGAGACGAGGTCAAGCAGAATTTAATTATGAGCTTGGAAAGCCATTTGAATTATTTGAGCAATGCTTGAAGGGTGGACAATTGAGGCTGAAAAAAAACAACAACAACAACAAAAAACACAATGTCCCAGCAGTAAACATTAAAAGGAAAACTGAAATTTCGTCAGCGGCAATATACCTTTCCCGTGAGTAATGCACCTTGCTCCGTTTGTGGCTATGCATATTGCATGAGTTCGCCATAAGTCACGTTATATTTGGTTTATGTAATTTTATGGATTTGTGTCCTCGAAAGGAGGTGTCCACAACGAAGCGGAACTTTATGCCTTGGTCGAATGGAGACACAACTCCCCAGAGGAATGACAAACGCATTAAAATAAAACCGAATACATCACGAGAGCAATGTGAGACAACATAATGCATGTTTACAGCAACCCTTGTCGGTGTTGATGGGGTGCCGCGTCCCGTTGGAACATTTCTATTACCGACCGCACGATAGAGCCGTCAGTCTCATATCGGTAGGGGGTGTGAAAAAGCATCCATCGAAACTGTAGGAATGAATATTGCAGAGGTGGAGTGTACGGTGGAAAGGGGAGGAGGAATATGAGGGAGGTGTGAACTAATGTGAGGGTATAATTGAAATTATTCTGTAGTGTTATCACTACTTGATCATCCTGTTTGATTTAGTTTCACCTTTCTTGTTTGCCTTCCGCACGTTGAGCCGATGCTTCAATTAAATTTCGTTCATCATCTCCCACCACCTCCCTCCCTGCATCTTCACCCTACCAAACGGAATAAATGTTTTGCCGGATACAGAAGATAGAAATTTTCGTAAATTAACTTTAGACTTAGAATAACCTTAATTAACTTGTACTGTTGTCCTATAAATTGTGTTTACGGTTCATGATAGCGAAGAGTTTGTTTAGGTAGATGAGCCTTTTTGCAGGTGATTTCTGGAACGTTTATCCTTTACACAGTCACCCTTTGGTTGTTCTTAAATTTGAGGGAATACATTGGGAAGAAAGTTACGTAAATTTTCTTTGAACAGTTGTGAACTAAATTAATGGTTATTAGAAACAAAGAGTGTACGGAAAACCGATTAATGGGAACTGAGACCAGAATGTCATCTATTTTTGAAACCACACCACAAAGACGATCGCTTCGGATGTTGTTATCCTTTTTTGGTACTGGTGTATGGGAGTGAATAACGTGGAATTTTCTATTTAAATTATAAATTTGAAATCTGCCAAAACCTTTTTAATTAATATTCAAATAATGAAATAAATTCAGGGAAATTGTTTAAATATCTTTGTTAATTATCATCCTCATTCACTTTTTTGAAAATTTCCTTGTTCAACAAAACAATTTTCGATTAACAAAAAAAACCGCATCCAGTTCATACAGAAAATTAAAAATGTAAAATTAGCTATATGTTATTAAGACTAAAATTTGTTTAAATTTTCCAGTTCTTGTAACCAGGATCACACACACATACACACCCGTATACATATGGTTTGGAAATTCTACAGAAAAGAGGGAATCACTGCACATTCTGGAACAGTAATTACAAGAAGCACCTGTAAATATTTCAGAGATCCAAAAAGCTTGAAAACGAAAGCATTACACGCAAAGCAATGAGAAAATCACTTTTAATTCTTTCAGAATACGTTATAGAAAAAAAACCTTGGAATTTACCTTGGAATTTCTGGTGCGCTTATAGCATCAACTTTGCAATCTCTTTTTAATTCCCCTCTCATTTCGTTGAAAGCACTGATTCACGCGAAATCCTTTCGCAAAGAACATATCATGTGTAATTTCGCTTGCCTCTCACGCCGCGAATGTTAAATCCGCCGAAAGTAATCCTTTTGTGAGTCAACTAGGCTCAGGTATATTCATCGAAATTTTCTACCTCTATCTATTTCCATTTTGGTCCTTCATTCTGCCATCTCAATTCGCGATTCATGTCTTTAGGGCGCTTATCACTCTTGAATGGAGGTGGAATGGTTTGAAATCATATTTTATTTATTTAAACATAAAAAAGATGTTAAAATCCAGTGCATTATATGAAAAATCTTTTTTGAAAAGTAAATTTAAAAATTTGTTTTGAAACTAAATCAAGCGAAGAATTCTAAGAAGACAAAAAAATATATAGGTATAGTATACTCCGGAGGGCAAAAGAATTATTATTCCCTTCCTGTATTCCTTTCCTATAACTTTGCCGTCTGCAAAATTTCACCCTCTTTTGTATACATATTGGAATGTATTTTAAGGGAGTTAAAACGTGTTCGGGATTCCACTTTCTTTGAGAAATGAATGTGTATCAGCGGGGCACATCCTTGCATGACGATTTAGCCTTCGGGTGAATGTTTTCTTCTGATAGACAGGAATAGGTAGGTAGATCAGACGCGGAATCTAATTTGGCGGATTGGGGGGAGGGACAAAAATCAGTCATCTGTTCAATATCAGAATTACATTCTCAAAAACGAATTTTATACTCCTTGCCCCATGACAATCTTCGTCCTTTTTTTTTTGTTAACATAAACCGAAATTGACACTGAAAGAATAAACAATATTTTTTTTATTTTCCGTTTATATCTTTTGTCGTAATCCTTTTGGTGAATTACGTGAAAGTGTCCTTTTGATGAGAATTAAGAGTGTTGATGTTATTTATAGTAGCAAACTCTGACATTTTTGTTTTCCTCCCGAATTGGTAAAAGTGTACCACTTTTTGGATTAGTGGAACAGATTTTAGCAGATGTGCACATGTTCACGTCCGGATAAATCGATTCGGGCATTTTCGTTGCGATGTCAGGACACGTTTACTTTGAACGCTTTGTGCAATAGCGAAGAAAGAAAAAAAAATAAGAGAAAAAAGTTTACTAGAGAATGGAGTTAGCTACGTGCTTGAAATTCATTGGCCTTTATGGAAGCAATTTTATTAAAGCTTCTAAACACAAACGAAAGATTTTCTTTAAGCATTTTAGCAAAAGGATATTTTAACTGGCTTAAAATGAAAATTTAGTTAAACTACTTAGAAAATAGGTGGAGATGCATAATTGTGCTTAGTATTGTGAAATGGATGCAATTTCAATTTTTATGTGATACCAAAACGTTTTTCTTGAAATTGGTTTCATTTAAATAGAAATAAAAAAGAGGACATTACCTTAAACCAAATCACTTAGAAAGTTAAATACACGCAGATACTGTTAAAACATTTTAATTTATTTAAACGAAACTTAAATTTATATTACTGAATCCTATAATTTCATATTTTATTAGTTCTCAGAAAAAAAATTTGATCTGTCAATGAACTGTACATAATTAACATAAAAACAAACTTCTGACTGCAAATTTTGACATCGTTTTTTGAAGTTAATGAAGCAAAACAAAAGCTTCTTGAATTATCGACAAAATCTCGTTCTACAAAGACAACCCTTTTTGCTTTACAAATACTCCTAATTGACCATAAATGTTTACATTCCCGGAAATGTCCTCAAGGGTATTAAATTCAAAACAAACAAAATCTGAATCTATTTAACATTGGCAAATTTAACTGCTCCCTTTTTATCCACAATTGTTTTCGATATTAACGAAGTTTTTCCAGATTGAAAAACGATTTGAAAACAAACAAAAAACCAAAAAAAAAAAAAAACAAACAAAAACACAAGAAAACAGAAAAGCAAAAGGAATGCCGTACCTTAAAAGAAAACCGTTATCCTGCAAAGCATAATTAGGAAATCCTTTCTCTTTGTTGTCGATTTTTAAAACGATTTAAAGTTTCCCAAAATCAGAATCTGAAGTAGTAGGGGATGAAATATTGATCCGAAAACCGATTTGAAATTCCATCTGAATTAGCCGGAGGACAACAGGCGACTCCTTTCATTCAAATTCGATACTTCATCTCCAAGCCTCTCGGATTTCGTTTGTATGTTCACAATTATACACGAAATCCTTTTCTTTCTTTATTTTTTTTCTTTTTGTGTTATTTGTGTTGTGACATGGATCGCAATGGTAAATCCTTTCGCATCAGTGAACAAAACGATTTTCTGGCTCTGAGGCAGTTGAAAAATAATTGGTTATCAGAAAATGCACAACGCACTCCCATCCATTAAGCAATTTTTACCCTACACTTGCAGGCACCGCCACAATGGACAAGTATTGTGCATGTGGTAACAAGGGGAAGCCCCCGGGCAAGACATGCATTATATAAAGCACTGCAGAAAGGCTAATAATTATTCAGTTGCAGACTGGGAAATTCTCATGCCCAGTGGCTTTGCAGAAATTTCGAAATATTGTGTAGTCCCTGGGGATAGGCGTTTGGACAGAGGTTGCTAATGACGAATTTCTAGTACATCAGGACATCTTAATTAATTTTTTGTTTGTCAGAGAACGAATTTAACCACTGAAAATCACTACCAGAAAAGAAGCTAAAAGGAACATTTCAGGTGTCCTGAATAAATTTATATTTAATTCATGTTTATTGCGTGCGAACAGAGAGACTTTTTCCAAGTGACTTTGAGTAACTAAAATTGCCGTTTTAGTTGCAAGTCACGAACACCGACAAAAGGGAATTAGTTGCAACAAAAGAGGGACGACAGTGGTAATGGTGAATGGGGATCCCCAAAGGGTAGCTCGGGATGATGTATTTAAAGGACCTACTGTACAGTCGCATTTGAACGGACTTCAAATGAAGTACCTGTCAGTAAAATGTGCACTGTTGATTGCGAGCATGCAACACTCAATTATGCTGGTTGACAAGCAAAAGTCTCCTTTTATTAATCAACGAAGTGCACTTTAACTAGTACAATTTTAATCACTTACTGTTAGTAACTAAATTAAAGGAACGGTTTTTAGGTAACAACAAAACAATGTTTTGTGGGGATTTTAGGCTTGCATGACATGAAAGACTTTGAAATCAGGAATGTATAATTTCAAACTCAATTAAGAAAGTTGAAAACATAAACAATTCAATTTTGCAAATTGCTTGTGATTGCTTATATTATTTGATACTAGAACTGGAAGGGTTGAGGGGATGAAAACACATTTAACATGTGTGTATTTATATTTTAGGAAATTAAACTTCATGATTTTTGTCAAAATAAAATTAATAACTTGATCCGTCCGCAATCGAAATAGTAATAAGCTTGAACTTATTGCCTGCCGTCTTTAGATAGAAAAATTTCATCGCCACTAACATTTTCTACAATTAATTATATTTCAACCCTAACAGGCGTAGTATCCCTAATTTTTGCAAACTATTTTTTAATTCTTTCTAACAAACATAGTGACAACAAGTATTCCTAATTTTCTACAATCTATTTTTTTTTAATACCAACAAGCGTGATAACAGCAAATGCCAGTTTAACTAAAAACTAATTTTTAGTTCCTTGAACAATCATTAATGAGAAAAGTGGTTTCATTTCTGTATTTATTATACCCTAGATGTAGGGTATATTAGTTTTAAGCGAACGTTTGCAACGCCAAGAAATAATGGTGATAGAAAAAAAAAAGAATTATATATTCATGATTGGGAAGTGAAAAGAAACCGTTTTATGCATGTCCGACTGTCTGTCTGTCCGTTTTTCTGTCCAGACGATAACTCGCGAACGCTTCTGGCTAGAGACTTGAAATACAATTAAAATAATATTTCATTAAAATTGCAAGGTTAAGCTCAAAGATGAGCATAATAGGTCAACTCCTTCTTAGTGTTGCCATATAAGCCTGAATCGTTTTTATACAAAAATTTTGATGTTGTTTACTGAATGTTTACATTTTAATTTTTTTTCGTTAAATATTGTTATACTCGTAAATACGGATTATAATTAATTATATGCCAGAACTTTTTTTTGCACGGTCTTTTTTTACACAATATTAAGATTATAGAAATGGAAGAAAACTTCGGCAGTTTTAGGGTGGTAAAAGTGGATGGATGTACCTGGGGTGTTTTGATTTAGAATGGATGAATTGGGATCTCTCCGGTGGAGTAAATTTTTTTTACGGTTTTGAGATTTTGGGGGTGGAGGTGTCAACCATCTCCCTTGCGGTTGTCCAATTTGAACCGTGTGTGATATCAAATTAAAGCTCTTGTTGAGTACTATCAAATGGCATTTTTTTTCTTCAGATGTCTTTCTTCTAGTACGTCTAGATTTTTATATAGAATGAGTATACTTATCTACATCTAGGGTGTCACGAAATTGGTGTGACCAATTGCTTCCTTACTAGTTTTGTTTTAGTTATAAGTAATCTTAAACCTACAATCTGTTTCATTAAAATGTTTACACCCAGTTACCTGTTTTAATACGGTTTTATTTTTGGAACGTATCTACCGTGTAAAATCAGAACTGAGCGTATTCGAATTTATTTAACGGTTTTCACAAATAATTTTTGAAATTCAAGAAAGCACATCCAGACACTCTTATGCAATCTAATTGAGTCAGTTGTATGCTTTTCCAAATGAGTTAAAATGAAAACACCGCAACCGCGCATTATACCTTTAATGGGAGTAAATATATTATCCACCATTCCTGCACGTTTCATTGGTTTTAGTTAATACTCCCTGTATGCAAATATAGCTCCTCGATTGAACATTGAATTCTGCACTTGATGCTGACATTAGCATCCTGGCTGAAGTAGCTCCTCCATATTCCCTCATGCGCTTACGATCCATTACTGTTCCTCTTCCTTCTATACATATATGTACCTATATTTTTTTCTTTTACATTTTTTATTAAGAGATTTATGTTATTATCTTATTTACTGTGCGAGTCTATGCAGCAGCTGACATAAATCCCGATACTCTTCCTGCTTACTTTGCGGATAGTTCTATTCCCTCCCGTTCTACAATACGATTCTAAAACGGAATTGACCGTATGCACAGTTGCATTCTGCACCTAGAGGAGCTTACGTTTACGTTTAGTGGATACCGAGAAGCCCACACATAACCATATATCCCAGTTTATGGTTGTTGTGTGCGGCAAAATCGATATCCCTAAAAGAAAATTTATAACGCCTGTAATGGTGGCGGAACCCAGTCATGACAATTGTCCGATACCAGTGTAGATATCCTTTAATTCGAAACAGGATAGCAAGAGGAACAAAAAAACCACCACCAACTGCCAGAAACATGAAAACTGATCTATTAATGATAGGCTATGTCCTTTTCTCCTTTGGTGTCGTGACTTTTCGCAATTTTACTCAGTCTTTGAACACAGCATACAAAACCAGGTAATCCCTCTGTGAGACTTTAATTTATGTTTCCGAGCAACCAGTATGACGGTTACCTGTTGAACACAATCCACCCCCGTAGAACGCATTCAAGTCGAATGGATCCTTGTGCAGCCAGACAACACACCACCATCTCCGCTCTTTCTGTATGGTGTCTAAGAACATCGTCCACGGGCATAGTTTAGCGCAACTAAAACCCAGCAAAGTGCTCCGTATTTAATGGCAGTAATAAACCCCATATATGCACTGCTGCCAGGACATGAATTTTTAATTGAATTGCCCTGGGATGGGCAACATCCCGGCTTCTGTCATGATTACGGTATCCCCTTTGGCAGATGGGAGACTTTCGTCGTCGTCGTCATCATCATCATGCCCGTCGTCGTCACAGTCGTCGACATGTCTTCCTTCATCGTTGAATCCCATCCGAGGATCGGGCATGGGCCTCGAACACTCCCCCAGCGAAACTTGATGCAGCAGGTTTGCCATATTGGCGAAATGTTTTGTGCTCGACACTCAGTACTGGGATTATAATTGATTTTCTCGGTAATCGAGGTGCGCATGTAAGTAATTGCGGCAATTTATTTCGTGCCAACAGTGACGAGAAAGGTAAATTACTCACCTGAGTTGCTTATTATTGTGGACGATTGATGGTGGAAGTTTTATGCCTTATTATAGGCTTCTGTTATTCCACCTTCGTCCTCATTAGAATGCATAGACTCCCGGATAAATTGATGTGTCACTGAGTGAACGTCTGAGTGCTGTCTTTATTTAAAAAGGGCGCCCCCCAATGGCGCGCTTGGAGAGCAAAAAACAATGTCTGAAGGTTTCATTTTTTTTTCTCACTTATAAACAACAAGAAATTAAAAAAAAAAAGAAGAAAAACATGAAGAGCTTTCAGGATAACGTCTGACTGTGGATAAGATAGGTACTATACAGGTCTTATGCATGGAAACCCTCGTCGAGACAAAATAAGCAAGAAAAAATGGTGACGCGGTTCTGTTAATAAATACGAAAAGCAAGATTATTCCAAAAAAATCAATTTATTTGTTTCCCAGCAATAGAAAGCGAATATCTTGTTAAAAAGGATCTCTCGAATTCCATCTGTCGCTTGGGTTTTTCACTTTCATTAAGTTGTGTAAGACTTTAAATGAATTTATTTAAATGTTTATACATTAATAATAATTTTTGGGGAAAAAATACAAAAAGCGTGACAGTTTAATTATGAAAATTTACCAGAGAAACAATAATTATAGAAACTCAAATTTCTCTATAATATTTTCATTTAAATATGGAAAATATATTGATTTTTTTTTTGTCGTTGTTCACAATAAAATTGAACAAAACGGGAGTAAAATTTAATAATATAATTACAATAAAAGTAAAAAAAATAAAATTCACAATTGAAAAATCATCTATAAGTAATTTGTTTCACTCAGTTAAATAGTTTATTAAAAATAATTTTTGTTAACAATATCAAATGTAAAATGAGCTCGAAGTTAATTAACAATAATTGCGTATACACATAAATTCTTTGTTAATTATATTAGTTAATTTGAAAAACATAATAAGCTAAGTTTAATCTCTTTATATAATTAGTGAAACAGTTCCTGAATATTGCAAACTAAATAAACCTTTGTGCAACACATACTCATTAAGGACAACACGAAACCAAAATCAACAAATTTTTGGATGGGTAAAAACACCACAATTTTGGTTATCCTTATAGCACGAAACACATATAAATTATCCAGTAAATATGCCTGACTGGGAATTCCTTTTAGATTGTGTGCTCATTAATCCAAATGTTAATGAAATTACAAATAAAATTGTTGGTTTATCGACTGACGGAAATATAATTGACTCAGCAGATGATCCTAGTTATCATCATTAAAACGTGTTCAGAACTGATTAACTGCGAATGGTAGATAAAAATGTACATATGTGAATAAGACCTGAATATAATTCCAAATGGAGAAATGAATAAAAGTGTGATAAATGTTAATTCGTAATTGACTCCTGACCATCACTAGACGAGCAAATAAAATCGATGGCGTACTTGTTGGATATGGAAACAAAAATATTGAATCTCTTCCAAATATTTGCGTAAATATTCAATTCAATTCGAAAATTAAAAGTTGAATGACATTTATAAATGGAACTTGTTGGTTCTGTATTGAATTTAAGTGGCATTCACAGTGCAAAAGTCGTTCCATTTTTTTTTTATTTATTTATTTTTTTTTTTTTTTTGAACAAATAAAATGTTCACTTTCAATGTAAATTGCAAACACATCAATTTGTCGCAAAATAATTGTTGGAAGGATATTGATTGCATTTCAATTACAAAAAAGGAAAATTGTAATCCAATAAAAACAAAATAACTCAAAAAGAGAAAAGAAAGACATCGAAAAAACAGAAAACAAAAGCAAAAGAATAATACAAATTCATCGAAAGGCGTGAAACAAAGCCAATTTCGGTTGATTACTCTCCTCTGTGAGTTCACTCAACGAGTGCATTTTAATTTGGACAGAGATTGCATTTATTTTTCATGTTAAATACTGGTTTAAGTTCATTCCCATGTCATGGTGGTGCATTCTGGGAGGACGCAAATAGGGATTAACCAGCATCCAGCCACGAGTAATATCGGATTAATTTGGGCGAAGTGTCAGGCATCGGAATGTGAAACAAATTGAGTTTCAATTTTGGTAAAATTTCCACTTTGCATTCAGTTTTAGATTTTGAATGTGACACAAAATGTTTGTCAAACACGATATTTACTAAAATATGATCACAAAAACAAAAACTAATTGACTTTGTTCGAGGACGATAAAAACAAAAATACCGATATAAATGGAACATTCAATAAATCATTTCAGTCTTAAACACCTTTCCAACCATAAAATCAATGTAAACATCGGACTTTATTTTGCTGAAAGTTTTAATTAATATCCTTTTTACCGCAAAGTCACAATTTAAATTTATGCTCCAACCTCAAACCCAATAAACCAACTGGAATCCAATTCCACTCTCGAAATATATTTCAGTCCTGTATAGTTCACAATTTAGAAACAATTCTCGCGAACAGTTCAAAGAAAAAAAAAAAAATAAAATAAAAACGAATGAAGGTAAACGTTTCGCAGATAACTTTAAACAACAATAAATAAACAAACAATCTTAAAGAAGTTTGTTGGAGCGCGAACAACAGAAAGAAAAAAGTACTTGAACAAACTTGAAGTGCTTTTGATCTCCCACTACAAGAAGGGAATTGATTAATAGCTCCCGCAGCTCAAGCGGAGGTACATGAAGTCCTTTTACAACGTTCAACGGAGGTAATCGAAGTTGTTCAATGTAAGAAAACACCATTGTTTTATACAGAATCAAAATAATGCGAACACAAATTCAAGTCTTAATATTAATATCAATCGGCAGTTCCAGTATTTTAGCGTTATATTCAAGTGAAAAACAAGTGAATGAGTTTTTTTTTTTAAATTTAATTTAATTAGAATGACAGAATTTTTGTTAGTATGTATAAAAACCAAACTAGCAGAGGAGATAAAATCAAAACTTTTAAATAGAGTAAACAAAACATGGCGGATCTGTCCACCATTCTCCTGAAATGCGATCACCACTCCCCATTATCATGACCTCGCGAGAAAAAGAAACGTCATAGCGAACCTGCAGCGCCACTAACGGGATACTTTTAAGCAGGGGTCAGTGAAAGCAGCAAGATTCGTGCATACTGATAAGTACTAAAGAAAGTGAGGAAGTGATCATCACGAATTTTATTTGAAAGAAACCGGTAAAAGGGAAAAACAATCAAGCAAAACTGGAATCCTCGGGAAAAATGAAAGAAAGATCGCAACTCAGCGGCCATCGGCTAACTGGTCACCCGTCATCCGGTCAGAAGCCATCCCATACAAATTTTTTGGATGATTTGTGACGCTTTTGCTCG
The DNA here is from genome assembly GCA_963082835.1 of Leptogaster cylindrica. Lineage (NCBI taxonomy): Eukaryota > Metazoa > Arthropoda > Insecta > Diptera > Asilidae > Leptogaster > Leptogaster cylindrica. Next base: position 6,998,142 of record OY720109.1, read on the forward strand.
GATGACTTGTGATCAAAAACCCGGATGATCCCATACATTTTTCGATATTTTATCAAAGTATGGCATGACTTGTGTCGCCTCAGCGGTCATCATGGATCCGGTAAACTGAAATTTAAAAAAAAAAGAGGCGTTGCTTGTTTAAGCTATCAATTATCATATCACAGAGAAGGATAAAAAAAAAGTACAACTGCGAAGCTGAATATTTTACTGCCCCTACTTTTTTCTCATGTTCAACCTGAATTTTTTGGAGCCCTGATGTTTTTTTTATATCAATAATTACCTATATTTTCTTAATAGAGATTAGACGTTGCTATTACCGAAAATTGAGATATTAATTCATTTGTGGCTATTAAATTAGAATTTTGTGAAATTTGAATCAAATTTTAATTAGTATTTTAGCCATCCACAAAATATTCACACAAAATAAAATTAAGGTCAATAGTTGACGTACAAATTAGTCACATTATCCCAAAAAGCAATTATTTGTGACTATCAATCCTCAACACAGAGTTAATCTGATACTCTGCTTGGTTCGTTCCATAATTTAGTTAACCCTTAACTTCAGAAATGCTCAACAAAATCATCAAAATGTAACCCCAATGGGGATGTACACCAGACACCCAAAAATCCCAGGATCTGTAGGCCGATAATGTTCCAACAAGAACTTGTGCCATAGTTATCTATTTCTAGCGAACGACCAGAGTTAGTCCGAGGGGATCCGGGGGATGCTTCAAGATTGAAACTCACAAGGAAAATTTGAGCCGAACACAAGAATTTTGAAGGTTCCAAATCCACTCGACATTTTGTTCCAACTTTAGGGATTTCTTGTGCATTCATTGACGTTCGAAGACGTTCAACAATCTTGAAAATATATATATTATATAGGTACATTATTTCGTTCCCGTTTTCATTCAAGAATAACGAACCATACTCAAGGGAGCAGTCCCTATGTTTTCATCCAGTAACACACGTAACTTATGGCACTTCTGACAAGAATGCTCTTAGAGTAAATTTCATTAAATCATGAATTTTTAATATCTTTATGTAGCCGTAGGGCAAAGGGTGTTCTGATTCCGTCCAAATTAAACTTAATGAAACTACCCCAAATACAAAGGGAAAAGAGACCGGAAGCAAAACGTGGCACCGGAAACTTCATTCGAATCTCTGGGCTCAACTGTTTGTTCACTAAGTTTTAGTAAATATTTTCTCTAGTGAATTTTCTCCTATTTGCCTGCATGATTTTATACTAGACTAAAATCTATGTAAAGAGTTCATTGCTTTCACGTTCATGTCATGAACGTAAGAAATCCAAGAAGGGGATGATGGAATATTTCATATTTATGCGCTCAAAGAGGCAATTAAAAACGAAAAAAAAAAAACATTTTTGTTCAAGGAAAAAAATGTATACAAAAAAGAAATATCTTGTCATCAGTACGAAATTCACGGAACTCAGAATTTGTTAAAAGCAGACACAACATGGCAGCGGTAAGGATAACGATAAAACCGTTGAAAGTTCTGGCCAACCACTGTACAAGACACAGTTGACGTTGACGAGAGGCTTACTACATGTTTTTACATTATAATGAAAATTAAACAAAACTTTTCCAGAAAGTTCTGGAACGATAACAATTTTTCTTTTCCTTTTCAGCTGAGTTGAAAGGTGTGTACACAAAGGAGAGGGTCCAAAGTTCTTAGTAGAAGGGTCTACAGTTTATCTTCGGACTTTTGTACCATTTGTTGGTTCTCCTTTAGTTCTCTGGTTCTTAGGTTTTTATCTTGTCTACTCTGTATCTTAAGGAAGAGATGCCTTGATATTTGTTTACCCGTTAAGGTTCACGTATTTTATTTTTATTTTATTTTTTTGAACAATTATTGAAAAAAAGGAGTGATAAAATTGGTCAATGGTGGGAAACTGACGAACTTTCCTGGACTTTTTGATGAATTTTAAATTTGTTTTTCTTTAAAATTAAAATTTCACGCAGAAAAAACGTTTTCATTTACCTATTAGATTACACAATAATTGGCTGAAACTTATTGCTAAATGCAATTCCTTAAACAGAAGCAACTTAAAGGCGATAGCTTAAGAATTATTCTGTTAAAAAGAAGAATTCCAATAACTTGAATGATTTAATGAAAAACTATTTCTGCTGGACTTATAAGATTACTCCAAAAACAGCAAAAAAAAAACATTTTGAATATTTGTAATTATACTCTCGGATTTTTATTAAAAAAAAAAAAAATATTTTCGTGAAAACATCTTAAAATATTTTTATTCAACCTCATAATCTGTTCGTGTTGGTGGATCACTTTCAGTGAAAATGAATAGCATTTCGTCCTTTGAATTAATTAAAAAATGACAGAGGAAATAAAAAAAGGAAAAAGTAAAAAGTTTTCTCTTGAGATTCTTTGCAAATTACTCAACCATGGTAATCCTTCAGAAATATCACGAAATGCGCACTTAAACTATGCTCGAATCAAAAAATCAAGGACTCTGTAAAACAAAAAATGAGAGGACAAAAAACGCAAAACGGATGAGATGAATTAAACAACTTTCAGAAGGTCGAAAAAAAAAACAGATGAAATACATAATCATCATTTTGAAAGGAACACTTAACTATTTTTGTAATCATGTTTTTGTAAATTGTTTGAATAGGAAATTATTGAGATTGATTTTCGGTTCTTGATACGAAATTGTAGTTTTTTATTAATACATCACACAATGAAGTTGTAACAATAGAAATAATACCAAAACAACTACTTATTCACTTATTGCGTTCTGTACAAATGATAATGGCAATAACGTTACTTCCAAAATAAATAGGTCCACTATTAACAAAAGAGGAACACACACAGCAAACTTTGATTGTCCTGAAAAGACACACATTTCTGTTGAGCTGGCAAGATCCAACTCCCTTAAAAATATAACAAAATCTTGGAAATGTTATTGAAAAATATAAACTAAAAATCCTGAACATCCTTTATTTTCATTTGTTCCTTTGTAGAATATTTTTCGTGTATTCTCTGCCCATCCTGAACGAGATCTTTATTTAATTAACACCAAAAAAAAAAAGAGAACGTTCCCCGAAGTACGTAGAAATTCAGCTGAATTGGCTCCTCCAATTGGACGATGAAAGTATTTTAAATGGGAACCAGCACGAACTTGCTCCATTGCTGGAGCAATCCAATAAAATTAAGCGATGATGTGATACCAACGTAACGTGCCAGTCTGGCCACAAATCCACATCCAGTAGCAGGAGGAGCCTTTGGCATGTCCGTACTGTGTTAAAACTTTCAAATCCTTTAAGTAATTGAGTTGCATTCAGTTGACTGTAACAAATTTGTAGCAAGACATTTTGTACCGCTAAAGTGAATTTTAAGTTTGAGGAAAATGTGTCCTTAGGTGTGTCCTTAAACATCATGACATGGAAAATCCCATGCAATTTCTGGATCGATACCTATGACAACGGTACTTCTGCTATACACATGATCGAATTTTTTTCTTTTTTCAATGTTTATTACAGACAGTATCAGTTTATTTTATGGTTGGGATTTTGTATAATGGCGTGAAAAGCCTCCTCCTTCAAATGGACTTCACCGGTAATCCTTTCGAGATTGATTCGCCTTTTCTGGCAAGGGACATGATGATGACCCGTAAAGAGGGAGAATAAGCTTCACACTTCAAAGGACCTCTCATCCAGAAATTGAAATTCGCACATTTTTCAATAAACCCATCCATGAATAGATTTGTCCTGACTCAAAATATGTCTTAAATTCGATAATATTTTGAGTGTGCTCCTTGTTAAATTCTCAAATCAAAAAAAATATTATTTACTTTTCCCTTTTTTGGTTCAAATCAATTTTCCAAGGTTTTACGAGCTCAAAACCGTAAACAAACAAAAGAAGAGCTGAAATTCATGAAATTACTTTCTCTTCGGAAAAAACGAAAAACCAATACATGTAAACATGTAAATATTTATTATGTTTTTTATTCTCGCGTGTGTTGTGTTCTGATGGAAATCTCATAACTTTTGTAATCACAAAATACTGTAGATTTTCGAACTGTTTAAAGTCATACAATATTTAAATTCACATGTGAGATTAATTTTTTTTTGCTTAATTTCTTTCATGTTTATCCTTTGCATATGAATGCCTCTTAAAATATGCATACATAAAAAACAAACACTTATAAACTTCCCAAACAATTTGTTCGGGAAAATATGCAAGAAATTAAATTTTTTCGACATTTCCTTAAAATCGCAAAATTTTTTTTTTTCATATTCTTCAGAGAATTTTGAATCTCATTTCATTTTAATTCAGTTAAGATAAGATGATTTTGAATTGCTGTTGTTGATATACGTAAACAGGGAGAAACATCGAAAATTATTAAACATCTTCTGTGAAATTTAAGCATATATGAAAATTTCAATTGTTCTAAATCGTTTTCCTTTTGAACTGTTGTTTTAATTCAAAATTTTTTTCTTCATTAAAAATGTTTTCAAGAAGTGTTTGTGATGTTTTAAAATGGAATAATAAAAATTATCTTTTCAGTAGGAACATACTAATCCTTTTTGTTCCAATATTGAAATTAAATAGTATCCTTATTTAGAACATCATCCACAAAATGATTTTATCTTCAATAATCCTGTCTAATCTTGTCTTAAGTTAAACATCCTTAATAATTTTACTATACGAAATGTCTGTTGCTCTTGGAATAATTAAATAAGTTAACACCCACAGACTCATTATTACATTAGCATTTCGTATCCTTTAAAGCTCCTTCGATCCCAGACATTCTACGCCTTTTAGAAAATTGAGATGATGCTCAGAAAAGTTCGCGTACACAAAGGGAGGAAATGTTGAAAGATGGAGATATCAGAAGATCCTGTCGGAATAAAGCAATACAATCCAATGCGATTGTATTGTTTGATTTCAGACAACTGTCATACATAAAATTTACGACCCTCCAAACGACGCTGAAGTATATATTTGGGTATTCAGTTCTCCAGGTGGTGTTTTTGTGCTTTGTGTGTTTATCCGTCTGGGGTGGAGGAGGAATCTCCACCTCCCCGATCTCCCAAAAATTTATTGGAGGAAAGCACAGAGATGAACATGGAATATTTCGCATGAAATTGCTTTGCAACACGAACACACGTTATTAAATATTTATCACAGCTTTGTGAGGAGTTGCAGTTCAGGTGTATGGGGTACTGAGTACGCATGAATCACATCCGTCTGGCCATTATCCCATGGGGGAGGGGAGATACCATTGGTAAATTTTCGTACAACTTCTCTTCCACCCACCTGCATCAGCATAAGAAGTGGAACAGTCAGTGGAGAAATTCAAAAATGCTTTTATGGCTTCACAGCCGAAACGAGAAGGTTTTTATTAATAGCAAACTTTTAAGCTAATTTGCTAGACGCTTTTTGGATATGCACACCTATTATCCACCCCCGCTTGTCTCCATTACCGAAAACTGCACTGAAAATAATCACCGGAAAAGCAAAGTGGCTCCAGTCGAGGTGGCACCAACAATAATAGCCTTTTTTGCAGGGGCAGGAAGGGACAAAAAAGGCGCGAACCAAGCAACTCATGCTAATTGATACTGCTGCAACTTTTGACTCTGTATATCATGTTTAATTTCGAACTGAATTCGACATATATATGAAAATTAGTTTTTATCCAAAGTTTGGGGAAAGTTTATTTAAGTCAGAGTTGGATAAATTGACAACAATTGTTTAAATAGTAACATTTCGATAGTTATGGATATGGTTGACCTAAATATTATTTAATTACGGGAAAATAATCAACACATTGTAAAATCCGGAAAAGAGAATGTTATTATGGCAGTACCAACAGACGAGGCAGTACCGACGGACGAGTCTCGAAGGGGCGAGCACGACGAAAGAAGAAGAAGATTTGGAGAAGGAGGCTAAGTCGTACTTTTGACAGCCGCCGAGTAATACGTAGTTTGAGGAGTGCCGAATAATTTAAGTAAAAGATTGTGATTAATAAAGTATTTTATTGAGAAAACCCGAGTTTTACATCTCAGGTGTGGGGTTGAGTAACCGGACGCGTAAAGACTATAGCGAAATCTAGTAGTAAACCGCCGATAAAGAAAATAAGAACCGCCGCCGCGACAAAGCGCGTGATAGAAAACCGACGCGAAGGAAAAAACGAATCATCCGCCGTAAATCGAAGAAATATACAAACCGACGACTTAAAACCGAAAGTGCCGACGATCAAGTAATAAACCCGACGAAAAAGTGTGAAATAGGACAAACGATGCCGAAGATAACAAAGGAAAAACTGATCAAGGTGCTAAGTGAAAATGGTGTCGAGTGTAGCGTGCGGATGAGATTGGCGGAGTTGATGGAACTGTACGATCAACTCCCAGACGCAATAAAGGAAAGTGTCGGTGAGGAAAACAATAGTGAGGGTAGTGATAGTGAAATCACAGAAGACGAAGCCGCCAACAAAAAAGCTGACGAGTCAGACACTGACACAGATGTTGATCTAGCACTGGACAAAGTAAAGAAGGAATTGAAGTTACAAAAGAGGAAGGAGGAACTCCTTCTTATGAGGAAACGGATCAGGGAGTTAGAAGAACAGGAGCTTGCCGCCGACGCCGTCAACCGAAGCCTGACTAGAGTGAGACAAGGAACGCCGAAAAAAGAAGACGAAGAAGTTGTGTTAGTTAACGTAGCAGAAGCGACCCCTAGAGTAGCCATAGCGTTACCCAACAACCACAACCGCCTTGACTATCGTGACATTGAGGGGTCACTTGTCAAATTTAACGGAGATGACGTCATATACAGCGTCCAGACGTTCCTGGATGACTTCGAAGATATGATGAACCTTATAAAAGCCGACGAATTGCAGAGGTTGTTATACCTCCGCCGTTCTTTGACGGGAGCCGCCGCTGCAGTAATATTTACAGCGGCCGCATCAACGTACCAGGACCTCAGGCACAGCCTGATTCAAGAATTTGGACTCAGCACGACCCCGGCTGATGTAGAGCGCATAATGCGACGAAAAAAATGGATCCGAGCCGAAGGAACGACAGCATTACACTTCATACTAGAGATGCAGAGGCTGCGAAATCGCATGGGGAAAGATCGGCTGTTAGAAACTCAAATAGTGGATATCATTATACTGAACATGAATCTCTCAGACACAGCTACTGGAATACTACGAGGCGCCCGCACCATAACCGAGTTAAAAGAGCTAGTATCAAGGTATGCCGACATTGTCAACGCCCCGCCGATACCTAACCATCAAGATGTCACTGACGCTAGAAGAAGAGGGACTGGCCGAAATAATTTTGGAAATCGCCGAGGAACAAACGAGGCAACCGGACGGACACTTAATATCGCCGATACTAGGAACCGCCGACCAGGAGTTGATGCAGCTCGACAGGAGTCGAACGAGGGACTACGATGTTATAATTGTTCGAATGAGGGACACATCAAACCCCAGTGCCCGTACGAAGAGCGACCGAGGGACGTTTGTTTCCGCTGTTGGCGTACTGGGCACACGCGACAGAATTGTAGATTTCCCCGATACCGTCAGAGATTACTGACAGATGTTAACGCAGCCCAGATGGAAGATGACCAGGACGGTGCCGCCGGTGGAACCGAGGAGGAAGAGGAGATCCGTTTCATTCAGGAAGCTATCGCCGAAATCAATCTGGTTCGCCCCATGCAAGCCGATACGGGCGAAAAACAACAAATGACGCGCCCAGGAGGTATGCGGCCTACAAGATGGATTCCAGCCGAAGTCTGGCAAAGACAAGGAATGACCGCTCAGGCAATGACACTGCCTTTAGATGTCGTAATACCTACGAGTTCTGGAGACAAAGCAAATATTGTTTTGAAAGCTGGCCAGAAGTTTATGGTTCTGAAATCACCGAAAGGAATCTACATGCAGTTAGAAAGCGGGAAAATCATTGCAATAAGGACGTCGTTGAAAATGGGGCACAACAAAGACAAGAGCGACGATACTGATATTAGTTTTACTAAAACAGATGAAAGTAAAGTTCCGAATCAAAGAAACGAACTGTTTCAAGTAAACACAAACAGAAGAACAAGGTCTCAACAAACAATTACAAAGCCGAGCTCTGCGTCTTTCGGAGGTAACAAAACAAAATTAAATGCTGGCAGTAATCTTGTTGACAGTCTCCGGCAAATGCACAACGTAAAACCCTACAATCGTCAGTTTGGTGAACAAAGGCTTCCATTAGAGTCGCGCAGTGGCAATCGATCAAAAGTAGATGTTTCACCAGTGAAATTAGAAGGGAAGCAGAAAAAGAAGAAAAGCAAACAATCGTCGGACGATGGCAGCGACGAGGAGTTGGACGAGAGCGAAGTGCTGATTGTTATTCCGAGTTTCGTTGAAGACGACTCCGCCTACAACACAATTACATCAACTGGAGGAGACGCTCGACTGCACGATACTAGTCATGTCTCTGTGGTGACTGTTGGCGAAGGAATTAAGGTGAAGGACAGCAGAAGTATACGTGCGGAATCCAGCAGCGATTTTTCCTCCGTTGGGGGTCCGAGTGGGTCTGGTGATGATTTACGCCCCGATCTAGGTCTGCTTAAGAATAGAGTAAATGGCCAGGTGGTTAAGAGTACTGCTCAAGGACGCGAGGATGTTAGTATTATCGTAAACAGAAGGAAGATGAAACCTGAGAAGCGCATATCACCGGATAGTTCAGTTGGTTCGATGGATTCCAGGACACACAGCGAATGCGGTCCAGTTAGATCGAGTGGTACACCCACCAGGGTGGTGAAGATTAACAGGAGCGATGCTGAGAGCATTGCAACCACTGCTAGTTATTACAGTCGGGAACCAGATGACGACGTAATCATGAGCCGAACTAAACCCGAAAAGACAGAACGCACTGAGGAAATCGAGTTGCGTAATTTGCGAAAAAAGACACGAAAAAGAACGCGGAAATTCGAAATCGATGGTGTGCAAGTGACAACTACAACGAGTAAAGCGATCTATGGTGATGATGAGAATGGTAAACTATATGACGATCACATTTTCCGGAAACAGGAGCTTCGAGAACTGAAGATGCTTCAGAAGCAAGAGAAGAAACAGCAGAAGCAGTTAATCGAGAAGACGGAACAGCAACAGGAGGCTGAATTGGGTGTCTCATCCAAACGAATCCGGGCAGAACAGGAGCAAGAGTTGAAGATATTTAGAGACAAACGCAAGGCTAGGGATAAGATGTTCAAGGAATCACTCCGAATTTCTACAAATTTGGATGATGAATACGATGACTACGAGTATCTGGATGATGACGTAACTGAATTGATCGAGGGCGATCAAAACTGTCAGATTGGCCGAGTTGTAAAATCCGGAAAAGAGAATGTTATTATGGCAGTACCAACAGACGAGGCAGTACCGACGGACGAGTCTCGAAGGGGCGAGCACGACGAAAGAAGAAGAAGATTTGGAGAAGGAGGCTAAGTCGTACTTTTGACAGCCGCCGAGTAATACGTAGTTTGAGGAGTGCCGAATAATTTAAGTAAAAGATTGTGATTAATAAAGTATTTTATTGAGAAAACCCGAGTTTTACAACATAATAATTATATAGCTGAAATGTCAGTTGTATTAATTAAAGTAATGAATTCTTTTTTGCATATCATTTATGCCATTATTTGCAATTTTAACGAGACAAATTCACATAATAAAAAAATACGTTAAAATTTCATACATCCGTGATCGTGCTATTTTATATTAAATAAATAAATATATTAATAAATAAAAAACGCACGATCACGGATGTTTGAAATTTGTAATGTAATGGCAAATTTCAGGTAGTAAATTAACACAATTTGAGGAATCCCCAAGATTTTTCTTAAGTTTCATACTTTTGTCTTCAAAACTAATTTTGGCTGTATTTTACCCAGTTATTGCAAGTAAAAAACATTAGTTTTTATAATTGTACCAAACGTATCACCGAAAAGCACCGGTTAGCCGAACAAATGAAAATTTTCTCTCAACGACGGCATAGGATAAAATCTTATCGAAGAGAAACACGAAATAGAAAAAGAACATGTTGAGGAAACCTTGGATGTCTATTGAGAAAATGAATTATCTTTATAATTTTTTTTTTTGTGAATTTTTCCGATGTTTTAATAGTTTATTCTGCGTTTCAAGGCGAAGACAAATCCAACAAATCAAAGATCATAAAAACGGTGCAGCGGTTCTTGAGTCATAAGTGGTGTACCTACCTAACCCGACTTTGTTTTATTTATATAGATTTATATAAATAGATATTGTACTTATATGTACATTTTTGAATTCCGAATTTTCTGCTCTTTCATTTGACATCCCACTCGAAAATATAGAAAAACATAATTTTTAAACCCCCCCACTTTTTTTAATGTAACATCCGCCATATTTGGTGTTGTTCGTATAAAATGTAACCTATATGTCACCCAGACAAAAATTACGAATCGATTGACACCTCATTCATTAAAATCGGATGAGTAGTTTAGACGCTATGCTAGAACACACTTACGTACAAGGTCTGATAGACTCCTAAATACATTACCATTCTTTTTTGGCTTTGCCGCAATCGGGTAAAAATAACACTCATTAACAAAATATTATAACATAATATGTTATAATAATATTCATTACGAATGACAAGTTCATTAATTTCATTAAAAACTTAGTAAACTCCTTCTGTAGTAGGTACATTATTTCTAACGTAAAATTAAAATTAAATAGCTGCGGGTTGAAAAATTTTAAAAAAAATTATCTGTAGGACTTTTGCAAATTTGCAAAAATTAAAATCATGCTGCAAAGCGAAAAGCTAGTGATTTTAACATAAAAACTTGAAATCGATTTTTTTCTCAGAACACAATTTTTGAAAGGATTTATCCAAAAAGGACTTCAGGGTAAGTACACTCAAATCAAGTGTCCTCGTGGTTACTGGAGGAACTAGAATAATCCCGATCCCATAATTCTATTACAATTTCATCTGGAAAAATATCTGCACGTAATGAACACAAAAATGCACTTTTTTAATTTGAAAAGCCGGCATTTTGTGTATTTCAAACAGCTGATGAGAAAACTTCAATTGCTTCCTACTACTATATCCACTTGCTTACTGAGTGGGGGGAAAAGCATAATGTTGCATATATAAGATAACAAATAATGTGTTTGTGACTATACAACTTATAATTAGTGAAACTCTCTGCTCTTCACCCCACGGCCCGACTCGAAGCTGAACTTTTTTCATAACACTTTAACTTAACTGCTACAACTGATCAATACACCGCCGCGATTTTTAAAAACTTTTTATTTTTATTATTCTAAATTCATAAATCGGTTTTTACTATTATTAATATATTTATATATTTTATGTACGTAAATAATTGATCAAAATTTTATTATAACCAGTAATTTTCTTTTCACATTGCTCATACACTTGAAATAAATCTTAATTTGTTTAAAAAACGATACAAACACGAAGAAAATTATAACGGATTATTTAACCCTAGTCCAAATTTTAATAATAAATTCCAATCGAAGTACAACATCAAATTTCGTTTGTGCATTATTTATTCGAAGCCCTTCACGTCCTTCAAGTTGTGTAAACACGACATACATTATCACCCTTCGATTTTCTTCAATACACATTAATAGATATGAAGAAGGCTCATCTACGAATAACTATTACATTCAACTCCAATGGGTGGTGTTATGTCTACGTGATGTTGTTTACTTGGACAGGAATTTATCATTGTATTTGATGGGAAAGATTGGTACCCGGATGTCAATAATATTCTGTGAACATTCTCAAGAAAGGAGATTATCCTCATAAATATACCGGAGAGTGGCTGGATATTAGTGGAACGTGAAAGTTAAGTTAATAACTATTATGACTTAACCAATAAAGGACTCTATTGAGATAATACTACCTACGCTGTCAATTAAGGACTAACGGGAATGTTGTAAAAAGTCAGGAAATGTTGATTGCAATAAGAAGGACAGATAAAAATACTGAAGATTGTAAATTGCATGTACGATTGTACATATATGGTATTGTATAATGTAAGGATATCTTTCGCCATAATACTGAATAATACTGTTAGCTAAGTAAATTTCTAAATATAGTTAAAGAGGAAAAACAATCTAGTATTAAATCATTGATAACGTAAAAGTCTGGGATCCTTACAGTCAACAAACATCATTTCTCGTTTCATGAAGGAAACCATACAGACCTATGAATATTTCCAAATAAAATGAGCAATCGTTCCACATGGAATCCTTTGATAATATACAAATAATATATTGAATGCATCCCGGATGATACCATAAAAGAATCAAACAACAAGATTTTATCGTTACACAGCAATAAAACTCTTTTCTTCATTGTTGAAAATGTCCTTTTATCAACCTCATTATATCCATACAAGTTTTCTTTTTGTGAGTATATTAAAAATTCCGTTTTTCGTAATGTACATTATTAAAATAATTTTCGTGAGAGTTGCCTTACAAAAGGGAGAATTTCTTGTGTCATTGGAGTAACTACATAAATATTTCAATGAATTTCAGATAAGGAAATAGAGCCGAGGGACATCAACATCCAGATAGAAGCAAACTGGGGTTTTAACTCTTTTCTTGAAAATGCTTCTGCCAGTTTCCTGCCAACTTAAGTGGGTGGTTTGTGTCATATCCGTTAGAAGATTTACCGTACTCTGTTCAAGGATATCTTAGATATTTCCTGAATTTTTTTTCTTATTTTCGTGGTGCCCTTTACTATGATGAAATTAGAAATAAAACGATATCGTATTTTTACTGCATTGCCTCTATGCCTTGACGTCCATTGCAAAAGTTTTATAATATAATAAAAAGCAAACATGTCCGGAAGGATTCTATTCGGATGTTGGGACAGTATTGGACATGTGCAAAGGATGGAGAAACATTTAAGATGTCTTTCACCAGTTAATATAAAAGCCCTCAAGTGGAATCTGTTTATCGGATAATCTTTCTTCACCCACAACCCTTAAACCATCAGCAGTAAAGAGCTCTTTAACCTGTTTGGTTCATAGGTGTAAGGATTTCTTAAGGCGTTCCAGGACTACAGAGATTATACTCTTGGATAATCATATCCATGAGTGTATATGAACAGTTCAACTCACTCACATTCAACTATTCCAAGTGGACAGGATTCTACCCAGTTCCTTATAAAGGAACGTTTTGCAAGGATATGGCACACAACAAGAAATCATGATTTCTTTTTTACAAAAAAATTAAAGCGATGCCATAAAACTATTTCCTTAAAACTTATGGTTTAGCAGTTACAATTATTGAGCTGTACCTAATTAAAGAAAACCGCAAGACAACTTAAAAACTAAAATTAACATAACTCCTATAACTAAATCTCGTAAAATTGTCAAGAAGTTTAATTAAAAACAAAACTACTAATTTAGCCGAGGATAGAAAAAAATAACCAATCAAAAATCATTGAATCACTGTAATAACATCCTTATACCGTACACGTCCGCAATGGAGAAGTGAATCGATATTTTCCATTAAACTATAACTCCACATTATTTAAAAATTAACACTAAACAAAATCAAAGGAGTTTGCAAAGTTTTATGCATTCAGAAAATCTAAAGTGCACTCTATCACCAGATGTTTCACACTTCTTAGAAAGATTCCTGCGGGCGATTTTGAAAAATTAAAATTATTGTTTTCACTGAATTCAGATCAAAGTTTAAAGAAATTACTTCGAATACTTCGAATACAAGTTTGATTTTCCAAATATTTATTAAACAAAAAAAGTAAAAATGGATCAATAAAACATTTCTTGAAATTGAGAAAACTTCAAAGTATAAATTTCAAAATTACAAACAGAAACCAACAATTCACAAATTAATTAAATTTCATTGAAATAGTTAACAATAGTAAAGACATTGTTCATCGAACAGAGTAAATATGTACTTACTGAAATTGATGAAATTCTTGGCAAAATTCTAGAATACACAAAATCTTTTTGGAATTCAATTGAATAACTGAATTTTCATAAAACTGATGTCCAAGTTATTTATTCCTGTAACAATGAAAATTTCTGAGTAATTTAATCAATAATCTGGAGAATCTTCTTCCTGTTACCAGGAAACTAATAAATTACTCAAAATTGTTGACGTTTTATTCACGCCATTTATCATACCTGCAAGGGAAGATGGCATTTGATTGGAATTCGTCCAATTTATGGGGTGGATTCAAGGATATGATATTATATTTTTCCCCGGTCTGACAATCTTCTCAGTTGGATGGTTTTATTAAATGATATATGGCAAATGTTTTTGATATTAAAAATAGAACTTGAAAAGCATACAACAATAAATATACATTTTATCGAATTCAGCTAAATATTTCATTAGTACTTTTAGTGGAGAGAATTTGGAAACATTTACAATATCAAAAACGTGCTGATTGCACCATTAAGCAAGTTACCTGAAATATTTATCATCACATGTTTCACAAATATAATAATTTCCAACATGGGCACAATTATTGGATAAAAAACAAAAAAAAAGAACGCAAAAGTATTGTTAATGTTTCATTTTCAGCTGGAACACGGGCGTACCTTTTCTCTTTATCGCACCCCATAACAATATTTTAAGCAATAAATTGTCCATTTGCAGGCGAATGTATTTTTTTATACAACCAAAAAAAAAAATGTATGTACTTAAAAAATAGTATTGATTTCATGTTTGAAAATGCCTCCATCATACAACGTTTTACGTTTTATATTCGCCTGGTCAACATAATGTGGAAATTTGCATTTAACTTCGAAGGTGCATTCGATATTTCGACGGATATATCGTGTATATGCGTTGCAAGCGAGTTCTTTTTATCTCGTTCACCACAAAAAAGTGTCTGAAAATATCCTTTCACACGCTGATCGATTCGTTTATTTATAACGCTTGAAATATAATTAATATTTTCTTTTATTTTGTGGAAAAAATTTTAAAATCATTTTTATTCGTTCCTCTCTTATGTAAATAATAATATTACTGATTTATAAAAGGCAAACATTTTTAGTTGGTTCTTGTGTTTTTAAATGTTTTATTGAAAGGATTCAACACAAACGCATTACACCTGAGAATGCAATTTCAAAAACACTTAATTTGATATCACTTTTTTTTAAAGGATTGTCATTATTTTTATTGCAATTTTAGTTAATTGTAATCCTTGTCGAAAGCAATATTTCCAACTACATTTAATTAAAATTCAGTTTCTTTGAAGAGTCCTTATCAAGAATTTATTTACCATAACTCTTGATAGAAAACACATAAACACTCAATTAAGTAAAACCAATCATGAAGGCATTTTCAAAATATGTATTCAAGATTGAAAGGCTTCAACAGACAGGACAAAATATAACTGCTTTTGAAAATCTCATATACACAATTCAAAATGTTCACTTTACATAATGATATACAATACAATGACAATGTGTATATGAATGAATGTGCTCCTTGCTATATTCAGGACATATTTTGCGTTTGTGTGAAGTGAAAATTGTTGGCGAAACCAAAACTCTATAATACTAGAGAGGAGTGTAACAATTTTGGATCTAGAATGGAATTTTGTAGGAGGTCGTAGGAGGAACTTTTGAGTGCATAACCGAGAATGTGTTATCCTTGATTGAAGTTCTGTGTGTAAAGCATTAACAGTTATGGAAATTTTCAACAAACGGAATACGATGAAAAGTTTTATCACTGAAAGCATAATTATGAGTCAAACTTTAAAGGTGTGTGTTGAGCATGAGGCACAAATGGACACCAGGAATTGAAGCCAAAACGTGATGTTATGAACAGGATTTTGACAATTCGGATTTATCCTTTTGATGCAATGTACAAATTCATGGGAGCTCTTTTGTAAGTCCTTTTGTATTTGATGATGTTGAAACTGCTCTGTTTGATACTGGCGGAATGGAAAATTCATGCTGCAATGTTTATTGTTCAAATTTAGTCCGGTTTATTCAGTTAAGTTAATATACATCCAGATAACTCAGATTCTTTGTTGACTATTGAACAGAAAAAAATATTCTTAAGATTGACGTACATTTCAGAAACTACCAACACATTGTTGACAAAGCATTTTTTCATCAAATATTTTATCCAGAATAAGCTTATTATTTTAAAATCCACAACAAACTTCAATCTGCACAAAATACATTATTTTAAAATCCTTTCCTTTGTTGATTAAATCTCAAACTAATTTCATTTAACTAGAAATAGTACCATTATTTAATAGAAAATTCAATTTTGAAAATTACATTTCCTCAAAAGCTCTAAAAGGAGATTCAAATGACAAAAAAAAAATCACTTAATACCATTCAATTTTAAATCCTTTTTATATATTCCCATTGTGCTCTTGAGTGATCATGCAAAGCCATCAAAAGGAGGCAAAATTTAAAACGTGGAAGTTGCATCATGAAATCGCAACAAAAAGCTAAGAGTGGGGGTTTGGGGTAGACGATGTACCAAACTCCAAAGCCGCAATATTTTATTAAAGCTGCAAGAGTTTTAAATAATTGTGTGTCAAGTCCGTTCTCACAGCTCCTCAGACTGTTCGCAATTTATTATGTGAGCGATCCCCTTTGACAATTTAGCCGGTTGTCTTCTATCATTTAGAAATGTCCTTCTGTGGCTCTGTTTGCCCATTCGTGTTGGCTCTCGTGCTTGGTATTTTCGTTTAAAGCGCGAGCAAAATTAATGGAATTTAAAGCAACAATAATACAAAACAAAAGCGTACGACAATCGGTAAATGCACACCACTCAACAGTGTAGAGATAAAAATAGAAGAAGAATTTCACAAAATAAAAATAAAAACTAGAGTTCATTTTTGTTGCAGACAATAGTGGAAGTTGCACTGATAGTCTGCGGGTGAGCTTATGTCCTCGAGCAGTGATAAGTTTCAAAGGTGAAATTAAATGCTTCCTGGTCGTCTCCGTCAGTTCGTCCTTGGTAAGGCACAATAAATCTTCTAACTTTAGTAGGGATAATTTTTCTTTCAATTCAGTGAACAGCAGAGACCTTATTTGTTTTATCTTTGAATCAAGACAAAACTTATCAAGAAAAAGCTAATTAATAACATTTTTTACAAAAAACAATTAAAAAAATTGTCCTTAATATGAAAGTAAAAATCCCAAGCTAAATACTATAAATGAATGTTCATATCTTCGGCTTAAAATATTCGAACAACCCATTATAGGATATCCTTCCACTTCAAAGGACTTTAACAGAAGTGTAACGATTGACACCTGTGAGAAACAAGATGACGCTATTGATTCGCGTAAGAATGTTAAGATTGGTATTGTTTTAGGGACCGAGTGCCATCTACCCTTAAATGGTTTCCACTTACCTACAAAAAGACTTGTTGAGCTTTATACACTGCGCAAGCTCCATCTAGGGGGTGGATGAAGGAGATATTCACCCCCAAACATATAATATCCTTCGAACCCGGATGTGTACTCTTGCTCACGTGAGAGTGTTTCCGAGTTCCGGTTTGGTATATCAACAGTTTCTCGGAAGAGCAAGGGAGGTCAAGGCGAGGGTGCCTTATAGCATAATTGCTCAAAGGCAGTAACACACGCATGAGGGGTGCGTTTAATGGTCCGTTCGAAAACTATCGGTTAAATGGGAAAAATGATCGACCAACGATTGTAATATCCTTGTGTGTTGGTGTTGACATTCGTCGCGATGTGAACAGGAGAGGTTCCTTCAAGAACTGACATCATAGCAAAATTTATTCATGCCCTTCTTCGAATTATGGTTCTGGTCGTTGGCCATTTGGCGGGGGTTGCTTGGAGGCGCTATAAACGTTGATTACTAACAAGAAAATTCTTTGGCTTTGCATTTTACGACATAACGGCAGCAAGCTTCAGCCGAGAATCAATTTCATCTCCTTTCGTTTCAGGTAAACAACATCGATATCAACGATGGAAAGATATCCAGCAGGGATATCCTTTTAGCTGGCCTATTTCTTAAAAGTCGCATTATGTCGAAATGGTACTGTAACCTTACGATATTTGATCTGAATGCCGACCCTTCTTCTTCAAGGTTTTTATCTATCGAATCAGTTATTTTTTTTTTTTTTGGTTCCTTTTTTCTCCTTTATTTTTTATGTTCGATGAACGATTTTTGATACACGACTGATTCGTTTTGTTTGAACCCAATTCAATTCGATGATGAAAACAGGATGGAAAACTGTGTTTACTTGTTTGAAAAACCATTTGTTGAGTAGGTATCACGTTTAAGGACATTAATTAAGTGCTATTCTCGTATTTGGAAATGTGTTTGTTGTTATTTTATCAGTTCAACAGAGATTAAATTCGATAGGAAATTTGTAAAATTTATTTTTATGATTCGTATTAAATCAAAATTGTTTGTGTTGAATAAAATAAAATATGTTTTGTGTAAACAGATTCGTTAATCAACTATTCTTGAATACTTGGTATTGGAATTGAAGGAAAATCAATCATATCGTCCAATTTATTTTATAAGTATGTGTAAGTACATTATTGGAATTTGAATGACTTAATAACTGAATGACTGAATAACCTTCCTTGCAGAATAACATTATTTAATTTAAAATTGAAACACAATAGTAAGAAAAATTACATTTCTATTAAGGAAAAAGACAACAAAATTTCAACTGCAGTTCAACTTTTAAAAAATAAAAAGCAAATAAGTCGGAAAAGTTCATATTTCAGAAAATTAACTGAGTTTATTTTACAACCCCTAAAATATTCATACTCTCTGGGATTTCTTAAATAATCTGTAACCCAGCGGCATGAGTTTCATTTTCCCCATCGTAAATTTCATTCATAGCCGCAATTTTCATGCAAAACAAAAACAAATCAAAGTCCAGTAATTTTGGAAGACCTTCTCAAGCTTAAGAAATAATTCAAAGACACGCCGAGAAATTAACAGAACGCATAAAACCGCCAGCTCCTTTATAAGTATACACACTGCCAGCCGCCCACCACTCCCCAGGGATCAGATCTCCAATTAATCCTGTTTGTTGAAGTTCGTCAAGGAAATCCGTGTATTAAAAATTCATCGTTGATGTGTTAACTAAGCACTTGAGCCAACGAATGGAAGGAAGCTCTAATTATATTACATGCCTAACGGAGTACATGACTTCGTCGAGCTAACCCCACCCCTTGGATGAACTAATTTAATATAAAAAAAAGAAGGATCACATTACGGCTCGAGACTACTTTTCCGCTCTCAATTCTGTTTCTGTTCGTGTGGTATCCTGCTGCTCCTTTGTTTTTCCGAAGCCCCCTTCGCCACCAACTGGAAGCCTCAAATTTAGGAATTACAAGGTGAGTAATAGTCCCGTTAAGCTGTGCCAAGTCAGAGTTGAGGAAGAGGTGGATGGCAGGAAAAGAGGATTATACGGTTCCTGGCAATTCCATTTATTGTCTAATTAGCTAACTCCGAGCAGGATCACATAATCGGCTGGCACCTTCACCCCGATTCAACGTCCATTGTGCATTCTCAGCATTTTCCCTCTCATCCCGCAACAACATCGAAACGTACTAGAATCAACTGGAACTGGTCCCTTCAACTGCACCCTAAATGCATCAGTTAAAAACTATCCTGAACGCCATTGCACCTATAGTCAGGATGATACCTACAATGTTTATCTTGAGTTCCCTGCTTCAATTCGGCTAATGCCGCCGTTTTGTGAGACTCCGTCGTAGTTTGCCTTTCGGGTATTCATCAGTAATCCTCGATCCTGTTCGTCCTTTGGTATCCAAACGAAAAGTTTCCATATAGCTTAGAGCGTAATAGCATCAGCTGCTGGCAACCGATTCAACTGAATTATCTGAACAAAAACTACAAAGCCTATGGTCCTTATCATGTGATGGATATCCTTTTGGTTTTTCCATTCCCACACATAAACTACTTTCCGAATTAAATTACTTGAAAGGAGTTCATGCGTTTAACGTTCCAAGTCCTGGAAAACTCTATTGCAATCTGATGCGAGTTCCTGGGCTACTTTACGAATTACGAACGATAAGTCCTTTGTTTAATTCCTTAATTAAATTAACAAATTGGAAACAATACCAAGGATAAAAAAATAAAACAGACGTTACATATAAGTGTTTGAAATATTATTGAAATTTGCTTAATCAATCCCAACATTTAAAAGAACGATTGTCGCCATTGCTAAAACTTAACCCTTCTTATAATTTACATCAAGAACTAAAATTAAAAATCAATTATTATTGCATGTTAGTTAAAAATTTTGAAATAAAACCGAAAAATGGTAGGTATATTGTTGGAATTTACTCAAAAAAACTTGTTCATTCGTAAATAATCAACTTTATTTTACACGAACGTGATGGAAGGTTGGAATGCGTATCAGAAAATTGCAAGGACAATACAAAATGGAGAAATAAAAAAAGTAAAGAGCAATCCTGTTTTCCATGCATGATTTCGATTGCAGGTCGATTTCATGCCCAGTTGCACACACTGTATGCATGTCTGGTACATTGCAGTTCCTTTCCGAAGGAGCTCCGCACAACGAAATTTTTCTATTTGTTTCTGAATGTATGGCATGAACATTTTCCAGCTTTAAAAAGTGTTTTCCACTTACACTTTTTTTTGAAAATCATTTAACTGAAACTTAATGGAAACTTTGAACTAGTTTTGATGAAAAACAAGGTCGAAAGAGTAAATTGTTTCTCTCAGCTAAAGTTGATAAAGTTTTATCTTTTTCCGCGGAAGCAAAGTAAGTGCAATTTTTATTTTCCTCTCCATGAAAAACAGAAAGTTATGAAAATCCTTTATATGCACTGGAAAATTAAATTTACAAAGTTGAAGTAAATTTTTAAAAAAAAAAAAAAAAAAAAAAAAATTGGATTCTAAAATATTTAATTACGGGGCATAATATTTTAAATTTTCATAATATTCAGGAAAGGCTTCATTTCACTTCTCATTTCTTCGCATTCTAGAGTCGGTCGACTAAGAAGGGTACAGCACATGCACCGGATAATTACATAAACTACTTTGAGAAGATAACATTTGCCTTTTGCAAACTGAAAAGTTTATTTCACTTTGTGGCTAATTATCCCGGTTCGCTGGAACCCAAATTATTTGAGTAAATTTTCCCTTAAAACGTGTCAGATCCTTGTTACAGTAACGTATTTTCTAAAAAACTATTTACTTCAACTCACATTTTGGAAAGTGCTGATTAGCAAACATTACCACGTAACATAACGTCACTAGTTAAGGGAAGCTGATTTATTTTATAAAGATAACAAAACTTACCGTACCTAATCAAGAACTCTAATCTGTGTACGACTTTAAGTAATTCTAGCCACGTTTTCAACCTCCAGCACTGCCCACAAGACACATAGATAACCCAAAAATACCAAGTGAGCATAGAAAGGGTATTATACAATACAAATATAATAAGGATTAAGTTGCCTCAAAAGTTCGCCAGGGGTTCATAACTTTGTAGTGGCTTTCAGTGAATTTACCTGAGTGTATGAAATCAAGTACCTATAGTACACACATTATTTTGCCAAGATATAATAAAAGTGAAAATATATATACGTCTATTATATATGAACAAGTATATTAAAAAGATTGCTGTATGAAAATCGCAACAGCCGCCAAATACATCAACTTTGCAATCATCACTTTTCGTGTATTTGCCCGAGGGAATGAAAATCTCAGCGGAATATCTATACGAAAAGTATAATGTACAAGAGTCCTTTGAATACCTACACCGGATGAAGGTAATTCTGGCAATGTTGTGGTATCACTTACCCGAAAATAATATTACCAATCCCAAGTATATCCCTGCCACCCAAATATCACACCAACAATATTTGTAGTAATCTTAAAAAGGCCCCCTTTTCCATGAAGTGTCCTTTATATCCTTTGCGAGGGTTGAATGTGAATATTGTATGTATACAGAACTCAATTCAGCCTCGGGAAAGCACTCATAAAGGAAGACCACGCGTTTTTCTTCAAATCGGTACACAAAATTGAATGTGCACAAGGAAAAAGGATCTCATCACATTTTAAAAATATAGATATATTGTATATATATTGGCAATATAGTCAGTGACAATGTTTGCCAATAAAGTACTTTTCGGTATGTGTTGTGATCATGACACAAGGTGTTCAAGAAGGAAGGATTCGTGCCAGGAAGCAAGTGACAGTTAGTCCTTTTTGACTGATATCAAACCAAAAGTCGATGACAATATCTTTTCAAATAGGATATAAGTATATCATATAGTCGAACTTTGTTTATGGTATTTCCGTATCCGGTTGGAATGGTGTTGACTTCTTCGGTGCCAGGAAACTTTGTCACCTCCTTTAAATGAAAATATTACAAAATCTATTTCACTTGACTTGTTGCAAGTATAGTCGTATTTTTCCATTGGATTTTTCTACCTAAAATCAGGTGGTTCACCAAAAAACAAACGTATTCATGGATCTTATAGAACGATGGTTGTGCCATTGACAATTTTTATATATAGTTGTATAAATGAATACTATACAAAAACTTTTATGAAATAGAGTTGGGTGTACATACTTCATATGCCGGCAAAGCAGGATACCTTGCGACCATCGGTAATATGTGAACTTTTTGATAAGGTATGCACTGTACTTGGCGTATTGACATATCCTTCCCCACCCTCTAGACCACTCTGTCTTTAGCACAGTCATGAATTTCACTTTGCGCAGCATAGACGAAGTAAAGAGCTTTAAGTAAAATCAATATAAGGTTAGCAGTGAATATAATATTCGGTGAGGGAATTCAAGGAGCACAACGCTCGTTTTTTATTATTTGAGAACATGTCCCTTTAGCAAAGTAACAGTTCCTTTCTTTTTTTCTATACACATATAGTACATAGGTACTATAATGTACACATATTCAGGTCTAATGGCTCTGAATATTTAATATAACGAAGTTTTTGGTGATGCACAGAGAATTTTTGAGTACTTTTCATTGTGCTGAAGAAAACATTTTTCCTGTAACCAATTTACTGATTTTAATGTCAGCTTTCATACTTCAAAAAGAAATTAACAAAGGGACTTTTAAGATCAATTGTTCTTGGTAGTTTCTACAGCATATCAATTTATAGCTTTTTGATAAATTACATTATTTATTTTAATCTATATATATAAAAATCAATTGCATTACGTTAGTCTCGCAAAAACTCGAGAACGGCTCGACCGATTTGAATGATTCTTTTTTAGTTTGCTTTGTCTCAATATAGGGGTGGTTTAGGAAAAAAGAAAATTTAGAAAAACTCAAAGAGAAAGCCGGAAAATCGAAAAAATCGTGGTTTGCATTTTGTATGAGAATGCACTTTTCACAACCAGATGGTGTTAGTGGCGGGCCTGTCGTTTGACAGCTTGATTCGATTCGATGATTCGATTATTCACACTCAATTCAATTATTCGATTTTTCACAGTGTATGGTTGTGCCCAAACAGTGAAATCTAATAAATTTAAAATTGTTTTTTTTTTTCGTAAAAAAAGGTAGTACCTTTTGAGAATAGATTCTTTTAAAGCGAATTTAATTACATTTTGCGAACAATCATTTTCATCACCCATTCCATTAATGTAAATTGACTTTGCAGTCTTAGACATAAGCACGAATTTGAACCACAGCACCGATTTCCATGAAATTTGGAATATTTCTACAACTTTCCTAATAGGTGATCGCAGAGAATCAGAGAAATTCAACTTTTAAGGGATGAAAACGGGCTAAAACTGCAAAATAGATGTGGACAATAACCCGAAATGAAGGTTTATATAGAAGCATTCTGCACAAAAAAAAATGAAAACATTCAAGAGGTAACGTTAAATAAGATGAAATGACTGGCTACGTCTACGTCATAAGCCTATATGCCATTACCCGAGGGACGTGGTGGGAACAAAGGGTTTTTGTCCATATATGTATATTGTAAATGACGGTTTGATTGACAATAAATGTGCAGAATAATGTTTTACGTTTTGCAAATTTTTAATCCACCTTATTAAATATACCCAATATTTTTACTTTGTGGAACACCGTAGCAAAGCACGGATATTGAATAGTGATGATAAAGCATTCCCGTGTAAAGCCGGGTAGATCAACTATACCTACACTAACAATTTCCATAACTGACTGACAGACAACGCACGGACTAAATCGCTGGACCTAAAAAGCTGAAATTTTTGCTACACTAAGGCCTAACAAGCACTAAGGCTGAATTTTTTGAAATTCCACACCTAAAGGGGTACAATAGGGGATGAAAGTTTGGTTAGAAATCCGCCATATTTGATGTAAACAATTCAAAAAAATTGGTATTTGTCCTTTTGTTAGAAATAAAGAAATACCTGTATCACAATTTTTTGAAATTCGACCCTTAAGGGGGTAAACTGCGAGTTGAAAGTTTCTATGAATATTCCCCATTTTTGAAGTAAGAAAATCATAAAAACTGGTATTGCTTTTTGGTTCGAAACAAAGTTAAATAAGAACTACCGACTTTTATCCTAATTCAACTCCCCAAAACCACCCTTGACCGAAGAAAACTAAACAACTATTATTTTGACCGTCCTACGGGAGACGGCTCTATGTAAAATATGTCGCGTTTGGGAGCAGTTGTAAATTCAAAAAGTACATTATATTATGATTTTCATCGTCCCGGGTGAAAACGGGTAGACCTGCTAGTTTGTTATAAAGACGCAATATGAATTACAATTTCAACAATAGATTTTTGTTATATACTTGAAAACAAAAACAAGAAACTTCAGTAAAAATAAATATCCTGAAATTAGCAGAATCAATTTCTAATTCCTTCTTAAAATCTAAAATTTAAACTTATTTCAAAACTTTACGATCTTAATTACTTTCAGTAATTTTCATGAATCTAAAGTAGAATCAAAGGTCCTAAATCTAATTTCGACTAGAGCCGAACAGGATAACCGCATCAAAAGCAGAAATATTTCATAATATTTACCGAAACAATTCTGGATTAATCTAACATTCGTCCTCCAGGCTGTTGCCACCTGCATCCAATAATTTGCCAAGTGTTCGCACAAAATACATAATCAGAATTGTTGTCCATTAGTCCTGGAATTGGAGAGGACCAACATAAACTTTAGGTTTGTGGGGGTTGAACAATAAAAGGGAGAGATTTGTGAGCTTTAAATTCGTCATTACTAACGTCACTTATGTCCGTTACAATTTGTTATATCTTCGTTGTGGCAAAAGGAAACTCTTCACCAGCAACCGAAGGCTTAATTCACCGTAATGGCAGGAAGCTGAGGGGATTTCAGGACCTAATTGCAGTTATGTAAGCCGCATAAGCCATTAATGCAGTCAGAGATGACATTTGAGAGGAGGGAAATGGGGGAGAGAAATGGTCGGCTTTTTGGGGTATTCGAAAAGAGGAAAAACGAAAATTTATCTCTAAAGATTAATCATTGTAAAGTGAAAGTTTTATCCGAGTAGAGATGGAAGGTACCTTTTTAGTCCAGGACGAAACTGATGTTTTAGTTAAGGTCAGTTTATTGTTTAGGGATGCACAAAAGGGATAATCAGGATTACTTTGAATTTTATTCACCTCCAACTCTATTTCAGCTAATTAGTCCAGCAGGAAACATTTTAGTATCATTGCCATTTCTGAGTTTTTCAAGTATTTAATCCTTTTAAATGTTCAACATTACAACTCCACTAACAAACTTTTTTGTTTGTTTAAATTTTTATAAGTGGTATTAGTTAATTAATTATTAGCAAACGACGCAATTTAAATTTGCAAAATTTATGAAAGCGTTTTTTTTCGGAATGTAGCTACCTGCTACACTAATAAAATGAATATTAATTTTACAGAAGAACTGACAAACAGTAAAATATCATTTCATCCTCGTGCAGAAGGACATTCATTGCAAAGATGACAGCACTGCCACTCCATTAAATAATGTCGCAATGAAATTGCAAAACTTTAGCAACATGAGCAACGCATATAAGAATCCTTGACAGACAAGTGAAATAAAATTTACATCACTCAATAAACGTGAAAAATGTTTTCCATAATACAAAGTGCATTTCAAGCATGCATGACTTCGCTACAGAACAAAAAAAAACATCCCCGCACAATCCCATAGTTTGTATATCCAAGAAAGGTGCTTCATCACTTGGAGAATTGACCTTGTCTGAAAACTCTGGAGAGTCTATGTTTGTTTTATCAAGAACAACTTTAGTTGCATGCACAATTACAACAAAAAGATTTGCCAGAATTCTTTCATCTCAACCGAGGAATGTGAAACGCGATCTCAATGCACTTTTCACATTCGTTTTTGTGTTGGCTGCATTCAAAAAGAGTTTTCTGGAGAAATTAGTGGAGTGCACGAATGCATTTGGATAAAAAGAACATATTATATTAAATCGCTGAAGTCATTAAAATTTATGTACTTTTACATGTATACTGAAAAAAATAGTACACGTCAAGTCCTACATTTACTATAAGAATTTGACATTTACTAAAAGAGTGGAATTTGCTGGAACATTTACAAGTCCCAGAAGCATTCTTTCACAATAATGTAGGAAAATTTAAGATGTATGTCCTGCCACTCAATATACATTCCAGTTTTTTTTCTTGGTTACATCCTGTGGGGTAATCTTTCAGTGCAATTTGATGAATGATAGAGCCTGAATTTCCCAGCTATTGAGGGCAAGAGTTCAATTTCAAATAAGCTGATATGAATGTCAACTGGTAAAATGTGACATTTGACTGATACTTCTACGTGTTTTGTCGCACCCTTCCTCCAAGGAAAACCCCTTTTCCTTTTAAAAATTGAGAATGACAAATGATATGGCTTTTTAGGAAATTCGCTACCAAAAGGCAACAGTTGATTTGGAATAGAAGCCCTTTCGAGGGAGGGAAATATTTTTTTCCTGCAGGTTTTTTGTTGGGTGTTTCCTTGTTGTGCGATATCTACACAAAGGCATCTAATTTTCAATTTATTTAATAACAAATTCATGGATATCATTATTAAAGCGCCTCAGTGTTAGTAACACTAAGTAAGACATTAATCAGAAACAAGCAGGGTTACCCAGTTTCGATATATGTATTGGAAATTTTTCCAGGAATTTTTACAATTTTTTTTTTACAAATTGTGATCACTGAAACTCCTGAAAACGTATGTATTTTCAAGGAAATTACTTGAATAATAAATTAACACCTTAATAGATCCGCCATTTTGAATTTCCAAATTTAAATAAATAATTAATCTATTTAAAATCGGTGGCTTCAAAATACCATTCATATTTACGTATAGTATAAACGCTTAAATAACAATAGTTTAAATTTAATTAGAAAAATAAGAAAAGCGTAAAATAACCACCGCATCAAAACGAGCACATTATAAATTTGGAAAGCGAATTTACTCGTAAGTTCAATAATAATTAAGTTCCTTAATTTTTTGCAGATAAATTGTTCACCAATTAAACTTTTCCAATAGAATTTAAGGGCTGAATTATTTATATTTTTCTTCATGGACTTACTTTTAACAACGGCCTGAACTATATAATCAGGTCCTGGAATCATCCCATAAAAACGCATTCTCTCTTTAATTAGCTGAAAAAGGAAGGCAAAGGAATTCTGCAATTAAGTCGAGTAGCTGAAGAATTTAATAAATTGGCTCTCCTCGCTGAAAACCGGGGAGTCTCCTTATCCCTTTCAGAACAATACCGTGCAATTTTACGACCACAATTCCGTGACAAGGACAGGGGTTGCGTTTTTTTCTCTACAGGCCAGAAGGGTTGTGCTTTTGACAATCTTTTTACGGGTATTGTTCCTTGGCGATTTCTTTGTGCTTTATTCAATTTTTTTTATAAGGCCTTAAAATTTTTGCTCAATTAGTGTATAATCCTTTTACCATGAAGCAGTGGCAACTCATCTGGGCAGTGAAAAGTTCAGGTATTCTGGTGAAACCCTTAAAGTTTTATGTTTGAATAATTGCATTGGATAATGTTCATCCGAATGCAGATATAATTTTAACTGATTTTAAATTATTTTAGCAGTGCCTAAAATTGCGTCGAAATTATATAATCCATATAGGCACTTTTTTTTTAGTACAAATCAACATAATTTTATATCTAGATATCAGGACAGTTTATTATAGAAAGTATAAAATCCAATTATATGTAAATAATAATTAATCGAATTTTTACAATATTCCTTAAACAACTTCTGTTTTTAATATTTCATTTAAATCGTTAAAATTATTAGTAAAAGGTTATTCAAAAGGTCGTTTTTTCCTGCGCTAAAAATAAAACATAAAACATGAGAAATATGCACTGCAAGGATAAAAGGGACTCGGCCAAAAGTACGTTTTCCGGATTAAAATTGTCAAGAGTTTCGGTTCCTTTCAAAATTTTCCGCATTCTCCTATTCAAGTTTATAAGTAGTCTTCAATGTGATATGGAATTTATGCCTCTTCTGAATGACATAATCTCTTTACAGTGTTATCGTACTTATAGCTGCTAGCGAATGGAAAATCATCCCTTCTGTTCACCGCTCTCACATCTATATACCCTAATTACATGTTCTCTGTCTAAGTTTCTCGAATAGAAATTCTGAAAAGAAAATTTCCATTACATTCACACATAAAAACCGAGGGATTTTCAGTGAAAGAAAAGAGAAACTAACAGTCTGACAAACAGGATTTCATTTGTGGTCTGCATTTACAGTACCAAATCGTACCGTTTCCATTTTTATCTTGTCTACCGTTATACCGTTATATCTAAGTGAGCTTCAGTTAAATGAAACCAGGCTCAACCGCACTAGGAAGCTTTCCAACTGCCCAAGTGCCCACCCCAATGCAAAAACATGAGCTTACTCCTAATGTTATGAAGGAACAAAATTAAGTCGGATATCAAAGTCCACTATACGATGCTGGACAAACTGGTTGTCCTTGCGACAGCAGAGATATCCTTGCATGTCTGTTCGTATAATGACATGAAGCATTGAGTTCTAGTCCTGCGGTGTAGTGGACTGTATTCACAACTCTCAAGTATCTTGCTTCCTGTGACAAATGTTTTCCGGCATCATTCACCCCGAAAATAAGGGTAAGTTTTTCGATATATGATTCGTTTAACTTAAGTAGTATCCTGTCGCATTCTATCGCATCATACAGTTGCATTCGGGAAGCAAACCAACTCCGCATTCAAGGCATCTTGAAGGAATCGGATTATGATTGATAAAACAAGGATGTAATCATTTTCACCGCTTGATATTGGTTAAAATGGTTTTGAGACCGAGTGGATGGCACGGAAGAATGTCGGACAGGACATGCATACAGAGTTTACAACGTTTGTCCGGGCACAAAGAGTGCTCCTTTTATGACGGTTTCTATTGCGGAACTTCTTTAAACACAAAACATAAAAGTTTCTGCTGAACGTTTAACAAGATTTCTATTTCTCTCTCTCTCTCTCTCTCCCTCTCTTGTCTTGCCATGGATGAGCTTTTGTAAGATTAAATTACTTACTTGCTTTTGAGGTTTAGTGCATTTGGTTGTGTAAGGAGCACTTGGAATTGTAACTGGCTAAATGTGGGCGGATGTTATGTAAAATTTGGAAGTCGTGGGATATGTTTGGGCACTTGTTAAAAGGGAAATATATGTCAAAGGTTTCACAGCACAACGACATTTTGTTGTTCACATTTTATTTTTATGTTTTTTCATAAGTTTGTTTTCGGTTGAGAATTTCATGATGCTCTCCATTGGACATGTTCATTAAAGTTCACACAGGATTGTGGGAATGCAGGAGTGTAAACATTGAGGGTTGCTCATATTTTACTACAGTTCACTTAAACAACAAATGTGAAGAAACTTCATCAAAATTTACATGTTTTTTGAGCTTAGGTATCGTTATTTTAAAGCTTTGTTGTTTAGAATCCCTGTACAATAAATAAAAACTTTGCAACATTGCTTATACTTTTTAATGTTGCAGTTTGCAGTCGTGCAATGTTTACCAAGTTTTTTTTTACAGATTCTTAAAGTAAAAAGCAATTTGTTTTTCGTTGGATTACAACTTCCGGAAACTTCTGCCATTAAATCACGTAAATTGTTAAATCCTTTGAAAACTTTAGAGAAATTCTGCAAAATACTAAAGAGTAAAACCATTGTTTTCTTTAAATTTAAATGTTTTCCAATAAATTAGTGTTTAAGAAAATATAAAAAAAAAAAAATTTCTACTCTTAGTTTTATCACTTTAAATATTCCCATTCTCATTTTCAGTTCTTGATCGAGTAAAATCCGTTGTGTCTGAGTTTCTGTAAATCACGTCAATTTCTCCAATTATCAAAATTATCCTCGGATGTAAGTCACCCCTAAAACCTGAATTCATCTGCTATCATGGTGTCTGCATATATACAAAACATTTAGAAATCTCAGCCCCTAAAATGAACACATTTGCAAGCCATGAATTTTCCCAGGCAAAGCAACGGAAGGAAATCCACTAAATTTTCTTGGGAACAGAATCTAGAAGCATCAAAATGTACGACGGCATAAGATATAAATCAGGAATCGACTTTTTAATTGTTTGCGAAGTTTCCGGTTGTGATTCTCGTAATTTCGATTACATAACTACTAGCAAATGTTCGCTGGCGTGCGGTAATGTTGCACCCTCACCCCCGCATTAAGCAATTACTGACTTGTGTGAATCAACATCTGGCCGTGGCTAAACGAAAGCGCACAAGGACAAACCTGAATTATTTATGTTTTTTGATGTTGCTGAGGGTGTGAGTGGAAGAGGGTGACTGAAAATTCATGCTGATTACATTTATTGCGCCGAATCTTTACAGGAATTCATCCTTCTCGGTTAGCCAAACAAAATTGTTTTGCTTTTTCGGGTATTCTTTGTTTAAACAAAGAAGTTTTATTGCATTCGTAATTATTATATCGAAGGTTTTGAAGGCTTCTCGAATTCACCAACAAATTAGCAAATTATTATTTGAATTGTTTTCAGCGAAAATCTATTCAAAAATTTCTGTTGGTACAATTCCCCTTTTTAATGGATTTACAAAAATCGTTTTTTTTTAAATCATGGTTAACACTTTAAAAATATATACAATATACATTTACATATATATCAATTAAATATCGACTACATGTCAAGGATAAAATATACTTCATAATGCACAGATTTTAGTCAAATTAACCAAAAATTTTCAAATAAATGTCCGGTGTACAACTGATACCCCTAGACATCCTTAATTTACTGAGAGGTCAGTCATTCTAGTATTAAGGATCGATGTGAACTGATAAACTTTTTAACAAAGTTGAATTGAATTCAATTAAAGGATTTTCCATCAATTACAAAACTGTAGTTTCGTATTTCGAAAAGTTTTATACTTTAAAAACGAACACTATTATACAACAAATGAATACCGTTAGAATAGAATAAATTTTCAATTGAAATTAACTTTTAAATTACATTCAGAAAAAGCAATAGATTGAATTCTGAATTATTTACAATATATAGTAAAAATACAGAAGTTCTAATTATTCATATCCAATTACCCAACCATAAGAAAAAAATCAAGGAAAAACGTATTCTGGCTTGAAAAAAATTTTGAAAATATAAATTATCTATAGAATTCAAAACGACTATACTTATTGAAAAAATAAATAATTTACGAAAAACAATTTTTAGTATCACACGTCATCGTCAAACTTAGCATTTTGAAATAAACAGAAAAAAATACACGAATTTTCCATTAAAGAAAAGCCGTGAAAAACAGAAGTTTGCCTTTCAATATAGGAAAATTTCAATTAGTCACATTGCAGGCATCACACTGTATAGCATATCAAAAGGTCCTTTGTATGTCATATCCTCGTATATAAATTTTTAAAGAGAACATACAATATGACGTTGGCAACATTCAGACGTGGAAATATTCCGTCCCAGATGCCGACGTAATTCACCGAACCGAATAGAAAAGTGGGAAAAACTTTGAAGACTTCATCTTTTGTGAAAAGGACTTTCCCAGCAAATTGAATACGTATGTAGTCGAGGGAGTAAATTCTCAGTTGCTTGTTGAAAGTTTTTAAATGATTTAAATAAATAGTTTTGTTTGTAAAAGTTCAAATGTATGTTTTTTTCGTGGTGAGTTTGTTTTGTTAAGATTACATTAAGTGATGAATGGTGATTTTAAAAACAAACAAAATTTTCGGGAATTGTTGAATCCTTAAATTTACAACAACTTTAAGAATTAACATTTCTGTGGATAAATATGCTTACAAATTAAGTAATATAAAGTAAATGATATAAAGAATGAAAAACTAAAAAACTATTATAATTAATTACAACCAATAAAGACAATCTATTCTATACATTTAAGTAGTACTAGATGATTGCCTAGAAGGATGTTTTCACTCGTATCTGTTAACTTTAACTGATCACAATTCACAATACAATGGTTTTGGCTTCAAAATGATGGTCAAGAAAAATAACTTCATCATTATGTGATACACAGAATATTCAGAATCTCTCGGAATTTCTGTTTTTATACCCTAGATGTGGGATATATTAGTTTTGAGCGAACGTTTGCAACGCCAAGACATAATCGTGACAGAAAAAAAAGTAACTATATATTCATGATTGGGACGTGAAAAGAAACCGTTTTTTGCATGTCCGTCTGTCTGTTGTCTGTAGCTGTTGTCTGTCTGTTCAGACGATAACTTAAGAGCGCTTGTAGCTAGATACTTGAAATTTGGTACAATATGGTTTCAATAAAATTGCAAGGTCAAGTTCGAAGATGTTGTGCTACAAGGGCTCGGTCCTCGGGTTGCGGATAGAGGGATGACCTACACTGTTTCAGGTTAACTGCGAGAACAAAATAAGCAAGCAGTCGCGGACAACTAGCCTTAGTTACATAAGGAAATGCATGTCTAGATTTTTACACAAAATTAGTATATTTTTCTACATCTAGGGTATCACGTAATTGGTGTGACCAATTGCTTTCTAATAGTTAAACATGAAAAACATCTGCCAAAAACCATGAATAATATTACAATACAATATTTTGCATTGCAAATGGCACTCGAAAATCCAATGGAAAATTAAAAGATTGAGCACTTCATAAATATTTCGTTATTTGCACTGTTATTTTTAAAATAAAGACAATGTATAGCCAATTCTAGTGGGCAAATGTCACATCGACCATCATCAACAGACTGGAACATGAAAGGGTGAAATAAAAACAACTAAATGTTTATGATGATCCTGTCATCACAGTTTGAAAATTCAATATTGCACTTGTCAAACAGGAATCACATCTCAATCGATTTCAACTTAAGTTTTATTTTTTTATTTACATGATTTCCTCATATATTTGCAAAAAATGAATATTTTGTTTATATTTTTTCAAAGCACATCCTTCCACAAAAGTAATTCAAATGAGTTTGATGAACTTTTAGAAATTTCTGCAATTCAAAAATCGCTCAGTTCATCGGAGTTTTTTTTTTATTGAGAATAGTAGTAAAACTTTTTGAAACTTCTGGCAACCAATTCAAAATGAATGTATGCCAAAGAGAAGAGCAGTCCTCAATACATTTTTTATGGTTCTCAACCATTCGCAATCCTTGAGGAAGGAGCATAGTGGCCCCGAAGATGGAGCAAAATATTTGCAACCATTAGCAGTTACAGTTTGCAAATTGGATTTTTGCCTTCGTCATTCGGTTGTTGATGTGTTAATGGTCCTTTCGTCGACTTCGACAATTGTTACGTACTTGTAAAAGACACCCTTCGTCTGAACTAGAAACTTTTAACAGATAGTTCGAGTCTCATGAATAACATTTTTAGAAGCTTTAGAATAGCATTTTGTAATATGAATGCAAATGCGATATTTTTTGAAAAATGATAGAATGTAAAAGTTGCATTTCAAATATTCAGATAGATTTTTTTGTTAATAATGATATTTTGTACGCATTTTAATTAGGTTTGTTGAACATGTCTGCACAGGAATTCCGTTTAACAAATCCACAATTGTAAATCATTTTTTAACGGCTTAGCTGAGAAAACGGAGCAAGAAAACGAGCACACATACTTTCGCATTTATTATATTCCCTAGTAAAGCAAAAGCAATATTTTACAAATTCATAACTAAAAACTATAAGAGATATAGAATTTTTTGAAAATTAGGTTTGAGTTCAGGATATTATTCAGAAAGTTAACCAATATTCCAACAAAATCTGAGACAGTACGGCTTAAAGTATTTTTTATTTTTATTTCCATTATAGAATGTTTCACAAGGGGATGTTTATTTTCACAGGATAAAATCACACGGGTTATGAATCCAGGTTTGAATATTTCGAATTATCTTTCGTTTAAAAATTTCAGAATACGTATGTACGTAAAAATAGAATTGCAAAGAGTTGTTTTTATTTGTCTATTTCCCATCTACCTTTTAAACAAAAACTACTAAATATAAAAGAAAAATATAAGTGTACATATTGCCAAGATGGAAACTGATGACTACAAAAACATAAGAACACCGTAAAAGAACATAATTTGGACTATAAAAGTGAGTTTTTGAGATGTTTACAAAAAATAGGTATCTTTCTCATGAACTTATTAAATAATTTTTCACTTATAAGTTTATTTTTCAATTATATCAAAATAAGCCAAAAGTTGCCCCAAAAATTCGGAAGGACGTTTAACATACAGTGTGAAATTGACCATATACTGTCCAGTGGGAAGTGCAGACGGTAACATACCAAAATCAAGTTCCGATTGATTCAAAATTACTCTATCCTAAAAGAGAAAATATATTAAATTCCAGTTTAATTACAAATAGGTGGCATCAATCGATCAATTGCGATATACATATTGTCAAAAAGAAAATTGAAAAAAAAATTACAAGACATCGAAAACATAATCAATCATATTTGTGCACCTTTTTACTATTATCTCCAGCTCCACTATTTGTTGTATGTATCACTTTTTATGCACTTATTGTTTATAAGACAATCATACGTAATTCTTTGCGGTTAGAAATTCAGAGTCACTATTTTCTTGTGATTTTACTGTTTGGATTGAAAGATTTTGATGAACAATTTCGAGAAATTTTTTGTTATAATTTGCATTCCGTTATTTAAAATTGCTGTAAATTGAATAACTTAACTCAATTTTCTCGAAGAATATAATTATTATATAAAAAAAAAAAACTAAAACAAAAAAATTTTTACAATACATCTGAAATTTTGAAAATGGTGACAAGCAAAATTAATTTAAAAAATCAAAGATGATTTAATTTTATGATAAAAATGCTGTAATTCTTGCATAACCTATTATTATTAATAATTCTTTAAATACAAAAATATAATAGCATCTTTTCTCATAGACAACGAATGTATCAGTAAAGTTTTAGGTCGATTGGCTTACGAGAAGGTGTTTAATTAGCTGCCGAATAAGTTGCCTTCAAGCAAGAATGCAAACAAGTTTGTTTTCGAAATTAAAATACATAGGTGAATTAAAAGAGATGAAGTGAATTTTAACACAAAAAAACGGCTTACGTAAGGACATGGATGATGAACATTTGAATTCTCTAGAACTCGATCAATGAACGGAATGAAACCTTTGTTAACTGCACCGCTTTTTTTTATAAGATATTTGCAAATGTCGAAAACACCTTTAATTAGGAACGGCCTAAAATATTGATATTTTCGGAAAAGTTCAAAAGCAATCTGAAAAGTGAATTTTTAATAACATTTATATTAGCAGAAAACTATTTATCATAC
This sequence comes from Leptogaster cylindrica, assembly GCA_963082835.1. Classification (NCBI taxonomy): domain Eukaryota; kingdom Metazoa; phylum Arthropoda; class Insecta; order Diptera; family Asilidae; genus Leptogaster; species Leptogaster cylindrica. The sequence continues at coordinate 7,033,957 of OY720109.1, forward strand.
CATTATATCCGTAACATTTTGATTTGCATATGCAGCGAGATTGAGCACAGCAAGGTTTCTGTTAAGAGACTTGACTTTGCAACTTATATTGTAACCGTATTTGTCACCCTTTGTACAAGTTGCTTTGTACATTTTGTTGTATCGATATTTTTCCTATAACAAATTGATATTAAAATATTATTAAAAGTGCCTTTTTCGTTTTTCAAGAATTTTAGTTTTTTTTATTATTAAATTAGAATTATTAAAATGAATTTTTCAAATATCTGATTAATAATATTAGAAACCAAAAATTGTTGAAAACATTTCTTGTTAATAAAAACTAGATTTCTTTATATTAAAAATATAAAAAATTTGAATATAATAACACATAATAACAAAATCAAAGAAAATGTTTGACAAAAGTTTAGCCCAAAAAAACGAATTATCAATAGAAAAGTATAGAATCAAAATTTAATGTTTAAGCTTATTGTTTTATATTCGTGCTTCACAACACACATTTTTGAATACAGTCGTTAGATTAAATAAGTTTATGAATTAATTTCTACAATTGACTGTAAAAATCGTTATTGTAAACTCACTCCACTCCACACCAATTGGAAGAAAATCGCAGTTGCCAGTCCAATAATCAAGATTCGCAAATGCATTGCAGTTGGTTTTTAAAGACAAAAGTCAGAGTTCAACAAGCAACAACAAATCAGTTATAACAAACTTTTGTGAACATGCGAACTTAAATATATGCGAATACGGCATATTTTGTTGTTCTGTAACTCATTAGTGATAATATCTCAGATTGTTAGATTGATTAGCTAATTGTAGCAATCAAACTCTTTTTTAAAGCGATTTGTACTAAATATAATATTCACTAGACAAAAACTGTAGATAAACAAAGAACTTTGAAGTTTATAAGGATTATTGACATGAAATAATTTATGTATGATTACGAAAATATAATATTACGTAAACATTCGATTATTTGTGTTCGGAAAATTACTATATTTAAAAACTAATTTGGATGGAAAAATTTATAAGGGAAATGTAACATTTAAAATGAAAAAAACTCATTTAGCTGTATTCTTTAAACATGCTATTGTAAATAACAAGCCAATGGTTTTCTTATTATGAACAATCCAAATAAGGTAGTCGTATATCATTCCAGCTAAACTGCTTCAATTTATCTAAATACTAGCCGGTCTACCCGGTTTCACCCGGTCGCCGGGTCGGTTGGTGGCCTGTTATTAATGATCGTGCCATTGATTCGTCATCGTTTTACATTCTTATTGTTGTTCGCCTCTTTATCTATATTCATTGAAAACAGGACAAACCTTTCGTATTAAAATAACGATATGAAGTATAAGTTGGCGTGAAGTTGGCAGATCATTTTTATACCCTAGATGTAGGGTATATTAGTTTTGAGCGAACGTTTGCAACGCCAAGAAATAATCGTCACAGAAAAGAAAGAACTATATATTCATGATTGGGAAGTGAAAAGAAACCGTTTTATGCATGTCCGTCTGTCTGTCTGTCTGTCTGTCTGTCTGTCTGTCTGTCTGTCTGTGTGTCTGTCTGCCTGTCTGTCCAGACGATAACTCGAGAACGCTTGTAGCTAGAGACTTGTAATTTGGTACAATAATATTTGATTAAAATTGCAAGGTCAAGTTCGAAGATGAGCAAAATCGGGCAACTCCTTCTTAGTGTTGCCATATAAGCCTGAGTCGTTTTTATACAAAAATGTTGATATAAGAATGAGTATATTTTTCTACATCTAGGGTATCACGTAATTGGTGTGACCAATTGCTTCGTTACTAGTTTGTTTAAATGCTTTAGTATAATGTTTTACATATTTCATGGGACCATTTCAATTTTCTATGGTTAACCGTTATACGGGTTTTAGTGTGAAATAAATTTGTTCAGTTTTTTCAAGTAAAATTTTTTTACATGGAAATACTTAAATTAAAATCCAATAATCTTCTAAACTACATATCGCAGAGAAAAATAAAATTAGATAAAAATATTCGCAAGAGAACGTAGATGCGAATTTATATGAATATGTCAAATAGATTCTGTACCGTTATATGAGTTTCTAGCGAAAATATAATGATTATCTAAATACCTTTGAGTATATCTGCATTTGCCGACACGGGTTTAATATAAAGTATCGATCAAGTGGCATTATGAAAATATTAAGAAAGGCCGATTAATTATAATAGTCATGTTGCATGACTATTATTAAAAAAACACTTTTTCCCACGTTTTTGTTGGCGATTTAAATTTTGGCAAGAGTTTTACGGTAGTAAACTTGGATGGATTTAATAATTTACTTTTGGGGTTTTTTAAATTTAGAATGACTGAATGGGAATCTTTTCGGTGGGCTAAAAAATGTTCATTTGGATTTCATTTTTGGAGGTTGTGTGGGTGGGGGTGGTAACCAAACCATCTCATTTGGGGTAGTCCAATTTGAGCCGAGTGTGATATCAAATTAAAGCTCTTGGTAAGTACTATTAAAAGGGCATATTTTTTTTTCTGTAAGAAACTTTACAACAGACTTCATTCATATTGTGCAGTGAGCTGCGTCGATTTATCTGCGTTTGAGTGAAAATATTGAATTTTTTCCATGAAAGATGTAAAACACTATGCTAAAGCATTTAAAAGAAAATTCAGCGCCCACCCATCGTATGCACCTCCTTTGTACACAAGTTCGAAAAGCACGCGTTTTAACGATAAAAAGTCTTTTATAAAATTTCTTACAGAAGAAAAAATAATGCCATTTAATAGTACATGCTCAACAAATGCTTTACGTTGATATAACACACGGCTCAAATTGGACTACCTCAAGGGAGGTAGTTAACACATATCCCAGTCCAGGACACCCGGAAACGAACGAAAACGAAAATTTACGATTAGTGAATGGATAGAAGTTATTTGAAATATATTACAGTCGCCCGTGACGCCAACCAAAGATTCCCCCTTCAGCAATCACGGCTCAGGTTCGCCAAAAGAAGTATTCAACGTTAAAAATATAAACGAGCAACACCGTACAAGCAACATAGTCTTTACAGCAACTTTCAGAGATTTACATGTCCTCATTGCTCGATTTTCTACGATTCCAACAGATATCTCATTTCAATTTAAAAGATGGCACTTCCTAATTCGAGTGGCGTTTGCAATCACCGGAGACAAAGGCTTGATCTAGACGGGGAGTGCAGAGAGTCAGTAAATAAACGGGACAATTATTTTCCTATTCGTCTGTAATCCCGACTTCTTTAAAAAAAAAAATTTTTTTTCTTTTTACCTTATTTTTTTCCAAAATTAATTCAACTTTTTAAATATTTTTTTTTTTTAAATTCTTCACTCTTTGGTCAAAATTGACTTCAGATTTGATACCATCACCCTAAAAAGCACTCGTGGCCCTAAAACCCATGCGTATATTCCGATTACGCTGCCGAGCTTCGGGACACAACTAGGGGCTAAATGTACCGTAGCCTATATATGTGCGAAAGAACTACTTTTTTCGAACAGAAATTAAGGTAAATATCGATGTCACGCGAGACAGCGGGGGACGGAGATTGCATTTTTGGACCCTACGCATTTTGAAAAAAAAACGTTGAATGCAGGGCGTTAAAAAACATTGTTCTGAACCTTGTATCAATCAGAAAATCATAAATCAAAAGCCAAAACCCATTCACTGACTGATCAATGTTTCAAAAGATCTAACTGTATCAGAAGATTTAATATTTAAGAGCTCATACTGCATTAAAAACATTACAATACAATTCTATTACTATTATTACTATTCTATTATATTACTAGTACTATTATCGTATTGCCAATCATCTAGCTGAAAGCGTTTCAGAGTTATCCTCTGGAGAGACAGACAAACAACAGAAAGACATGCATAAAACTTTTTCTTCCCTTTCATGAACATATAATTCTTTTTTTTTCTGTCTCTATTAATTCTTGGCGTTGGAAACGTTTGCTCAAAACTAGTGCATCCTACCTACATCTAGGGCATAAAAAAAAATCAAACCATGAAAACAAAATTTCATTTCTGGCATTCAAAATCGTAAAAATCATTCAAGAATGAAAAAAGAATTACACAAAGTGTTTGTTTTGTTGGTCAGAAAGTGTGAATTTTTTCGCATTCTTAGGCGTTTTAGGGTAAATTCTCTAAATTTTAAATCAAAATATTGCTTATTGAAAAAAGTTAAAAAAATGAATGAAATAATTTTTCTCTGTGTATAAATGCAAGAAAATATGAAAAAAGCCGTCCAAAAATAGGGGAAAAATGCATATAAAAAATTCAAGAAACTACGCTTAGAAAAATATCCTTTATGTAAAATCTAGGACCTTGTTTAAAAATTACTTTTTTTACGTCCTATTCTAAATTCAATCTATTAAATAATGTATATTTGATTAGGATCCATTCAAAAATAAAAGAGCTTTGAGGTATCAGGTCGATTTCGCGATTTAGGTGTATCCTCCTATAACCAGAAAGTTAACCAAAATTCCAACAAAATCTGAGATAGTATGGCTTAAAGTATTTTTTATTTTTATTTCCATAAAATGTTTCACAAGGAGATGTTAATTTTCACAGGATGAAATCACACCGGTTATGTATCCAGGACCCAGGTTTGTATATTTTGAATTATCTTTCGTTTAGAAATATCAAAATACTTATGGACGTAAAAATAAGAGATTTGTTTACACAGAGTTGTTTTTATTTGTTTATTTCCCACTTACCTTTTAAACAAAAACTACTAAATATAAAAGAAAAATATAAGTGTACATATTGCCAAGATGGAAACTGATGACTACAAAAACATAAGAACACCGTAAAAGAACATAATTTGGACTACAAAAGTGAGTTTTTGAGGTGTTTACAAAAAATGGGCATCTTTCTCATGAACTTATTAAATAATTTTTCAGTTATAAGTTTGTTTTTCAATTACATCAAAATAAGCCAAAACTTGTCCCATGAAATCGGAAGGACGTTTATAATACGCTGTTAAATTGATCATGTACTGTCCAGTGGGAACTGCCAACGGTATCAAATCAAAATCAAGTTCCAATTGATTGACAATCACTCTATCCTAAAAGAGAAAATAAACTAATTACGAGTTTAATTACAAATAGGTGCATCAATTGTAATTCTTTGCAGAGCGTTTAGAAATTCAGAGTTATATATTTTCTTGCGATTTTGCAGTTTGAATTGAAAGATTTCGAAGAACAATTTCGATAAATGTTTTGTTATAAATTGGCTTGCTTTATTTAATTTAGCACTGCTGTAAACTGAATAACTAGACTAAAAGGCATCAGCCGCCTGTCATACATTTTTAGTCCAAATGTGAAAATGCCGCGGCCGGCCAAAATAAAAATTGCTTTATTCTGATAGAATTTGTCCACCTAAGCATTTCTTATTAGGACACCAAAGCTGTATTCACTTAATCAAAAATGTATGTAAATTAAGGCTTTTTGATAAATGAACTCAACTAAAACCTGCTACAGCTTTGGTGCCCTAATAAGAAATGCTTAGGTGGACAAATTCTATCAGAATAAAGCAATTTTTTTTTTTTGCTGAAATTTTCACATTGGGACTAAAATGGCTGATGTCCTTTGCCAGAATATCGATGAATAAAATAATTTTTAAAAATCTAACCCGAAAAACCAGGGTTTTTTACAATTCATCTGGTATTTTCAAAATGGTGACAATAATAATTTATTTAATTTATTCAATAAAGATAACGATACAAAAATTTGATAGAATGCATTGTCAGCAATAAAGTATCAATTGAATGACAGGAGGTGGGTTAATTAGCTGCGGAAGCTTTTTGCCATCAAGTAGGAACATAAACAAGTTATTTTCGAAATTAATATAAATGAATTGAAAAAGATGAAATGAGATTTAAGTTTAACACTATAAACGGCTTACGTGTGGGCATGGATGTTGAAGATTCGTATACTTTTGAACTCGATCAATGAACGGAAAGAAACCTTTGTTAACACCGCTTGTGTTTTTGTTCTTAAGATATTTGCAAACGTTGCCAACACCTTTAATTAGGAACGGCCTAAAATATTGATATTTTCGGAAAAGTTCAAAAGCCAGCTGAAAATTGAATTTTTAATTACATTTTCAATTATGTTAGCAGAAAACATTTTAACATACCATTGCTTCCGAAAAATTTTGCTTTCCATATGCAATGAGATCAAACACCACATGGTTTCTGCTAAGAGACTTGACTTTGCAACTGATATTATAAACGTATTTGTCACCCTTTGTACAAGTTGCTTTGTACATTTTTAGGTATCGATATTTTTGCTGTACATTGATATAAAAATATTATTATAAAGGCAGTTTTGATTTTCAAGAATTTTAGTTTTTTTTTATTATTAAATTAGAATTTTTAAAATGAATTTTTCAAATATCTGATCAATATAATTAATAGGTAGGTATTGTAAACTAAAAATTGTTGAAATCACTTCTGTTTGAAAAAAAACAACAATTATCAAAAAGCAGTTTGGAATTAAATAATGTTATTTCTTATGTATTATTAAGAAATTACAAATTAAGCAATTATTACCAATATAAGCAATTTGAAAATAATAACACATAATAACAAAATCAAGAAAATTTGTGACAAAAATTTAGCCCAAAAAAATAAAAATTATCAATAGAAAAGTATAGAATCAAAATTTAATGTTTAAGCTTGTTGTTTTATATTCGGCCGTCAAAATACACAGTTCAGTTCAGTCCTCAGACTACATAAGTTTATGAATTAATTTCTACAATTGACTGTAAAAATCGTTATTGTAAACTCACTCCACTCCACACCAATTGGAAGAAAATCACAGCTGCCAGTCCAATAATCAAGATTCGCAAATGCATTGCAGTTGGTTTTTAAAGACAAAAGTCAGAGTTCAACAAGCAACAACAAACCAGTTATAACAAACTTTTGTGAACTAAGTTTATCTTTGAACATGCGAACTTAAATATATGCGAATACGGCATATTTTGTTGTTCTGTAACTCATTAGTGATAATATCTCAGATTGTTAGATTGATAAGCTAATTGTAGCAATCAGACTCTTTTTTAAAGCTATTTGTACTAAATATAATTTTCACTAGACAAAAACTGTAGATAAACAAACAACTTAGAAGTTTATAAGGATTATTGACATGAAATAATTTATGTATGATTACGAAAATATAATATTACATAAACATTCGATTATTTGTGTTCGGAAAATTTCTATATTTAAAAACTAATTTGGATGGAATAATTTTAGAAGGAAAATGTAACATTTAAAATGAAAAAAACTCATTTAGGTGTCTGGTGTATTCTTTAAACATGCTATTGTAAGTAACAACCAAAATAAGGTAGTCGTATATCATTCCAGCTAAACTGCTTCAATTTATCTAAATATAATTAGTTAAATAATTATGAGAAATTGAACTGATCGCACAGCTTAAAAACTCGTTAGTGTTTCAACACAATGTGTTTGTCAACTAGAAAATTACATCAGACAAAATTAATAACGGTATTTTTAGAAAAATATTCAATAGTTAACAATATTCTCATCATATGAAAACATGTGCATGAACTATGAAGTCATTTTTTTTAAGAAAACACCAATCTTCCAATGTTGATCAGTCCAAATTCGTATAGCTTTTGCTCCAGATCTTCCATTCGGAGATCTTGTAGCTAAACGAGCCAGCTCAACTATGACGAACTTTCAACATTCGTTCATACAGTCAAAACAACTAATGATTTATCTGACAGTGGAGTAAACCTACTTCAAGATTATGGTGACTCGTTCGTTCACCACAGATGAAGAGGATCGCCAATTTTTTCTGCAATCAGTTGAAGATCACCGAAAGAAAATATCCAACTTCAAGAAACTTTACCCATTGTAGTTGTATCCATTGTGTTTTTTTTTCAAAATTATTCAGTCATGATTTAAATTGCGCATGTACACAAGGAGGTTTGGGAGGGTGGGAATCCCATACATTCTGATTTGAAGTATGTTACCTTACATTTGTGGTTGGCATGTTTAACTTCCTTAGTACTGAATTTAATGTGAAATTATTCACTCAGAGAAAAACGAAGTAAAGCTATATAAACTATTGAAAAATTACGTGTTTTAAAGGGGTGGAACGGTGGGCAAATTTTGGTCAGCAATTTGGAAAGCATTTTCGAAGCTTTGTCATATCTTTTAGAGTATAGTTCATTGCTTTTTGTTAAAAAAAAAAAAAAAAAAAAAAAAAAATCGCTCATAAAAATACGCTATTTTTGGGAAAAGTTGAAAACTCCGGAGCGCTTGCGGCAAGGGTTAGAGTTGACCGAAAAACTTGAAACTTCGTATCTGGCATTAGATAGGTCTCTAGCATGGGAAAATCGCGTCGGAACGAACATTGGAGACATTTCGGTTTTTTTAAAACATGTGCTGGATTCTTGAGTTTTTCTGTAGACTCCTTACATACTGATGCATACACGTCGATTAACATAGTGAAATTCTGAAAATTTTAGCAAGCAGTAAAATCTGAACTACTAGAGATAAAAAAAAGTGTGTTTTCGGATAGTTACTTATATCTATAAAAGGAACAAACATGCCAAGTTTCGTCAAAATCTGAGATCATGGGTGTCGAACTGTGGTTAAACTGACATGGAATGACCCATAAATTTGTGTTTGTCATTAATAAAATATTATTGTTTACAACAATATGAGTAGCAATGAAATAAAACGTATGCATTTGAAAGGCTTGACAGAATTTTTTTTAAATGTGGTTGTAAAAATAAGGAAATGCGATAAATTTGGTTTTCACTCGCCGAACAAGATTTTTCGTTTATCAATTTTCAAAATAAAGAAAAATAAATAACATATATTTTATATAGTTCTCAAAATAATGGACTTGTTTTAAGAGGTTTGAAGAAAACTTATAAGAGCTGTTCTTTCGCAAGGAAGCCATCTTTGGTTTTGCAATTCTCTGCCCTATTTCCGAATGGATATAATTTTACGTGACTTTATCTTATCGAAGACAATATTTTAGCCATCATAAGCCTCGCCTGCAAATTATTCCTCAGGACGAACTTCGACCGCATTAGAAAAACACTCTTGATAAAAATTTGAATACGAAAAAGCTTCGCTCCTGCAATCAATTTCTCGTTGATTTATAATAAAGTTGTTTTTTATTGGCATTTTCACGGATATTTGATCAATAGCTAGTTTGAGAATAAAATACAAGTAAATATACCCCCGTTTGAAGAACTCTCTATCGGAAGAACAGCTGGAGAATAAATTATTTCATTTTTTTGAATGGAAAAAATGTTAAATTTCGGATTGTAGATGACTTGTATTATTGTATGTAGGTCAGCTACTCCCCTTGATATGTTTATGGTTAAAATTACAAGGGAAGGCGAGATTTTATTTTTGGGATATTGCGTTATGCTGCTCGCCCCTGCCACACATCAGGTTATTAAACAAACTATTAGTACAATACGAAAACATCCATTCGCACAAACATTACACTTGTACACTTTACAATATACATCGAAATTCGATTCGATTTATAAAAAATTAATTAAGATCTCATTTTTTAAAAAGAATATGCTGTTTAAATTAAATTGCTGAATAGAAATTGAATTCAGAAAAAGAAATTCAGGATCCTTAAAACTGCAGTTCACAAACTAAAGAACAAACAAACAAGTAGGTACTCAAAACTTCCAGTTGCAGTTTAAAAATATTTTTGAAGCTACTTCAATATATGTTTTTACGTTAAGCACAAAGACATGTTGCGAGGGTATTACATAAAAATCAGAGCCACAAAAAAATTAATGCAAACATAAGAAGATTTTAGAAATCTGAAATTGTTTACAACATTTGTTTTTGAAAACAAAATCTATAAATAAAAAATATGTACTTACATATAAAATTGTCTCCTAAGTAGAAATATTGCACACAATCACAATTTTAAATCCTCTTTGCAGTTCAACTTTGTGCAATTTATTTTCATCTTTGTAGTTATAATATAATAATTATAAGCCGCAAAATGTTGAGGTAAATCATTTCCTTTTAGTACAACCGTTATTTTGAAAAGAAGTATCTGGATAAAAGGTATAATTCTCATATGCAGTGGTTTTATTTCACATGTCAGCATTTATAAGTCCTTTCTAGGTGGGTTACGAATAAAAGACCACACGAAATCTTTTGCTTCCACAACTATTGTACATAAATACGTATAAAAAAGTATGTCACTGCAGAATCTGTGGCAAATGGAATTCCCTAGAAGGACATTAGAAAAATACTTCCTGCGTCTTAGAGACGAAACTTTGCAGAAAATTTTGTGTTTTGTCATACTAAAACTCCGTGAAATTGGCATTCCTAGCGTCAATTGTAAATGTGTTTGTGTGTGTATGTGGATGTGACGTGTGTGACTCTGAGCCACAGGACTCAGAAAATATAACTGTAAGCTGCTCGAGAGCATCTTTCATTGTTTAGGAAATATTATATGTACACATCATACTTACATTGGGTTTTGTTATATGTATAACGTAGTTTTTGTAATGCAGAAATTGTATTTAAACTTAAATCAAAATATCATTCTAAAATTGTCAAATTTGCCAAATTATGAACTATTTTTAATTCATCTATATTAACTTCGCGAAAACTTGCTTGTTTATTTAATTGGGTATTTGTGGCGCAAATCTTTCGACAGCTAATTAACATCCATCCACCAATCTAGCTACAACTTTACAGATTCTATCAAATTTTTATCCCCTTATCACAGAAGGAACGGATAAATTTTTTAATAATAATGCAAAGATGACAGGGTTCTGCACTGTACATAAAAAATTATCATAAAATCAAGTCATCTTTTCTTTTTTTTATAATTAATTTTAATTGGCACATGTTTGAAAATACTATATAGATGAATATTATAGTAAAAAAAAATAGTTTTTACAGGTTGTTTTTTTTATGCATTAAATACACACTTGAATTGAACTCTGATTTCCTGTTGTTTCTGTATCTCTTTACTAGAAGTTCGTTGTCATTGAACTTGCGTAAGCTTATTTGAACTTGACTTCCGTTATTTTAATACCTACATATTATTATATAATTTTTTCTGCTCCTTACTTCAGTTAGGAGACTGAAAAAAAGTAGTTTTTTTTTTTTCACTTGTTGTAAAAACTTAGCGGGGTTTTTTTAAACAAATATACTCACTTGCAGAAATAACATGTTAATACTGTTTAAATAATTTTTTGGATCAAAATTTTAATATAGTAGAGTACAGCCTTCGCAGGTGCCTTTCCAAAAACGTGTTTTGCGGTCAGCAATATAACGAGAAGCCTAATCATCGGAAATAAAAAATTCAAACAGATTTCATTAGTATATCATAATAGCTCGTTATCGTTATAATCGATCGGTTTTGAAAAATATTGATGTATAAGAAAAATTGCCTCTTTTTTGATCATAAAAATCAAAAATATTTATCGAAAAACGAAATCCATCGATCAATGACGATATATCTAAATCTTAAATAAACACGCCAAATTTCAGTGTAATAGGTACTGTCGTGTTTGAGATACATATCTTGCTTGCCGACTTTGAAAATGTTATTACTCTTTAAACATTATCAGAAAAAAATATTTTGCCAACATCTATTTTTTTTTTTTTTTTTTTTTTTTTTTTTTTTGTTGACTGTATAGTGTACAAACCCCCTTAAATGAATTTCTTGGATCATAATTATTTCTTGCCGTGCTTCTTTATCGCAAATTGTCTCCCGATTGGTGTAAATGGACAACTACAACTAAAATGGAGAAATTGTAACTAATCCACGGCTATTTTCTTCTAGAATGTTTTACAAAATCCTTTCCCGTAAAATGTCCCGGGTGCATATAAAGTACTCTCGCATAGTACTCAAGTATGTACATATAATATCAACATAATGTCTACCTAGAGTCCTACATAATGAAGGTACCTGGAATGTTGAGTCAACAAAGTGGATAGAGATCCTGTTGCTGGGCTTTCGGCTTCTACGTCTGGCACTAAAATTCTATTATACTCATTTCAGAAGAATTAGAAATCTTCTCTGCCTAACATATGACACATAAAAAATAAAATAAAATGAAATGAGTAGAAGATGACAAAAAACAACGAATATTTAACTCCCTAAATATGCGTGCTATTTAGGATGAAAATTCTACCTTGGAACGGATAAAACATTTTGGGCAGAATATTTTGCATAATTTAATACAAACACAAATACAATTTTCGCACACACTGGCAACAACTCGACATACCTTACCATGAATTACGGCATTCTATCCTGTTTTGTGTGCCAACAAAGCATTTGGTTTTGTCTTTTTAGTTGAAATCCTTCATAGTTTTGTTGCTAAAAAAAGAAAATGTCTGGGCCAACTAATTTAAGCATTTCCGGAAGAAAATAACTGAACGTATGCAAGGATTTTTGAGAGAAAACTCACAGGAATGGGAATTGTGATTGTGCAGTCATGTTGCTCATTTTCCCACAGTGTTATGACCATGGACACCGTTTTCTGATCCTTTTGGAAGGAATTTGATCAGATAAGTGAGGTGAGAATGAATTTTATTCTGTCGACTGTTGAAAATGTTTAGTGAGTTACTAACAGGATATTGAGGATGGAAGGAAGAGATGCTAATTAACATTGATTAAAGTTGGATGAATCTCATTTTGTTTTATTTAGTTGTTTACTCTTCATAGGGATTCAAAAGATGGTTTTCAATTTCTTGAAAATTTTTTCGTAAATTAGTCTTGATAAATAAATTAATTAAAAAAAAAATAAGGTAACTTGGATATTTGAATGAAGTCTTATTTCTGGAAACGTAATTCGAAACGAAAAGTTTCGCCAATTGCGCAATCATCGTATGCAAACTAATTTGAAAGTTAAATAAAATAACCTTCATACGATTAATTAATAATCAAGCATAGCTTTTTGGATCTACAACTCATTTAGTTCACATTTATTTGATATCCTGGAAACTACAGCATGGATTATGTTTACTTAATCTACGCTCCCTTTCTGTGTGTAATTTTTGTCGGTATAACAAGGGTGAATGTGTGCTCTTCAAGATTACTTTACTTTTCGCTATATGCAAGGTGAAAATAATGAACTGAAATTTAGTCCTGATTCATATTTTAAGAGAATGCACTTTTTGAGTATGCACCAGATCCTGAATTATGAAAGGATAAAAAAGGGAATATACAAATATCAAATTAAACCCGCCACGACAGGATAATTTTACTTTACTTACACTATTATCTTCTGAAGGATTTTGAGTCCTTTATGCTTTTGTAATTAGAATTGGCTTTGCATTGTTTGTGCAATTACTGGAAAGATATTTCGTTTGTTGTTCGGTTTAAATTACACATTTTGTATGCGGATCCGCCGTACTTTAGGGATTGTTTTTTGTTTTATAAAATTAAATTTTATTCAGATATATATTCAGATTATAAAGATATTCAGGAATTGGAGTTAGGTGGCGTGGCAAGTACCTACTTATATAGAAATTGTGGAAATGTAACAGTGATCTGCACCAAAGAGCTATTTTAAACGCGTAAATCGATCTAGATAGATATAGATACAATAGATATTGTAACCGAGTGGTGTAAAAATGTACTTGAGTGATTGATGAAAAGGAGAAGTACTATAAATCTTCAAAGTAAAGAGCATCCTGTTCTACAGATGATTTATTACAAACTATTAATTTTCTTGATGAATAACAGAAATTTGACAAATGTTTTCGATAATAATTTACAACAGAGTGCATAATACAATTGTGCATCAATAGTTCCACGTAGCAGATTTCTAATCATAATCTACAATCATACACACGTACAACAATTATTATTATTTTTAACAAAGAAAGGAAAAATAAATCCATATCAATAAATCTTCAAATAATAGCTGCTGATAGAGCATAAGTCATACTTTGTGTCCTTTAAATGCCCCTTCTCTTAAGACAACTCATACATAACGTTGAAAACTTGCTCTGAAAATTTGTTATTCAGGATTATGAACAGAAGGATTCACATAACGTTGTCTGGACAAAATTTCAGACTAAAGCATTTATAAAATTACTAGACTCTGAATCAGACACTATGTCAACTGCTCTGGTTGCCAGGATATTCGACTTAATATCTCCTGTCCATGATTTGCTGTAACTTTTGGCGCAGCATCAAGCCCACGTAATTTATGCTGTCTCTACTGTAACTCAGTGATGATTTATCGCATATTCTCGTCATCATTTCATTTTGCGAAGGATGGCAATTGAGGGGGCGGAAAAAAGAAAGAAAAGGTGAATCCTGCATGCCCACTAAAGCTGAAATTCTAACCGAAAATTGCATTTTTCACATGCAGTCAAGTAATGAATCACACGATTATTCGCTCCTATTGTCGCTAAATGCACGATGGAAAGGATGTGGCACTTTATTCCATTTGCGTTACAATGGATGCATTCGTAGTTTTAATTTACGCTTTCTGTGTATGTGTGGTGTATGCCTTTTTTTATCCGCGACTACTCCGTGGTTATAACGAAAACTTGTAGGCCATCGATGGGCACACATTGACCCGTAACCCGAAGTTGCCAGGGTTCGAGGTTTATAGTATTCTCCCCCGTTTGAATAGTTATTGGAAAGTTCACGTATTGAGAATTTATAGGTTAATGGATCTGGCTCCCGTCGAAGTGAGGGAAACATCGTCCAAGTTTATGAATTGTAAATTAAAAAAAGGGAGTTAAACTAAATTTTTTCGGTTGTATATTGCATCTAAATTTCTACTCTCGATGCACTCATGTTTTTCTTTTTATTATCCTTTTTTTTGCCCCAGCTATTGGTTTTTGTGTGCACATGTGCATCGGTTGTAAGTAGGGTATTTATTGCATTTTTAGGCTGCAGGGAATTATGCAATGGCTGGATTCGTGCGGGTTTGCTCTGGAAATTCTCAAATTGCCCCAAAGCACTTCAATTCTACTTGGGAAGTTGTACAGGTGCAAAAACGGGGCGGATGGTTGAAAAATCTCTCAACGCTTTTGTTCAAATGGAACTCGAGTAATTTGAAAATTAAACCAGTTTTGAATTTGGAATGTTTCAGTTTTCCCAGATTGTTTGTTTGAGGATCGCGCCTAATGGAAAGGATTTTAATTATTATTCGGTGCATTAAGTGAATTTGGTACGATTCTATGAAATTCGGTTGTGTTTTATTTTGTGGATGAAAGGATTAGGTATTTTTGTAGGGACATTCATCAATAATTGGAATAGCATTTGGCAGAAATGGGAAAATGATGAATCCTTGTTTTACTAGAATTTCGAGAAAGGGGACAATTTTGGTTTGTTTCAGAATTGCAGTTTGGTGATTTAGTGGTGGATTTGGAGTAAACATTTTTTTGGGCGTTTCGAAATATTTGAACAATATTTCATTTGCTTGAAAATTTGAAAAAAAAGAAATGAATTCAATTTTTCGTTTTTTTTTTTTTTTTTAATCAAATTACGTGTGTATACTTTTGTAATCCTAAACAGCGTCCTGCATCACGAATAACTTATTTCAAAATTGATTAAACAAATGCTGGCTGCTACCAGGAAGTAGTTAAATATGCATTAAATAAAGCCATAATGAGATTTGTCAGTGGACATAATTTTTTGTGTTGTCACGTACCAAACTCATAGGGTGTCCTTTCGAAGCGTGCTCAGCCAACTGAAGAATCTTTGCTAAAAAGATTTATTGATCAATAACAAACGACGGGAGACTGTGTTCGTTCTATCACTTTACAAACTTGTATGTTATATCGAAGGACATATCTGGTGGCGGCCACAGTATGATATCATCGCTGGAAATACGGACTACAGAACACCACTGAAAGCAATTAAATACTATACCAGCTTGATGTCGTATTCCTCAAAGATAAAGTATTCTTCTAATATAAAGGATATTTCCTTTAAAAAACTCGATT
Source organism: Leptogaster cylindrica (assembly GCA_963082835.1). Lineage (NCBI taxonomy): Eukaryota > Metazoa > Arthropoda > Insecta > Diptera > Asilidae > Leptogaster > Leptogaster cylindrica. The sequence goes on from OY720109.1 coordinate 7,049,934, forward strand.
CAAAACTCCCCTCCTCTTTTTTTTGTGGATGACAAATAATTTTTCCACTAATCTTAGTAACATTTTGCGGTAATGCAATATACCGTCGGCGTATATGGAAAAGGACACAAGAATAGATTGAAAACTACTTCAATATTTATGAAGGGTAACATGGTACGGGGATCCTTGGAACATAAACGCCAGACCGGCATCTTGGGAATTCGATCGATTTGCTGTCGTCCAGAAGCATAACGTTCAAATAGTTAATTTATTTTAAGATACCGAGTTTGTGTCTCCCTTTATTACCTTTTTAGATAAAATTTATTTCCTTGCTGTTGCAAAATTTATAAGCTGAACATGGATGACTTGTACGAAACATTTCACGTTTTATCCACATCAGTAAACATCCTTTACATTTATGGTATCTGCACTTTATGCCAACTGGAGAATCACTAAGATGCGTTTAAAGTTCAATTTTATTGGTTTGCCGCGTTTTGTTGTAGATGTCGACAAAATGCAAATTAACTTACAAGTAACATACAAAAAGGAAGTTCCTGGAAGGATGCAAAAAAAACCCACACAGAAAATCAAATCGAAGCAATTTGTTGTGGAGGAAAGGAGCTTATTCGAACTGAAAGACTTGATCCTGCCAGTTGTCAGTCAGACTGAGAAAATTTTAATAAATATTCACATTCAGTCACCTGGATGTATCCAAAATTCAATGAAAACGTCAAGGGTTGAAACCGATATGTTTGAAAGGGCACCATCATCTCATTCTCAATGCGTACCTTTAAACCACTTCATTCGTCCTCCCTGCTGTTCACAATAATTTGAAGTCATTCCCATTTACACATTTACCAGATCCACGAAACAGAAAGTGCTGACTTATGGTGGGGTAGAATGGGATGGGGTGGGGGGGGGGGGGGGGGGCAGAATCCCCACGCAGTTGAATGAGTTTTCTCCTACCCTAAAAATACTTACACAGAAAGGACATCTGAATTGGATTGAACCGATACTGCTCTATTACATTTCAAATAAGACAATTTGTCATGGGCTGTAACAACCGCAGCTGGGGTGCCATTTTTCGGGAAAAAGTAAATATTTCTCCTTGTTATTATTCTTGTACGTTTACGACTCCTGACAGGTAGACGTGTCCGTAAAAACAAGGAAACTTTACTATCGGATGCACATACACACAGGTTGTGCATATAAGATTACTTCGGTCGGTAAATGAGATTCTGGATACATACGTGATGTACCACAAAATGATTGCTTTTCGTATATTGTCCTTTCTAATAGCTTTTAGTACACTTATCGACAATTGGACGAATGAATGATGTATGCAAGTATTATCCAATTTATCGGTCAAAAGTTGGTTTTATCACTTTAGATATAATGTTCGAATTTTGCAAATGGATGGAAATTGGATTCTTGTTTTTATTGTTTAATCTAATTTAATTACATTTAATTTACATTCTGGGAATTTCTATTCCATTGAATTTACCTTAAATTTGGCATTTAATATATTTCTCCTTTTTTAGGGCACTAAGGATTTTATAATGTACATGCTCGTTCTTTAAAATATATAGGTACCTACTTTTCCGCGCTTAGTTTAATTACTTCACAAGGTTATAATAAATGATTGTCTTTCTAATTTATTTACAAATAAATTTTCTTAGTTGCAATTGTTGACATTAAATACCACTGTTAAATATCTATAACTCTTAATTCCTCAAGCAGTATTCTAACAGAAGGAATTGTTTGTAACATCAATATAAAATCCTGATAAGATTTATGTGTTTGCCTCAGAAACTTCCTTAAATCATCTGCTAAAACCTTCTTGGCATTGAAGTAGACAGCATTGGTAAACAATGGAGCAACAATGAGATGTCCACTTTAGTGATTAATTGGGTGGACTCGGCACCTGTGAATTATTTATTCCAAATTCCTTGAGCAATTTATCAACGTAAGTGTATTGTATTTCAGTATCGTACAATTTTTAAGACAAAATATTCCCCGTCTTTCTCTCTCCTAAAATTGTTATTGATTTTAATCAATAATCAAAATATACCCTACAAATCATAATTTTCTGTGAAAAGGACTAAAGACCATTTTCGTAAGGGTGAGCAAATCATAAATTATCCCAAAACCCAGATGTTGTCCTGCAGCGACAATTCAACTGTATACAATACATCAGCAAAATTACTTATCAGCGGAGGATGATCTGAGTAGCATAACTAAACGTTCGGTTAAGTAAATAATTCGTCTTCAATTAATGGGCTTTGAGTAGGAGTGACAGGATGAGTGCTACGACGATTGATGTACAGGTACATGGGGATAGTGGACATTTAGCCGTTGACAATGACTAGTAGCCTATTGTCCAATGTCGCATTTCAAGCAGCCGGAGCAACTTGAATTCACTAAAATCCTGACAAACTTATATCGATTGGCTGAAGACGTTTGTCGATTATTATAGCCACAGGATAATAAAGCACGAATAGTTGAGGTAAATAAATTGATTAAGTGATTTATTCCATTCGATCTTGTGACTAGACATATATGGCTCATATATGAACTCCTGTTTTCAGGAGACACCCAGAATCCCAGAATTACAAGGGTCGGGGCAATCATCTCCTCCCCGAATAGCGACATTAACTTCCTGTCTTTCGTCCTTGTGCATCACTGATGTGAATTAGTTAGATTGAATTGGACAATTCGAACGGAATCTAATAACAGAAAATTATTGTCATTGTTGAGAAGTAATAATGTTTATTGATTTTATCATTAAAAGAAAATTGGTGTGTTTGGATTTTCATTAATTATTCACAAATGGAATTTTCCTGTAGTACCTACCTGTATTTTGTGTTCTTGTTTTATTTCATTTTGCAAAGGAAACTATTTTGTTTGTTCTGATCCCTGCCGAATTGAAAGAGTAAATTTACGGCTTGACTGTACCAGCCTAATTTGTATTGTATACTCAAATTGTGGGTGAAGAGGAGGAGAGCGGGTGCCAGTTGTAAGGTAAAATAAACAAAGTTGGTGGAAGTCTCCAATTTGTAGATATCTAAAGTTTCCATCTGATTAATGTTCGAAGGAACCGCCCCAATATAGGCCAAGTTTTGCACTACCCCCAATTTTCGGGTGAATTGCTCGAACGAAACTTAATACTCCCAAAGTTCTTGGGCATGTGTTTTACTACCTTTGGGCAACAAAAATTAGTTACAATTCCGTTACGCACATTTGCACACTTACATAATTATTGGGATGCCTTGGGATGAAACAGTTTCGTCTTGTTGTAATTGAACAATTGGATAATGTGGAAAAAGATACTTTGAATATACCTAGTCACAATAATATTAAATAATCACAAAATATTTTTATGAGGATACTAAAAAGACATGTTCAAAATTTCCTGAATGTTTCATTAAAAATTCAATGACAATAAAATCAATTCACGGTAATTAATTTTTAGAATACATTTTAACTTTAATCATACCTTGCAATATTGACGACTATTAAACATAATTTACTACCAAACTTTATCTTTGCTGAACGAAATATTCCCGCGGCTATATCTAATATACACTATAACTATTTCGAGGGTAGTTGTGGTCGCCAAAATTCTGATAGCCCCTTTCGTATAGTGCGATTTACATTTTAATTAAAACTGAAGCGTCAATAATGCTCTCGGCTTATTGAATTTATACTAACGAATTTCAATTGGAATTGTTGTGGCCTATGGTTGTAGATCCCTATGTTTTAGATACACATACACTAAATCCTTAATACATACTCATCGTTGATTTTAATTGGCGCAATTAAATGAAGTAATATGAGCAATGGTTTATTTATCATTTTTAGAGCTAGTTCCGTATTTCTAAAATTAATTCATTTGGTAATTTAAGAATGGTTTTCATTTAGTCCTATTTGGTAAATTTATTGAAATTATTTAATGTGTTTTTCAGTATTTCGTTCAGTCAGTTGTGGTTGAACAATGCACATTTATTTGTTCAGATACGTAATTAAGCTAATTCAAATATTTATCATCAATAAATGTTTATATCATCCTTTAAATATTGATATTAAATTCGAATGACAAAATTAACTTTAAATTTCAGTGCCTTATTTGCTTAAAGATTTATTGTATAAATATTCTTGAATATTTTTCAGTATGGGTAGATCAACAAAGTTTTATAATTATAGCGACCAAAAAACTAAAAATATGCTCGCTTCGAACAGATTTTGAGAACTGCCATTAATTTTGATAACATTACAACATGACATCTATTGTTGCATTCCTTGCATTTTAGTAAATCGTCCGTGCCAAACCAATGTTCAACAGATTTGGAAATGTGTCCTTTTTGTATGTGAAGTGCTGCTGTTAAATTGTCAAACGTAATACAAAACCTCATTGCATGATAAATCCTTAGAATCCTGCAAACGTCAGTTTCTACAAAATCCATTCGGTTAACTTGATAACATTCGAATTGTAATCCCAAAGGTAGTTATCCTGTCATTCTTCCTTGCAAATAGATGAAGAACAATTTTATGTCCGACAAGATCAAATAGTTCCTGTGGGTGGGAATGGGTATGGGTGTTTGTCTGGCACGTGCTGGAGGCAACAAGGGTTGAAATTGTTATAGCCTGCAATGAAATAAGTTTGTTAGCAAACGCCATTTGATAGGAGTCGAAACGAAAAAGGGCAATTCACCTTCCGGCCAAGACAACAGGGCTTCATCCACTTATTTCTAATGTCTACAATGGTTAACATCAAGGAGTGATTTTCATTCTTTTCACCCTTATTTTTACGATTCATACGGGAATTTATAGCATCTTCCAAATATTTGCATTAGACTATTTCCCTTGGCGGATAAAACAAGAACAGATCATATGTTAGCGAAAGACTTTAATGGAAAGGGATGAGGGAGAAAATTGCTTTTATATCCTAGTTGGTCTTTTGTAGCTTTTATCCTGCAGAACAGTATTCTGCTTTTCAATTTCCCTTGAACCAATCTAACTAACATTGTCGGTAAAAATATGCTTGTGGTGATTTTGTACATCCTTTTTCAATTGTATTTTAGACAGTAAAGTACAAGGATTCAGCATCGCAAATTTAAAGGGGTATGCAGCAAATGTATAAGAGTAGATTTTTTTTCAACCTTTTTTTTTAAGGCTTCTAAATTTGTTAATAGTGACTGCAGTTGTATTATCAAGAACATGATTAAATAAAATTGCTAGCAGTTATTGTTTTTGGCAAAAAATCCAAAACACGAACTATTTTTTTCTGTAATATATTCCTGTACCGTATCTAGAATTTATTAAAAAATCTGATATTTTTCAGTTCATGTTTAAAAAGAAAATTCCTGAAACATCATAGATATGAGACATGTATTCAAAAAGATTCCTACATCAAGGACTCTTCATATTTCCTCCCCGTAGATCCAATTTAACTTAAACAGCACCATGATTTATCCTGAAGAAAAAGTAAACAACCTTTAAAAAAGTGTTAAAAACAATTTTACAATCCTCCCAGGCTGCCGCTTAGTTGTTCTTAATTTATCGCCACCCTCTGGCAAGAAGAGGGTTGCAAACTGCCGGGATGCACGCTAATTAAGCTGAACGCAGTCCTTATACAAAACATTGACATCAATAACTGTCGGGCCTCCCCGAGGATGGTGCTCCTTTCAGCTATCGTCACGTAATTTTTCTCTTGTAAGGAAGCAATTTGTAAGACCGCATAAAACGTGATCCAAAGGGAAAGGGAAGAAGTGGATGCTTTTTCTACATCAGTCCCCTTTCTTTTGCAAATTGACTCTATTAAATTCGATGTCCTCGCACAAAAGCCGGTAACGATGTCAACATTTTTCTTTAAATTACCTTCAATGGGATATTTTAAAGAAGCCTCGTCGAATGTCGTTAATCTTTTACTCATTGAAAATTATATAATGAGTGTTATTTTTTTCATTCATTTTATTATTTTAGATTACCTGCTTCAGGGATGGGAATTGTGGATTTGTAAAACGGGATTTCATAGCACCAGGGTAAAGGATATATTGATAAGGAATCTTAATCCGTAAACCAGCCAATTAGGAAAGAATATCGCCCCACAAAATAAAAGAAAAAGAAAATGGTGTTCTACGAATTATGCATGAAGACGAATATTATTCTTTAACAATATGTTAAATATTTTTTTTATATTGAATATTTTTTTATTTACAAAAAATATCGCTAATAATTTTGGCAAATGTAATTTTCTAGTTGAGAAACACATTGCGTTGAAACACTAACTAGTTTTTAAGCTGCGCGATCAGTTCAAGTTCTCATAATTATTTAACTAATTATATTTAGATAAATTGAAGCAGTTTAGCTGGAATGATTTACGACTGACTTTATTTGACCTTATTTGGATTGTTCATAATTATAAGAAAACCATTGGGTTGTTACTTACAATAGCATGTTTAAAAAAATACACCTAAATGAGTTTTTTTTCATTTTAAATGTTACATTTCCCTTCTAAATTTTTCCATCCAAATTAGTTTTTAAATATACTAATTTTCCGAACACAAATAATCGAATGATTACGTAATATTACATTTTCGTAATCATACATAAATTATTTCTTGTCAATAATCCTTATAAACTTCAAAGTTGTTTGTTTATCCACAGTTTTGGTCTAGTGAAAATTATATTTAGTACAAATAGCTTTAATTGTTACAATTAAGTAATCTATCTAACAATCTGAGATATTATCACTAATGAGTTAATGAACAACAAAATATGCCGTATTCGCATATATATAAGTTCGACTATTCAAAAATAAACTTAGTTTACAAAAGCTTGTTATAACTGGTTTGTTGTTGCTTGTTCAACTCTGAATTTTGTTGTTAAAATCCAACTGCAATGCATTTGCGAATCTTTATAATTGGACTGGGAACTGTGATTTTGTTCCAATTGGTGTGGAGTGGAGTGAGTTTACAATAACGATTTTTACAGTCAATTGTAGAAATTAATTATGTAGTCTGAAGACTGAATCCTGAACTGTGTGTTGCGAGGCCACAATACAAAACAACAACCCAAACATTACATTTTCATTCTATAATGATTCTCTATTGATAATTCTTTTCTGCTTTCATAACGGCTTCAAAATTTTTTTAAAGGCTTTTATAAAAAATTCGGAAATATTTTCAACAAAATTTTGGGTTAAATTTTCGTCATTTTCTTTGATTTTGTTATTATGTGTTATTATATTCATATTGTTTATATTTTTAATATAAAAAAAAATCAATTTCCTAATAATATTATTCCAAACTGATTTTTGAAGAAGAAGAAATGTTTTCAAAATCTTTTAGTTTATTATACTTAGTACCCACTACCCACCTATTAAAAATATTATATTGATCAGATATTTGAAAAATTCATTGTATTTTAAACTATAAAGTAAACAAATTTAATATCGAATAACACTGTATTTGGGTCTTTTATTACATAAATATCATTAAATTGTGATCTTGTGAATTGTGACTATTTTAATAATAATAAAAACAAAAGTAAAATTCTTGAAAAACAAAGCAGCACTTATAATAATATTTTGATATCAATGTGCAGGAAAAATATCGATACAACAAAATGTACAAAGCAGCTTGTACAAAGGGTGACAAATACGTTTACAATATAAGTTGCAAAGCGAAATCTCTTAACAGAGACGTTGCGGTGCTTAATTTCGCTGCATATACAAATCAAAATGTTTCGGATGTAATGGTATTATAAATAGTTTTCTGCTAATATAAATGTTATTAAAAATTTAATTTTCAGATTGCTTTTGAACTTTTTCGAAAATATCAATATTTTAGGCCGTTCCTAATTAAAGGTGTTTTCGACATTTGCAAATATCTCTTAAATAAAAGCGGAGTTCACAAAGGTTTGATTCCGTTTATTGATCGATTTCGAGAGAATTCAAATGCTCATCATCCATGTCCTTACGTAAGCCGTTTTTTAGAGTTAAACTTAAAACTCACTTCATAATTTTCAATTCATCTAGATTAATTTCGAAAATATAATTTGTTTGCGTTCTTGGGGAGAAACCGATAATTGCGGCGAATTAAATTTTGTATTTTTTCCGAAGATTTATGGGTCGCTGATCATGAAAAAAAATTAAAAATATCCACGATGAACCGTTTATGAGATATCCTTCATCGGAGTTCATCTGGCTCCCAAAATCCTTCGGAAACTCGTTTATCTACACTATAATTTACACTTATTTATCACTTTAAGGTCCTAACAACTCTGTAGAGTCCTTATTTCACAATAAAAATACTTTAACTCTTAACTCTTTATTTGCGTAAAATTTACGCATTTTCACTAACATTTGAACTTTGGACTTTGTTCAACGGTCATGTGATAATCCTGCACTCTATGTTCATCATTGTATTGAAGAATTTTGAAATTTGATAAAATTATGTACTTAAAACATTGTTTTGCACATTTATTTTACAATTAAAATGCGTTTTATGTTACATTATATTTTTTTTTTTTTTGAGAATAGAAATTATTTTGTTCAATAATTATAGCAATGTTTACATGGTAAATAAATATGTCATTTCGGAACACAAGAGATAGCGCAGAAATGAATGCAGATAGCGGGAATGCGTGCTTGTTGATTTGCGAATAAAGTAAAAGCGCGCAATTTTACTTAAAATTAGAGTTTCAATTCATATAATAATGCGAATAAAGTAGAAGCACTCACTTTTAATTTAAATTATAGAGTATTCATGCATATAATAATGTGAATGCGTGCTTGTCGATATGTAAATAAAGTAGTAAATTGTGTTCTTAAATGACATGTTTACCATGTAAACATTGCTGTAATTATTGAACAATATAATTTATATATTCAAAATAAAATAGCATAATGTAACATAAAAAGCAATTTAATTGTAAAATTATTAATGTACATAATAATGTTTTAACTTTGGTTTTGATTTCCGAAGGATTTTGGGTCGCTGATCACGGAAAAAATAATGAAAAATTTCTAAACCATACCTTTTCGGAAAAATTTAATTTGCCGCAGTTAGCGGTATCGTGCCGTATTCTTCTTTGAGAGTAAATCTTTCAGCAGCTAAATTAAACAACTTCTCGTTATCTTATCGAGCTAAAACTTTACTGATGCACTTATAATCATTAATAATAATAATTAATTAATAGGTAATGCAGGAATGACAGCACTCTGCACCATGCAAAAAATTATCATAAAATTAAATCATTTTGATATTTTTAAATTAATTTTTATTGTAACTATTTTGAAAATACTAACTATGAATTGTAAAAAACTTTTTGATTTTGTTTTTTTTATAATTATTAAGTATATTCTTCGAGAAAATTTAGTCAAGTCAGCAAACCTATTTTATATAACGGAATCGAAATTATAACAAAAAATTTATTGAAATTGTTCCACAAAATCTTTCAATCCAAACTACAAAATCACAAGGAAATAGATGACTCTGAATTTCTCACCACTCTGCAGAATTACATATGATTGTGTTATAAACAATAAGTGCATAAAAAGTGATACATACAACAAATAGTGGAGCTGGAGATAATAGTAAAAAGGTGCACAAATATGATTGATTATGTTTTCGATGTCTTGTAATTTTTTTTTCAATTTTTTTTTTTTGACAATATGTATATAGCACTTGATCGATTGATGCCACCTATTTGTAATTAAACTGGAATTTATTTTATTTTCTCCTTTAGGATAGACTGATTTTCAATCAATCGGAACTTGATTTTGGTATGTTACCTTCTCCACTTCCCAATGGACAGTACATGGTCAATTTAACATTTTATATGAAAACTCCTTCCGAATTCTTGGGACAAATTTTGGCTTATTTTAATGTAATTGAAAAATAAATTTATAAGTGAAAAACATTTTAATAAGTTCATGAAATAGATACCAATTTTTTGTAAACACCTCAAAAACAAACTTTATTATTCCAAATTATATGATTTTACGGTGTTCTCATGCTTTTAGTAGTCATCAATTTCCATCTTGGTAATATGTACATTTATATTTTTCATTTATATTTAGTAGTCTTTAAGAATGTTTGTTTAAACGGTAGGTGGGAAATAAACAAATAAAGACAATTTTTAGCAAAGCAATTTCTCATTTTTATGGACATAAGAATTTTGAAATTCGTAAAGAGAAAAATAATTTGAAATGCACAAACATGCATTCATAACCGTCGGTAATTTTTGAAATTTGTAAAATATTACTTTTGATCTTTATTAGGTAATATTAATATGCTTGATTGTTAGTTCCGCTTTCACTGCCAAACCGTTAAAACGATTTCGAATTGTGCAATTATTAAAGGGAATTTCAGTACATACCTACGTACTCTACAAACCTAATTAAAATGTTAGTATTTTTGAGAACAAAACTTCGATATTAACAGAAAAAGTCTATCTGAATACCTATTTGAAATGCAACTTTTACATTCTATCATTTTTCAAAAATATCATATGTTCGTTTATATTACAAAATGCTAAATGCAAATTTTTATTGTAAATTTACCAAACCAGTGACATCAATCAACACCAATCCATCACGTCGCGGCGGGATGTTATCAGTGAAGTCCTTTAAACAAATGTTCCGGAATGATTTCACCGCAAGTGATTTATGAATTTTGTACGCTATGAAATGTCCATCATTCAACCGCAAAATAAGGGTAGACGAATCAAATCACTTCTTTGATCGCATCCAGAGATAAATTTTGTTGATTCATACCATTTAACGCATTTGTCATCAATTCAACATCATTTGGATTTGTTTTGTTTAAAGCATTCAACGAAAAAAAAAACAGACCAATTTTAAAATGCTAAAAGCAAAACAAAATAATCCAAAAAATTTTAAGAGGATTCATTAATTTTACAAAAATAAATAAAAAAGCAAACAGACAACACAAAACAAGTTTCCCAATGGAAATGATGAATTTTTTTAAAAAAATATTTCGATATGGAAACTATAAAAAAACAAGCTCCAAAAAAATAAAATTTCATAAATAATCTTCATAAAATTTTCCCTTCACCTTTGATTTAAAAAAAAAAATATAGCTTTATTTTTTATCCCGTGGAAAAATGACATTAAAAATGAAATCAACAAATGTTTTAACATTTAATCCTTACGCACAAAATGTAAGTAACAAAAATAATATTATCGTTTAAACGATAAATAAACAATTTTCATGCAATATGCATTATTAATCCGAAGAGATTAATTTCGGTATCCTTCACTTGCATTTGTAGATGTTTCGAAACGCGTTCAACCATTTGAACTATGCTGCATGACTCTTATTGGCATTCATGCCAGATCCTTTGGGAAAGTTTGCATGAATGGATGATAAAGTTCCTGTAATATTGAGCCGAACCCGTTGCATAATGACGCCGGATAAGTTATTTGCATTTGTGTCTAAACTATACAACCCCAATTTTATGGTATATTATGAATGGCGGGCCATTGCAATCAATCCAGATGCGATTTTATCCATGGATCATGTAAAATCTATCAGTCATGGAAGCGCGAAGAAATCCTGCCACAGCCATTGTTGCTAATTCATATGGAAAGTCATTACTTAATTGCAGCATGACGATAAATTCTCTGGAGTCGGCAAAATTCTACGTTTGTTCACGACTGAATGGAGTCATACGAACCAGAACTTTGGGCAAGGGATGAGGGGTTATTGCTGCAGCCCAAGGACAGTGCAATGTCCCATTTGCCTTAGGCTAAATCAGAATATTTTTATCATACGTGTTTATTTTTATTCATATTACATATTTTTGCACCACAAAATTTCACATTTCCAACTATACATTATTATTGCATGCCAGACCTCCAGGGATGCGACTATCAAGCGAGGAACATCCGTTAATCCTTGGCGCCTATTTATCCGGTATTATAGAGCAAAAATGCCAGACTTGTCAAAATATATTTATTTTAACGAGATGAGGTAAAAAAATATATATTATATATATGTGTGAGTGCGTGGGGGATTTGCTGCAGTTTATCCTGATCAAAAAATACACATTATTATATCGTTCGGAAAGACAGTCATACAAATCATCAGGCGAATGGATAACACGTTATAAAGCCCTGATTCAATGCAGTTTCGTGGCAAGATAAAGGTAACTATGTCAAGGATTACATGTCTCAAGCAATTTGACGAAGGTTATATGGTTGTGTCCTCCACTCTGCTTCCATTTCTCTGAACCCTTCCGGCAGCACCGTTGTAATTATTAACTTCGTCGAGACGAGGTCCTATGTTGAAGCAGAAGGTCTTTGTAATAAGGCAGGAGGTGGAAACACAACCCACTGATTTTCAGAGAACGTGCCTGAGGCTCCCAGCAAGGTCTATTTAATTATGAGTATGAGCCCCAACTTTACAATTGCAATTCCCGCCGGTCGCATCCACCATCCCATCCCTACCTCCTTCCACCACATCCCGATCTCTTGCCAACTCATACGCGATGTGCATATCAACCTTTACTATATAGTACATACTTTCTTTTGCGATTTTCAATTATTTATATTTAATAAGCTCATCTCCGTAATTTATGCTCGGAAGTGCAGCCATTGAAGCAACTCCTCCGATAAGGATGCCGAAGACCGTCTTAAGACCATTCTCAATGTGAATAATTCTACCATAAAACTTATTGTTTGAGGCGTTTTCTCTTCGGTGCATACGAAACCCGAAGATCCTTCTCTTGCCAAAGTTGAATTGGACAATTGCAATAAACGTACCATGAAATGCGGAAATTGTGTTGAAATTATGTCTTAAATTTTCAAAATTGTTTCAAGTACTAAAGACGAAGCATTTTGGAATTATAAATTTTTGAAAATACTCGAAGAAGTTTTCTAGCGTTGAATTCATTTACATTGATTTTTAACAGATTCAATAAATGTGGAAATAAAAGGAAATATTTTTGAAAATTTATTTTACGAAAAAAAAAAGTTTTTGTATTTATAGCAATTTTTATAACATTTCAACAGCTTTCTATCATGGATAAAGAATATGGAAACGTCTGGTCTGTCGTGTTAAAAAATGGATATGTGGAGAATTATAGCAAAAATTGGACGATAATGTACCTACGTTAAAACGGTGTAATTTTTTTTTGTTTTTGTATTAAGGGTAACAGCTGTCCGAACAATATTTTTGTTACATCTCACTTGAAACCATGGTGAAAATAAAAGCATTCACGAATTAAAATTCACTTAAATCCCTTCTCATTATACATTGAAACAAAAAACACGAAAGTCCTGTTGAAGTATCATTTCATCCGGAAGTTAAGCTTATAATGGCCGTATTTCCTTTCAGTTAACAAGGAACAAAAATCTTTTAAAATCAGTTTCTCTCATAGCAACAGTATTTCATCCATTATGTAATTGTTGCAATCAACAGACGTTGTCTGAGTTTAGAAAAGCGTTGTTCGCTTTACCGTTGAACAATTATGCAAATTTTAAATTAGTTATTATAGCTGAGCAACACAATTTAAATCTCAAATCGTTTATTCTTTTCATCCCTGCCACCTCTTCTTCTGTGCCAGTTTCCGGTTTAACGTGTAAGTCATTTTCTGTATACAGGAAAGGATGTTAGTTGACGGTATAATATTGCATTTTCTTCAGTGATGGGAAAAGCAAAAAAGAATGAACCGAACACCTTTAACAATGATCCTAATTGCCTAGTCCTGTTGAGGCGCACTCAACTTTGTATTCACCAGGAGTGGTGGAGGGTGTTGGTACAAAACCCCAGATACCCCAGAGCGCAATTTGCAATATTTCAGTCTTGAATTAAATTTTTGCCGAGATGTTACAACCCCAGAGAAAGGTGAGGTATAAATTTGAATATCAGGGAACGTGCTGATAACGAAGGATCCCGCCATCTGTCTCTATTAGCATCCTGAATAGAATCTTGCTGGGATCTGTTACGGTTACGGTGAATTTTAAATGCACTTCCGCGTAATTTTTATGCTTGTAGAGTTTTATGAATAAATTATTGACATCATGATGTTGCAGTTGATAATTAAAACTTCTGACCGTTTTTATTTTGGTCTCTGGAGATGAACTTCGGCTGCCATTTTTTTTTAAATATCATTTGTTACATGTTATATTGTTTATATGGATGGTGTTTTGGATATTCAGAAACCAGATGCAACAATATTATTATAGCTACAAAAATAGTGGTATCTTCGTTAACTCCGTTCAAATGCTTTTTAGATAATGTTTCAGGAAAACGGAATATTTCAATTACTTAAACGCGCTAAAATCTGAAATATTCACATATTCGCAGAAAAGTAATTTTAAAAAATATTAAAAAAAAAAAACAAATTATATTCCAGCTTCAGGGGGGAAAATTTTCCCTTCCAATTCTAAATTCGCGACCGCTTCAAGTATTCATAAAGGACGAAGTAATGTCAATACAAAAAAAAGCACGATTCCATATTCCTTAATTCAACTTTCCTGACACAAATTTAATACTTCTCAGGATTCTTAGCGAATTTCGTGGAAGGAATTTCCTCCCCCTGTAATGAGTTTACATAAAACTGGCATTAAGTAAATCGTTTCTATCTCACAAGGCAACAAGTGATTACCAATTACAGAAGCACACAAATTTTAAGGACACCACCAAAGAAAGCAAATAAAATCTTCACGTTACTGGATTTATTTGTTTCTTTAAAATGTAAAAACCATCCGCAAGTCATGGAAATGACTTTACTCAACATCCACATTTGACTTTTACCCAATAATTAACTTCTAAGTAGTCCCAAACGACAGTGTCTCATTCCAGAGTATCATCTTCGTTGAAAATATGCTAATTTAAAATTTCTCCCCCACACTGTACATTTGCCAGGAAAAACCTGTCGAGTTTATTAAGATGTTTACGCTTTTTGGCAAAGATAATTTTCCAGAAAATTTGTCAGGAGTATAATTTCATTACATGGAATATCCACACAAAGTTGAAGGACTCCCTTCCCGACCAACCAGTGCTGTTAATTTGCGTTCATTTTTATGAAATTAAGCTCAGCTAAGGAAGTCATTGGTCTTCTTATCCCGGGTGGATTAAAATTGTTTCATCATTCAGAAAATATTTTTGGAATATGTTAAATATTCGTTGCTGAACGTCTCACTCTTCGTCCCGTGTGTGATGCATAAGGATCAGATGTTGTTGGTCCACGGGGAACGTTCAAGAGGTTAATTCAAAAAAAGAATATTTACAAAATATCCCTGTGAAACACTTATCAATGGTGGAGAATATCTTTGTTTGTCTTCGTGACATGTTTTAGAATAATATATCTAAGGCAAGAAAAAAATGTATTCCCAGAATCCCTGCGGAGATATCACAGCAAAAACAATATAGGTATTGAAGGTTGCCCAAAAAATGGCGTACGCATCCGATTCTTCCTCATGATATAAAAGATTCATTCTAGCCGTCTTTAAGGTTTTCTGATACCTGTTAATTTGAATTCCCGCCTCACGGGATACATTTTGTCTCGTATTTTGCTTCTTTTTTTTTGCTAGAGTGAACCGAAGCGAAGTCCTTTTGAATTTTTTATAAATACGATGAGAAGCATTAAAGCACAATTGCTTGTTGTTTTGCTGAAAATTGTATACAAAATGTCATTACCATGCAGGAAAATTTAATTCGAATTTCTCTCAAATTTATGCTTTTGTTTTCAATGTAATCTGTGTTTTTATATCTGTTTATGTAATACTCTAGAGGCATACTACCGGGGATAGGATAAATCTGCAAAAGGACTGTTGATGCATAAGGAGAACCTCGATCTTCGTTGGACGACCGCGCTGAATGGACATGTTCTGAGAATGAACAGTCGTAGAAAGGAAATTGCATCTTGTGAATATTTCTTTTAATTTTACGAAAGAATGTGTTTGTGACTAAAATTTGTTTAAACGAATGGGAAAACTATTTCCTTTTGTTCAAATCGATCAAATTGACGTTACGTAGTTGTTACTTTCAAATACCCGTAGCATCTGAATTCGAAATGGAACCAATTGAAATGGAAATGGAATCAAAAAGGAACATTGACAAACTTTATTATAATTTTGTTTTTGTTTTTGCTAGCATAATTATTTATAATTAGTAAAATAATAAACAAAAGTCTTGTTCAAGGCAATCATACAAGAAATATTTTTAATACATTAGCAGTCATGTACATTGTACAATGGATGAAAAACATCGTCAACACCATAAAAAGGAATTTTTTAAAAGCCTTTCAATAAATGTTTCAGAGAAAGAGAAAATTGGAAATCAGTGTGTTTCAAACTCTCCACTTATATTTTGATTATGAATGTGGAAAATCCTGAATGCGATATTAAAAACCATGTCCAACCTTAGACCGAGGAAACCAGGTGGTAACATCCTAAAGGCATAGATAGAATAATTTGATTGATTAGCAACCAGATTGAAAAACATATAGCCGCTGTATCCTGTATAGTGTATATCCTGCACCAGTTGCTCAATTCTGTTGATAACCTAAAACTCCTGTGGTTTTTCGGATGCACAGCCGTAGACACAAAATTTATCAATGATTTCGTCGAACTTTGAAAAAAACAAAAAACCAAAAAAAAAAGTTACACAAAATACAGTTCCACATTAACCAACCCTTCAACATCGGTTGTTGAAATTAAATCGGTTTTGCGGGAAAAATCCGTGATGCAGGAAAGGAAACCGAGCGCCTAAATGATGTTATTATTGGAATATACGACCCCGTCGCGATATACAATTGGCGAATGTCACCATTTTGAGTCGAAATTGATTTCGGCTAGGGGCGTGTCTGTCTTAAATTGAATGGGCGTTCTCATCGGAACCCCTGCAGACGATCGCAATTCCATTTTGGGTAAAAACGGAGACTGCCAGTGCTGGGGGATGTAATATTTTGGAGTCCCCGAATTCCGGCTAAGCCTAATTCAGACATTTCCGAGCTGTGACCCCTCGGTCCAGAGTAGCAAAGTAGCAAAATTCTGCCCTCACACACAATTGTCGAAAAAAAAAAGTAATTTGTTAATCAATTTACGCCTTTCTCTATTTTTTTCCTCCTCTCACTTCTTTTGCCAGTCCATTGCGCTAACTGTCTAATTGGAAAATTCTCTTAAGTTCGAGAAGGAGCAAAACGAAAAGTGGAAATTGCAATTTTCTCCTGCCGTCTTGGCTGGCGAAAATCCGTCTAAGGAACTGGCAAAGTTTTCATATTGGCAGGGAAAATTTCGGTAATGGAGTAACTTTTATCCAGTTTCATTTTTTTATTTTTTTTTTTTTTTGTGGGAGCCATTATTTGCTTCGGCTGAATATAGACCCTTTTTGCTGGGCCGACAAGCACTAAGGGGCCAAGGACTCGCCGCCGGATGGCAAATGTGAAAGTTTTTAATGTGAAACTTTTGATTTGTACGCGGTACATGGCGACTCATGCATTAATAAAATGAGAGCACATCGCTTTCTGTCTGTGCTGTTTTTTTATTGCTGCAACTCCTCAACCCCTTCGAAGTGCAGCAATGGAGCCGTATCTGCAGCCCAGCCACTAGCATGATGTCATTTTATGTGCACGAGCCTTATATTAATTCGCTTAAGATAATTGCAGTTGGTTATTAACGCCCTGGCATGGGAAGGAAGGAACAGTTTTTCTTTTAAGGACAAATATTCAGTCGTCGCCCAATTAAATGCTGAAATCGTGATATATAATCAAAAGAGTTATATTTATTTTTCTGATTGTGAGGTGCCGACATTTTCACTATTTTCTGAATAATTTTGGTGAAATTTTAAGTATTGGAATTTTATTTTTGAAGAATTTAATGGTCGTATTTCCTTTCGCTGCTGACAATGAGTTTAACAACATGTTTTCACAATTCATGCCCTTCTATTTAAGAAAAATGAAACGTAATTCTAACAATTTCAGAATATAGAAATCATTATGAATCACGCAAAAAAAAAAACAATGAAAAAAATAATATCATCATAGAACAAATATCAAGCACCATCAACAAAACACACTACAAAAATTTGTGTATAATAAGATAAATTAATCTTCTTTTTTAAAATTCCTTTTCAATTTGTTCTATAAATGAATTTTTCAAAGTGGTTTTGGAAAATGAAATACAACATTTGTTTCCTCTTAAAACGAAATTGAAAAACAAATTATGGCAATTCCGAAAATTGTTTACGTAAACATAATTTCAAGTATCCTTCTTGGGAAATACAGAACGGAACTGAAATAATCCCTTCCGCAGGCCTACACGGTGAGGTACATAGATTTTGAAGTGCGGTTATTGGGGTAATTTATTTCAAAATCGAGAAACTATTTATGAATTTATAAACTAGTCATCAAGAACCGCCTTGGGACGATTTTGCTCATTAACGAACTTAACCGAGCTATTAACCCCAGAAATAACATACTAAAATTTGGTTCCAATATCTTCAAAAAGACGGCCGCTAGCGTGTTAATATATATATTATATATAAACATTCGAACGGGGGGTGGTTTCATACTCAGGGAGGCATGAAACGAAAAACTATGAAAGAATTTTTCGAAAGTCGTGACCTGGTATCGATCTCAGTACGTAGATTTTTCTTCAAAATCTACCTAAAATAATAATAGAGTTTTGTTGTTTTGAAATCGATGGCATTTTTACATGAATTCAAGAAAAACAATTGAATGTGAGTTTTGGTTTTTTGTAACAGCATGTATAACTCGTGTATCCTTTCACACATATCAATAGACAAAAGATACAAGGGATGATGGATTAAATCGAGGGAAACTCGACGAACAATCGAATTACATCCTCATGCCGTAAGTCATGTGAAAAATATCCATCGTTTGATTTATGCCCCGGAATCTTTCCACTTCATGTTTTTGTTTTTTGCATCCCCGTTTGAAACATTTCATAATTTATATTCGATAGAAGCGAATCAGATCAGCTTCTGCTGGGATTCATGGATCCTCTTGTACTAAAAATACCCTCAAAAGTATTTGTTTTTGGAGGGTATTCGTTTCATAGGGTAGATTTAATATATCTGCATAAGAACGTGCCTGATGTAAGCACCCTGTCGAATGTCCCTTATGCAAGAAAAACCACAACATTAAGGTTCGATATTTAATATTGAAATATGTGAAGGAAATTTTTTAAGGGTATAGTCTACTCTAAAGAAAAAACAGACGACCACACACAGTGCGGTCTAGTTGCCATTAATCATAGTTTATAAGAGGACATCCTGCCGAAGTTTCAGCTTGTCCTGATGACTTGAATGTCGTGCCACCAGCTATTATGCCTATATTGAGAAAACTTGCCCCGGACGATTCGTTCTATTTCGGAAATTTTATGAACTAGAAAGATCATTAAATTAATTCAGATGGTTTTCCTATAAAGATAAATTGCCATTTGAATACAATAAAACTCTCATTTTATACAGGACTTCCCATTCCCATCAATAGCTTTGATGGTGTTAACCATGAACGTCTTGTTTATGCGGTGACTCACATGAATAGCTAAATCAAGCTTCCACCACAACGGATCCCTTTTCTATTTTTTTCTTTTTTGATTTCCTTGAAGTGCGGGGAAAAAGTAAACTTCTTCAAAGTACAATAATCGAATGCAAGAATTATTCATGCCTTACAGAAACAGAAAACACCAAACAAACAACACATCGAGAAGCACACAACAAAACGGAAAGCAATGTCTAGTCGTCCTGTTGATGTAATAAATGATAATCAAGGAAGTCGGCTTGTGATAATTTTCTTTCAGGCAAATTGTAGACACATCCGGCCCTTTATTTTTGAGGAACAATTGTAAAAGCAATTTGGAAGGATATCAAGCAGTTGTTTTCCCCCAAAAGGAGAGTACCAAAAAAACCAACAAAAAACTCGAAAATAAACAAAACGAAATGGGTGTGTATTTTGCAATGGAAATTTTTCTCTAGTATACAATCATCAAAAGTCTCCAAGGATTGCTTTCGCTTTCTATTGGCACAACCTATTCGAATGGACCCGCTTTTATTGCTTTCAGTTGATTTTTTATTCAAATTGTTGAAATTTTGCTGAGGCAAATATACTTTGGATTTCGAACATTATTAAATTGTTTCAATATAACTTGTTTATATCCTTTTAGAACATTCAAATGTTCAATTCAATCTTAAACAATGAACAAACGAATAAGACATAATAAAAAAGCGTTTCGAAATCAATAAATATCTCTTTTTCCCACCTCTGCAGCTCTTAAGTCTCAAGGATCCTCTTGTGCCACCTGTTCATGCCCCACCAACCGCAACACCAATCCAGATCCATTATGCACATATAATTATAATTTACAGCAACGGCAAGGATTAAAAAAGACCTAAATGTTCCGTAAAGTATCCTGATGTCCAATTTTAATTTACTTCGAAACTTAAGGTAGAAATGATTATAACATTATTGGCCTCTGGCAAAAGGGAAAAAACAGCACCACAATCTGGAAAAATGGCGAGGCACAAAAAACAAAGACTCTCCTTTCTTATAATCTGCTCGCCTCCCGAAAATAGCATTACCCACGGATGCGAAGGATTTTGGGGCACGTGGAGTAATTTATATTAATGTCAGCATTTTTCAAACCTCACCCTTTTTATTTTTAATAAGCTTACAGTATCAAGTCCTTACGCAGGTGATGAAAGACCTTTTGTTCTAGTACCTTTTTTTGCTTTCTCTGTTGTTTTCAACCAGAGTTAATAAAAACGTTACTAATTAGATTTATCCGGTTAAGTCGTGGATTTTTTTAAGGAGAGCATAGATAAATTTTTAATTAATTAAGTGCTTGAAATGTGAAAAACAAAATATTTTGGGTATTCGAAATATATTTAGAAAATAACTTTCATGTTTTTCGTAGAAATATCTTAAAAATTCCTGTCCAAAAAATCATATACATAATTACAAATATTTCACGTTTTATTGTTCGAAAATATGAAAAATTTGTTGCCGGGCGCAAAAACATAATTTTTAAAAAAATGTAAAATCTCACTTTTCTTTAGAAATTGTCCACTACAGATTTGAAAACATCTGTGAAAGCTAAATAACATGGAAAAGAATGCCTAAAAAGAACATCAAAATCTGAAATTGATTTTAAATTTCATTCAAAACTTAAAGATTATAAATGAAATTGTACAAGGAACGTTCGCTGGAAGTGAAAATTAATAATTAAGTAGTGTTGCTCGGCAATCTATATTATTGCCGAGGACTCCTGGACTGATGGTCCCCTGATGGCACTTCCGCAGGGGACAGGATGATATCGCATTCTAGAGGAGGTGAGCTGGGTTCATAAATATTCAATTTGAACGAAAATTTAAGGTAACTTGGGACAACTTCCCAAAAACTAAATTAAATTTTTATTTAAAATGGCTGATGTTTGCATGAAACCGTGCAATTATTTGCAGCTCAAGAAATCGGAAGTTTTGCTGCCAGAAATGAGGAAACGATCTTTTCCCGAAGTTTTATTAATTCATAAAATACGGAAAAATTGCAGGCAATTGTCAGGAAATAAAATAACATTCAGAGTGAACACGAACTCAATTTCACTTAATTAAAAAAAACAATTTTTTATGTTTTCAACTTTACAATAAATTTAAAAAATCTTCTCATTTCAAAAACAAAAAAATAAAAATTTTCAACAACATTTTATATATATTTTATCACAGGAATCACGACTATTTTACTAGCAATCGGTACAAATTAATTACGTTTTTTGCAATCCATTTATTTGCAATTCATTTTCCACTTTCACACACACACACGCATACAAATTGCTAAACGCTTCTGTTGGAAAACATATACGTACAGTCCAAGGATATGTGGGAACAATTTCCAGACTAAATTATTTGTGCACACGACTGGTCATGAAATTTGTCCCTGGGGGTTATTTCGTACTTGTGGAAGGGTTAAGCATTCTGTTTCATTCTGATCCAATGTTCATAGTATGAGTCAAATGGGGTTGATCGCAATTCATGTTTAATAATGATTCAATTTCACAAGGACACAAAGGCATTTGTATTTAATTATCATTGTTTAAATTAATTATAATATCTCGGGCAACAACAATCATTGGAAATAAGCATTTGAAATTTTAGTAGTTTCTGAAAACATTTTTGTGTGAAACTTGAAATGAATGAAATGTTTATTAGTTGCAATTAACAATTATTTACACTATCCTAAGACAGTAAAGCTTTTGTTCCTTTTGTTTGACTGTTTATTTGTTTGCTTATGTACCTAGATTCTAGATGATTAGTCTTTTGAGCATTGTTTATCTATGGAATGTGTAGATACACATTAAGATTTCACAGATAAACCTCTTAATGCTTAATTAATAAATTAACAACAGATTTAATAGTACTACTTGTGGAAGGATTAAGGATGTTGAAATGACCGAAAGTAGGCCAATGGATGTATTATAATTAATTGTTTAATTTATGTTGGCATCTTAACTAAAAAAACGCAACTTTATTTTAAGATTCTCTCATTTTAGACGAACAAAAATATTTTTTGCGAAGAACATAAGTTGAAGTAAATAAGCATAATTTCTAAATTATAAACACAGCATAATTTATGTTTTTTTTTCTGTATACGAGTACAGTACCCTACATCCCGACCTACCTATATTTTTTTTTATTTTTCTAACTGGAAACCATCAAAACTCTCTTAAGGTACGGAAGATGTATTTAAGAAGGTTCACGTAAGATTTTCCGCATCCGGTAAACTTTGATTTGTAAATAGAAAACAACTCCTGTGGAATTTTTGAATTCATTTAAATGGAGTTTGTGTACAGCGTAAACGTGAAGATTCGATTCAGTTTCTGAATAAATTAAAATTTTAAATTAGAGGAATTAATCAGCTAACTCAGGCATGCCTTTGTAATGACTTTCTAATTACGGCAGATGTTCTATTTGCTCTCTCTCCCAAACATTGGGGGTGGAGGGTTGGTTGGCTGTGGCAGTGGAATCGGCTAGAAAATAGACACAGATCTTTTGGGTCCGCGAGATGAAAGGTTCAAAGAAAAGCTGCATTCTACACAACCTCGTTTCCCCGTGCATATATGAATTTTAATTAAATGTATTTAAACTCTCAAGTACACCCGCGTTTTCATACGTTGTTTACTTCAACTTTCCGCCGTAAAAGGCGAACCCAAGCTTTAATGTTGGAAACTTTGCACAGAAATGGTGAAGTTTTGGGTACTTTAATCAGTTTCGAAGGAATATTTTGTATGTGACTATGTGTGTACTTTCAGTTGCAAAAGGGGTAGCATGCCAGAGGTGGGCGAAACAAAAATATTGCTTCTAGTGTAAACGGCTTTAATATAACCTCATTTTCATCTGTGAAACTATTTTGGCCGAGTTTACTGGCTAAAATAAATCCAAAGTGAATTTATGCCTGAGTTGAACGTTGGAAAGTGGCTTAATAAAAACTTTTACTACAAACTTCCAGTACACCAGAATGTGTACGAGTAGAAGTGAAGAACGAACAGATCGGAACTTAACATTTCTGGGAATGTTAATAACTTCGCAGTTCGTACTTCGAACTAATTATTCACTAAACCATTGTTTGTTAGCTAAGAAACTTTGTGCTAGTTTTGTTCCAATGATTTTAATTCAAGTATTTGTTCTAAATTTTTTTAACTAATAATAAG
Organism: Leptogaster cylindrica; assembly: GCA_963082835.1. Lineage (NCBI taxonomy): Eukaryota > Metazoa > Arthropoda > Insecta > Diptera > Asilidae > Leptogaster > Leptogaster cylindrica. The sequence goes on from OY720109.1 coordinate 7,073,611, forward strand.
AACACATCATTTTAAGTTTGAAATTATTTTTGAGTCTGAATTTTTAAGGTTTTTAGTGTAAAATTGTTAATAAAGCTATAAAAATCACTTACCAGAAAAGTGTTGTACTTCGGTAGTTCGGCCTGCAAAACTTTCACCAACACACTAAAAAAGTCACCTACCGTATTATCATTATTATCAACAAACAAAACATTGTTGTATTTTACATAAATTTAAAAATCTTATGGTATGAAATTTAGAGAAAAAACCAAGTATACCGTATGATGCAAGAGTTTATTATTACACCACTACATCACATCACTCGCGGTTCTCCAGACAAAATGGCGGAAAACGGCAACACAAAATGCATAAAACAACGATCGCAACTTACCATTGAATACAAGAGAGCATAAATGAAAAACTATGGTTAAAAGATGCAATGAATTACGGAATTTCCGAGAAGGTTCCTTAAAGGGATGTTTTTGCAAACCATTTCCATCAACGACGGCACTAAAGAAATTCTTTCTCTGAACAATTATTATTGTGTAGTGATTTACTAAAAATTATCTTTAATTTTTCAGTCATTTTCCATCAAAATTACACTAAACAAATTTAAGGATAAATTTAAACATATTTATAAACCATATCAAAACACCCAACAGCAGGAAGTTTGCAATATAAGATTACAAGAAAAAAGTCGTGTACACAGAGTTTGCGCAAAACCCGCGAGCAGGTCTAAATATTAAGTCCAGAACAAGAAGTTGCGATTGTTTGACATTCACTTGTGGAATTGTTCACTGAAGAAGTCATTTTTTCAATAAAATGTTATTTAACTAATTATAAACTTAACGAATCGTAACATTAAAACCGCCTAAATTGCTTTCTAAAGCCAAACTCACAATAATGACGGATCAGCAGCTGTCAACGTCAGAATTATGCGATCCGAGCTCCCCCAACTGCTGGAGCTAGTTCTTGTAACTAGTGTTTATGTTATTTTTCCCAAGAAAATGCTTAAAACGGAATTGAATAACTACATAAAACGCATTTTAAAATTTTAAGTGGTAATAGATTCGTATTCCATTGTGTAAGTTGATGCATATCGTTTACAATTTGATATTCAGCGATAAGAACAAACATAAATTAAGTTCATTCTCAACTAGAACATGCCGGCACCTGCTGCTATTAATCAACCGCAACCAGAACAGGATGTCCTAGCAACCCTTGTTTTCACGGCAACAGGAGAACGTGTTTATCCCAGTAAACAGTGAAAATAAACAATTTTCGCCAGTTGATTCATGCAAGTCAACTTTTGCGTTTAAACTGTCACTGCACGTTAATTTTAATTAATTATTTAAACCTAGGCGAATATGAAGAAGCATAAGTTACGGAAGGATAAGGTGCCTGTTAAAAGGCATATTGAGGATGTTCCATTTTATCAATTCACGTACAAAGCCGACGATTTACCACTTGATCCAGCCAGAGAATTTATTGATGAAAGAATTTGTGAGTTTTGTAAATTTTAACATGAGGGTTATTGAAAATTAAAATAAAACGTTTTAGCACGCCTCCGACAAAAAAAACCGTCTGAGAAAAATGTTGAACTTCAAATGTTAAAATATGTTGATGCTGTGTACCGCAATGATGATGAGGAGGAAGCAATGGATTCTCAGTCCGATGATCATGAAGATATAACTTTACCCGAAAAATTCAGTATGATTAAAGACAAACCGGAATTTTCGTACTCATTTGAAACATCAGGTAATCATTATTCTAGAAATAAATTTCACAAATTTAAACCGATTTATAACGTCTCAAAAAAACTTGTTTTCAGAATCCTGTCGCTATCCTTGGCTTGACAATTTGGATTTAGGTAATATACTCTAGTAATTGAAGTTAAGGACTATTTCTTATTGAATATTTAGAAAAACCAAGTGAACAGACCGTGCATGAAGTTACCACCGAAATTCTGAAACTATATACAAAATCTAGAGTTCGAATTTTCCATAACAAGGCTAGGACTAGATCCTCGCTTTACACAAATGAACACGCAAGACTGTTTGGATTTCCGTCTGATAATATAGCAGCTTTTCGTAGTATTGCGGCACGTGACTTCAGACTGCCTGCATTGAGAAAAAGAGTACCTTCTCCAGTGTCTCCTCCAAAAAGAACTTCAAGAGGTATGTTTGAAATGCACATGATATTTTTAAATTTTCAAAGGCATTTATTGATGGCTGAAGATTCCGTTATATATGTCAAGCTACTCACTAAATCCTCATATTGTTATATAAAAATGATTTTAATATTTTAATTCAAATTTTAAATTTAGTACTGAAATTTACAAACTTTCAGACGTTAAAATGGAGTTAGAGCAAATGGGAAAACTCATTGAAAAATTGATTGAACCAGACATCAAAAGGTACAGATTACTGAAAACGCAATCACTGGATGAAACCAAGTCAAGTGCAGAGAGTGCTTCTGTAAGACTACATGCATTAAAAACAAATACAATATTCATTTTACCTTGTTTAACTTTTGAGACTGTATCTACGAATAAAGGTTGCACTTTGACGAAACTGTGTGCGCCGAAAGTAACCAGAAAAAAATTTAATCAGGCTGAGCATATGAAGAAAATTAAAAAGAAAGAACTGCTGTACGTGTTCATTTTTCAATTATCTATATTAAATCCCTTTTAACTTCCCCGTTTTTTTTTTTAATAGAACCTTCAAATATTTGGAAGGACTTCTGCCTGTTGAACCAGACGAGCAAAAAAATCAAATTCTGAAACTATATTGGGCAGAGTGTAATGCAACTGCTAAAAGATTCAGTCCGGCAATAAGACGACGAACCATTAGTTTGATGAAAAGTGTAAGGTCAAAGTTACGCGATAAAATGCATCATCCATGTATACCCAAGTAATTTCCAGATATCCATCTTGAAACTAGAAACTTATCCTTCGAAATTGATTACAAAACTCTTACCGTCAATCGACGACAGCATTTCTTATCTGAAGGACGCATACAGTTTCATAAAACAGGAACAGGTAAGTAACGATATTGCTTCGGAAGGGTATTACGGCCACCGTCGATAAACTTAAACAAACTGTTTTAGAAACTTTGGTCCAGCATACATCCTGAAGTTATCCTGATGGATTATTTATTCAATCCAGACCACCACATCAGAGAAGAGACTGCAATTCTTATCATATCCTGCTTAATTGACCTGCAAGAGTTCTACCGGTGCTACGTGAAGAAATCCTTCATCCGATACATCCTCAAGTAATGAAATTTTTGTTAGGCATAAACTTTTTCCATTAAACTTGTCACCACAAGCACGAAAATCAGTGTGGCTTACAGAGATCCATATCCAATCTTCCACCGTAATAAATGCATTTACGTAAATAAACCATTTTCTAGGTCGCAAATAGAGAGAAGAAGACTCCAATTGGAAATTGAGCCACCAGAATTTCCCACTTTGACGATAAGAGCCCCAGTGCCATGGAAAGCTAGTGTTCAGATTGCTACAAATCGATTAGATCAAGTATTAATGGTGACACACCCGGTTCTCTTAGGCCTGAACACCCTTTGGCATCAACTGTAATATTAACCCTTTAACACGATTAGAAATTCATTAAAACTGTAATGTTTTGCTCAGGTATGATGATATTCTAATACTTGACACGAAGTATCTCTACGAAGGTGAAATTCCATTAAATGCGGATGAAATCACGAAACTAGTTCATGATAGTTGCCTAGCAGCTCGAGATGTAAGACCAATCCTCAACCCCTCCACACAAAGATTGATTTATGTCATCTCCAGTAACATTCACATTCCGCAGATTCTCATAAATGACTGGTTGCCAAGGGCTGCAGATTTACTGGATGCGATGCGAAGTACCTGGAAGGATCTAGTACCGATGAAAACCTCATACCCTGGAAGGGCTGCCATTCTATTTAAGTGCATTCATGCTCTTATGTCACTTCAACTTCAAGGACTAATTAAACGGAGTCTCGAACACTTCTATCAGATGTTGAATGTATATCGGGTTAGACAATAATCAAATACCTTTTGACAATAACTATTTTCTGTTTTTTATCTTTGATTATTTCAATTCAGGACGGAAATCACATTAAAGTGTACGATCCGAGTCATCCGAAACTGAAACGACGTCCTTTAATGACATTAATTGTTGCCGTGATTGGAAAACACTTTGAGAAATTACCAACAAGGGAACATCAAACGTCGTTTATTTACAAAACCGATACCGATGATCCTGCTCTCAATGCCCCAGATTTTGTAACCACCTCTGTAAGGATCTATTGCGGGATTGTGTGTAAATTGAAGCAATAAAGTTAAATTCTATTGTTTCAGGGCATCGAATTGTTTCACTCCACAAGCTTTGTCATTAAACACACTGGAAAAATGTTTGTTTACCCTTATTTGAATGAGCTTCCAGATTTGTTTGTCAGCTATTTTGTTAACATTTTAAAAGTTGGATACAAAATACCTCGATTGGAATATGTCATGTCGATGAGTGAGTCCTGTTTGCTATACATCAGTTTTAATTTGCAACATTTTAACTTTTATTGTAAAACCAATTGAGTACAATATGCACACATATTTCGAATTTAGTGCACATGACACAAATTTACAGTGTAATTCACTTTAATTTCGGTAGCTGTGAATCTCAAATTAAATCTTGTACTAGTGATTCGTTAATACAATCAAAAACATGAATCCAATTTTCGACTATTTTATATTCCAGGAGAGGAAGAATTAGGTTACTTGCATTGCATCCCAGAGGCTCACGTAGATATGCAATTGTTGTATGATAATATACGTGAAATTGTACAAAATAATTGGACAGGACCAACAATCTACCTGTATCCAGTTTATAGATACTACTGTCCCCTACTGTCGAATCAAATGAAGGCAATCACTGAAAGCATATTTGCTCAGCGTGTCATACCCGATTTACCGGTAAATTCAAAACTGTTTTACATTATGCTAACTGATGCGTAGAATTATGCATAAATTTAATTTGATTGAGAATAAATCTTATCATAGGCTTTCGAGGATTTAATGAAAAAATTGAACAAATTACTGGAGGGCATCTATTACCTTAGAGATTTCATCCCTCTTAATTTATTCATGCTTGATAATCGCCATGTAAATGGGACACTGAATATGCTCGTCCACGAAATAATCGACTTCATAACGAATTACTTCAAAATCCTTAACCAAAATGAAAACAGAAGGTGAGTACAGAAAGTGTTAGCTGGATGTAACCAGAATTAGGTTTCGAATTCGTACATCGGCAATCCGAATCTCACTCACACAGACATCCACCAAATATAATATTCAAATTATCCTCAAAGAGTAATTGAATTTAATTCAAATATCACTTTAGAATTTGTGATGAGCTGGAGGAGATGTCCATGAAAGCTGGGGAGCGACCAGAGGAAACGGCTGAAGTTGTTGCACTCCAAAATTATTTAAGCGAATGCAGGGAGGAAAGGATATTTAAAATAAAGGATGATATTAAAATTGTGGCCCAACGAGTAATTTTTCTATTGCACTATGCAACGTTGGACAGTAAATTACTTTTGTGGTTACATTTATTCTTTATAATTTAATTATTTTATGTATTAGGCGAAGACATTCATTTGAACACCCGCACTTTCCTACTACCATCAGAATTGGAAGAGGTCCTGGATCTAAGCGCTGCGAGACTGAATGTTGTAAGAGAAAACCTTGAAGTGGCTTTGAAGTAAAACACTTAAATTTTATCTAAGAAGTTGTTTTATTAACAGAATATATTTTTTATAGAAAAAGACGTGGAGAGTTCGAACAATTCATTCTCTCAGAAAAGAAGCGAATGGATCACTTTAGGATGAGGGAGTCAAGAGAAATTCTTTCGTTAGATGAATTGAAAGAAAAAGTTGATGCACTCGATGAACTCTTCGATGTGCTTGAAGTAAGAACATTGCTTATAACTTCTGTCGACTTTATTTAACAATATTTCACTAGAATTGTAGTAGAGAAGCGAGAGCTATCAATCATGATGAACATTTGTTGCAACTTGATCAATCATTTTTCCCGGTGCTATCCGAACTTATAGAGAAGATGGAACCAATCGAAAAATTATGGAAAACTGCTTATGAATTCGAAAAGAACTACGACATTTGGTAAGAGTTATATTCTTAAAACTTAACTAAGAAATTAGTGTAATTATAAACGATAAGAAAATTTGGAGATATTTGTTTTATAACTTCGAATCCATCGAATAAAAGATTAACTTTCATATTCCAGGATGAACGGACCATTTATCGATTTGAATGCGGACGTAATTCGAGATGAAGTTGAAGAAATGTACAAAGTAAGATCCCGTCGAAACCAAAGGATATTTTATTCATCAGTTGAAATTACCCTTGTGTAACTCTCTTTTTTCAGGTGGTCTACAGACTCGCTCGAATCCTTGTTGGAAATCCATCGGCCAAAAGAGCAGCAGAACAAATTAGAATGAAAATTGACAAATTTCGAATTTATTTTCCTGTTTTAGATGCAATATGTAGACAGGGTATGGAGGCGCGGCATTGGGAGCTTGTGTCTGAGAAGCTCGAGAATTCCGTAAATCCAGATAAATATCCATCTTTAAAGGATATGATAGACATAGATATAATGAGCATTTTGCCACAACTGGAAGAAATTTCAAATGCAGCTGGTAGAGAGTTTGAGCTGAATAAGCAGCTTATTGCCATGCAAGAAGAATGGAAGGATGTTAAATTTGACGTCTTGCCACATAGAGACACAGAAACTTATATCCTTTCTGCACTCGATGACATCCAGACAATCCTTGACGATCAAGTGATGAAGGCACAAGCAATGAGAAGATCCCCATTCATTGCAGCACTCGGCACTAAAGCAGATGACTGGGAGAATAAACTAATCGCGATGCAGGACATTTTGGATGCATGGATTACAGTGCAGTCGACTTGGATGTATTTGGAGCCCATATTCAGCTCTGAGGATATTATGAGACAAATGCCAGTTGAGGGCAGGAATTTTAAGGCTGTACGCTGACAAATCATATATTTATATTATCAAAATGAATTCTGATTTAAATGGTGATTGTTGCAGGTCGACAAAATTTGGCGGAAAATAATGAAAAATACTTACCAGAATAAAAATGTAATCGCAGCAACTGATTATCCAGATTTATTGGAGGTTTTTCGTCGGGCTGTTGCCGATTTAGAAGCAGTACAAAAAGGATTAAATACATATTTGGAACAGAAGAGATTATTCTTTGCAAGATTCTTCTTTCTCTCCAATGATGAACTTTTGGAAATCTTATCCGAAACTAAAGACCCACTTCGAGTACAGCCGCATCTCAAAAAATGTTTTGAAGGCGTATGTATATTATTTAATAGTATACGTATGTAAACATTTTGTGATTAATAGATGGCCAGTCTTGAATTTGACCAAGATTTGGAGATCATATCAATGATTTCTTCCGAAGATGAAGTTGTTAATTTAGTCAGAAAGGTCAATCCTAGTTTGGCAAATGTAAGTAAATTTATTAGTTTTTAAGATGAAAAGCACAATGATTTGTTTTACCTTAAGGGTTTAGTTGAACTCTGGTTAAAGGAAGTTGAAAGCGTCATGTTAGACAGTGTTAAACACCAAATGAAATTAGCCTGGGAGTCATACTTTAAAGCGGAACGAATAAAATGGGTAGTGTCCTGGCCAGGTCAGGTTGTACAGAGTACATCCTGCATGGCATGGACGCATGAGGTAAGTAATAATATCACAAAAGATTCTCATTCATATCTGTGCGGTAATACCTCCTTAAATCCCTTTGCACAAAACAAAAATTCACTCACATCCTAATGACTCCATCAAACCATTGTGAGTGCTAAGTAAGCATAGAACAATATCCAGAGGCAAAAACTGAAAATGGTTCTGCTGTTATCCATCTGCAGTGATTACGCTGTGATTACGTGCATTCCTCTGACAATTCCGTTATAACGGTAGCATCACAGCGACTCCGACGTGAATTAAACTGTGTTTATGTAGGTAAGTTGCTGTGTGGGTGTACTGTGTGAGTGCATAGCTGGTTGCAATGGCAAGGAACAGGTGCACATCTGTGCGCAACAGCTCACCTAAAACCTATTATAAAAGCATTGCCATAAAGGGCTCGTCTGCACAATTTTACTTGATTGCACTGAGTCCTGAGACTACTAATATGCCGCAATTAGCGATCCTGGTAAAACTTGTACGCCATCGTGTACCACACCAGTAAATCCCCTTATCCTGTGAGCACGGATTTTGTGTTAGACGGCGTCTCCTGATACCAGGTAGGCTCCATCAGGTTAAACGTTTCCCACTACCGTAATAATGCCACGGATCACAGCTGTGACCCTTCAATACGTGGGTAACAAGGATTTTCAACCATTTGAAAATTACTTTACGTTTTCTGTGCACGCAATTATTGAGAAAATTCCTTCCACGCTGTCTGTTGGGTACCATAAATAAATATTGATTTGAAAAATGTAATCGCTTGTAATTGCAGTCATTGCAATTTTTTTTCCAAATTACAAAATTGTTCCAATTTCCTAATTAAAAATTCCTCACGTTTTTTTTAATCCACGTTTTAATTAATAAAGGATCAAAATAACACTACTTTGGAATATGGTTTTTTCATCCAAAATAAAGGGTGTCCCAAAATTAAAGCAAGATTTGAACTTGCCGCCATTTGTGCGGTAAAGTGTTGGCAACCAAAAAAAGAAAACAGTTTAGCAGGAGACAGTTTAGGGTTGTAGGGCGGCTACAAATCGCAATTTTTATACAAAATGTGGTCGGGTTGATCGCGATATGATCAATGATCATCCAATTTTTTGTTCCAAAATTGTAAGATATGGATAAGGACAAGATGTGGTTTCGACAAGACCGTGCCACATGCCATACAGCCTGAAAAACAGTTCAATTGCTGTATGAGTTATTTCCCGATCAGAATTGGCCGCCCAGGGCCGGATCATGCGACTTACGTCGTTGGACTTTTTTCTTTGGGGTTTTTTAACTCTAAGGCTTATGCCAAAAAGCTCACGACCACCCACGCTTTTATAGAGGAAATTGAGCGCTGTATTATTGAAATCTCGCCATATTTATGCTAAAAGGACATGGAAAATTTCGACAAAAGAATGCGTATGTGCCAGCAAAACCGTGGAGGCCATTTGCCCGATGTATTATTCCATAAATAACCCTATCCTGTGTACTTTGCGATTCAATAAAAAACATAACAATTTAAAGAAAAATACTGTGGTTTTTATTTAATTCAAATCTTGCGTTAATTTTGGGACCCTTTAATAAAGACAGAGTGGGATGTTTATCTACACAATTAAACTAACAAAGACGATAAAAAAAAACCTTATTTTATACTAAAACAATATTTGGTTAATTCAACAAAACTTTCACTTTCCAGATTTCCTATTATTAAAAACTTTCCTTTAATATTTCTTTAATAATCACAAACAAAAAACAATATTCGAAACAGATTTTGACAATGTTCTTGACCCAATTTTTCTAAGTTTGTATAATTTTCTGCTTATGAAGCAAGAATTTTTTTCGAAAATGATTTTTAATGCTTTATACCAGATTCATTCAAGTGATTGATTACATTTTCGCGATAATGTGGATATTTCTTTGCTATTTTCAAAGTTTAAGCAATCAAAAATCTCTTGTGATGTCATGTTGAGTGTGTTTATAATGATAATAGGTAGTTCAAATTTTTTCCTTATAAAATCCTCCCTTGATCATTATTGTACTATCATGAAGTTGATTGATTGATCATCAAGTTACCAAGTCATCAACAATATTGTCTGAGAAAAGTAACTTATAAATAATTATGAATCTAAGAATGACTGTTCTAATAAATGTTTGTAAATATTCCTGAAAATCCTTGCAGGCAGAAGAAGCAATTTCAGCCGGAAAAATGCACAAATATCTTCAGAAATGCAATTCACAAATTGGGGACCTTGTAAAACTTGTGAGGGAAGACTTGAAGAGGGGCACCCGCATCACCATTGAGGCTCTCATTGTCCTGGATGTGCACGGTACATAAAAATTTATGATGGCTATAAAAATCCTTTGTGTAGAAAACTAATGAATAAAAAAATAAATATTCCAGCTCGTGATGTTGTGAAATATCTCGACGATATCAAGGTAAATGACGTCACCGACTTCGACTATATATCCCAGATGAGATTCTATTGGAAAAATGACAGTAAGCATTGTGAAAATCCGTTTTTTATTCAATGGAAATAAAATGTCCAAGATTATTAGATTAGCCTTTTATGGCTCCATATCTGAAGGATTACATACCCCTTTTTTCCAGGCAAGGTCGACTACGTGTGTGTCAGCATGGTTGTAACAGATGTTCGATATGGAATGGAATATCTGGGCAATATTTCACGTTTGGTTATCACCCCGCTAACCGACCGATGCTATAGGTAAAAAGGACTAAGCTTGAGTTTGCCTTAAAATGTGTCATTTTCGAATATATACACACAGGACTTTGATGGGCGCCCTAAAACTTTGTTTAGGTGGAGCCCCAGAAGGACCAGCTGGCACTGGAAAAACAGAAACATGCAAGGATTTGGCCAAATCAGTTGCGAAAAAATGTGTCGTTTTCAATTGTTCAGACGGATTGGATTACAAGGCACTTGGAAAATTCTTAAAGGTAGGAAATTTTACAACTGAGATTCTTCCCTTAAACAAATTAAATTTTATTGAGTCCTTTTTGGTATGACAGTTGTTGTAATTTTTTTAAAGAGCTAAACAGTACATTTAACTAAACATGTTTTAAAATTTTCGAGATACACTTCAGACGAACTTGAAACATATTCCAAAACAAATTTGAAGAAAAAATTTTCCCATTAGACAGTTTTTATATTTTCATGATTTTGAAAATAAAATTAAAAAGTTTCAATTACAACATGAATTTTATTAAAACTTTTACTTTCCTTCTGTTCTCGCTTACTTATTTATTAATAAATGCTTTTTGTTTTTTTTTCAGGGTCTAGCACAGTGCGGTGCTTGGTCATGCTTTGATGAATTCAACCGTATTGAATTGGAAGTCCTGTCTGTAGTTGCCCAGCAAATTTTAACAATTCAAAGAGCAATTGCCAGAAAAGTTGTAAAATTTTTCTTTGAAGATACTTGGCTTAAACTGGATCCAACTTGTAGCGTATTTATAACTATGAATCCTGGGTATTAAGATTACTTTGTTCCACAAAGGACATAAGACATTTCTGGTTTCTAATTTTGAAAACTTTATGATAGATATGCTGGACGAACAGAGCTTCCGGATAATTTGAAAGTTTTGTTTCGGACAGTTGCCATGATGGTTCCTGACTATGCCATGATTGGAGAAATCACTTTGTACTCAAATGGTTTTTATCATGCTCGTCCTTTGGCGCAAAAAATAGTTCACACTTACAAATTGTGCTCAGAGCAATTGTCATCACAATCTCATTATGATTATGGTAAGCAAGCCCAAAAATCCCTTCCATTTATTTTATGTCAACCTGTATATAACATATAAAACGTATTCATAGGAATGAGAGCAGTTAAGTCTGTGCTCCTAGCATCCAGTGCCTTACGACGGAATCAACCAAACTTACCGGAGTACCAAGTCGTCCTACGTGCCATCATCGATGTCAATTTGCCGAAATTTCTGGAACAAGATGTTGCATTGTTTAAAGGGATTTACCATGACTTGTTTCCTGAGGTTGAAGTTCCAGAGGTTATTTTTGCTTCTTCTTATGTCCTTGGATATGTGTTCAAAAAAACGTTTTACAGCCTGCACGAGATGATATACTAAAATGGATGAAGACTCTCCTCGTTGAGAAAAATTTCCAGGGTACAGATTGGTACGTGGAAAAAATACTACAGGTCTACGAAATGTTGCTAGTTCGTCACGGTCTGATGATTGTGGGTGGCACAATGGGTGGAAAAACAACTGCTTATCAGGTAAACATCTAAAATCAAGACAACACTTGCATATGTAATGTAAATTGCTTAAAGATTTTGGCGCAAACACTGAAAGCAGTTCATCTGGATCATGAGGCAGCAATTAAGGAATATCCTGTAAATTATCGCATTATAAATCCAAAGGCAATTACAATGGGTCAACTCTATGGAAGCTTTGATCCAGTTTCCCACGAGTGGTCGGATGGAGTGATTGCGAAAACATTCCGTGAAATGGCATATGGTAATCCAGAAGAACGCCATTGGGTGATTTTTGATGGTCCTGTGGATGCTGTATGGATCGAAAATTTAAACACAGTGTTGGATGATAACAAAAAATTATGTTTAATGTCTGGCGAAATAATAACAATGACCAACAATATGAATATGATGTTTGAGCCTGCTGATTTGGAACAAGCATCCCCCGCAACAGTTTCACGTTGCGGGATGATTTACATGGAGCCATCTCAACTCGGATGGCAAGTTGTACACAAAAGTTTCTTAAATGTTTTGGAGAAACTTGGTCTGAATGAAATTTATATGAGTCTCTTTGAGGAACTTGTGAATTGGATCATTCCAGCAGGACTATTTATTCTTAAAGATTGCCAGAAAATGCTTGAAACATCACCAATTTATCAGTACAAGGTTATTTACAAAAATTGATCATAATTTCGTTTATTATTTATTAATTTTACAATGTACACACATTGTTTTTCGCAGATGTTTGCATTGTTCTTCCAACATTTTGTCGAGAAACAAGAGCAACCTAATCAAACCTGGTTCCAACAAACATTTCTGTTTTGTTTTGCGTGGGCGTATGGAGCAGCCTTAACTGGTATTGAAAATAGAACTAAAGAAATAAATTTACAATGTCATTGTTGACAATAAATGCTAAAAAGCAATATTTTATGTTTTCCAGCTGAAGGACAAAAACACTTTGACACTTTAATAAGGAAAGTTCTCTACGGATCCAATGACACTTTCCCAAAACCTAAATATTTTTCACTTAACCGAGGACAAATGTTTCCGGAAAAGGCCCTTGTAATCGACTACCGATTTGATGGTGTAGAAAACTGGTGGCCCTGGTTTAAGGCCGATGAATTCAATTTCGAAGAAGGACAACAAATAAGTGAACTCATTGTACCCACCAAGGAGACCGGGTACATAACATATTGGTTAGATTTATGTTTGAAATTGAACCAACCAATACTTCTGGTTGGTCCCACTGGAACAGGAAAGAGTGCAGTTATTAACAGTTTTATTATGGCAATGCCCAAGCAATCAAATTTAATAAACGTTGTCAATTTTTCAGCACGCACCACTGCTCAACAGGTAATTAATAAGTTTTGTTGACATTGTGAATAATTAACGCCAACACAAACCACAAAATTAATTTAATGCAGTCAGTTTTGTAGTGCATGTTAATTGACCTTAATGAGTTGATATCGTATCAGATCTGACCGCAAGGAATATTAATTTAATGATTTGATTGTAGGATACAATTACGATTTTTCAAACCTTTCAATTTTGTAATCAGATGACAAGTGTTAATGTGTAGTTATGTAACAGTAATTAGTAATTTATTATTGTTTTGACAATAGAAAATTAAGGAAACATTTTAATGAGTTAACATTTTCTATTAACTTCAAAAAAAATACTTTCAAATTAATCAAAAAACTGCAAAAGAAAATGTACAGATTCATGATTCAAAAAGCGCTTTCAAATAGAAACACAAAAATAATAAATTCATTCAAACTTTTTCCTCAACTTTTCAAAACTGAACAGTAAAAAAAGCTGTGAAATAATGAAATAAGATGTTCACTAATTTAACAATAATTAAGTTCTTGTATTCGATTTTCGAAAGTTAAACTCATTTTCTTATTCTCGTTTTTATACGTAAAACAAACTGGAAAAGTTTGACATAATTGGTATTCAATTAACGAATTATTGCCACTGGAAAACTATTTACAAACTATTTAAACGATTTTCTGAACACTTAGAAAAAAAATATGGTGTAAAAACGTAATTCAACTAATAACGTTGGTTCAAATTTAAATGTTAGTAATAGAAAGCTGGAATTGTCACCGCTAAAGTATATTTGCCGAAGGAGGATTCGTTGTTCTTTACCACAGGATTCATATCGATTAATAAAAAAAAAAAAAAACTGAGAAATAAGATAAAATAAGAATAAATTCCAGAGATAAAGTTTTTGAGTTGTTTTTAAAGTTTTAATGCAGGGAAAGAGGTTGCTGGGCAGATATTTCTGCACGCCTCCACAAAACTTTTATTCAGTTGAATACAAAGTAGATAAAATGGTTGCAGTAAGGACTAAAAGAGAAATTGCGAGAAATGCTTCCAGGGAATTAAAGAAAAGCGAGGACAATTTCAGCAGCAGTTTGATCAAAACTAACTGGGGGCGGTTAAGTTGATGTCACAAGAGGAAAAAGTAGTAATCATAAACTCGACTCAATTTTTATTTTTTGTCGTGTATTTTCTCCATGATGTAAAGGTAAATTTGTTGTGGCAAAGGACATCAGTTTTTTATGAGATGGCTGCAGTATAAATTTAGGTACGAGAGAATTGGGAAAGTGCATCATTGCATGTTTTACATTTTAGAAACATCAACATCACCGCTACTAAGTTTATGGGACAAAATGTTACATAGTACAGAGAAAACTCATGTGGATTATAGTTTTCATGTTTTCAGAGAAATATTTGTCATGAACCCTTTGAAAATCGTATAACATGTTAAATTCAACATGCACCAAGTTCCAAATATAAAATATTTTGATTTAAAATAAAAATTGTTCTAAAGTTATTATATACATTTCAAACAAATTAATAAAACATGAAATATTCCCAGGTACAAGATTCCGTTATGTCGAAACTGGACAGAAGACGAAAAGGTCTTTTTGGTCCACCGATGGGGAAAAAGGTTACCAAATATAAAATTATGAAACGGAATCAAATAATTCATTTATTTTTCACAGTGTATAATATTTTGCGATGATGTTGCAATGCCTTCCAAGGACACGTACGGATCTCAGCCACCTCTAGAATTAATTCGGCAATTTATGGACCACGGTTATTGGTCAGATTTAAAGGACACCACAAAATTGGAGCTCATAGATCTGGTAAAATTGTAGAACCCTTGGTCAGCGAAAAAAAAAAAAAATACTTTCATTTTTTTAAAGCAATTTGTGGGAGCAATGGGAACGCTTGGGGGAAGCAACTATATATTCCCAAGATTCTATCGTCATACATTTGTTGTTGCTGTAGACTCATTTGAGGATTCAACAATTAGTCGAATTTTTACCACAATTGGGGATTGGCATTTTGGAAGAGATTTCCCAGAAAAAGTATCAGTTCTAGCTCGGGTAAATAGTCAAAGTTAAATTGAGAAAACTTTTAATCGATGTACCTATAACATTATAAAAAATATATATTAGGGTCTAGCTGAGGCTCTAGTATATGTTTACAGAGAAGCAGTTACATTCTTCCTTCCGACACCCGCAAAATCCCATTACACGTTCTCCCTCCGGGATGTGACAAGAGTATTCCAAGGAATTGTGTTGGTACCACCAAAAAGGCTTACCGACCCGGAAAAATTAGGTCGTCTGTGGGCCCATGAAACTTATCGTGTGTTTTATGACCGGTAATGAACTAAATGAAATATATATATAAGATATTCACTCATGGAGAAAATCTGTCAACAGTTTGATTGAGCAAAAGGACAGAATACAACTCCTGGATATGGTTAAAGCAGCATGCAAGAATCACTTAAGATTCACACTGGAACAGGCAATGGGCGACAGAATTGATACCGGGTCGAGTGTAAATGATGACGATCTCCGGAATCTATTCTTCGGTACATACATGGAGCCCGATGCCGATCCGAAAATTTACGATGAAGTGGAAAATTACCAGAAACTTGAGAATGTCATGCAATACTATTTACAGGACTATAATGCCTTTAGCACATCGCCAATGGATTTAGTTCTGTTCCGTTTCGCCATTGAACATATTTCGAGGTGAATTACAAATGAAATGTTTTAGTAATTTGAACCAATTATCATTGAATTGATGAAACTAGAGTGTGCAGAGTTCTGCAAATGCCAAGGGGAAATATATTAATGGTTGGAATGGGAGGTTCTGGTCGGCGTAGTTCAGCACAACTTGCCGCAAGTATTGCTGATGCTAAATTAATGACTGTCCAAATTACAAAATCCTACGGTGTTCCGGAATGGCGAGACGACTTGAAGAAGATCTTGATGCATGCTGGCACTAACATGAAATCCACAGTTTTTCTGTTCTCAGATACTCAGGTAATGTTTTGATGGACATTAAATCTTATTTTGTATTTAATATAAATAAGTTAATATTTCTACAATAAACCGCTGCTCTTAACTATTGCTAAATTTAGCTTTCCAAAACTTTTCTTAGTGTAATTATTATTCGAAAGTTTAATGACGCTAATTTAAAGTAAAGTTTTGGATTCCAACCGCTTTCAAAATTCTAATCATAAAATTTTTCTGTTGTGGTAGCTTAAGATGAAATCTTTTTCGTTCATTCTTTCATGCAAATTTAAACTAACCTTATAAGCATGGTTAACGAAAACTAAATATAATTTACAATACTATTTTGAAGCCTACTTATTAAAGCATAACACTGACAAAATGTGTATTTAAAAGTGGCGGCGATTGGATGACGTCACTGAAATATTTGATTTAACGCTAAAATTCACATCGTTCAAAAAAAATCTCTGAAAAATTGAGTTCCGAGAAAAACAAGATTGGAAAATTTTGTATATTGAAATTGGTCTGAAATGCTTTTGCACCATTGGAAATGTTTTCATGTATAATTTTCTTATATTATTGTAAATTTCTAGAAATTCTTTCGAGCACATCAAAGAGCACTTCTGCCTATCAGATTGTGTAGAAAAATTAAATCGTCTTAAAAAAAAAGAAATAATCCTCGCCAAAATTTATTTAGCGTACCATAATTAGATCGCATGGAGTCTCTCTGGAAGTTAAATCAGGCATTACAGTTATACGACTCCAATTTCGAATCAAAGACGAATCTTTCTTTAATTTTAATTGAAAATATCAATTACTCGTATTCCCCATTTTTAACCCATATTTTTACCCTAAATGTAGGATATATGTATTAGTTTGAAGCGAACGTTTGCAATGCCAAAAAATAATATAATTGTTATAAGTATGGATTATAATTAATTATTTCGCAGAAATTTTTTATACATGGTCTATTTTTACACGATATTGAAATTATAGAAATGGAAGAAAACTTCGGCAGTTTTAGGGTGGTAAACGTGATTGGATTTTTTGATATAGAATGAATGTCTGGGGTAAATTTTTTTTACGTTTTTAGGGTTTTTTGGGGGTGGTAAATATCTCCCTTGGGGTTGTTCAATTTGGGCCATGTGTGATATCAAATTAAAGCTCTTGCTGAGTACTATTATATTAAGCAGTCGCGGACAACTAGTCTTAGTTACATAAGAAAATGCATGTCTAGATTTTTACATAAAATGACTATATTTTTCTATAACTAGGGTATCACGTAATTGGTGTGACCAGTTGCTTTCTTACTAGTTTTATTTCTGTTTTTTCACTGCAATTAAAGTGCTCGGAATCACGAATCACAGTAAGGATATACGATTTCTCTCTGTCCAATTTTTCTTAAAATACTGCAAGAAAAACTGCAAAAATGAAAAACTTTTCGCCTGGCTGGCATACAACAGGAAAACTCGACCTCCTTTCGAGTTAACAACGTGTGTATGCACACAGGATCCGTGTGAACAAAAGCAGGTCTTCGTCCCACCAGCTCACGGTGCACATCCTTCAAAGCGTTAAAAGCTATTAATTTCCAGGACCACAGATGTTCCCACTGAACATTCTCAAGATGCTCGAGCACATAGGTATAGACGGGAATTCCCCTTAATAAATTTTCTTAAGTAAGCAATTAGTTGTAAAAGACTTTGAAGTCGTTTTGCATTCACGGACGCAACGATCCTTTTCCTCCTCGTCATAGACTTGTCCGTTGTAAGGATTTTTTCCGTTGCTGTTGTTTTTTTTTTTGTTCATTCTAGGCAGGTATTTCTAAAAAAAATTTTATATAGCTTGAAAGCGCACTTAGACGAAGTGGCACTTTTACTACCGTCTTTATTACGTTTATTCGCGTTTCGCCATGCCGACAGAATTCATTGAAATAAATATAGATCCTGCCTGTTGTGAGACCTGGATGCAGTAAAATGTTAATATATCTTCAACAACTGGAAGTGTATTACCCGAGCTTAAGAGCACTTTCGAAAGTTTTTCGGATGTTTTTGCAATGTAGGATTATGGTTGACATTTGCTACTAACTTTTAAAATTGTTTTTAATGAAATTTTTTCATGGTTGAAGGTAAACTTAAATTTGTACGACATGCAGGAAGAGCTATGTTTATTGTTTTAAAATGGCATTTAATTCTCAAAATTATGAAACTATAACTTTTTTAGAACTATTTATAATAAGATTACAAACGACAGTTAAGTTTTATAATATCATCCGCTTTTAGCCTCTTTAAATTACAGCTACAAAAACAATTTCTGCATCAGTCATTCTTAATATCAAATACAGTTCATATATCAGTAAAAAACTGGCATGCAAGAAAGAATTCACATAATGAAAAATGATGATGATAACAAACAACATTTGACACAGTTTTTATTTTTACTGCAAATGTGCACAAACTGAAAATATACAATTCCACTAGAAAATATTTAACCTTATTCCATGAGATTTTATTGAAAAATTACATAAACTAAACTATGTTAAATACAATTATAATTATAGTCATTTAGAAAGTCTGAAGCAGAAAAAAAATGAAATTTTTATTATAACTTTCAGGCAATCAACGAAGCTTTTATCGAGGATATTAACGCGATTTTGAATACTGGAGATCTTCCAAATCTCTACCAAGCAGAAGAAAAATCATACATTTTGGAATCAATATCAAATATTGCAAAACAACTAGTAATCCATAATATATTATTTTTCCAAAAAAATATTTTATTTAAAATTATTTTTAGGAGAAGAAATTAGAGTCATCCCCAATGGAGATGTATAATTATTACATTGAAAGGGTTCGGGAAATGTTGCACGTAGCTTTAGCATTTTCCCCAATCGGAGATTCTTTCAAGGAGAAACTGAGAATTTATCCTTCTCTAATAAATTGCTGTACTATAGATTGGTAAAAAAAAGTGTTTGAAATGTTCATTTTTAATTTGGAATTAATGAAATTAATTCAGGTTCACAGCATGGCCGGCTGATGCTTTAGTACGAGTTGCAGAAACTTTTATCAGCTCAATGAATTTAAGTGCGAAAACTGACAAAAAGGATGAAGAGTTGAAGGAGCGTGAAATCAGCACCGAATCGGAGGTCCATAAGGACAATCAGCCAATCGAATTGTCTCCATTAGAACACAGTCTTGTCGATATGGTTCTTCACTTTAACGAGACCGTCATTAAGACAAGTGATAGGTTAAATCGCTTCAATAATTCCAAAACGATTTTATTATATAACGACCTTTTTTTCAGATGTTTTCGTGAGATCGGAAGAAGGAACTACGTCACGCCAACGTCTTATTTGGAAATGCTGAAATGCTTGAAGTCTTTCTATTCCAAAAAGCACACTGAAATTATCCAACTTCGTGACAGGTAAAAGTGAATGGGTTACTTTAGGTGCATTATTTTTAAATTCTGCGCCTAGCGGTGATTATTACGTGGTCACACACGCTAGTCCGTGATACTTTTCAACACATTTCGCCACCATAAACATGCCACAGGAGCACTTTAGGCCCAAAGGATCTGCGGTGCATGTCCTATTCGTGCTGACACTTGAGTGGATGAAACCGGAGTTGGGTTTTCAGAGGCCAGCTCTTTGATGTGGTTGCCTAAATGCAATTACAATTTACAATTCCCCTCCTCTCCCGCTGCACGCAAACTTCCCCAGACATATACTCATTGCAACTGGGAATGGCTACACCTTAATTTCTGAAAACGAGCCCTTTTGCCAACGATCCTAGCATTTTTTTTTTGTGCCAAATCGCGCAAACTTTTTGTATTCGCTTATGTGTGGGTATTAAGGATTTCCTCTTTCATGAAAATCCGCTTCCCGAAGAAAATGAGTTTTTCTCATGAGTTTAAAAATCACGAAACAAGGAAGTGTAGAGATTCAAACTATAGAAACCGGCAAATAGCATTTCAAAACTGTTTTTGGTAAATTCAGTTTTCCGTTAATTTGTAACAAAAGAGCAACAAATTAAAATTTTACCATCGAACATTTCTGCTAATGTGATTAATTCAGAATATTTCATTTATAAATGAAACCGTGGCATAAAACACATAAATACTCTCAATTGGTACAAAACGTTGCCATATAATTGAACCAAAAAATAAATAGCATAATTTAATTAATTATCATTTACAACTTTACAAGACACATGCTCATTCCCACGAAAATGGTTCAGTCCATTAGAAAAGAGTGCTGACATTGAACAAATTAAATGCAGTCGATTGTGATGAAATAACCAAATTAGAAAGTCCAAATGATGTCCAAATAATATTAAATGTTAAATTTTTGACAAATGAAATTTGAATTATCGATGGTCTACTTATTTTCAGATATACAATTGGTTTGGAAAAGCTGGATAATGCCGCCAGTCAGGTTGGGGATATGCAGGAGAATTTATTTGAATTGCAGCCACAGCTTAAAATTCTATCGGAGGAGACTGAAAAAATAATGGTGAACATTGAACGTGAAACGGCTGAGGCCGAGAAGAAGAAGGAGATTGTTGGGGCCGATGAGGCTGCTGCAAATGAAGCAGCTGCTGCCGCACAAGCTATAAAGGATGATTGTGAAAGTGACTTGCAGGAAGCAATACCAGCCTTAGAGGCAGCCCTAGATGCCCTCAATACCCTCAAGGCAGCCGATATCACCGTAGTGAGGTCAATGAGAAATCCACCAGCGGGCGTAAAGTTGGTCCTGGAAGCTGTGTGTGTCCTTAAAGGGATCAGAGCCGATAGGAAACCTGATGGCAGTATGTTGAAGTAAGTCTTTGTCAGTTTGTGACTTGCTAATGTAATGTGTTTTCAGCTGGAAAAATAGTTGAAGACTATTGGGGACCTGCCCAACGTATGCTCGGTGACATGAGGTTTCTGGACTCTCTAAAGTCATTTGATAAAGATAACATCCCACCTACCATCATGAAGAGAATCAGGGATAAGTATGACATATGCACATAAAAGTTTTGGCATCTGGTGTTGTATTGATTTTATTTTTCGTTCTCTTTTCATTTTTCTTTTCCATCTTTCATTTTACTCACCCGCATATCCACAACAGATACATTAGTGACCGAGATTTTGTCCCTGAGAAAATTAAAAATGTTTCAACTGCCTGCGAAGGACTTTGTAGGTGGGTCAGAGCAATGGACGTATATGACAGAGTAGCAAAAATTGTTGCACCCAAAAAGATTGCATTGGCAGGAGCTGAATCTGAACTTGCCCAACAAATGGAAAAACTAAATGCAAAAAGAGCCGAACTTCAGGAGATCCTTGATAAATTGCAAAAACTTAACGACTACTTTGCAGAAAAGTCCAGGGAGAAGAAACGCCTTGAAGACGAAATTGACAACGTTGAAAAGAAACTTAGCAGGTTCCTTGAGGAACATCAACTTATATACAGACAATTTTTTTTTAACTCAACTGTAATACTTTTAGGGCGGAACAACTTTTGGGTGGTCTCGGGGGTGAGAAGACTAGATGGTCAGAAACTGCTAAGACGTTACATGAATCACTCCATAACGTCATTGGAGACGTATTGCTAGCAGCAGGATGTATTGCATATTTAGGTTTTTTTCCAACCGAGGTTTACCAAGATTATTTTGTACTTACGTAACTGTTGCTGATTTTTATTCACTCCTTAAGTACCGAGCAGACATGGTGAAAGACTGGAACAAATTGTGCATCAAAAAGGATATTCCTTGCTCTCAGAATTTCTCATTGTCAGATACTTTGGGAAATGCAATGCAAATTAGAGCATGGTCCCTTGCTGGTTTACCAATAGATAATTTTTCTGTGGAAAATGGGATTATAGTCGCAAATGCAACACGATATCCTTTGATGATTGATCCTCAAGGTAATTTACACTTGTTTATTGATTGTCAATCAATTTACCATTTTTTCCAGGACAAGCTAATAAATGGGTGAAGAATATGGAAAGGGAGAACGAATTGAAGGTTATTAAACAATCAGATGAGGACTATATGCGTGTTTTGGAAGTCGCAATTACATTTGGTTTACCTGTACTTCTTGAAAATGTGGGTAAGTAGCAACAATGTGTTTAATGATAGATTCAAAACAACATAATGATATATGAAATGTTCTATAGGCGAAACTTTAGATCTAAATTTGTCACCTGTATTGGAACGGAACGTGTACAGATACAAGGGAGGACTTGTGATAAAATTCGGCGATGGAGTTATTGAATACAATGACAAGTTCCGATTGTATATTACGACTTGTTTACGAAATCCTCACTACTCCCCCGAAACCTCTGTCATGGTGAAATGCCTTTGAACCAATTTCCAATTTCATTTAAATCGAGAATTTTAAAATTTTTTCAGGTAACTCTATTAAACTTTATGATTACTGAACAAGGTCTTCGGGATCAATTGCTGGCTACCGTAGTTGCGCACGAACGACCCGACCTTCAGGAGAAAAAGGAACAATTAATTATTGAATCTGCAAAAAATCGCGACGCTCTTTACAACATCGAATCGAAAATCCTGGAGGTACACTCAAGTAGCACATAAATTTCCAGTCTTTCAAGGACCTTATATAAAAACCAAAATAAATTTAAAAAAAAACCTTCCCACTCCAAAATACGTTTTTCCTCAGGTACTCTCATCGTCGGAGGGAAATGTTCTGGAAGACGAGAACGCCATTAACATACTATCTTCAAGCAAAACACTCTCGGAGGAGATCCAGGAAAAACAGCTAATTGCTGTTGCCACAGAGACAGAGATCGATGAAGCACGTCAGCAATACGTTCCAGTGGCCAAACACTCCGCGATTTTGTTCTTCTGCATTTCCGAATTGGCGAACATTGATCCAATGTATCAATATTCCTTGACGTGGTTCCTTAATTTGTTTGTAAACTCAATACTGAAAGCTGAACAATCCTCACGGCTCGAAGAACGGCTTCAACATTTAAATGGCTACTTTACAAAGTCTATTTACGAAAACGTGTGCCGTTCCCTATTTGAAAAGGACAAGCTTGTGATTTCTTTCGTGATGTGCCTGGGAATTTTACTTTCAAACGTAAAATTACAAATACAATTCTTTTTATTAACAAGCGCACTTTAAAATTACGATTTTTTTTCTAGAATAAAATTGACAAGTCCCATTTAATATTCCTTTTGACTGGTGGTGTTGGCTTGGAAAATCCTTATCCCAATCCGGGACCAAATTGGCTCACCGACAAGTCCTGGGCGGAAATCGTGAGAGCCAGCGATCTTAAGGGGTGGGTAATTAAAATCTTAAATCTCATTTACGAATCACTTTCGAAATGAGTTCTTGTTATACATCATTAATGGGAGGCAGAAAACTAATTTGCATATTTTTGTATACCTTTTTGTAGATTAGAAAATTTTCACCTGAAATTTTCTCAGAATATTGTTGAATGGAAAAAATTTTATGATTTACCGAATCCTGATGAGACACCATTTCCAGAGCCATACAAAAATGCTGAACAGCTGATTGCTCTTATTTTGTTGAAAAGTATTCGTCCTGATAAGATTGTTCCAGCCGTGAGGGTAAGTGAATATAATTTTAGCAATAATTTGAATTTGTTTTGTTGTTAACAATATTTTCTAGAGTTTTATTACAAAAAATATGGACAAATCCTTTACTGAGCCGCCTCCTTTTGACCTCAATGACTCCTTTAGTGACAGCAGTCCTACAACACCTTTAGTGTTTTTGCTATCTCCGGGGTCAGATCCTATGGCAAGTCTAATGACGTATGCTAAACAGAAACGGATGTATGACAAGTGAGTACAGCACTAATATATTATATCAAGGCAGTTGGTGACGTGATCTAATTAAATTGTATTACGAATCGAAATTGACTGGAAATGGCATGTCCTTGCCAAATAATAAATGTATAACACATGTTTGATGTTTAGATGTAGCAGAACATGCTTCTATAACCAGTTCGCCACAATTTTGTATTGGAACATGATCTTATATAAATTTCCTTAACAATAAAAAAAGAAATTTAATGATAAAAAATCTTATTAAAACCATTCCAATTTATTTAATCAATTTTCTTTTTTTATAGATGTAAATTAATATCCCTTGGACAAGGTCAAGGACCCAGAGCTGAAAAAATGATCCACGAAGGAATCAAGTATGGACACTGGGTGGTCCTTCAAAATTGCCATGTGGCCGAAAGCTGGATGGGAGAACTCGAAAGGATCTGTAACGATTCTCTTCTATTTAAAAATACGAATAGTGACTACCGTTTATGGTGCACTTCATATCCCAGCCAAATATTTCCTGTTTCCGTTTTACAAAATAGTGTAAAAATGACAAATGAACCACCAAAAGGATTAAAAATGAACATGCTTCGCTCATTTAATTCAGAGCCATTAGCCAAGGATAAGTTTTTCAGTGATGCGTTTTATGGTAAAAGTCAAAAATATTGGCATCGTGGAGTATTCGCATTGGTATTTTTTCATGCTGTTATACAAGAACGACGGGAATTTGGTCCTTTAGGCTGGAATATACCATATGAATTTAATGAATCCGATTTAAAGTAATTTTTAAATTAAATTTGATCGGATTGTTTTATTAATTTATTTTTAATTAATTACAGGATATCACTTCTTCAACTGAAAATGTTTATTTCACAACATGGCAGAATCCCTTTTCGAGGACATGTTTATCTCACTGGCGAATGCAATTACGGTGGACGTGTAACTGATGACAAGGATCGCCGACTCATTTTGTCACTTTTGAATATGATTTATAATCAGGAATCCATTGACATTGATAAGTAAGTTAAAATGTATTTTCTTATTTTTTTATTCTCATCATAAATTTTAATTAAACTTCGTTATTATTGCCGTCAAATCAAAGTTTACATTTTTTCTGCTTAAAAATATTTTTAAAAATAATTTTACTATTCAAAATATTATTTGAACTAGCTTAAATATTTTTAATCAAATATAATTTGAATGAAATTGTGTAGGACAAGATTTCAAATTGTCCTTGTTACTTCTGTGTTAAATAAAATGAATTCCTCATTAATTTAGCTTACATCACCGCACAGTGTCATTTTGATATAAACCCCGACACTTTTCCGTCTCCAATCTGTACAACATCGCGTATGGAAATGCAGGTGATATGTACACAAGCAAGTGGTACAAAATCTACTTCTACTGGTAGATACTGTGCGATGAACTGATTGCAACCGCTGATGAATATTGTAACTCAGCCATGTGCACAAAATTAGCTAATGCAATTATGGAACTTTGTCACTCACGAATTCGTTTGGTATCACACGAACTAATGGCACAGGGTTGCAACCATTTGCTGCCAACAAAATCCAGTTCACCTTGTTCCAATCCTATTTCAATCGCTGTATTCTAATCCCCATTACCTCCCTTCCCGTCCCCCTTCTATCTCGTCACACTATTCTCCATTGCTGGCACAAATAATAATTTGGTTGCATTCTATACCCAGAGGGGTATGGGTTCACATATTTCTGACTTACACATATTTTAGTGCAGTACTTTAGTTATGAGAACTGAGTGAATTATTCGTAATGCAGTTTGCAGATGCATTCGGATGTGACATATTTAATGCAAAGTTATTTATGGAGGTACAGAATCTAGTGAATTTTCTGAAATTTTAGGTGTACTACCAACGTTTAGTTGATGCAATTGCAATTGCAATACTCTAATTCTTCCAAAGCCGATAGAGTACATATGACTTATCAGGGAATTTTGTCATCAGCGTTATTGAGGTAGGCAAATTGTTGTTTTTTTAATTTAGACATGGTGAAAAGATAAATTCATCACTTTCAAGAAAGGTATTTAGATGACTGAAGCTGGAGTTGTAAATGAATCATTTCTTTGGGAATTAATTCCACCGTAATTTCCATTACTTGATTTAACGGAAAATCAATAATTAAATTGCCATTTTCCAATTACTCACAATAAAAAATGAAAACCTCTTTCAATTACGTAATTGAATTTTAATTCTTTTTATAATTCACGACTAAATCTAACTGCTTACGACTAATCTAATCTACTTATATTGATAAGATTGAGTCGGTCCAGCGGAGGTTCGTGCATTTTGCTCTGCGCGGCTCCCTTGGCCAGATCCTATGCGTCTTCCTCCTTATGGGGATCGACTGCGACTAATTGATTTGCAACCTTTGCATCAGAGACGTGATTCTGCGGATATCATTTTCCTGCACCAACTCCTTTCCGGGTTTATTGACTGCCCATCCTTATTACAATCGATTTACCTCAATACCAATCCTCGTAACCTCCGTTCTGTCCCCCTCTTTCGCCCTATATCTCACCGTACCAACTATGGCCTAAACGAGCCGGTCAGTAGGATGGTTCGTAAGGTCAATTCCATCCCTTCCACTACTCCAAATCATTTTTTAAACTTCTTTTCCGTCCTTAATGACCTTGTGCTATTAACTTGCTTCATTTTTTCCTATTATCTTTAAGTAGTGATGTATTGTATTGTTATTCTTTAATTTCCTCATTGTTTGTTTACTACTTTTTTTTTTATTATTGTTATTGTTTATCTATTTTTGTATTGTACAGCTTGTATTGAGCTCTAAATAAATTATGCAGAAATGGCACCTCCATTTTTAATTCCTTGTATGTCAATTCCTTTGACTATTTCCCTTGTTTACTGAAAAATATTAGATTTCAAAAATGTCCGTTACATCTAGCGGAATTCTAATATTATAAAATTCATATTTCTGTTTATAAACATTTCAAGTATGATATATGCAACTTGCATTGTGCGCACTTGACTAAGAATATTGTATAGCCAACACGTTTTACCTAAAAAGTTTCAGATTTTAACACATTTTATTGAATTTTCATAAACTAACTAAAATTTATTACATCTAACTCCATAAAAATGAAATCACCAAATATTCTGATAATTTAAAAATTTAAATTCCAAATTTTCTTTGCTATTCGTTATCGAAGACTTTTGATGAAAATTCCATTTCGGCAGTAAAGAGCAGATAATTGAGAAGTATAGTTTCGCAACAGAGTTTTACAACTTCACCCAAAACTCATAAATTTTTTATTACTAGAAATTTAATGTACAACACCAGACGAAAAATGGTTTCCAACGTAAATGTATTTCTTTCATAAAAATTTTGAGCTCAATCTTTTCAAAATAATATAAAAAAAAAAAAACAAAAAATTTGTTTTCACCATTTACGACTACTTATTTGAACTATTTCTTGCAAAATGAATTTGAAAATAAAAACCTTTTTATGATGAACACTCATTTTCCTGGGCACACCTGGCTTAGTTAATGCAGCTGTAAATGAATTGCTTCATTCATTGGAAGTCCTTAAGAAAATTCACAATAAAGGCATTTGAAATTTCTTATTAATTGAATTACGTAAACTGTGTATAAAGCACTTTCAGAAACACTTTATTAATTAGTTTGGTGTTATACTTAAATGCCTGCATTTCATAAAATTAAAATTCCGTAAATTTAGCACCATTGAGAAGTTTTAAGTCATTCAATATAATCCAGGTAAAATACACGGTATTCATAATTTCTTTCGTCAGAAATCGGTGAAGGTAATTAAATCGTGTTGATGGTAATCGCGATCAATAGAAAGTAATAAAACAATTTACCCTGTTCCACAGAATGCCGAGGGATATTATATCAGAAAACATCAAAGTTTACTTCCTTTCTTTCTTAATTGCTTATTATTTAAGATGTTTGAAAAGAAACCAATTAGATTTTCGTCATGGATTTCGAATTTCGATGCTCTGTTTTATTTACATAATCATTAAAATTTTCAAGTTGAAGTTAAGCTAGAATTAAATTTCCAAAATGCTGTCAGCACAGATTCCTGCAGGATCACTAAGTTTCTTAATTCAATTCGAATCCTGAAAGAGGAAATGTCTTCTCCACTCGTATCCATTTCAATTTAATTGAGTCATTTATAGGATTTAATTTCGATATTGTATTGCAAATTTCATGAAATGCCCGTGCATTGCTTCTACAATCTTATTCACTGAAAATGAAATGAAATCCTTTTTTTTCATTTCAGTTATCCTCTTTCAACATCTGGAAACTATAGAATTCCTCTGCTACCGAATCGTGGTAATAGCATTGACTACATTTCCTCGTTCCCATTGAGTCCCCATCCAGAAGTGTTCGGATTACACGATAATGCCGACATAAATCGAAACAATAAGGAAACATATATGGTGTGCATGCGAAAATTTTAACCAGGATATGCTTAAAAATTGAGCAAAATTTCCGTAGGTCTTAAATGGTGTCCTGTCGACACAAACTGAACTTCTGGCATCGACGAAAGTACAAACGGACACAACAACTGCAGGCGATCCGGCATTCCAAATATGTAAAGATATCCTTGACCGTTTACCAAATCCGTTCAATACCGAAGAAGTTGACCAGAAATATCCAGTGATGTACACAAATTCGATGAACACGGTCCTCCGACAGGAGCTTATCAGGTGTGTTCAATTAAATAGAATTTAAATTTTCGAATGGATTTTCAATTAATTTGAAAATTACTTCAATCAGATTCAATCGACTCCTGCAGTACATACGAAACAGTCTAATCAATGTTCAGCAAGCGATTCAAGGTCAAATCGCCATGATACCGGAACTGGAGAGAATTCATGGTTCAATGCTAATTGGAAACTTGCCAAACGAGTGGTTAAAGAGGAGTTATCCATCCTTGAAGCCACTTGGAAGCTATGTGAACGATTTTCTAGCAAGGTAGGTCTATAAATTATTGAATTACGTCTTCATTGGCAGCGACTTTTCGATGTTGAGAAATCAATTTGAAATCAAAGGATAAATTTAAACCGATAAAATCTTTGTTCATATGGAACTGTATGCAAAGATAATAACTCTTGATTCTAATTTATAGTTTTCGAATCAATAATTTTAGAAATTCTTTGCTAATTACAGAATCGAATTTTTCAACGACTGGATAGATAACGGAGAACCAGATGTTTATTGGCTGTCAGGATTTTATTTTACACAATCCTTTCTCACTGGTGTTTTGCAAAATTATTCACGAAAAAATCATTTACAAATTGATTTGGTTACAATGACTTTTGATGTTACTAAATTTGAACCCAAAGAAGGAGGGCCTGAAGTTGGCGTTTATATAAAAGTGAGTGCAATAATTTTTTTTTATACAATATTTCAAAAAAAAAAAAAAAAACATTAGAATTTGTACATTTTACACAAAGTATTAAACAATGCCACTCCTTCACCCGCTGCCAAGGAAAAACGTAAGGAATGCGAAGATCGCATTTTTTACGACGTGAGTCAACACAAAATTTTACTTGTCCTTAAATATTTTAAATAATTTGGAAAATTATTAATAATTTTAAATATTACTTTACGTTACAGGGATTGTTTTTAGAAGGAGCTCGTTGGAATCGAGAAACCCATTGCCTTGATGAATCCAAACCAAAAATTTTGTTTGATACTTTACCAGTAATTCTTGTTACTCCAGCACTTAAATCTGATCAGCTAAGTGCTGGAGGGAAGGGGAAATATGATACTCCTATTTATAAGACCAGTGAACGAAGAGGAACCCTTTCTACAACTGGACATTCAACGAATTTTGTCATGTTCATGCAGCTCAACACAAATGTCAATCCCAATCATTGGATCATCAGAGGAACTGCATGTTTGTGCCAACTGGATGATTAAATTAATATTTGAAATTCGTATTTATTGGAATTAATATTTTTTGGGACATTTACTAAATAAATATGTATATTCATAAAATTAAAATTCAAAACTGTTTTTCTAATTAAATTTTGATGGAATGCGAATTATTCCCACGAATTGTACCTGTTTTCATGAAATGCTGATAACGGTTTTATCGCTTCCAACATAAACACGATGACAAACTCATATTGAGTCATTTTATGAAAATGGTTTGTTGCTGTTATCTGTCGTTTTTTATCTTATCTCTTAGAAGACTGATAAGAAGAGAAACAGGTGCCTCAACCAAATTATCGACATGAGTTTTTATACAAGTTTCTTTCTGATCAGTTCAATGCAAAACAAAAAATGAAGTTATTGCGAAATAGTTCCTTTTATTTTACGATTTTACTCGGTACGTATTAATTTGTATACTAGTTTAAAAATGTTCTATAATTAAGTTTGTTTTGATTTAAACAATTGTTTGTAAGGTGCAAGTTTCTTCAGTGTATTTCTCGAATTTAATACGGAATGAAAAATGGTGTAGTTGCACAGTGAAAAAAAAGCAAAATGTCTGAAACTAATGATTCTTTTTTATGCCTTATAAGCAATATAATAGAATTGTTAACAACATATCTTAAAGTGTAGTTCTCAAAAAAAATTTTTGTTAATACATACTCTAAAATTATATTTTTCTTCCTGAAATTGTTGCACAATGCGCGCACACACCCTTCTGATGAGTCAGTATAAAAAGTTTAGTTATGATGCATATGTTTACTAAAAATCTAATAAATATTTTTAAAAAAATAATTTATTAATTCTGTCAAAAAAATTGTGCTCTTTGTACATTTTGTGGCCACAAAATGTGTGTTTTCACCTGGTATCCTGGTTGAATGTCATTTGGTGTCAACAAGCCGAAGTTCATACGCAAATTCCGAAACATTTATGTGCCCTCATCCTGAAAACAAGGCTAAATATATCATCCAGGACATTCTCCTGTGTATGGTGAAAAACATTTTATAAAAACGAAAACTCAAAACAATGAATGTAAAAGTTTTACTACCACACAAAATTTTTGGGAACAATTTCAATGGATATCACAGTATGAGAAAAAAATATATATATATAGATATGTATATTCCAAAAGTTGTTTCTCCGCTTCCTGGATAATAACGGGACATTAGAAGGGTGTACGTAAGGTACCGTGCCATGGTACCTTCATGCTACGTAAAATATAAGTCAATTAATCATTGCAAAAGGATGTCAGAATGGCTTCCCTTTGCAAAATTTCATTCACGGAAGTATGTGTAGGTACCCTATTTTATCCCTCAGCAAATAAAGTCGGTTGTTGCCCTCTGTTTAACATGCATAAGTCATTTTTGCAAATTACGAAAATTTGTCCACAACAAACAGTAAAACATCTTTTGAAGGAAATTTAATCAATTAAGAGGTATAAACATGTCAAGGAAGGATCTCTTCACTAACTTCGAAATTCATTTTATTAATTAATAGTGATTGTTTTTGGTTTTAGTAAATAGTGCTTTCCTCAAAATACTTAATCCTTAAGTAGATTAGTTTACTCAGGAGCCCTCCATTTGCAGTGTCTGCTTATAATAATCTTAGCTTGGCTTGATATTATGAATTGTTCACCGGCAATAGATAATTTTACTAATATTTTTGCAGTATTGTTTGCATGCTTCACGGAGGATGTCGAGGCGAGAAGGCGAGTTCTGCGTGGCAGAAGGACCATTACTCGCACATACTACCGTAAGAATGGGACTTATGAGTTAAAGT
This sequence comes from Leptogaster cylindrica, assembly GCA_963082835.1. NCBI lineage: Eukaryota > Metazoa > Arthropoda > Insecta > Diptera > Asilidae > Leptogaster > Leptogaster cylindrica. The sequence continues at coordinate 7,105,443 of OY720109.1, forward strand.
TGGTAAATAATTAACTTGAACATTTTCCAGGTGGACTCGCAATCCCCGGCTGGGCTATAATAGTTTTAGTAGCACTCGGTGAGCTCCTTGTGGGTGTAATTCTGTACTTTGCAATGCGAAAAGTGGTTTTAACGTCGTCATACGACCACAGCAATACATACACACCGGCCGTGCAGGACGAGGTTTAATCCAGCGAATACTTTTATCTACTTAAGGAACACTTATACGATTTCATACATGCCTTTTTTCAATTATACGGAATAAATAGTTATAAAAAAAAAGATTTAACTTTTTGCTTTAAAATAATTTTTATTTTGCTCTATACAGAATTTCTTAAAAGTGACCAGAAAATTTTACAAGATAAAAACTTTTTTGTTATTAATATTTTAACAACATGCTGATGGAGAAATTGACGACAGGGAAATGTGTAAAAATATTAAATAAACCAATATTTTCTTGCATCTTGCATATAATTTTTGGGTCACCCTGTGTGTTACCTATCAATATAATTTTAGCATCCCTAAAGAACGTCGAGATCCAACCGCAGTCGGAAATTCAAATCGTCTTCAAGATGTTCGACGCTCAATCGTGGAATATTAAAGACGCTAATTTGTTGTTACCCAGCTTTAATGCAAATGTTTACCGTGGGGTGCTCCGGTGTGAACCAAGCAAACAGTTCACATTCGCTTGCACTTTCCGGACGATTTATTTGCAATACTCATCATTCAATTAGTGCCAAAATTCGCTCTTAAAATCTATTTACGTGAGACCTTGATAATTTTTTGCAACTTACGTAAACTATTTATTGTGGAAAAACTTAAAACTAGTTCTAAAGTTTGAATAAACGTGTAGGTATTTTTTTGTCATGATTAAATTCAAAACATATTTACTACTACCTACATCCTCCAAAAAAAATTAAACATTTTATTAAAAGCATCGCATTTTATTTCACATGAAAATAAATAATTCCGAAATATTTGTTATAGAAATTTTGTAATTTTTTTAGTGTGAAAAATGTAAAAACCAGAAAGTTAATTAGTTTCGTTTGCATTTCATGGACACATCCTGCTGTTGATTCAGACTTTATTTATTATATTTTATTTCAACATGCACCAAAACTATTTAATTAATTTCGTTTGCTTTTTCCGACGACGGACAATTATTGGCTAAATTAATTTTTACAGTATCAATAACAAAAACCAACTCATGTTTCACAAAGGAAATTGATCCTGAAATTTCATCATTTATCAACGTTTATAAAATTATTATATTGAAGAGTTTCAAGTGGAGGATTGAATTGCAAAAATTTCTACAGTCTGAATTGCACAGTGGTTGTATACAAATAACTGTTATTCACAATTCACGCATTCCTCTCGAGGATATTCCATGAAATACGAAAAATGAAGAACAAAAAAAAACGTAAAATATTTTTTGATTTATTTTACGATGAAAGTGTTGCACTAGAAATGTTTACTAAATTTTCATAAGAACTGAAACTGGGAACAAAAGTATGTATAAAGAAAAAAAAATAGGGAATGTTGTAGTTTCAAAACAAAGAGTCCTTGCTGAAGTAAAGTTGGGTGAAATACTTCTTTTCTTGGGAATGGCAAGAACTCTTCCGTGGAATTGGATTTACCAACCCTCTGCTTTACTGTGAGGAGTTCCTTTTTTTCCTTAAAAGCACTAAAGCGCCTTCCTGAGTTGTTACAAAGATGGAGTTTATTGTTGTTGTTTCGGTTATTGTTGGCAAGACATAAGGAAAGTACATTTCCTCCAAAAACCTTGCATGACGATTCTTGAGAATTTGTTGGCACTTTTACTGTGTAAATATTGGAATCCGTGCAGTACTTGAATTAGTAACTCCTTTGCTTTAAGGATATTAATTAAATTATATCGCAGAAATATATAATATTATTGAATACTCACAATTGTTGTAAACGACAATTACACTAAAAAAATTGTGCAAATGAACACTTGAAATCAATAATAATAATCAGAACAGAACGTATGAAATCATTTAATAGGACGGTCTCGTAAACATTACAACCATAATATTTTGTACCAATAATTTCCGGTAAAAAATTGCCCAATTACATAAAATAATCGGATAATAATAAAAATTTAACAATTATCAGAAAATCCGATCGATTCCTGTGACTATAAATTATGTCATTAATTGATGAATTGTTTTCACAAATGATTAATATTCAACGTAAACTGGTGTATTACGTTCCTATTCAAGCAGATTATAACAAGCAAAAAGGATCAAGTGTTAAGTACCTCAACGACATTGTATTGTTTTGATGGCGAGAAATTAAATAAGGATATTATCTGCTGATTGTTTTAAAGGTTTTTTGACGTTTCTAAGTTTACATATTTTTTTGCATCGTCAGTAGACATAAAAACATGTCTTTCAAGTGATGGTTTTTACAGCTTAATTGCGGTCGCTTATTAATGTTAAACAATATTCTAAAAATATTTAAGTAAAGTTGAAAAACTTACGTTTCTTAGAAGACGATCAAAGAACATTTTTCTACTGGTGTCGGGGTAAGCTATCGTTTTCAATAAACAAGCTTTTTGCGCAATTAATTTAACTATACAAAAAAAGATCACGCAAACGAAACAGCAAAAAACATTTCTAAGTAGGAAAAAGTAAACCTGAAAATTAATGGTGTAGACCGCGAAGTCAATCGAAGACAGTTGAAGGGGTTAAGCTGTAATCTTCATATACATAATAAATAGGTTTAACAACTTCGGAAAGTAAACTTGACCAGAAAATTGGTGCCCAATGGTCGCGGTAATTGGTGCAATTATCGAAATCGAAAATCAGTATTCTGGTGAATGTCGCGGGCGCAGTCCATTTTGGCGGTCTGCATAAATCGGTTCGGTCGCGTAAATCGCGGTATATCTTAAACAAAAACAAAAATTTACTCCCCCAGGAAAGTAATTAATAAGTTTGTACCAAAAATTAATTAATCGAAATGCACACACCTGGCGCCAAAGTGTCTGGCTTCATCAGTTTGTTCCTATTTCAAATAATTCTTCTCATACTTTTTGGTATTTACGTGCGATATGAAGAAGAACTTTTGCCAAAGGATAAACCTGCAGGAGCTCAAGACGATGGATTAGAAGTTAAACACGTTTCCAGCTACCCCCGTGAGTGTTTTGTGTGGCGACTGTTATGAGAATGTGATCCGTGTTAAGTAGTTATCTAAACAAAATTATAATCTTCCCTTCCCCCACATGAAAATTCCATGGTTTATCTCAAGGCGGATACTGAGAACTGCACTGTCGAATTATGTTTTATACAAAATTGTTTCCATAATGGAAGCACCTGAATATTTCCCAGGGGAACAACTCACGAAAGTCAAAATAATTGCATTTCGGAAACGTTTGCTTTTGTTAACAATTTCAAATTTGCATAATGAAATCAAATTATAGTTCATAAATTAATTTGGAAATTTTAGTTGAGTTTGTCAATATTGATAATAAAATAGAAGTTTGTTGCTGATTTTAAATAATATTATGTAATAACATATTTACAATAATCATTGTTCAAGGATCTAAAATCAAATTTTACTTGTACTAATTTCAAATATAATTTTTAATTACAACTTCCGTTAAATAATATTGCAATTTATAAAATTCCCGAATACCTGATTTAGGATCAAAACTCTTTAAAATTGTTTTTTACAATCCGCACAAGTTTTTCAATTTCTGTGGAACCAATATTGCGTAGATATGGTTTATGGTTGTTACAACCATTCAACTAAGCATATCAAATCGAAAAGCACGTCCCATTTCATCGTTGATTAAATTATGCACGCCATTATCACATTTCCTCTGGTGGTTCACTTCAATTACGGCATGAAGTCAACTCATTGCGCCGATTCCAAGTGCTCTTCAAACATATTAAACTTGTAATTGCCGCTGTACATTACGACTGCAATCACGAAAACTCTTTTCGGAAATGTCCATTGTGCAAACATCATAAACGTTCATCACGTAAGTCACCTGCGTAACTCGTATGAATTGCGTTAATTACCTCATACCTGTCTGCAGTTTAATCAAGTAAGATTTTGCACTGAGGAGAAAATATGGCGGACATCCTAAACGGAAATGATGATGATAGTGAAGCAAATCTAATTTGTGTTGTTATTACATAATTATGTTACAAAATGGGAATTGAAACAGGCTCAGAACATTTTAAGCCAATAATGTTCACAAAATTATTAATTTAATGGTTCTAATGAATTTAATTTATATTCACTCAACGCTCAATAACTTATTGATTTATAATAAATTATGGATATAGACTTTAATTTCAATTATGTTTACCTTAAATCTAGTTTTAAGGATGTCAGAGAAGAATTACCCCGATATTATTTCTAATCAATCATTCAATCAGAATTTCTGCTAATCAATAAGTTTGATAGATTATCTGAATCATGAAAAACATTTTCATACTTTGAAATTTTGATTTGTAATTGATTTAAATTTATGTGATTTCATTTAATTAAAGAACATTCAAAAATAAATAATTATTGAATTAAAACAAATTCGAAAGTGAAAAGTTGACATCAATTTAAGAATTTAAAATAATAGAAAAATTCAGGAATGTGGAAATCATGTTATTTCATTTCCAAAGCAACATTTTGTTTTTTTTTTTTCTGTTTTTGTTTTTTGAATGAATTACATTTTTCTCCATGGTTACAAACTGAATGAATTAATGAAAATCGATCGAAATTAAAAACTCTCTTCATCACACAAGCTTAATCAACCATGAAATGTTTGCAAAGCCAATTAAAGAAGTTCGTTTCTATATAATCAAAGTTTATTACACCCGTTTTAAATATTTGCTTTGAACAATATTACCATAAAATGCAATTACTGGAAACCAAATATTATGGCAAACGTAGACAAACCAAAAATTTCTTGGATGTTTTCATTTAGATTCCATTTAAGAGTCATCATAAAACTTGGAAATAAAAACTATGCTCTTACACCTTAAGGACTTTGGATTGTTGTTAAGGAAGCTCTGATTTTATGCTGAAAATAAACCACGAATTTTATGGACTTTTTATTTATTTTATTGTTTCTTTTTTTCCGCTTAGCTGGAAATACCTAGTATAAATAAGCTATAAGAACTTGTTGATCAACCAAATGAAGCAAGAAAATAAAAACTAGGTTTCATGGAAGAACTGATTTAAAAGAGAAAATTGAAAATTTAAACCGTAATACGGGAATTGTCCTGAAATTAAATCAAATATTTCGCTTTTTACGATGCACAGTTCATCCCAGAAGCAATACGTCCTTGAATGTAGTAAGCACACTTGAATTGCTCAATAAATTTGCAATTTCTCTCTTTTCTCAGATTTTCAAGACATCCACGTCATGATATTTATTGGATTTGGATTTCTGATGACGTTCTTGAAAAAGTACGGATACAGTTCAACCGGATTCTCTCTATTCCTTGCTGCAATGGTTGTCCAATGGTCGTTAATCATGAAAGGATTCTTCAAGATGAAAAATGGCCTCATAAGGTACAAATAAAGTTTTCAAATTAATTTTATTACTATGAAAAATCCGTTTCTCCACAACAGAATAAGTCTGGAAGACATCATTGACGCGGATATTGCGGCTGCTGTGCCCCTTATAAGTATGGGGGCACTTCTGGGTCGGGTGACACCAATTCAACTATTAATCATGGCAATTGTGGAGGTCGGAATGTTCGCCTCAAATGAATTTGTCCAACTAAATTTACTAAAGGTATACAATAGCGTCAATTTTAAAAAAAAATTTACTAAAAAATCGATTGAATTCATTGTTGTTGTACAGGTAACGGATGTTGGTGGTTCAATTACAGTTCATGCTTTTGGAGCATACTTTGGTCTGGCAGTGAGCTGTATTCTGCGACCGCAGAAGGAGGAAAATGATTCGGGGAAAAATGAGGGTGCCACCTACACATCTGATATATTTGCAATGGTCGGGACATTATTCTTGTGGGTATTTTGGCCCAGCTTTAATTCTGTTCTTGTAACAGGAGCTATCCGGGATCGTGCCATAATCAACACATATTTATCATTGGCAGGTGCAACAGGTACGTTTTATACATTCTGGAACAAAAGCGCAAATGAGAAACAAACATATGCCGCCTTCCAATTAATTGTAATTACAATTATACAAAACTTAATTGCGCTTCACGCTTACCGATGAATATCGAACGGTGCTTGTTCATTGCAGTCACTTCGTTTGTAATATCTGCACTTGTCAGCCATGGCAACAAATTGGATATGGTGCACATTCAAAACTCAACACTGGCCGGGGGTGTGGCTGTTGGGTCTGTTTGCAATTTACTTATTGGGCCACATGGTGCTCTGCTAATTGGTATTACTTCTGGTGTTGTTTCTGTGATCGGATATCGATTCCTAACGGTAAGTGTTATTTCTATTAGAACATGCTATAACAAGGATTTTGCGGATAAATGCACACTCATTACGTTGAACGCATTGGTATTAGTTCAAGTCATATTGTTTGTTCAAATTTGAAAATAAACAAAAGTAGGTATTCGAATGAAAACCTAAAAACAAAGACCCTTTGTACATTTTACAAACAGCAAAAATGTATTGTGTAAGGATCATTCCATGAAATTTGGAACAGTGACTGTGACCTCTTGTGCTCCGATTATTTTAATTTTTTTTTTACGGAAAGTACTAGTAGATAAGAAGAATCAGGTTTGGTAGTTTTCCCTTTGGCGATTTTGGGTAATCACCAAATATATAATACTTAATATATTATCATGTCGTACATCAAAAATGATTTCAGTTTAAACTTTATAGGTAAAATAATTTCTGAAATAAAGCTTTTTGAAAATATCTGGTCAATGAAAAATTTCCGATTTTTGAAAAAAACAAATTCGACCTATCAAACTAATGAAATTGAAATATGTGTTTTTTTTAGCATTTATAATATACATGTAACATAAAAAAAAATGTAAAAAAATTAAAAATATGCATTTTATGATATTAAAAAATAACGGTCAATATAATTTATCCCTTTCGTCCATTTTACACAACATATTTTTCTTGGTAATTTTTTCTAAAATTTCAAGTATTTTTCTTTAAAATGAGATGTGAATCATTAATATACAATATCATTTGCGAAAGCAGTGATTTTTTGAAAAATGAACGTTTTCCAAAATTTGCACTTTTCAAACTACGTTACCTACTATAACAGGGATGTTTTTTGAGAAACTACTACAAAATGTCCTAAAATTGATCGATTTTTCATGGAATGATCCATAGGAGTTTTAAAGAATAAGTGTACTAAGTGCTTTAATTTTATAAAAAAAAGGATAAATTCATCCAGTTTTTAACTGTCTTGTGTTCGCTCCTCTGAATTGCGGATTCTCATGGCACTACTTTAGAGGACAATTAAGATTTCCTTCGTACGTAATAAAGTTTATATGCATTGGGTATAAGCTCAAGTATGGGAAAACTAATAAAAGCAGTACTCTGCACTTAGTACGCTCACCCAAAAACCACTTTAGAAGTCCTTCTGACCTCATCCGGACTTACGACTTAATATTTTCAGCCCATTATCACATCCAAGCTGAAAATTCATGATACATGCGGAGTTCACAATTTGCATGGAATGCCAGCAATTATCTCGGCCATATTTTCAGCAATTTATGCATGTTTGGCTAAAAAGGATAACTATAAACATACACTTGAGGAAATATTTCCCGCCATGACAGATCCTGCAAAGATTATCGCTCAACATGGAAACAAAACTGAAATTGTTCTTGGGGTAAAATTTTCATTGGTTTTGTCCTACCACAAAACTTTATTTTTAATGAGATGTCGTAATTACTTGTGTCTTTTGGTTATCTTCAACATAGGGATACGGTAGAAGTGCACTGGAACAGGGTGGATATCAACTTCTGAGCGTTGTCCTCACTATTATTGTTGCTTTAATAAGTGGGGCTATAACAGGTATGTAGTATATGTTACACGCAAAATTTATGCGGCAAATAATATGCAAATGTGTTTGTTAAAATTCAGTTCTATCTTTACATATTTTCAGGTATGTTCTTGAGGTCACCGAATCTCAGGAAACTCACCAAGGCTGAACATCATGTGGATGAGATTTACTGGGAGGTACCTGAGGAAAAGGATAATTAGTACTTCGAGGACTGTAATTTAAATATAGAACATCGTAAGTCTAATCATATCTTTTCCATGCTGCCAAAGCAACATTCTGCAGATTAGACCCATTTTTAAAGGCGCGGTTTTACTTCCTTTTACCCATAATTATTATTTTCACTAAATCAGTATTAAGTAATAACTTAATAAGTTTTCCATGCCTTCAAAACTTTCATCTTCGTGGATTGTTTTTTAGTTAGCAAAAAACACGTTGTGCAATGTTAATTTAGAAATAACACTAAATGAATTCTGAAAATAAATTGGAGAGATAATACTTCTTTTATTAATGTGTAAACTGTAAACCAGTCCCACTTCCGGCTTTATATAAATTTTATTTTTTTTTAGAATGGAAAACCAACTTTGGCGTTAGATGCAATCGGTTTTCATTGGGTCAGTGAAACGGGTGCAGTATATGTCCATAAGCAAATTACATGGATGCAGTATTTATTCTCGCGTTGGTGTGTCGGAAAGTGAATCATGGACATATAAATATAAGACATTTCAAGCAGATTTAAAAAAATGAATAAAAAAAATCCATTCAGGCTTTTTCTCGAAAACTACTGAAATAAATCAAAAAAATTTGGTGGAAAACTCGAGTGCCATCTGACAACGATCCTCCCAACTCGAGGGTCCAATCGAAGGATTTTGAGGGTAGAAAATTGAGGAATAAAACATTTAAAAAATCATATTTCCGAACCTGTTCGAGGTTTACCCAAGAAACTTGGAATACGCAATACTCCATTATTATTCAATAGAATATTATTTCTGCATGACTATATAGCTCAATTAGTTTTTGAGTAATAAAATTTTGAATTTCGTATCACGATCAAATATGTATAAAGGTAACTAATATGTAAAAGTAACTCTATACCTTGAATATAATTACTTCAGACCGCTGCTTTTATAGTACAGCATAAACACTGTATAAAAATAAACCCCCCTTTTGTTAATGTAATAAATTCGAGCTCTCCAATATTGATCTTCACACCACATTCCAAAAGTAACTCGTAATTAGATTTATGTAAAACAAGACAATATTGAAACGTTGATTGTGCAAAAAGCTTTTAATAAAACACCCCCCTCCTCTCTCCCGGATCATTTCATAGCAAGCATGTTTTTCGCTGATAAAATGTAATGCAATATTTCTCACCGAGTTCAACTTACCCCTTTCGTAACCAGATCTTAATTAAAGTAGTTTAACCCTGAATGTACATTTATTCCCAACAAACTTAGCTAGTTCAACGAAAACTATTTTGAGAAGGAAAAATACAAGAAAACTTCTCACAATTTTATCCGAGAAAATACGGCAGGGAGGTAGGGAAAGGACTTGCTTTTGTCTTCGGATGCACTGCATACCAGCCAGGACCTCCAGGCAGTTTTGCGGAAAGCATACAACAAAATAATTAGAACTAATTTAAAGTACTTTGACTAGACCCTTGGGCAATATGACGTGATTTTGTATTTCGCACATTAATTAAAGACTAGAGAAGTCCAGTGGCTCAGTGTGCTGGACACTCTTCGTTCTACTCCCCCACCGCCCATCATGAACACCCACTAGAGACTAGACGAAAGGAGTGCGTGATGCGGCCAGGTAATCAAGGTAAACGAGTGAAACCAAACAAACATGAGTGAATTACATCCAGTCGCGGTGTCATTGCACATAGTCGCGACAAAACAATCAGCGGAAATAAGATTAAGCGAAGTTAATCTGGCAGAAGACCTACATGTCTCCATTTCGCGGTGGAGCCGAAGTTGTTCGACGAGCAGTTTTGATGGGGGTACGATGGCCGTCGCCACCTCAGTGCGTTTTCATGCCTTTCGATGGATCCCCGGATGTGCTCGCTGCGGCGATCGAAAGACTGAGGGAGACTGTTCGGCAAGTGCTGAAATGTGTAATCAATTTGCATATCGATATCCTGGTAATAGAGTGCGATAGTGCTGTGCTGTGTGGATGAGGCTGATTGAATCCAATTGTTGACAGGTTATGGAAGCAAATGTGACACAGCTGATAACGGAGGCTAGACGCATAAATGCTGACATCATGGAGACAAAGCGACTGGACGAACTAATAACCCTTTTGAAGGATTTCGATGGACCGCCAGAGTGTCACGAGTGGCCGTACCCTATTCTTGTTGAGACTGCCATTGATAAGGCAGACATTGCATTTCTAAATGTTAACAACAATTGACAACGCAATTCATTCAATATTCTACTAAATTAATTTTTTTTCTACTTAATATAAGTTTATAAATATATCGACAGATAAAATTTCACAATTGTTTCCATTTCTTCGACGCTCAGCACCAGGACAATAATTCTTCTCTGCCCAAACTCTACAGCTTCTATGGCAGCTTCTACATTTTTCGGGTAATTGGATTACGACTAAAATTGTGTTGAATGGAGTTCAGTTCGGATTGTTATCGGTGGTGTTTGTGATTTTTCGCTTGGGGCCAGAGATTTCAGGACCTTGATCGATGATGTCAGGGAATTCGGAAAATTGTGATAGGCGATGATAAGCGATTTTATTGGCGAAATGAAAAGCGTGTTGTAATCTTAATCTGTGATTTACGAAAAGCATCGAGATTTTTTTTTTTTATTTTGTTTTAATCTTCTATATTGTTTTACAGGATGATACAAATACACTGTCTGTGTTTCTTTAAGGAGCGGAGCGACAACCTTTTTGTTTTTACTGTATGCAGTTATATAAAATTTAAGTTTTAGTGAAAATCATAACTTTTCCAATCGTATTCTATTACATCTAATATCCAATAATGCTTTCAAGATATTTAAATCTTTTAAAAACCATTCAACGAAAAAATATGCAATTTGAATATACAGCAGTTCCTGAAGTATACACACATAGCTAACAATATCCTTTTGTGTCTAGCCTAGATATCAATCGAAAGGTGAAAGATCCAATAAAATATGTTCAAAGCAATTTCAGTTACTCAATTTGGGAGGATATTACGTATTTTTTTGTAAACACAAATTACTCCACTTCAAATCTAATAATAGCCCAAATAGCATAATATTCATTTTATGTATGCAGTATGAACACACGTATTAATGTTAACAAAATTCCCATGCATGCATGTGACACGAAGGCACAAGGACATTACATAGGGGAATTCGAAAATATGTTAACTCCCATTAATAACTTTGTTTTTGTTTGGATACGAACGTATAACAATAGAACTCTGAGTTGTTCCTCGTCGTATGGAATATGTATGTATATCCTAATAGTCGCATATTATATTCCATGACGCTGGTTGTTATCATTCCTCCAATCTCCTCAACCACTTGTTGATCATCGATTTAACCCGAAAAAAAAACGCGCAAGGACTACGTTCTCCGGCACTATCGACTTTTTCTGCTGGCTACGATAGCAACGGCCCCTAACCTCAATAAACAAAGTAATAAATGCAAAAGTAAATCGGGTTCAAAGCGGAATCGGTTTTTGTAATATCAAGAAGTGAAAAAGTGTGAAACGCAATGTTCGCGATGTTTCTCAAGTGTGTCTAAACAAAGTGCATATAGTCATTTATGCCGTGCTGAAAGGACACTGAGACCGAGGACTATTATGAAACGTGGAATGGTCTGCAAATGTCTATCGCCAAGTTACGAGGGAAGTCAGCTCTCAATCAGAACGAAAACAAATTGGCTAAATCATCGTATGTGCCCCAGACATCCCTACTGAAAATTGAACCCTTTGTTCCAACATTCACATCCCGATCCCGAAAGATTCACCGATCCTACAGTACACTCAGCTCGTCGTATTTTAAACGTGGAAATGATCAAAAGCATCGAACTGGACGGCATCCAGAGAGGAGTGTGTTAACTCGCCAACGATCTAAGTCATCACTTTCAACTTCAACATTATCCCAAAATGGTGTATGTCACATCAACAGAAGTGTTAAGGAACAAGAGAGACTCCCGGACAGGATTAGCTACGACAGGAGAGGACTAACATCGATTCCAGTATTTGAAAACGAACAGAATCTTCGATTGCTGTCACTCCAGCATAATCTCATTAATGTGTTCCACATTCCAGACGAAACGACCCACACTCAGCACAAGGTAATCGAGGAGGTAGGTTGATATTCCGCCCACGACTGAATTCACGTTGAACCCATTTATTCACCCTCTCATGGATAAAAGGCCAAATCTGTGCCATGAATTCACACTCCTAGAAATTTCAGCAAAACTTGTTCAATGCAAGTCGTGTTGAGCACAAACGTAGCGACAACACATATGTTTTAAATATTCATTAAAATCGATGGCTTTGTGTATTGAACTCTTCCGCTTTGTTGTGTTCTTTTGAAATGCATTTACATGACTATTTAATATTATCATGAGATAATTAATATACAATACATAAACTGGTTGATTTATCGTATCAAAAGCATGCAACATTTACAATTTATTTTATTAAAAATAGAAATATTGTACATTAATTCAAAATATGCCATAATTAATTTATTTGTAGAAAAACTTACTTTAAGTCTGTACCAATTCTTAACTGCAACAGATTTTGGTTTACTTTCAGTTTTATTTAAAAAATAACTAATTTATTTTGTAATGATTTTACAGATTGAAGAAATAAAAGTTCCTAATAAATCAACAATTGTTGAAGCTGAAAATTCAATAAAAAGCCTAAGAAATGGATTGAAAAAAAATATAACGTCCAGTCCGACTTTGCCAGCAACTCTATCAAATAATGGTAATCCAAATCCTCCAGGGACAACCAATAGCCTACTTAAAAGTAATTTTGTACAAAAATCTTTAATTCTTCATGCCAATCAAAAATACTCTCTGAGCCGTTCAAAAAGTTTTATGAACAATTACTCTAAGCAATTAAATTTAATAAATAAAAACTTGCAAAAATGTGCTCTACTGCATGCAAAGCACTTAACATCATTCGAGAGTTCGAACAATCAAAAACTGACAGAAAATGAGGCGCAAAAGGATGATCCTGGGGTGGAGATTCTTAAGGTTGGTAATAATCAGTTAAGCCCTTCTTACGGCACAGTCTTCCATAACTTGGTCTTCTTGGATTTGTATGATAATCAAATTGAGAAAATTTCAAATCTAGGCGGACTTAAGAATCTAACAGTTTTACTCCTTGGAAAAAACAGAATAACGGATATATCTGGCTTAGAAACAGTTCGTAATACTTTACGTGTTTTAGATTTACATGGGAACAAATTAACGTCAATTGCAAACAAAATAAACTGCCTGCAGGAGTTGAAGAGTTTGAATTTGGCTGGTAATCAGATTAGACAAATAAATCAGAATGATTTTGCCGGATTACTGAATTTGAAAGAGTTAAATTTGAAAAGAAACAAAATCAAGCGAGTGTACGGATTTAATCATCTCATAAGCTTAGAAAGACTCTGGATTTGCCACAACGATCTGCATCGAGTGGAAGACATGTCGTCAGTAGCAAAAGCCATCAACTTACAGGAGGTGACCATTGAGAATAATCCGGTGTCCTTGGCGGGTGATTGCGTTTCATTTTTGGTCAGCTACCTGCCAAATCTAGTTATGCTCAGTCAAATGCCAATAACCGAGCAAGTGAGACGCGCGGCAATGGCATGGCGGAAGAATAAAGAGCTGTCGGACAGCAACTATTCCCATTTAACATCGGACGTATTCAATAGTATTCGTCGAGAAGAAGTAATATCGAATGCTCGAACTAATTGGGAATTGCTTCGGTCACAGCAAGTCGTCTCATCTAATAAAGTCACAAAAATTGATTCAATACCATCAACAGAATCACACCATGAAACTGAAAAAAATTCAATTCATGAACCAGAATCGAATTGCAATGGAAATCGAAATGGAACGAAAATAAAAATCACCCGAATGAGTCCTGATGACAAAGGGATTTCAAGAAACAATGATGAACTCCAGGATTTTTTTCGATTACCCCCAATTCTAAAGCCCTACGTCAATTCAAATCCGCCATCAGTAAAAACTCCTTCATCCGGTTCGAGCTTGGGTCCAAATGTGGATTCGTCCTCCAGCTGTTACAATTCATCTGACAATGAAGGAAATGAAAGTACAGGGCAAAAGCCAAAAGCACTCAAAGCTCCTCAAGTGAATGAGGAAAATGTATTTGAATGTGAGGACGAAAATTGTGATGTGGATACAAAACAGAAATTTAAGGAAGTGGTGGTTACAGAGGAAACAACTGACTCATCATCAAATATTAGCTCCAATCAGATTGAAGAACCACCTGCACAGCAAGAGGAAGAAACTATCACAAATAAGGCAGCAGCAACAATCAATTCTGCCGGAAATGAAAACAATTCTAATACGGACTGCAACAGTCAGTCCGACAAGAACTCGAACCTGTCCACGACATCCTTCCGCTCCGAGTCGGAATTATCCGTGGGTATTGTGAATCAGTCCGAGAAATCTGTCAAGGGTCGAGGCGGTGCGGGCGTCAGCAGGCGGTACATGTACGGAAGTCTAATGAGATCGCACACGGCAAAGCCAAGGATATCGAATGTGGGTCATAATTCAACTGCGACGGGTGGAGCAGCGGGTGGCAGCAACGCGACTGCAAAGGCTCCCAAGCAAGTTGTCGAACGCGAAAGGGAGCAGGGCGGTGATTATTTAATAGAAATCTGCGGACGATACCTGAATGTCTATGGCCTGGGGGCGCTACGGTTCATTGATAAGCAATGGAACACGCAGAAGGCGAATGATGTGCTTACCCTAAACTTCAGCTACGTGAACTTTAATAACATCGCCGCGGTTCTTGCGCGCGTCAAGGTCCGCTTTCCTAACGTCGAGGGTTTTGTCTTCCGGGAGACTAACATCAGTTGCTTGGGGCAAATAAATGCCCTGGCAGAGCTCCAAGGAATCGCCTCGCTGGTTATTGATCCCGAGGGGAATCCCATCACCGGCAAGGAGTGGAGACTGTATGCCGTCTATCGTCTGTCGCACTGGGGTCTGAAGACCATCAATGGCACCGAAGTGACCGACAACGAAATCGAAATGGCTCATGCTGAGTATTTGGGACTCTCCGACCTCGTTCTGTGGTCGCTACCGG
Source organism: Leptogaster cylindrica (assembly GCA_963082835.1). Classification (NCBI taxonomy): domain Eukaryota; kingdom Metazoa; phylum Arthropoda; class Insecta; order Diptera; family Asilidae; genus Leptogaster; species Leptogaster cylindrica. The sequence continues at coordinate 7,120,707 of OY720109.1, forward strand.
AAAACATGCTGCAGCCATTGCTCACTCGCCTTCGCCTGGACGAGTCCTGCTCAGCTAGCAAATTATCGGCTAAGGAATGGCTCATGAAGGCTGATCAATCGTTGAAGAATGTCGTCGGTAAGGAGGCACTCCAATGGAAGAAACCCCCCAACGGTCAAGAGGATTCCAGCATTCGCGAACGGGCCCGATCTCACTTTGCTATGATGATTGAGAATACGTGCAATGCGGTCGAGAAGCTGCACAAGCTCGAGACCCTCTGGCCAAGTTTGCTCTTGGACATTGTTAGAAACACGTTGTTAGATTACTCCCAGATGGATGGTTACTTGAAGAACGTACTGGCGGAAGTCCTGAAATGACCTCATTGTGTTCATGTTGAATTTTGATTGATTGCAGATATTATGTAATAAACTGTTCTGATATTAGCCACGGTAATTTGCTTGGTTCCATTTCTTTTCAGAGCTCCTGAATTTCCCACACCACCCACCCACTCAGACACACAAACCTTTCACCCCATTCTCCGCCTTCGCCACTGGCACAATCGTTCGCCCATTTATCAAAGCACAAAAATGAGAGCAATTTCCAATTGAAGTAAACTGGAACTTTTTTCCCTCGTATTTGGGCGATTTTAACTGAAATGAAAAACTGAAAACGCTTCAGATTCAGGTAACAAGAACATCTGGCAAAGAAAATTTTTACGACAATTGAATTTGTTAAGTGCACTCCAGGAGGAAACTAATGTCTCGAATAAACACGTCGACTAACATGTATAAATTGTCGTTCGAGAAAAATGCATTCAAATTATAGTTAATTGCCGAACTTTCTATTCACGAAAGTTGAGTTGAGTTGATATATTATTTTGCTAAATGTTAGTGTTGTTTTTTGAGCTTCGATTTGTCTTTCTATATCGGTTTTGTACTATGTGGTAAAATATAAATTTTGTTAAGAAAATTTAAAGAAAAGTGGTGCTTTTGTCAACCTGAAACTTGACGCTTCATTTATACAAGGTATGATGGGGATTGTCCTCTATATCTATAATCCTAAATACTTTCATTTTCTAACCATTTTATTTATTAACAAATTCTGTTTTTACACCTTGCTCTTTCTTAGGTTTTTCAATTCTATCTAATTGAATATACAAATTGGCTTCACATCCAGGATAACTCTCAAAATGCGTTGATTTAATCTTCTTATCTCTCACACAAGACACAACTGATTCCGTATTAAAAGCAATGTCCATGGCCTCGCTGTGAGTGAGTAATTCCAATTGCTTTCTTGGTATTTTCACAATAGCACTCTCAAGGCCATTCACCTATTAATTTCCATTTTGATTTTACTAAATCTACAACAACTACATTTACCTGAATCGTCAAATCCAAACAATAGTCCAAATCAACTTCTGGCCAACGTTGATCCAGAACATTTTTATCCCATTGGAGCTCCTCGGAATCGGCATTTATTCTTCCAGGAGTTGACACAAATTTCGCCCACAGTTCGGATGCATAATGCGGAGCCATTGGAGCCAGCATCATAATTTGGCAAGCAAGTGCTCGTTCATATTCCTTGCCAAATTTAATAATATTTTTTGGTGCTCTCTAGAAAATAAATCAATAGAAACGGAAACAATTTTTTTGAGTTGCCTTTACCCGTAAGGAGTTTGTCAAGCCTTGCATTTTTGATATTCCAACACTTAATTGATGGGTGTACTTGTAGTTGAAAGTAACACCTTTAACATAGTAATTTCTGGCATCAAACAATTTGAAATCTTCCTGGAGAAAATCTTCGTGATTGACATCCACTTTTTCCTGAGTGTCAAGATTCCGTGCACTGTGAAAATCATTCATGGTTAACCACAGCCGTTTTTGCCAATTAATTATCCCGGGAAAAGCTACAGGAAATTATTTTTAGTTATATATTATCCTTCCATTAAAATATTACTTGCTGTGGTCCAATTTCTGTGAGAGGTTGGTGCAACATCTCCCAGGATTATTAATCGAGTTGTGTCACATCCATACTCAGCAATCATATCACTGGGATCAACTCCATTCAATTTGGATTTGGACATCTTCTCCCAGGCCATGACTACGGCATCTCCAGTGGATTTCTCAACAGCTTTATTCCTTTTTGCATCAATTATGTCTACCTGAAATCAAGTAAGATTCAAGATATAAACTTACAGTACAGTTTCTTCAAGTAACCTCGTGTTCTTTTAAATATTTCCCAGTCCCCTTTATTCTGTATGATCTTCCCATGACCATTCCTTGCACAAGAAGCCGCTTAAAGGGTTCGGGATGAGGTACAAGGCCAAGACTATAGAGAAAATGATTCATGAAGCGTGCATAGTACAAATGCAGCACTGCGTGCTCCTTCCCTCCAATGTACAAGTCCACAGGCATGCATTTCTTAATTAGATCTGTATCAAACACATCCCTATCGTTTCTGGAGTCTAAAAATCGCAAATAATACCACGAACTATCCACAAATGTGTCCATAGTATCAGTTTCCCTTCTGGCATTTGGATTATTACATTTAGGACAATTCGTGGGCAATGATTCACTGTTTTTATTGGAATTTTTCTCTGGAAGTAGAACAGGTAACTGGTCTCCATTCACTGGAACTGCTCCGCAATTATCGCAGTGAATAATTGGTATTGGTGTTCCCCAATATCGTTGTCGGGATATTAGCCAATCCTGGAGCTTGGAACTAACTTTATCGCCTCCTAAATTACTGCTTTGAGCTGTCTCTAAAACATATTTCCTAAGTTTGTCCATTTTTACCTCCATATCAACCGGATTTTCTAATTTTAAATTTAGGCTTTGTTTTAATAATTTGTCCTCTTCATTGAAACTAGGAGCGCCAAGATAAACGTCGCATTTCTCCGGATATATGGGATCATCCGTGAAAATGATTGTTATGAATTTTTTGCTGAAAGGATTGTATACCTCCAAATTGGAGACGTTTTTCTTGCTAAAGAAATGATTCGATTTCAATGCGATAAAAGCATTCGGATCCATAAAATATTCGGGAAACTTTGTCCATATTCTAAGAGTGTTGGTTTCACCTTTTATATTTAAGTGGAATACGTATCCATCGCAGTCACCAATCCAGTGACGTTGTAAATTGATAATATCCCTCCAATGTTCAAGAATTGGATCCTCCAGTCCATCCAGAAGACTTTTTGCAAATTTAGTTGTTCTTACAAACCATTGCTTAAGCAATTTTTTCTCAATTTTTGCACCAGATCTCCACGAACATCCATTAGCATCTACCTGCTCATCGGCAAGCACCGTCTTATCAATCGGATCCCAATTCACCAATGCCTAAAACAATTAAGAGGTGCCTGAGTGTTAAGGTGAAGGATTCCTTTTATATAAAACAAATTTGAAACTATAAAATATTTTACCTCATTCTGATACACCAATCCTTTTTCATACAACATTAAAAAGATCTTTTGCGTCCACTTATAGTAACTTTGGTCGCAAGTGGATAGTTCACAGTTCCAGTCAAAGGACAACCCCAACATATCCAGTTGATTCTTCATTTGGTTTATATTCTCATTCGTCCATTTCGATGGCTCCACATTCCTTTCAAGTGCTGCATTTTCAGCTGGGAGTCCAAAGGCGTCCCAGCCTATTGGATGAAACACATTTTTCCCATTCATCCTGTAAAATCTAGCCATGGAATCACTGATGGCATAGACTCGAACATGTCCCATGTGCAGATTCCCCGATGGGTACGGAAACATGGAAAGTGCGTAAAACTTATTTTTAGCATCATTCACATTAAAATGCCCTTTATTTATTTTTTCCTTCCAATGTGCTTCGATTTCGCGTTTAACTTTATTAGACACTTCTTTTACCTGGAATTTATTGAAAATTAAGATTTTTGTAAGGTTATATTAAACAATTTACCTCGAAGCTTGTGTGACTCTGAGTTAAACAACGTTTCAAATAAAACTGTGTTTCGTGAAAGGTTTTTGACACAGTTATACGCAACAGCGATCCCATTCTTAAGTGATACTAGCAACTTTTTTTACCGACCACTTCAACATAACCTCAAAAAACATTCAAGCAGCTGATTTTGACAGTCTTCACCTGTTCACACTTTTCATCACAACTGTACATTTCTACCAATTTTCCCCTCGTTTTCTAGTAGTTACTGACTCATAAAACCTCTTCTGAGCTCATCTTGACAGTGATTCTTTTGCTACCGCAGTGAACACGTAATCAATAAATTTTATTCGCAAATTTGCTCTTAGTGAAGAACAATTTCAAGCGCTCGTGATTATTTGAAATCATGGGCGACTCCCTAGAAAACACGGACAATAACGCAGACGGTCAGAATGTTACGATTGTGGATTACGGGGCGTTTTCCAATTACCTCCGCAAAGCTGTGACCATCTTACTGCCTGAGGAGGATGCGGTTCCGCCGGCATTAAATGTAGCCCTGGAGGACAAAAGCAACCAGGAGTGCATTCGGAAGTTCCTTTCCGATCCGCAAACGCAGGCATTGTACATCCAACGGAGTTGCTCAAAAGGTAACTGTTAAGGAAATTCCTGAAAATTTTCCGATTTGGTATACACCCAAGATGGCGGCCATGAAACTAACTCGATATTCTTGTCAAGTGAATAATTTCTGATTTATTCAATAATACCTCTTAAATTGTGTTAGAAAATGTTAAATAAGTTTATAATCATTGTTTTTTCACACATTTATTGCGAAGTTTATTCAAAATTTAGTAATTTTTATGTTTGGCGTTTGTGACGTCACCCAAGTGTGGGTCGATGTAGAGAACTGCAAGAATTTATTTTTCGGTGAAATAACGACTGGTGGGGATTTGTGCTCAGCTGATTTTGTTTATACCGGCAATTTGCCGGTACACGTGATAAGAAATGTAAACAAAGTGATTGAGTGGGAAATTGTAAACAAAAACAGCTGATTGAATTGGAGTGCTGTTGACCTTCAACAAACGAAATCCATGTTTACTTACATTGTTGGTAATTTCAAGAAAACACAATGGAAGGAGTAGAATAATTATTAATCTGGCTTCTTTTATGTAAACTAAAATCAATAAATTAGAGCAATTGGAGATAGAAGGAAACGCTTGTTATTTGTATTTTAAATTTTTGCAGTTGTGTTTAAAAATATTATTACATAAATAATTTTTCCAGAAGATGAAACTGACCAACCGCCGGAGGGTGATGAAGAAAAGGACGCTGTAACTTACTACATCAGCAATGAAGTCTTCTTCACCAACCATAGAATGGCCTCGCTGGCATGCATCAAGCGAGGAGCAGTTATCGAAGCTGATAAGTCCATTCATTCTCAATTACGTTTAATCAACTTTTCCGAAGGATCTCCATATGAAACTTTGCACGCATTTATTAGCAAAAGTTTGGCTCCATACTTCAAGAGCTACGTCAAAGAATCTGGCCGAGCTGATCGTGATGGAGACAAAATGGCACCATCTGTTGAGAAAAAACTTGCTGAGCTAGAAATGGGACTTTTGCATCTACAACAGAACATTGATATACCAGAAATTTCTCTATTAGTTCATCCTTTAGTCGCCATCACTATAAAACGGTGCGCTGACGAAGGACGAAAGGCAAAAGTGGCAGACTTTGGAGATAAAGTTGAAGACTCCACTTTTCTGAATCAACTGCAAAACGGTGTTAACCGCTGGATTAAGGAAATCAAGAAAGTGACTAAATTAGACAGAGATCCTTCGTCTGGAACCGCTCTTCAGGAAGTCTCGTTTTGGCTTAATCTTGAAAGGGCTTTATACAGAATTCAGGAAAAGCGTGAATCACCTGAAGTGGCACTGACTTTGGAAATCTTGAAGCATGGTAAACGATTCCACGCCACTGTTTCCTTTGACACTGACACAGGACTAAAGCAAGCACTCGCAATGGTGGCTGACTACAATCCGTTGATGAAGGACTTCCCTATCAATGATTTACTGTCGGCAACTGAGTTGGAGAAAATAAGACCAGCGGTGCAGCTCATCTTCGGACACTTGCGCAAGGTCCGCAGCACTAAATACCCAATCCAACGTGCATTGAAGCTCATTGAGGCGATATCTCGTGATCTTAGCCAGCAGCTTTTGAAGGTCTTGGGCACCAGGCGTCTTATGCATATACCATTCGATGAGTTCGAGCGCGTTATGAACCAGTGTTTTGAGGTGTTTAGCTGCTGGGACGATGAATATGACAAACTCCAAGGACTACTTCGAGATATAGTCAAGAAGAAGCGAGATGAACACTTGAAAATGGTTTGGAGAGTTTCACCAGCGCACAAGAAACTTCAGCAACGAATGGAGCACATGCGAAAGTTCAGGAGACAACATGAACAATTGAGAACAGTAATATTGCGTGTCCTTCGACCAACCAGACAGCAACAAAACGCCAGCCAAGGTGATAGCCAGCCCGAGGCGAAGCAACCTCACAGCCTGGATGCTGCAGACGCGAACGCTATTGAGGAAGTCAATTTGGCGTACGAGAATGTGAAGGAAGTGGAGTGCTTGGACATTTCCAAAGAGGGAAGTGAGGCTTGGGACGCAGCAGTTAAGCGTTATGAGGAACGAATTGGTAAGATTTAATGCGACTTGTTCCAAAAAAAAGCGATTATTTGAGCGGAATACTTTCAGATCGTGTGGAAACAAGGATCACTGCTCATCTCAGGGATCAGCTTGGCACAGCCAAGAATGCAAATGAAATGTTCAGGATCTTCTCAAGATTCAACGCACTTTTCGTGCGTCCCCATATACGAGGAGCTATTCGAGAATATCAAACTCAACTCATTCAACGTGTGAAGGACGACATCGAGGCATTGCATGAAAAATTCAAAGTAATGTTTTCTCCTATTTCCATCAAAGGATAATTAAAATTTTCTCATTTCTGAAGGTTCAATATCCACAAAGCAAAAGCTGCCGAATGTCTGTTGTTCGCGACCTTCCGCCTGTCGCAGGATCAATAATTTGGGCAAGACAAATTGATAACCAACTCACAATGTATTTGAAACGTGTTGAAGATGTCCTCGGTAAAGGATGGGAGTCGCATATTGATGGGCAAAAGTTAAAAGCTGATGGAGACAGTTTCCGAGCAAAACTTTCCATTTCTGAGGTTTTCCAGGATTGGGCGAGAAAAGTTCAAGAGAGAAACTTCGGGATCAGTGGCCGAATTTTCACAATTGAATCTGCAAGGTGATTCTTAAAGATGTAAATTTGCGTATTATTTTTACTGAAGATGGACATTTTTTAGATCTCGCACCGGACGTGGTAACATCTTGAAGCTGCGCGTGAATTTCCTCCCGGAAATAATTACTCTCTCAAAAGAGGTGCGGAATATTAAGAACCTTGGATTCAGGTAAAGTTGAACACATTATTTCCCTTAAGAATGGTTTATTTTATTTTCTACGGATGCTAAAGAAAAAATAAGAATTCATTCATTAAAATTAATAATTGCAATCACTAATATTTTTTTTTAGAGTTCCGTTGGCCATTGTGAACAAGGCTCATCAAGCCAATCAGATCTATCCTTTTGCGATTTCTCTAATCGAAAGCATGAGGACATATGAGAGAACTTTGGAAAAGGTATGTAATGCAATTTATGAATTTTATTATGATTTTCACTCCAACTTAACAGTACATAGAGGAGACACATAAATTTCAGACACATTTGTAGTTACTTATAGCTAACACATAACACTGTAGCGTATGTCAATGTTTGAAGTACTTTGCCAACACGTTTTATTGTGTTTTTCATGCAGCTAAATAATAGGAGTTTAGCACATAATTCAGTATTTAAGGTAGCTTAACAATTCTCCTTTCCTGCATGTTGTACAATACTTCATACTTCCTTTTCTATCTTGGAATATGTTTCAATAAATCTAATTGAATTTTTGAATTGTTAGATCGAGGATCGAGCTAGCATAGTTCCACTTGTTGCTGGTCTTCGCAAAGATGTCCTCGGTATGATATCTGAAGGCATTGGCCTGGTGTGGGAGAGTTACAAACTTGATCCGTATGTTCAGCGTCTATCTGAATACGTTACTCAATTCCAAGAGAAGGTCCAAATTTCCTTGAATGTTCTTTAAATATATTAATAAAATTTTGTATGTAGGTCGAAGATTTGCTGGTTGTTGAGGAACAATTGGACGTTGATGTACGTTCACTGGAAACATGTCCATACAGTGCTGCTACTTTTGCTGATATCCTTTCTAAAATTCAACATGCTGTCGATGATTTATCGTTGCGTCAATACTCTAATCTGCATGTTTGGGTTGCCCGTCTTGATGAGGAAGTAGAGAAGAAACTAGCTGCTCGTTTGCAAGCCGGAATCCAAGCTTGGACTGATGCCCTTACTGGCAATAAAAAGGAGGTTGATTTGTCCATGGATACAGATGCACCGACTCAACCCACACACAAACCGGGTGGAGATCCTCAAGTAAATTAAGCAAGCATTCAACTCAGCTCTTTTCTTACAAATACTTTTAGATCCAAAATGCTATTCATGAAATTCGTATCACCAATCAACAAATGTATTTGTATCCCTCCATCGAGGAAGCAAGGTTCCAAATCATGCAGCAACTATTTGCTTGGCAAGCGATTGTAACATCCCAAACTCGTCTTCAGAGTTCCAGGTTAACAAATCACGATTATTGTTTTTTATAATGAAATTATTAAACATTGCTTTCTAGATACCAAGTTGGATTGGATAAGCCAGTTTCTCAGACTTATCGCAATTTACTCACGAAACTTCCCACTGGATCTGAACCGCTTGAGCGTGCTTACGATGCGATTGAGAATAAAATATCGGAGGTTCGAAACTACGTTGATGAATGGCTTCGTTATCAAAGTTTGTGGGATCTTCAAGCAGATACCTTGTATGGTCGTTTGCAGGAAGATGTTAATCTTTGGATTAAGTGCTTGAATGATATAAAGTCTGTGTTTTTTGTTGCACCAAAATTTCTCAACTAAAATGTGTTCCTTTCCAGGAAATCTCGTACAACTTTCGACACATCAGACACTCGTCGTGCATACGGTCCAATAATTATTGACTATGCTAAGGTCCAGTCAAAAGTTACTCTCAAATACGATTCTTGGCACAAGGAGGCGTTGGGTAAATTTGGAAGCCTCCTCGGAAACGAGATGTCCACATTCCATTCGAAGGTTTCGAAATCTCGCAATGATCTTGAATTGCAAAGTATTGGTAAATTGAAGACTGAATGCTTCTATATTGTTGAAACTTTTGATTAATCGTTTATTTGTAGAAGCAGCAAGTACATCTGATGCTGTAAGCTTCATTACGTACGTTCAATCCTTGAAGAAGGAAGTTTTAGTTTGGGACAAGCAAGTTGAAGTGTTCCGTGAAGCTCAACGTATTTTGGAACGACAAAGATTCCAATTTCCAAACAACTGGCTTCATGTTGATAACATCGAAGGTGAATGGTCTGCTTTTAACGAGATCATGAAGCGCAAGGATACCGCTATACAAACTCAAGTTGCTAGTCTTCAAGCGAAAATTGTTGCTGAAGATAAAGCTGTTGAAACTAGAACTACTGATTTCCTTAACGATTGGGAAAAAAATAAACCAACTGGTGGCAAGACTAGACCAGATGACGCTCTACAACAACTGCAAATGTTTGAAATGAAATATTCACGTTTGAAGGAGGAACGAGATAATGTCGCAAAGGCTAAAGAAGCTCTGGAACTACAGGAGTCCGCCATTCAGAACAACAGCTCTGAACGAATGAATGTTGTTTTAGAAGAACTACAAGATCTGAGAGGAGTTTGGAGTGAATTGGCGAAGATCTGGGGACAAATTGATGAAACTCGAGAAAAACCATGGCTTTCGGTTCAGCCCAGAAAACTTCGCCAACAATTGGAGACTATGATGACTCAACTGAAAGAGCTTCCTGCACGACTGCGCATGTACGAGAGTTATGAGTACGTGAAGAAATTGCTGCAAAGCTACATAAAGGTACTACTTCAGTATTTGACGAGGTGCAGGGCTTAAAAATAAATTTTCCAGGTGAATATGTTGATTGTCGAACTGAAATCAGACGCCCTTAAGGAACGGCACTGGAAGCAACTAACCAAACAGCTAAGAGTTAATTGGATTCTTTCGGACCTTACTCTTGGCCAAGTGTGGGATGTTAATTTGCTTAAAAACGAATCTATCGTGAAGGATATTATCCTTGTCGCCCAAGGAGAAATGGCTTTAGAAGAGTTCTTGAAACAAGTAAGAATTAAAAGCATTTTTCTACTGCACATGTATTTTAATTTTTCGCATAGGTTCGAGAATCTTGGCAAAACTATGAGCTTGACTTAATCAACTATCAAAATAAATGTCGCATTATTCGCGGATGGGATGATTTATTCAATAAAGTTAAGGAGCACATCAATTCTGTTGCTGCTATGAAACTTTCGCCGTACTACAAAGTTTTTGAGGAAGAAGCTCTAACCTGGGAGGAGAAGCTGAACAGAATTAACGCCTTGTTTGATGTTTGGATTGATGTACAACGCCGTTGGGTTTATTTGGAGGGTATCTTTTCTGGCAGTGCTGACATCAAGACTCTTCTGCCTGTGGAGACTTCCCGGTTCCAAAGTATCAGCTCCGAGTTTTTGGGTCTAATGAAGAAGGTATAAAAACTTTAAATTTATGAGGTATAGATTTTTAACTTAAATTCCTGTTTAGGTTACTAAATCACCAAAAGTAATGGATGTTCTTAATATCCCTGCAGTACAAAGATCCTTGGAAAGATTGGCTGATCTGCTTGGAAAAATTCAAAAGGCATTGGGAGAATATTTGGAAAGAGAACGAACCTCATTCCCCAGATTTTACTTTGTCGGTGATGAAGATCTTTTGGAAATTATCGGAAACAGTAAAAATGTCGCTCGTCTACAAAAACATTTTAAAAAAATGTTTGCTGGAGTGGCTGCAATCCTTTTGAATGAGGAGAACAATGTAATCCTTGGAATCGCCTCCAGAGAAGGCGAAGAAGTTAAATTTATTCGTCCAGTATCGACCGTCGATCATCCCAAGATCAATGAATGGTTAACTCTTGTGGAAAAAGAAATGCGATTCACACTGGCCTCTTATCTTGCGCAAGCTGTTCAAGACATCAAACAATTTCGTGAGGGAGCTATCGATCCGCAAAACTACATGGAATGGTGTGACAAATATCAAGCACAAATTGTTGTTCTTGCTGCGCAAATCCTGTGGTCTGAAGACGTTGAAGCTGCTTTGCAGCTGGCATCTGAGACTCCCAGCGGCAAACCACTTAACAGAGTCCTTTCAACAGTAGAAAATACCCTTAATGTTCTTGCAGATTCTGTGCTTCAAGAACAACCTCCGTTAAGACGAAGGAAACTGGAGCATTTGGTAATGTTATATTGTAATCTTTAAATCACTCTATAAACAGTGGCATTCTCCTGTAGATCAATGAATTTGTCCACAAAAGGACCGTCACAAGAAGATTAATTGCAAATGGTGTAACAAATCCGAAGTCATTCCAATGGTTATGCGAAATGAGGTTCTATTTTGATCCTCGGCAAACTGAGGTAACTTTATTACATAACAAATTAAGTGAACGGTGTTTTAAAGTAAACCGTTTTGAAGGTCCTTCAACAATTAACGATTCACATGGCGAATGCTCGATTTTATTACGGCTTCGAGTACCTCGGAGTGCAAGATCGCTTAGTGCAAACACCCTTGACCGATCGCTGCTACTTGACCATGACTCAGGCGTTGGAATCTAGACTTGGAGGATCTCCATTCGGTCCGGCAGGTACAGGAAAAACCGAATCTGTGAAGGCATTGGGCAATCAACTCGGTCGTTTCGTCCTTGTTTTCAATTGTGACGAAACATTTGATTTTCAAGCCATGGGAAGAATTTTCGTTGGTCTTTGCCAGGTGATTTAAAGAGTCTTGGTTATTTCCTATATAGAATGTTAATAAACCATATCGTTTAGGTTGGCGCTTGGGGCTGCTTTGATGAGTTTAATCGGCTGGAAGAACGGATGCTTTCTGCATGCTCTCAGCAAATTCAAACTATTCAAGAGGCTCTTAAATCCCAGCAAGATTCAAACAAGGAAAGCATCTCAGTTGAACTAGTTGGTAAACAAGTCCGTGTCTCACCAGATATGGCAATCTTTATAACCATGAATCCTGGCTATGCTGGACGTTCGAATTTGCCTGATAATTTGAAGAAACTCTTTCGGTCCCTTGCGATGACAACACCCGATCGTCAACTAATTGCTGAAGTCATGCTATTCAGTCAAGGCTTCCGATCTGCGGAGAAATTGGCCTGCAAAATTGTTCCATTCTTCAAGTTATGTGACGAGCAATTGTCCAATCAATCGCATTACGATTTCGGTTTGAGGGCCCTTAAATCGGTTCTCGTTTCTGCTGGTAATGTTAAACGCGATCGCATTATGAAGATCAAGGAGAATATGCGACAACGCGGCGAAACCAATATTGATGAGGCTTCGATTGCTGAAAACCTACCGGAGCAGGAAATTCTTATCCAATCTGTGTGCGAGACAATGGTTCCCAAATTGGTGGCAGAGGATATTCCATTGTTGTTCTCACTGCTGAGTGATGTATTCCCGAATGTTGGTTACACTCGTGCTGAAATGAAGGGTGAAAAAACTTCTTAATCCCTATAATAACAAGTGTTATTTACAAATAAAATGTATTCCAGGTCTTAAGGATGAAATCAGAAAAGTCTGCAATGAAGAGTACTTGGTTTGCGGAGAGGGAGACGAACAGGGAAGTGCGTGGATGGAAAAGGTAAATATATTTATAGAAAACAGCTAGAAAGTAGTAATCGCTATAACTATTTTTCGACAATGCTTGCAAAAGGGATTCGGAGAAACCTGGGTAGAAAAAGTAAGCATTCAGAGAATTATTCGCTATTTATTTTGTGGTAGCTTACAGTATCCGTATTTGTGTTTAGAATGGGTTCAGGAGAGTTTGTAATCGTTCGCCGCATATTTTCTGTAAAATATTTTACATCTCCAGGATTTTGCTTCTTGTGTTTAACAGTATTTATTTCATGTAGCTTACCCGTTTAGGAAAACATCAACTATACTTTCAGCTATTACCAAATGTAAAAAACAAAATTCTTAGTTTATTGTGCAGGTGTTATTCGTTTTTCAGCGAAATTCATTTCAATGCCCAATGAGCTTTGTATGCTGTTTAAAATCAACTGCGAAAAGTATTTGCTTTCATTAAAATTTCATTTAAACTTTAAAGTCATCGCAATAATGATTGAACATCAGATTTTTACACAAATCGTTTAATTTGTTCTTAGGTTCTGCAATTGTATCAAATTTCCAATTTGAATCATGGCCTAATGATGGTTGGTCCATCTGGTTCAGGAAAATCAACAGCGTGGAAAGTTCTTCTGAAGGCTCTGGAAAGATTCGAGGGAACAGAAGGAGTTGCTCATGTTATTGATCCAAAGGCTATATCAAAGGAAGCTTTATACGGAGTGTTGGATCCCAATACTAGGGAATGGACTGATGGTCTGTTTACTCACATCCTGAGGTAAAAAATATAATTTGCATAATTTAATTGCAGTTCAAAATTGTTTCGTTATACTACAGAAAAATTATTGATAATGTCCGCGGCGAGATCAATAAACGTCAATGGATTATATTCGATGGTGATGTCGACCCAGAATGGGTGGAAAATTTGAATTCAGTGCTCGATGATAACAAATTGCTGACTCTTCCCAATGGTGAGCGTTTGTCACTGCCACCGAATGTGAGAGTTATGTTTGAGGTATGCACATTTTAATGGGCTTTATTTTGATTGAATTATATCGACAAGAATTCGTTTCCATCTAAATTAAGGTTCAAGATTTGAAATTCGCAACTTTGGCCACTGTATCTCGATGCGGCATGGTATGGTTCTCTGAGGATGTTTTATCTACGGAAATGATATTTGAAAATTACCTATCTCGATTGAGGAATATTCCGTTAGAAGATTCCGATGACGACAACTTCGGAGGAAAAGAAAAAGAAGATGAAGTTTCGCCTTCCTTACAAGTTAGTTGTGTCAATACTCTCCATCGTTCGTTATTCAGTTTTTCTGTTATTTTAATTAGACTCAACGAGAACTTGCTCTACTTCTTCAACCATACTTTTCTGCTGACGGAATTGTTGTCCGTTGTTTAGAATATGCTATGGAGCAGGAGCATATCATGGACTTTACACGTTTAAGGGCTCTCAGCTCTCTGTTCTCAATGATTAATCAAGCTGCACGGTAAGTCAACATGAAACTATAATCAATTCAAATTATAATTTACAAAATTGTTTTTTTTTTTTTAAATTTCAGAAATGTTCTAAACTTCAATCAACAACATCCAGATTTCCCAGTTGCTCCAGAACAATTGGAACAGTATATTCCCAAAACTCTTATCTATTCCCTGTTGTGGTCGTTCGCTGGCGACGCCAAATTGAAGGTTCGAAGTGACCTAGGTGACTTTGTTCGCAGCGTAACTACAATTCCATTGCCTGGAAATACTGGATTCCCAATAATCGATTATGAAGTGAGCATGCAAGGAGAGTGGACACCGTGGTCGAATAAGGTGCCGGTTATTGAAGTTGAAACTCACAAAGTGGCTGCGCCTGATATTGTAGTCCCTACTCTGGACACTGTACGCCATGAATCGCTTCTTTACACTTGGCTAGCTGAACACAAACCATTGGGTAAAATTCATTTGAAGGGGCGAGAAATGTTTTCAATTAAATGTAAATGTTTTCAGTACTCTGTGGTCCTCCTGGTTCTGGCAAAACTATGACGCTATTCTCTGCCCTTCGAGCTCTGCCGGATATGGAAGTTGTTGGATTGAATTTCTCATCAGCAACTACTCCTGAGTTATTATTGAAGACCTTTGATCATTATTGTGAATACAGGAAAACACCAAATGGCGTTGTGTTATCACCGATTCAGGTCAGAGCTCTTCACAACATTTCCATAATGGATCTGATTTCAAAGCGATTTTTTTTAGATCGGTAAATGGTTAGTACTTTTCTGCGATGAGATAAATTTGCCGGATATGGACGCATACGGAACACAAAGAGTAATATCCTTCCTCCGTCAACTAGTGGAGCACAAAGGATTCTATCGCGCAAGTGATCAAGCTTGGGTTAGCTTGGAGCGAATTCAGTTTGTTGGAGCTTGCAATCCACCAACCGATCCTGGACGAAAGCCGCTCAGTCATCGATTCCTACGACATGTTCCAATTATCTACGTAGACTATCCTGGAGAAACCTCCCTGAAACAAGTACAGCTCAACATTGAAAACAGTTGATTTGATTACAATACAAAACAAACTTTTTTTAGATTTATGGCACATTCAGCAGAGCAATGTTAAGATTAATGCCTTCATTGCGAGGATATGCGGAACCACTCACCAATGCCATGGTTGAGTTCTATTTGGAATCACAGGACAAATTCACTCAGGATATGCAACCCCATTATGTTTACTCTCCTCGAGAAATGACGCGATGGGTGCGCGGAATTTGCGAAGCAATCAGGTACAGTATTCCGATGTAAAATTGTTATGCAAGTTTAAAGTATCCTTTCTTTTAGACCCCTGGACAGTTTGACAGTGGAAGGCTTGGTGCGTTTATGGGCTCATGAAGCCCTTCGGTTGTTCCAGGTATCCGAATTTATATAGGATTCAAAATGTCCGTAAAGCTAATCCGTTGTTTTGATTTATTTCAGGATCGTTTAGTTGAAGAAGCTGAACGGAGATGGACAAACGATAATATCGATGTTGTTGCTATGAAACATTTCCCTGGCGTTGATCGCGAAAAGGCGCTGATTAGACCAATACTTTACAGTAATTGGTTATCGAAGGATTACATGCCAGTTAACAGAGAGGAGTTGCGCGACTATGTCAAAGCCCGTCTAAAAGTATTTTATGAGGAGGAGCTTGATGTCCCTCTCGTCCTATTTGATGAAGTACTTGAGCATGTCTTACGAATTGATCGAATTTTCCGCCAACCTCAAGGACATTTGTTGTTGATTGGAGTATCGGGAGCTGGTAAAACAACTTTGTCGAGATTCGTGGCCTGGATGAATGGTTTATCAATCTTCCAAATTAAGGTAAAGGTTTTCGTAAAAACCACATATTGTTACCAATGAATTCGCATAGGTCCACAATAAATACACAAGTGAAGACTTTGATGAGGACTTGCGTTGCGTTTTAAGAAGATCTGGCTGCAAGGACGAAAAAATCGCTTTCATATTGGACGAATCTAATGTACTTGATTCCGGATTCTTGGAACGAATGAATACTTTGCTTGCTAACGGAGAAGTGCCCGGATTGTTTGAGGGTGATGAGTACACAACTCTAATGACTCAATGCAAGGAAGGTGCACAGAGAGAAGGATTGATGTTGGATTCAAACGATGAACTGTATAAATGGTTCACCCAACAAGTAATGAGGAACTTGCATGTCGTCTTCACAATGAATCCATCAACGGACGGTCTCAAGGATCGTGCTGCAACTTCACCTGCCTTATTTAATCGTTGTGTTCTTAATTGGTTTGGTGATTGGTCAGATTCTGCCCTGTTCCAAGTGGGAAAAGAATTTACTCAGCGTGTTGATTTGGACAAACCAACATGGTCTTCACCAGATTTCTTCCCCTCAGCTTGCCCTAATATATCCGCTACCCCAGCTCACAGAGACGCTGTTATCAACGGCTGTGTGTACGTACATCAAACACTTCACAATGCCAATGCGAAGTTAGCTAAACGTGGAGGAAGAACAATGGCAATTACACCTCGACATTATCTGGACTTTATTCATCACTTTGTGAAGTTGTACCAAGAGAAACGAAGCGATTTGGAGGAGCAACAGCTACATTTAAATGTTGGCCTGAACAAAATTGCTGAGACTGTGGAACAAGTAAGCATTATAAGTTTCCTTTATTTGAACAACCAAAAAATTCATTTGAATATCTTTATTTCTCAGGTTGAAGAAATGCAGAAATCTTTGGCTGTTAAGTCCCAAGAATTGCAAGCTAAGAACGAAGCAGCAAATGCTAAACTAAAACAAATGTTCAAGGATCAACAAGAGGCTGAAAAAAAGAAAGTTCAATCGCAGGAAATCTCAATTCAATTGGCCGAGCAAACAGTTAAAATTGAAGAAAAGCGCAAGTATGTCATGGCAGATTTGGCACAAGTTGAGCCTGCAGTTATTGACGCCCAACAAGGTAACATTCTTTATTTAAATATGTACTTTCAATTATTAATTTTTACAAACAACTTTTCATTACTTTTAAATTATAATATTCCAATTACTGGTTGAATTTTAGCTGTAAGTGAGATTAAAAAGAAACATTTGGCCGAAGTAAGATCAATGGCCAATCCTCCAGCTATAGTTAAACTAGCTCTTGAATCAGTTTGTGACCTTTTGAATGAGAGCGCCACTGACTGGAAGGCGATTCGGGGAATATTAGTTAAAGAGGGTTTTATACCGTCAATCGTCAATTTCGATACTTCGACAATCACGTACGATTATTACTTCATTTAGTACAATCAGACAAATATATATATATATAAATACAAATGCGTATCTAACTTCACATCTGCATATTAAAACATAATTACATTTATACAGAAAATTATTCGCTCACACATTTTTAACATGCACTCAGCAAATATATGAATGCTTGTGACTAATAATTGTCTTAACATAAATTACACATTTCCTCACAAAAATTCTAACAAAACATCTCCTTCTGTCGCACTGGTTATTTGTGAATACAATTCTAGTGCTGTTATTAGTTTTGTTATACGCGAACTATAACGTTTCTAAATCATTCACCAACATCCAGTACAAAGAGTCAAAAGAATCGGTTCGTTGCACTTTTAAGTTTTATTAATTAATTATTTTTTATTTAATTTCAATGAAATATTTTCATTTTTTCATTTAATGATCACATTGATTTTGGGAAGAAGAATCAGGATCACTTAGAAATAAACATTCAATTTCAAGCAATTGAACTGAATTACAGTTTAAAAACAATGTAATATCTTGAGTAAGCTGTTAATAATATTCTCCGCTTACTTTTAAGATTTAAAACATAATTCAAATCTAATTTTCAATTATATATTACTAACAATTGTACTTACTAATTACATAATGTCTTCTTTAGCCGTTAAATCAATTAAAAAGCAACAGCTCGTTGAAGTTCGTACAATGGCTAATCCACCAGCTGTGGTTAAATTGGCACTAGAATCAATTTGTTTACTTCTTGGAGAAAATGCATCCGACTGGAAATCAATTCGTGCCGTTATAATGCGAGAAAACTTTATAAATTCGATCGTTTCTAACTTCAGTACTGAAGATATAACGTAAGCATGTCCATAGCTTAAAAATACTAATAATGTAGATAAAACAATTTATACATTGCTTTTACATTAATTTTTATTGTTTTCTGGCTTTATTTCTACGATTCAAGGAAGCGAAATTAATTTTTTATGTAATAAAAATCGTTATTGTTTACACAGTGTTAAAAATAAAGCCAGAACAATTATATATAAATAAAATATGCTTCTGTAAATATTTGCGATTTCACCAAAATTTCTTCAAACGATGAAATAATATATTTTTTTAAAAAATAATTGTAAAAAGTGATGAGGTACGAGAGAAGATGAAGACAAGATATCTGAGTAATCCGGACTACAACTTTGAGAAAGTAAATCGAGCCAGTTTGGCTTGCGGTCCTATGGTAAAATGGGCCATTGCTCAAGTAAGGTGATCAGAAACCATTTCAAGTACCTTAATTATATTAAATGCATTCACAGATTGAATACGCTGACATGTTGAAGCGTGTGGAACCGCTCAGAGATGAATTACAATCACTTGAGGATCAGGCAGCTTTGAACATGAAACATGCACAGGACACTAAGGATCTAATAACACAACTGGAGCAAAGTATTGCTGCATACAAAGAAGAATACGCTCAGTTGATTTCGCAAGCTCAGGCAATCAAGGCGGATTTAGAGAATGTTCAAGCTAAAGTGGATCGATCAATTGCGCTCCTGAAGAGTTTGAACATCGAACGGGAACGCTGGGAGGCGACCAGTGAGACATTCCGTTCACAAATGTCTACCATTATCGGAGATGTTCTGCTTTCGGCTGCATTTATTGCTTATGGTAATTGATTTATATTTTATTATGATATCGATCAAATTATAAATCGAACTTTCTCAACCCAAAAGGTGGCTACTTTGATCAGCACTACAGAAATAGTCTCTTTACGACATGGTGTCAACATTTGCAAGCAGCCAATATTCAGTATCGAGCTGACATCGCACGTACAGAATACTTATCCAATCCGGACGAAAGACTTCGATGGCAAGCAAATGCTCTACCATCGGATGATCTCTGCACAGAAAATGCGATCATGCTGAAGCGCTTCAATCGTTATCCGCTCATCATAGATCCATCCGGACAAGCAACTGAGTTCATAATGAACGAATT